>CM065594.1:36123373-36723373 GCA_033119425.1 Bufotes viridis
AAAGGGACCACCAGACGAGCAGATAGCAGTATATCAGACGCTGTTTAAAAACAGCGCCTGATATGCGATTTAAATGCGGTTTTTTCCGCATCTACAGCCTGCCAGCGCATGATCAGCGCTGGCAGGCTGTAGTTTCAGTTGTCCCGGCTCCGATCACATGAACGCGCACGCACGACGCGCGCGCGTTCATGTGAAATCTCGGGTCTCACGAGATGACGCCGATAGGCGGCAGTGAGACCTGAGAGAGCCGCCGCGCTGACGCCCATCGGCGTTAGCGTGGCGGCAAGTGGTTAAAACTAAGGAACCATCGTGTGTGTGTGTGTGTGTGTGTGTGTACATCGTGTGTGTGTGTGTGTATATATATATATAATTTGCATTGTCATTCGTTTATTGATAGCTATATGTTGTATCCAATGTATTCCCTCTTTATACAAGCCTTTAGACCAAAATGATCAAGGGTGGATTAAAGTGTGAAGATGAAGTTTCTGATAATTTGAATTCCATTTGTATCTGTTCATTTACATTTTTTATTTTAAGACTCGTGAAGGGAGTAAGCCTTTGTCTACACATTTTCTCAAGGTTTTTGGGATTCTGACTCGCTGCGGACCTGGGAACTGGCCGCTCCAAGGTCTGGGGTGAGAGCAGATGAACAACACTTACACAGACAATTATGAAGCGCATGCGCTGGGTACATTCCACTTGGGAACGGAGCTTTTTATTTAATTAGTATAAAGCTGTTATCCTTCAGGTCAGAAGGCTTATCCTCTGGGGGGAGGGGAACGACACCTCATGTAGGGACCTAATCTGTGTTTTTCTGATCAAGACTGATTTCGCCGAAAGGGCTTCCCTGCTGATGTCGCTGTCAGATGATGTTAACTCAATCAGTGATGTATGTACCTTCATCCTAGACATATCTATATACAAAGGATAAAGACTAAGTGCAAAAGGACATATATCGCTATATGTATATACTACTCATATTTAATAAAATCATATTATATACCTTCCTTTGAAGTGTAGCTGTAGTACAGTTAAGAGTTTCTCTTTAAAGAGTATCTGAACCTGAAGTCTTGCTCTTATCAGCAAAACAGCTACATTGAATTTCAGCTCCATCCAAAGATTTTCAATTGGGTTCAGGTCTGGAGACTGGCTAGGCCACACAGGACCTTGAAATGCTTCTTACAGAACCCCTCCCTAGTTGCCCTGGCTGTATGATTTAGGTCATTGTCATCCTGAAAGAGCGACCCACGACCCATCTTCAGGGCTGTTGTTGGCCAAAATCTTGCAATATATGACCCTATCCATCCTCCCTTCAATACGGTAGTTGTCCTGCCCCCTTTGCAGAAAAGCCCCCCCCAAAGTATGATGTTCCCATCAGCATGCTTCACAGTTGGCACAGTGTGTGGAGTTGATACCAAAAAGTCCTCTTGTGGTCTCATCTGACCACACAACCCTCTCCCATGCCTACTCTGGATCATCCAGATTGTCATTGGCAAACTTCAAACAGGCCTGGACATGTGCTGGTGTGAGCAGGGGGGACCTGGCGTGCCCTGCAGGATTTTAATCCATGACAGCAGAGTGCGTTAGGCCTCTTTCACACTTGCGTTGTCAGGATCCGGCGTGCACTTCCGTCGACGGAAATGCCCGCCGGATCCGTCACAGTGCAAGTGACCTGAAAGCATTTGAAGACTGATCAGTCTTCAAAATGCCTTCAGTGTTACTATGGCAGCCAGGACGCTATTAAAGTCCTGGTTGCCATAGTAGTAGTGGGGAGCGGGGGAGCAGTATACTTACAGTCCGTGCGGCTCCCGAGTCCCGGGGCGCTCCAGAATGACATCAGAGCGCCCCATGCGCATGGATCACGTGATCCATGCGTGTGGGGCGCCCTGACTAAGTATACTGCTCCCCCGCTCCCCACTACACTCTACCATGGCAGCCAGGACTTTAGCATCCTGGCTGCCATGGTAACCATTGAGAGAAAGCTTAAGGCCGGATCCAGCGATGCGCCGAAACGACGTTTAGCTTAAGGCCGAATCCGGATTAATGCCTTTCAATGGGCATTAATTCCGGATCCGGCCTTGCGGCAAGTGTTCAGGATTTTTGGCCGGAGCAAAAAGCGCAGCACGCTGCGGTATTTTCTCCGGCCAAAAAACGTTCCGGTCCTGAACTGAAGACATCCTGATGCATCCTGAACGGATTTCTCTCCATTCAGAATGCATGGGGATGATCCTGATCAGGATTTTTCCGGCATAGAGCCCCGACAACGGAACTTGATGTCGGAAAACAAAAACGCAAGTGTGAAAGAGCCCTTACCAACCGTAATCTTTGAGATTGTGGTCCCAGCTCTCTTCAGGGTATTGACTAGGGTGTAGTTCTGGGCTGATCCCTGACCTCAGAATCAGCCTTACCCCAAGAGGCAACATTTTGCATGGAGCCCCAGACCAAGGAAAATTGTCATCTTGTGTTTCTTCCATTTTCTAATTATTCAAACACACCAATAGCTGATCTCAGGGAGCCTCATTTAAGAGTCTCAACACAGCAATCTAAAGGGCAAAGCTCCCTGGGAAACAGTAATATGCTAAATAAATGTGGAGCCCCAGTATTGGGTCTAGAACACAATGAAAGCCAGATATCCCTCAAAGGAAGGAAAACCAAGCAAAGGGGTGTCTCCATTACAGAGATCACCAAATCCACCATATTAAGTGGCCCCTATGTCCAGATCCCGCTTTTTTACAAGCTTTAAGGATGTGACAGGGGAAGATCTAAGCCATTTATCCATCCACAGACAGCTGTTTCGGGGTGTTGCCCCTCATCAGTGCGGAGTAGGATTCTGGCTTTTCCTTCCTTTGAGGGATATCTGGCTTTCATTGTGTTGTAGACCCAATACTGGGGCTCCACATTTATTTTGCATATTACTGTTTCCCAGGGAGCTTTGCACTTCGGATTGCTGTGTTAAGACTCTTAGGTGAGGCTCCGCTGTGTTTTCTGTAGCTGGTCTCCCTGAGATCAGCTATTGTTTTGTTTCAGTAGTCTCCGAGGCATTGCTCCCGCAATATATGACCCTATCCATCCTCCCTTCAATACGGTACAGTTGTCCTGCCCCCTTTGCGGAAAAGCACCCCCCGAAGTATGATGTTCCCATCAGCATGCTTCACAGCTGGGACAGTGTGTGGAGTTTATACCAAAAAGTCCTATATGCCACTGAGACAACCCCTTTAAGCTGTGCTCTATATACCTATGTGCACGCAAGAGTCTCCAGATGCCAGAAACTTTATACTGATGCAAGCTCCATAGTATAAATGCTATATCATTTTAAAGGGAACCTGTCACCTAAAAACGCTTATTAAGCTGTTCATATTACCTTATAGTGCCCCATAGTAGTTTTCTAAAGCACTTTATTTTTCCAGCATTTAGGCTCATAGAGAAATCGATGTTTTATTCAGCCGCTGCCCCGTGTTTCAAGTCAGGCTTTAAGTCAAGGGGGCAGCGACCTAGGCGTCTTCAGTCCTGCTCTCCCCGCCTCCTGCTGCCTTGATTGACATCCAGCATCTCAGTGCCGGGACCACGCTCAGCCCACATGCGCAGTAAAGGGCGGCAGGAGCGCGGTCCCGGTGCGTACATTTAGCTGGCTTCATTCTTGCTACAGCGCATGCGCCCGCCAGTCTGTCTGTCACAATCGCACCCGTGCAGCTGGCCTCTGCGGCATGCCAGAGATCAAGCTCAATATGCGCAGGTAGAATAGATGCCATGCGCTGTAGCAAGAATGAAGCCGGCTAAATGTACGCGCCGGAGCCGGGACAGCGCTCCTGCCGCCCTTTACTGCGCATGCGGGTTGAGCGCGGTCCTGGCACTAAGATGCTGGATGTCAATCAAGGCAGCAGGAGGCGGGGAGAGCAGGACTGAAGACGCCTAGGCCTCTGCCCCCTTGACTTCAAGCCTGACTTAAAGCATGGGGCAGCGGCTGAATAAAACATTGATTTCTCTATGAGCCTAAATCAGGCATCCAAGTTTATGGGCGTTTTGTCGTATGTAAATCACTTGCAAGACAGATTTATTATTGCGACTTTTAAAAGTCGCAAAAAATTGCGCAAACTCACTCCACTCATGACCATGCTTATGTTTGACAAAATCACTTTTTTAAAATTGTGACTTTTCCAAAGACAAAGCCAAAATACAACTAGGAACCAGAAATACACCAGATTTATCAACCTCTGAAAGAGCCCATGATAAATTTGACTTGACTCAAATACACATACGCCTTCTTTGAAAGTGGAGTGAACTGCAAGAGTAATGATAAATCTGGCCCATAGTGTCTTTTCCGTGCCCATTTGAAATGAATGGGTCCGCACTCATTCTGCAACAGATGCAGACCCATTTAGCAGACGTGTGGATGGAGCCTTAGACTAACATAGTAACATAGTATACAAGACCGAAAAAAGACATTTGTCCATCCAGTTTCCTACAAGTTGATCCAGAGGAAGGCAAAAAAAAAACCTGTGATGCAGAAGCCAATTTTCCCCACTTAAGGGGAAAGTACAGCCAGGCCCCTCTTGAATTCCTTTATTGTACTCACCATCACCACCTCCTCAGGCAGAGAGTTCTATAGTCTCACTGCTCTTAACGTAAAGAATCCTCTTCTATGTCTGTGTACAAACCTTCTTTCCTCCAGACGCAGAGGATGTCCCCTCGTCACAGTCACAGTCCTGGGGATAAATAGATGATGGGAGAGATCTCTGTACTGACCCCTGATATATTTATACATAGTTATTAGATCTCCCCTCAGTCGTCTTTTTTCTAAAGTGAATAACCCTAATTTTGATAATCTTTCAGGGTACTGTAGATCCCTCATTCCAGTTATTACTTTAGTTGCCCTCCTCTGAACCCTCTCCAGCTCTGCTATGTCTGCCTTGTACACAGGAGCCCAGAACTGTACACTGTACTCCATGTGTGGTCTGACTAGAGATTTGTAAAGTGGTAGAACTATGTTCTCATCACGGGCATCTATGCTCTTTTTGATGCAACCCATTATCTTATTGGCCTTGGCGGCAGCTGCCTGACACTGGTTTTTACAGCTTAATTTGCAGTTTATTAAAATTCCAAGATCCTTTTCCATGTCAGTGTTACTCCATTTAGTATGTACGGGTGACTTGCATTATTCCTTCCCATGTGTATAACCTTACATTTGTCAGCATTAAACCTCATCTGCCATTTCTCTGCCCAAGCCTCCAATCTATCCAGATCCCTCTGTAGCAGAAAACTGTCCTCTTCAGTGTTAATTACTTTACACAGTTTAGTGTCCTCTGACTTTCAGTTTATGCTCTCTATAGGATTAGTAAATCCGCCCCACTGTCTAGTTTCAGGAAACGCTGACTTCGTAAATTCTAGATGCTGGTTTCAGCTTCTCTGAACTAGAGACCTGATCACATCTATTGGGAAGCATAATGTAGGAAATGGCTACAACGCTTTTCAATGACCCCAATCCTACAGCTAGTTCAGAGAAGTTGAGCATTACCAAAGGAGCCTTGATGTGTATCAGAAGTGTTGTTACAATGCATTAGGGCTGACCCCTACACCGTCCTGACTTTGGAATAGATGGCAGAGAATTATGACAATTAGGGAAACAAACCAGAAACCACCAACAGTTTTTACTAATCTATACAATGTCCTGCAGCCCGGAAAGAACAGGAGCCAGCGCCAAAGCTTTGCAATGGCACGGATAGCTCTCCTGGTACACAAGAGCATGCCACATCTACAAGAGTAGCAGTGTAACAAACCTCCATTTTTAGTAACCAGACAAGATTCCTTTATTTTGAAAGCATGTTTATTATGGGCCATGGTAGGCATTGAAACAAAAGTGACTTAAGACCATTCAGTGGTTGTTCCGACCCACTCAGAAGCTTGCGCAGTTGGGGCAGCAGACCAGTCGTCTGTGCTAGCAGGCTGAGTACTCCAGTCTTCTGCTACAAATGAAAACACGACTTTAGTATTTTATACAGCGTTACATACTTGAGAAAGGGGTAGTCTGAATTATGTAATAATGCACTGTAAACATGATATCAGCAATATACATAAGCTAAGCACGTTTTAGGCAAAAAATATATATTTACTCATTTACCTAGTTCTGTTCTGGCCCTTTGTTTAGGGCAGGCATCCTCAAACTGTGGCCCTCCAGCTGCTGTAAAACTACAACTCCCACAATGCCCTGCTGTACGCTAATACCTGTAGGCTGTTCGGGCATGCTGGGAGTTGTAGTTTTGCAACAGCTGGAGGGCCGCAGTTTGAGGATGCCTGGTTTAGGGCATGTAACAGTGTGAGGTTTTCCTCAAAAGTATTTGTGGGCGTCAAAGACTGCCATTCAGCTCCCTTTACTCCACAAAGGGGCGACTTTCTGACCGCTGGAATACTCGGCAGCATGTTGTATGTGTGGGACTAGAAGTCCCATCTGTACAGTAGATCTTGCACCTACCTGCTCTTGAGCAATGTACTTAAGACACTTCACAGCCGGCATAAGAGCACAGAGGAGAGGACTCCTCCAGTCTGTCAACTATGTGCAGGGTGAGGAGGGGGGGGGGGGGGGGGGAAGATCCTGTGCAGAGCATTTATCTGGTCTGCAGAACAGGAAACCCTGCAGCTGCTCAGTGCCTGAGGCATAGCCACCAACCCCTAAAGGATTGCTTCCCCTAAAACAGGGATGGGCAAACTGCGGCTCTCCAGCTGGTGCGAAACTACAACTCCCAGCATGCAAAGACTGCTTCCAGCTATCAGCCTACTGCAGGGCATGGTGGGAATTGTAGCTTTACAGCAGCTGGAGAGCCGCAGTTTGTCCATCCCTGCCCTAAAATAAGAAAAATACGTTTTTCTTGCCCTTCTCTGCATCAACTTGAAGGACAACAGGCTGAAATGGATAAACAGATTACTTCAGCCATAAAAACTGTTACTATGCTACATCACGAAGGCTACTTTCACACTTGCGGCAGGATGGATCCGGCAGGCTGTTCACCCTGTTGGACCCGTCCTGCTGCTCCTTCCCCAATGAATAAAGGGGGCAGGGGCGGAGTTCCGGCGCAGCACTGCGAGAGGCCGCCGGACTAAAAAGTTGGACATGCACTACTTTTAGTCTGGCAGCCTCTCGCAGTGCAGCTCCGGCCCCTCCCCAAACCCTCCCGGCAGCTCAGGCCCCTCCCCAAACCCTCCCAGCAGCTCAGGCCCCTCCCCAAACCCTCCCAGCAGCTCAGGCCCCTCCCCAAACCCTCCCAGCAGCTCAGGCCCCTCCCCAGCCTCCATGTTCTTCTGTATATCACTGTATTCTGTAGATAATGTCTCCCCATCTAAAGGACCAGAAGAAGTGTGGTGTATACTGCTATCTGCAGCAGTTCTATAAACCTCCTGCCTGGCATCTGTGTGCCGACCCCAGCGCAGTGCTGAGGACAGAGCAGAGGGGGCAGGCTTAAGCTCATCACACAGGAAAGCATGGAGACCCTGCAGTGTTAGGGGGCAGCAGCTCTGTCACTGATCTGTCATGGCTGTCCTCAAAGCACTCTGCAGTACTGTAAGGTCTCATTCACATGGTCAGTATCAGTCATTTCCATCAGTGATGGCGAGCCAAAATCAGATGCGGGTCTAAATACAGAACAGGTCCAGATCTTTCCCTCATTTCTATGTAGCCTCCACCCCTGGTTTTTGCTCACAATCACTGATGGGAAAAACCACTGACGAAACACCGCACTATTTAGGCAAAACATTAAAAACCCAGATAATTGACATTTTTTTTTTTTCAACCCCTTGTCGACCACCACCGTATATGAACGGCTGAAGTCGGAACAGAGCGCCATAGCCACTGGGTACCTGCCATTTCACACCGATCTCAAATGTGATCATGGTATCTGAAAGCAGATAACTGGGAGCACTGCACTCCTGGGGTCTGAATGACTCCAGTGATCAGCGGAGCCGTTTCTTGCATCTTAAAGCCCTGCTCTCAAGAAACCTGGGATTCCAGAGCTGTAGTTCCTATGGAGCTCTGCAGGTGGCAGGGCTACATAATCTTGTAATGAATTGCAAAAGCAATCTAATGTAATGATTGCCTAGTTCTAGGTCGAGTTTATAAAATAAATGTTTTTGAAAATATAAAATTCAAATCACCTACTCTCTTTTCATCACAATCTAAAAGTAAAAGTGCTAGGCACTGCCACATCACAAAATGCCTGTACAAATCTAATATTTATCCCATACAGCAAATTGTTTAACACAGGCATGCTCAACCAGCAGCCCTCCAGCTGTTGCAAAACTACAACTCCCAGCATGCCCGAACAGCCTACAGCAGAGCATTGTAGGAGTTGTAGTTTTACAACAGCTGGAGGGCTGCAGGTTGAGCATGACTGGTTTAACAAATCAAAATGGCCGATTGACCATCGTCATCTCCAACTGCCCTAAATAAAATAAAAAAGTGATGTCACATCACATGGTAAACTACAAATCAAAAAAAGTTGAGGGTCAGATTTTTTTCAGTATTAAGCCTCATGCCCACAACCATATTCAGTCCGCATCCGATCCACATTTTTGTGGATCAAACGTGGACCCACTGATTTTGATGGGGGCCACAAAAGATAAAGACAGCACTCCGTATCTGTTCGTTCATTCTGTGGCCCTGCAACAAAAAAGATAAAATAATGTCCTATTCTTGTCGGTTTTGTGGACAAGAACAGGCATTATAACCATTCGGGACCTGCGGAGAGGGAAAATGCAGGATGCACATGGCCAGTATCCGATTTGCGGATCCCCATATTTCCTAATATGCAGATAGGGGCGCCTTTAGTTTTCTTAGATTACTTTGAACCACACAGTTTAAGTACGCAAAATATATTACTCTGACATTTATATTACCGTTTCTGAAACAATCTTAAACTTCCAGTTTAAAGGGGTTATTCAGTTTTTTGAATTTATATCCTGCCCATCGATTACAGTATGCATGCGCTGTGGGTTGTAACCAGGCTAGGATTAGGTTACAATGAACGGCACAGTGCTGGGCAACAACTTTTAATAAGCATCAATCAAAATGTTACCCCTAATCAAGGGGGATGGAGGAAAGAAAGCAAAAAATCCAATAACCCCTTTAACTCCAATCTGATTTAGAAAGTTATGTATCATTTTATTTTTCATGTCATCTCAATATTTTTCTCCTTACCAGGAACTTTGGGAGCTGCTGCAGCTGCAAGTTCAGGACGTTCTGAAATGAAAACCGAATTAAAAGCCATCCAGAATTTTAAAGCAATTTTACATAGAAAAAAACAAAAACCGCCACATACCTGCAAACGGCTGAATGGGCACTGAAGGAACCGGAACTCCCTCTGACCAGTCCGCAACTTCAGTTGTGGTAAATTCTGCAACAGGTGCAGTCCATTCACCCTGGTATTCTTCCTTTGTGGTAGCCTTTTCAGCAGCAGCTTGCTCCTCTTTCTCAATCTGAAAATAAAAGTGGAAAAAAATACAGATTTGTAAATTCAAACCAGATTTAACAAAATCCCACTCCATATTAAATAGCCTTGCCAGTAATACTTGGTTTTTTTTCACACAAACCCTGGGAGACTTCCAGAATATCAGTTGCGTAGATTTAACAGTTACCCTTTCAACAAATGTTGCGATCAGCCCAGATATGTTCCTTTTTGGGCGCACTCACTACAGAGGAAAATGGTGTGCCTCGGCAGTGTATGGACGCAGGAGGCACGGCATGATGCAAAATGCATCTTTGGTCTCTCCAGTTAGCCATTGTTTGGTGGCTTTAACCGTTTTCTTTAGCCCAGTCACATGACAGTTTATGACTGACAATTACTTATTCCTTATGTTGGCCTACAAAGTTGTCAATTTACAGAGATTTCTCTCACCCAACATGGGTATATGTAAAAATACACCCCAAAACACATTGCCCTATTTCTCCTAAATACGGCGATACCACATGAGTGACATTTTTTGCAGCCTGGGTGCGCAAAGGGGCCTTACCCCTCACGGAATACCTTGGGGTGTCTTCTTTCTAAAATTGGGTCACTTGTGGGGTGTTTGTACTGCCCTGGCATTTGAGGGTCTCCGCAATCATTACATGTATGGCCAGAATTAGGAGTTTGATTTTTTTTTCCGTTCAGCCTCTGGGCTAATAAAAAAAATAAAAATGAACGGCACAGATTTCTTCATTCGCATCAATCAATGTGGATGAAAAAAATCTCTGCCAAAAAAACAAGTAAGGCCCCATTCACACGTCCACAAAAATGTCCGCATCTATTCCGCAATTCTGCAAAATAGATGCGGACCCATTCAGTGTGAATGGGTCGGCGGTGATGCGGAGAGCACACTATGTTCGCGGCATCAGCATTTGCGGAGCTGCGGCCGCGAACTTCCGGGTTTCGGCACCCAAACATCCGGCCGCAGCTCCGCAAAAGATAGAGCATGTCCTATTCTTGTCCGCAATTGCGGACAAGAAAAGGCATTTTCTATATAGTTCTGGCAATGTGCGGATCCGCAAAATGCAGAAAGCACATTGCCGGTGTCCGTGTTTTGCGGATCCGCAAAACACATACGGACGTCTGAATGAGCCTTACAGGGGGGGTGACATGGGGTGACCAAGGGTTAATCAGTGACGGGGGTCTGTGTGGTGATTGGTGCACTTACATATGTTTCCTTTGGTGGTCCCAAGCAAAAGGGACCACCAGAGGAACGAGCAGCAAGCATATCAGAGGCTGTTAAAACAGCGTCTGATAAGCGATTTTTTTTTAACTTCTACAGCCTGCCAGCGCATGATTAGCGCTGGCAGGCTGTAGTTTCACCTCTCCCCGACGCGATCCTGTGAGCGTGCGTTCACAGGAAATCTCGCGTCTTGCGAGATGCGTCCAGGAGGAATAAACCTGCCGCATCCGTGGGCGCAGCGGTCCAGAGGCGGTTAAGTACACCATTCACAAGAATGAAATAAAGGGCTTATCTGGAATTTCCCAGTATTCTAAAACTGTACAGTATTCATTTTTACTACATGATGTAAGGAACAGTTACATAGATAGCGCAAATACAACTTAAAGAGGCTATCCAATGACTAGTGTAAAAAATGAAAATCAGACATCATAGTACATGATCATCTCTAACAAAGCTAGAACCAGCCCTGTACCAGAGATCTCCCCATTCATTGCTCTGCTAGATTTATATCAAGCTGACAAGTCAAGGGGAGTGTCCTTTCTGCTGCAGCTCAGGGAGTGTGTCTCATGCTCTCCCTATCACAGCTCAGGAGGCAGTTTAAGGATAAAACTGAGCATGTGCGGCCTTCTCAGTGAGCAGGTTAAAGAAATAAGGAAAAGAACAAACAGCAGGTGGCGCTATACATATACATTTTAGTGAATTACTCAGTGGCTATACAAAATTTTTAATTACAAAAGTATTCAGATCCAGGTGCTGGTTTGAAAACTAGATTATTCATAGGACAACTCCTTTAACAGATCCTCAGTTATTTCATATGTGTTGAGCAATATAAATATTATTCGTTCTAAAGATGTTAATATCCTATGACTCAAAACTACATGAATATTAAAATTTTGCACATAAATACAGACCTCTTCGGGATCACGGTAGAAATACAAGTCAGGCATGACCTCCCACGGATGCTCACGAGATATGGTGCCTCTCATACGAAGAACTTCACGAGCCAACATCCACCACATCAGACCAACTGAATGGGCTCCCTAAAGAAAAACAAACAAGGGTTAACATTTTAATTAAGAAAGCAGAACAGCCTTTGCTACATAAGTGGTTGTAGCATTCAGCTCATTAAGGGGATGTCTAACTTTTACTACGCAATTGTCTACCCTCAGGACAGGCCAGACTGAATGGGTGCCGGATATTGGACCTCTGCCACTCAGATCAGCTTTTCAGGTGTAGCTCAGTCACTGATGTGGCCGACCTTCCCAGCCTGCCTACTATCCAGCCATGGAAAACACAGGAACCGCAAGAGGCTTGCTGCATCTCAAGAATGAACTCTTCCAGTCAGGTTTTCTGTTTATTGCATCCCTCCTGACAGAACATCGGAGCAGTTTATGCTCCGATGCTCTCCTTTGCCCTGTGCTAAATCGCGCAGGGCGAAGGCATTTTCCAGAGTTCTGGTGATGTACAGGGCTCTCAATGGGGCTGCCAGGAAGCCCAGTGACAGCACCGGCACTGATGGGCGGGCTTTAGCGCTGCCCTAGCCTATAAAACTGCTACGGCAGCACTAAAGCCCGCCCATCAGAACCGGTGACGTCACCGAACACACTGCAGTGTTATTGTAAACCAAAGCGCTAGATCGCACAGGGCAAGGGAGACTGCCTGGGTGAAATTATGGTTATGTCCGAGGTTTGATCCCCACCTAGGTTGGTGCAGGGCAGGCTTGGGTGCTCTCTGCCCAATCCAGCGACACTGCGCTTCCCACGCCTCCCCCTACCATTTCCTCTCGGTGATTTCTACTCGCCCATCTTTCGCTTAACTACATTACTAATGTAATTTTCTGCACCACTACTCCTTCCAATAAGTGGTGGCACATTACTTCTGTACATCTTCCACTGTTTAGGTGACTTGTTAACAGGAGGGCAGTGCCGTCTGGAGATCATTGTTTTGGGGGACTGGAGGAGCAGGCTCTTCCACTTGGTTGTGTTTTGTTCTGATCTGTACTCATGGTATTTGTAATCTATTTTTCATTGCCTTTAGTTGAGATATACGAGTGCTATAAATGTGGTCTCATGGAATGTACAGGGATTGAACTCTCCAACTAAAATCTTGAGTTCAACTGCTCAGGTCGCTCCATACTGATGAAGCCCTTCTACAAGAGACCCACTATAAACAGAGTAAGCTTCCCAGGCTAGCTCAATGGTCCCACCCCCGTTACCCAGATTCCAAAACTAGAGGTGTGGTAACCATTGCAATTCCTTTCCCTTCCCTCTCGCATCCAGCCTTACAGATCCAGATGGGAGATTTCTATTTCTAAAAGGCCAGATAGCGGACAAAGCAATCCATTGCCGGTATCTACCCTCCTACCCCCAAGCAGATACCTTGGCTGGTTAATGTACTACAATGTGTACAGTCTTTCCAAGAAGGAATCTGCGCAGTGGGCAGAGATCTAAATGTTACTCTAGACCAGGGGTGCACAATCTGCGGCCCTCGATACCCTTCTGTGCGGCCCCAAACATCTAGTAAAAGACATGTAGGTCTATGTCTTATGGCTTCTTACATGTATTTTATAGTATACTGTATGTTCAATATGTTTTTTGCAGCCCCATTGAAATGTTACCGCATACGGTCCGAATAAAAAACCCCCAAAAAAACGGAACGACAGGGAAAGAAAATATGTTTGTGTGCATGAGTCCTTAATGGTGCTTTATCCTCTTGCTTCAAAATATCTAATGGGATGCAACAGGGTTGCCCCCGCTCAACTTTTTTTGTCCTTACTATGGAAACTATTAAACATACACCCTGAAATATGAGTAGTCCAGGTTGAGGGTAGTTGAGCATAGTACAGCTGCTTATGCCGACTATTTGCTGGTCATTAAAGATCATTAGATTATCAGCATCTGATGGGCCGGGGTACGACACCGGGGACCCCCGCCGATCAGCTGTTTGAGAAGGAGCGCTGTGGCCTTCTCACTGTTTACCACTGCTAGCGCCCAGCGGGGCTAAGCTCTGTTCACCGAATGGAGCTTAGCCCCGCCCACACCACTTGATACAAGTCGTGACATCACAGGACGGGGCGCTAGCAGCGGTAAACCGTGAGAAGGCCGTGGCACTCCTGCAGCGCCACTGCCTTCTCGAACAGCTGATCGGCGGGGGTCCCCGCTGATTATTTATCCTGAGGATAGATCATCAGTTGTAACAAAGTGAAGAACCTCTAACTCCAATCTAGAGTCCTCCTTCCCAGCCCTAGCCCAACTGAGTTTCACCTACTGTCCAATTTTAAGATAAATCCTAGCAAGTCTGTAGCACTGAATATTTCATGCCCAACTACATACAAGCTGATATTTTAGAATACATTTGAGGGTACAGAGTATGTTGGAGATTTGCGCCTGATGTTCTCTGTACAGTCCCGTTTGACTAACTTTCTCACCTTGTTGTTACAGGGAATAGCAATATCCACATAGCGTAGTGGAGAATCTGTATTACAAAGGGCAATCGTGGGAATGTTGACATAAGATGCCTCTGTAAGAGGTTGATGATCAGCTCGTGGGTCAGTTACAACCAGTAGACGTGGCTCACGGAAAGCAGCCTGAATCTGGTTGGTGAAAGTACCAGGAGTGAAGCGTCCTGCGATTGGTGTGGCTCCACATGAAGAGGCAAACTTCAACACCGCTCTCTGAAAGAAGACGACATCAAGTGCGTTATTTTTCTGAATCAATGCTGGACAAATACTTAATATTCATAACTCTTTGCAGCAGCTCACTCCTCTGACTAATAAAGCAACCCTTCCCATGCAGATCAGGCTCTGTTCACACTGCACTCCACTGGAGGCGGCAAGAGTAGATGACCAACATATTGCACAGGTGCTAGTATCCTAGAAGTTTTAGAAATCTATGACCTGCACAAGAACATCTAAGAGTACTGCACTGAGGCTTCATCTGTGCTTAGCATGAACTAGCATAGGTGCCCATCACATGCCCCTCCAAAACCAACCATTTTCTGGCTGCAGTGGCATGCAGTCAGGACAAAAAGTTTGGTTAAGGGTACTTTCACACTAGCGTTTTGGATTCCGTTTGAGAGATCGTTTCAGGGCTCTCACAAACGGTCCAAAACGGATCAGTTAAGCCCCAATGCATTCTGAATAGATAAGGATCTGTTCAGAATGCATCAGTTCGGCTCCGTCCTGCCTCTATTCTGTTTTGGAGGCGGACACCAAAACGCAGCATGCAGCATTTTGGTGTCAGTCTGAAGAGGCGGAGCCTAATAGATCCGTTTTTAATTACAATGCAAGTCAATGGGGAAGGATCCGTTTTCAATGACACAATATGGTGCATTTGAAAACTGATCCGTTCCCCATTGACTTTCAATGTAATTCAAAACGGACTTTTGGACTGTCGTTTTTCTTTAAAACTAATCTAAACTGATCCATTTTGAACGGATACAAATGTTTGCATTATAGGTGCGGATCCGTCTGTGCAAATAAACAGACGGATCCGCACCAACGCAAGTGTGAAAGTACCCTAAGGGGTGTAGGGTCAATAAGAGCCAACGGAAAAAAACAAAGCTAACAGTACCTGACCAGTGTTTCTTGAAGAAATCACACACACATCAGCTGGGTTCTCAATGGCAACAATGGCCCGGGCAGCAAGCAGCAGCTTTTCCCATGTGCGCTTCAGGTTTATAATATAGATGCCTGAAATAAATCGGTCACATCCAACAATAGTTATGTTATCAAGATGTTAAGAACTTTACACCTGATGACCTGTTACTAGTTCATAAAACGTACACCGCTATCTCTGGTTTCTCAGTAACATGGTTGCATCACTACAACCAAAAGTGTCTGAACTAACAGAAAAATGTTCCTGCACAGTGTACGCCATACACAAAAATAAAAACACAGTTCAACTTTTTACTACAGTTTGATCCCGCAAAAAAACAAACCCTCATAACAGCTCTGTAGACCAAAAATAAGTCGGGTTTATAAGTAATAAAACAAAATAAAAACTTGCTATTGCTGTAATCGTACTGAGCCAACACCACAAGGTGGATACTTGGTGATTTTGTTGTGGTATCAAATAATATCAGGTATCGCAATACTTTTTATTGGCATCAAAACTGAATCAAAAGTTTGGTAATGTGACAACTAGGGATGAGCGACTCTACTTAGGATGAAACATCTGAAGTCGACTCACATAAAACTTCGTTCTAATACTGTACAGAGCAAGCGCTCCCTACAGTATTAGAATGTATTTGCTCTGAGCCAAAGTTATTACTTCTGGAAGTCTTGTGAGACTTCACATAATTTCAGAAATTAATGTATACTGTAAGAAACCATTTCCTGAACTCCGGTTCGGTTCCAAGTGGTACCCTGGAACTGAACCCAAGTTCAGGAAATTGTTCTTTACAGTATAAATTCATTTCTGAAATTATGCGAAGTCTCATAAGACTTCCCGAAGTAATGACTTCGGCTCAGAGCTAATACATTCCAATACTTTAGGGAGCGCTTGCTCTGTACAGTATTAGAACGAAGTTTTATGTGAATCGACTGCGGATGTTTCATCCGATGTCGAGTCGCTCATCCCTAGTGACAAGCCTAATGGGAACCAGCGGAGATCTAGCCATTACAGAGAACGGGGGCAGACTGAGCCCTACAAACCTCCGGCAATGCCAGAGTGCTGTTCCCTGCTGGATCTCTAAACCCCTTAACGCATAATGCCGGCATTAGGCGCCCGCAGGTGGGTGCAAAGAACGATTTTTTATTTTCTAAAGTAGCAAAAACAAACAATTCAAGTTTGGTATTGCTGCATTGGTATTGAGCCGCAGAATAAGGATGGCAGGTCATTTTTAGTGCATAGTGAACATGGATATCAAAACCCCAAAAACCACAGCAGAATTTTTTTTCTTCAATTTTACCACACAAAGTTTACCAGTACAAGACATGGTAAATTCAATGGCAATAAAAAATGCATCTTGTACCGGAAAAAAAAGGCCCTCATATAGCTATGTGAGAGGAAAAATAAAGTTAAAGGGAACCTGTCATCAACTTTGTGCTGCCCATACTAACGGCGAATAAAGTAGAGACCGGTGAGATGAATTCAGCGCTCTGTCATTCATAAGTGGTTGCCGAGAACCAACATCACAATCATTGCAGACTGGGCCTGGAGAAGAGTCCCGGCCACCTGAGAAGAGTCCTGGTTATTCATGATTTCCTGCTCTCCCGCCCACCTGCTGATGACTGACAGGCTTCTACCTGGTTTTCTCCCTTTCTCTCTAGGAGAGAGCTGCCAATCATCAGCAGATGGAGGGAGAGCAGGAGATTATAATAACCAGGACTCTTCTCAGGTGGATCTGACTCTTCTCAAGGCCTGGGCTGCAATGATTAAGATGCTGGTTCTTGGCAACCACTTACTTTTAGCTCATGCTGACATCAGCATTTCTGTCACTATTTTATGCTGCCCTCAGTAAGGTCACCATAAAGTTGATGACAAGTTCCCTTTAAGGCTACTTTCGCACTTGTCTTAATTCTGGTATTGAGATCCAGCGGAGGATCTCAATACCGGAATTAAACACATCGGTATTGATTTTGCACATCAGGATGCATCCGCTCCGTTGGGCTCCTCTGCTGGATCTCAATACCAGAAAACAACAACGTAAGTGTGAAAGCAGCCTGATCAGTCACACCCCCATTCATTGTCAATGCGGACAACGCTGATCAGGATGCATCAGTTCAACTGCGTTTTGGGGCTGGATCTCAAAACCTGAATTAGGCAAATGTCACACTGGCGTTTACAGCCTGCTGGATCCATACTACAGTGTACCCGTGAGCTGCCGGAAGTACGCCCAGCCCTGCTGCTCTCCATTATAGTGAATGCGGCCGGGAGGATTTCCAGCAGCTCACGGATGTACACTGTAGGACGGATCCGGCAGGCTGTTCCCCTATCGGACCAAGTAAACACCGGGGTGAAAGTAGCCTTAAAAATATATGTGAGGCCATTTGTGAAATGTAATCTAAGACATTTACTATACACAGCTATAGTTCTAAAGAACAGTTAGGGCACTTCCACACTAGCGTTATTATTTTCCAGCATTGAAATCCGGTAAAGGGGTTCAATACCAGAAAAAAAACACTTCTGTTTTGTCCCAATGCATTCTGAATGGACAGCAATCCGCTCAGTATGCATCAGGATGTCTTCCGTTCCATCCCTTGTACGGTATTTGACCGGACAAAATACCACAGCTTGCTGCGGTATTTTTCCTGCCAAGATTCCGGAACACTACCGCACTTGCCGGCATTAATGTCCAATGAAATGCATTAATGTCGGATCCTGTAACAAGTGTGTTCCAGAAATTGCAAGACCTTTTTGTCTAGTCTGCGCTTGCACAGTTCTTTCTAGCCTTGAAAAAATATCATCGGAATTTCAATAAATAAGTCTAATGGATCCGTATCCGGATTTTTTTTTATCCATTTGCATACGGATTTCCTGATCCAACAGGCAGTTCCGGCAACGCTAGTTGTACCCTTACCAAGCAAAGCTTTAGAATATGCTTTTGGGTACAGGCTGCTCTTGGAGACGCAGTCAACCCACTCAGGGCAAGGAGCTTCGGGGGCAAGAATGACAATTCTGCCACCACTACCCACTCCTCAGTGAAGATGTGAAGAATCCCCACAATATTCAATATCACCGACAATCAGCAGCATTCACAGAACAGGCACTGCACTGACCGTCACTTTTTCTTTTATAGATATACTGCTCCATTTGGAAGTCGAGGTTAGTGCCACCCAAGTGGGTCCCTGCGGCCAAGAACTTGAGGACATCTTCCTCCTTCATTTGCAGGACATCAAGGCCTCCGGACATTGTGAACACCCCGTGAAAGCTACGATGGGGAACCTAAGGGAGACACGTGTTCGTTAGAGAACTATGAAAGGCTTTAATAACTTGTCTTTCTTCTGCACTGAGGCGAGTAATAAACTAACGTGGCAACCAGAAGTCAGCCGGTAATTAGCCTACACCACAGCATTGGGTCATTGCGCGGCAAAAGACCGCGCTACAGCTAGTCACTAGCCCACAAAGCGCTCCATTAGCAGAACACTCACAAGAGACAACGCCGTATGGAGGTTCTGGCAAAAACCGTAGAGTGAAAAGGACTGGGCGTGCGTCAGCAGCGTCCTTAAATAGCCCAGCTACAAGCTAATCACAAAAGGTTTTACATGCATGTAACCAGCGGCCAGCCAATGGGAGACGATCTTGTTCGCTGGGTAAAGCCTAGAATGTATTGGCTTCTTTGAGGCACCGACGTCACATAATCACGTGACTGCTTAGCGCCGCCTCTTACAGAGCGCACGCATGGTAGATGCTATCTACTAGCCAGCAAAAGGACCTCTGATGATGTCATGCCCATGTGACCAGACTCTTGGGTAGGCGGAGCCAGTCTGAAATCTGCAAGAAGGAGAAGTTGAGTGGTTTGCTAGCCAGGACAAGGGCAGAGGCCCTGCCCCAGGTGTGAACTACATCCTGCAGGACCTTTAAGGACGTCATTGATCATGTGGTCTGTCGCATGTGTGGGCGGGGTCAGCTGCTCTAGTAGTTGTTTGCTAGCGGCAGTACACACTGTGCTATGTATGACACGCACAACCAAGTGTGTAATATACCTCATGCCGAGACTTGTAGCGTTGTGGAGTGTGTGTGTGTAATCTTGTGCAGCAGGACCCCTCACCTCGCCTAACAGTTCTGGCGCATTTAGGAGTCATTCCTCTGTGACCCCCTGCTAGAGGTTAGGAATGAAATGCTAGCAGTTTGTAATGAAGGTCCGGATGGGTGTTACCATTCAGGGGAGGGGTATCTGTACAGTCTGATACCATCCAGTCAGTGCTGCTAGTGTCAGATTGTGCAGGGACACACCCCCAACTTGTAACACCCATCTGGGCCTTCAATCATTAACTTCTAGTAGGAATAATAGAGGAATGGCACAGCTTAGGTTACTTTCACACTTGCGTTGGTGCGGATCCGCACCTATAATGCAAACGTTTGTATCCGTTCAGAACGGATCCGTTTGGATTAGTTAACCTCTTGCCGACCGCCTCACGCAGGATTGCGTCCTGCGGGCGGTCGGTCTGTTCCTCTTTGACGCGCCCGCGCGTCATCTCGCGAGAGGCGAGATTTCCTGTGAACGGATCACGTCGGGGAGAAGGTAAGCTACAGCCTGCCAGCGCTGATCGTGCGCTGGCAGGCTGTAGAAGTTAAAAAAATGGCATATCAGACGCTGTTTTGTTAACAGCGTCTGATATGCTTGCTGATCGTTCCTTTGGTGGTCCCTTTTGCTTGGGACCACCAAAGAAACTTTTGTAAGTGCACCAATCACCACACAGACCCCCACCCCACCCCCCCCACTAATTAACCCCTGATTAATCCCTGATTAACCCCGATCACCCCATGTCACCCCTGTCACTAATTACCCCCTGTAAGACTCATTCAGACGTCCGTATGTGTTTGCGGATCCATGGATCCACGGATCCACAAAACACGGACACCAGCAATGTGCTTTCCGCATTTTGCGGATCCGCACATTGCCAGAACTATATAGAAAATGCCTTTTCTTGTCCGCAATTGCGGACAAGAATAGGACATCCTCTATCTTTTGCGGAGCTGCGGCCGGATGTTTGGGGGCCGAAACCCGGAAGTTTGCGGCCGCAGCTCCGCAAATGCTGATGCGGCGAGCGCATAGTGTGCTCTCCGCATCACCGCCAGCCCCATTCACACTGAATGGGTCCGCATCTATTCCGCAGAATTTTTGCGGACGTGTGAATGGGGCCTTACTACTTTTTTTTTTGCACATTTTTTGGGCAGAGATTTTTTCATCCACATTGACCGACGCGAATGAAAAAATCTGTGCCGTTCATTTTTTTTTCTTTTCAGCGCAGAGGCTGAACGGGAAAAAAAATCTCATTACCCGTATGCTCAATATAAGGAGAATCGCAGAAACTCCTAATGCTGGCCATACGTGTAATGATTGCGGAGACCCTCAAATGCCAGGACAGTACAAACACCCCACATGTGACCCCATTTTATAAAGAAGACACCCCAAGGTATTCCGTGAGGGGTATGGTGAGTTCATGTAAAATTTTATTTTTTGTCACAAGTTAGTGGAATATGAGACTGTAAAAAATAAAAAATCAATTTCCGCTAACTTGTGCCAAATTTTTTTTTCTGTGAACTCGCCATGCCCCTCACGGAATACCTTGGGGTGTCTTCTTTCCACAATGGGGTCACTTGTGGGGTATTTATACTGCCCTGGCATTTTAGGGGTCCTAAAGTGTGAGAATCCAAATGCGTAAAAATGCCCTGTGAAATCCTAAAGGTACTCATTGGTTTTAGGGCCCTTTGCACATCTTGGCTGCAAAAAGTGTCACTCATGTGGTATCGCCGTACTCAGGAGAAGTAGGGCAATGTGTTTTGGGGTGTATTTTTATATATACCCATACTGTGTGTGAGAAATATCACTGTAAACGACAACTTTTTAAATTTTTTATTCAAAGTTGTCAATTTACAGAGATATTTCTCTCACTCATGGGTATATGTAAAATACACCCTAAACACATTGCTACTTCTCCTGAGTACGCGATACCACATAAGTGACACTTTTTGCAGCCTAAGTGCTAAAGGGTCCAAATTCCAACAGTACCTTTAGGTTTTACAGGGCTGCTCACAATTTAGCCCGCCCAAAATGCCAGAACAGTAAACACACCCCACAAATGACCCCATTTCGGAAAGTAGACACCCCAAGGTATTCACTGAGGGCATAGTGAGTCCGTCTGAGATTTCTTTTTTTTGCCAGAAGTTAGCAGAAATTGAAACTTTTTTTTTTTTTCTCAGAAAGTGTCATTTTCCGCTAACTTGTGAAAAAAATGAAATGATACATGAACTCACCATGCCCCTCCTCGAATACTTTGGGGTGTCTTCTTTCTAAAATGGTGTGATTTGGGGGTATTTATACTATCCTGACATTCTAGCACCTGAAGAAACATGACAGGCGCTCAGAAAGTCAGAGCTGCTTCAAAATGCAGAAATTCACTTTTTTGCACCATAGTTTGTAAACGCTATAACTTTTACCCAAACCAATAAATATACACTTATTGGACTTTTTTTTATCAAAGACATGTAGAACAATAAATTTAGAGAAAAATTTATATAGAAATGTAGTTTTTTTTTTTAAATTTTACAACAGAAAGTGAAAAGTCATTTTTTTGCAAAAATATCGTTAAATTTGTATTAATGGCAAAAAAAGTAAAAATGTCAGCAACAATGAAATACCACCAAATGAAAGCTCTATTAGTGAGAAGAAAAGGAGGTAAAATTCATTTGGGTGGTAAGTTGCATGACGGAGCAATAAACGGGTAAAGTAGTGTAGTGCAGAATTGTAAAAAGTGGCCTGGTCATTAAGGGTGTTTAAGCTAGGGGGGCTGAAGGGGTTAAAAGAAAAATGACAAAGTCCAAAACGGATCCGTTTTGAATTACATTGAAAGTCAATGGGGAACGGATACGTTTTCAAATGCACCATATTGTGTTATTAAAAACGGATCCGTCCCCATTGACTTACATTGTAATTCAAAACGGATCTGTTAGGCTCCGCCTCTTCAGACGGACACCAAAATGCTGCATGCTGCGTTTTGGTGTCCGCCTCCAAAACAGAATAGAAGCGGAACGGAGCCGAACTGATGCATTCTGAACGGATCCTTATCCACTCAGAATTCATTGGGGCTTAACTGATCCCTGAAACAGATCTCACAAACGGAATCCAAAACGCTAGTGTGACAGTACCCTTAGAGATATAGGAGAATATTTTCCAGAATTATATGAAAAATGCAAGTGGTTACCAAGGGCTGTTTCACATAAACGTAATTGGCCTGAAAAAATGAGATTGCGGATCTCGTCCTGAGCTATCATCATGTGAGATATGAGCTGACTGCATCGTCATAGATTCAGCTCTGGTCAGTCGTGCAGCCGGCCTGGGAGAGCCAGGAGTGACAGGTCTTCGTTAAAGGGAACCCGTCACCTCCAAAACACATATTAAACTGACATCATCACCTTACAGGAGCCCCCAGTGTGTTCCTACTCATATGCTTCATTCCTCCATCGGTGGCTGCATACTTTATAAGAACTCAGTTTTAATCTCTGTTTGTGCTATCCTCAGAGTCAGCTCCTTGAAGTCAAGGGGACAGCGGCCTCCTTGCTTCAAGTCCAGCTAAGCCCGCGCCTTACCCGTCCTCTCCTCACTTTGAGTGACATTCTGCCTTAAGGTTTGGGATCAGCTGAAGTCTGGCGCGTGTCACTGCGCATGCGCCGGCAATTTCCATCGTTCGCAGGTCCTGCGATTCCGGTCCTCAGCGTCAGCGCGAACACTGGCTTAGTGGACTGAGTCATAGAACCTTTACAGGGTGGGTAGCTATAGGGGAAGCGCCTGCTTTGGGGCCCGAACTTAGAAGGGGCCTGTCCAGGAGGAGGACTAAAAGATTTTGTTGTCAAAGGTATTAAGAATACAAGGGTCACTGTGGGGCTTTATACTGGGAGCTCTATGGAGGCATTATTTATACTGGGGGCACACAGAGGGGCATTATTTATTCTGGGAGCAAAAAGGGGGGGCATTATTTATACTTTTCTTCATTATTCCTCCTCATCTTTCAAGGGCCATGATTTTTTAAATTTTTTTTGTCAACATGGCCATAGCAGGCGTTGTGTTCTGCAAGACGAGTTGTACTTTTTAGTGCCACCATTTAATGTAATGCAAAACAGTAAAAAAAACACCCGCTATATGAACATATAAATAGGAGTGCCAAGAAAGCTGTCTGATGCATCATGAAAAAGCAGGGCATCGAGGAGGAAGCTGTACCCCACCTCCATCAGGATTCAAATTGGTCCCAAGAAGAAATTAAACCATAAGCACACCTTCTCCTCTCCCCCTGGCCTGCTGCAGGAAGAACTACTTACCTTTGAGCTGAACTGTGACCTACTGGAGAATGTCCAATGGTGAAGTGCTGCCTGGGAACCATCACCTGGTAAAGTCCATCTGTCAGCAGATTTGTCCCTATGACACTGGCTGACCTGTTACATGTGCACTTGGCAGCTGAAGGCATCTGTGTTGGTCCCATGTTCATATGTGCCTGCATTGCTGAGAAAAATAATGTTTTATATATGCAAATGAGCCTCTAGGAGCAACGGGGGCGTTACCATTACACCTAGAGGCTCTGCTCTCTCCGCAACTGTTGCACTTGACGGTGCCAGGCAGTGATGAAGTTTTCACTGCCTAATCCTGTCAAAGTGCAGAGGGTATGGAAGTTGCAGAGCCTCCAGGTGTAATGGTAACGCCCCCGTTGCTCTTAGAGCCTCATTTGCATATAGTAAAACCTCAATTTTCTCAGCAATGCGGACACATATGAACATGGGACCAACACAGATGCCTTTAGCTGCCAAGCGCACATGTAGCAGGTCAGCCGGTGTCAAAGGTACAAATCTGCTGACAGATGCCCTTTAACCTCAGTTCACACTTGCGCGTTTTACAGCACGTTCAAACGCGCTGTAAAACGCATAACCGATGCAAACCAATGCTTCCCTATGGGACTGGTTCACATTTTCGCGTTTTACAGCGCATTCGAACGCGCTGAAAAACGCCCGACGCATAAACAAGTACTTGAGCTTTTTTTGGGGCGTTTGTCGCGCGTTTTGGCCCATAGACTTCAATGGAATGCGCAACGCTTGTATTTTGCGCGTTTTTGACACTGAAAACGCGCGTTTATGAATTTGCAACATGCTGGAAAGGCCAAACCCCAGGTGCTAGGCACAGTTTGGAGAGAAGCCAACACTGCAGTCAATCACACAAACGCGCGTAAAACGCGCGTTTACTATTGCGCGCACGAAAACGCGCGTCTCAGAAACGCTCAGGTCTGAACCCAGCGTTAATGTCCCAGTCCCATTCAAAACGTAGTATATTAGAGAATGGAGTACTGCACACTGATTTACTCTTCCCGGTGCCAGCAAAGACCCGGCGGTCATCCAACAATACTATAAATAGGCGGCACACAGAATATTCTTTTCAATTTAAAGGTAATTTTATTTAGTGATTTTCACAATAAGAGGTTCATGATTCAGTTTATAGGAAATTAAATGCCGCGTAACCACTATCCATATAGGAGCCGGATGTTTCAGTTCATGGGACCTTCTTCAGCGGCTTGGAGTTTCTGTGGTTAGTGATAAAGGGATATCTGGCTGTGTCTGACCACATAAACTCCAAGCCGCTGAAGAAGGTCCCTATGAACTGAAACGTCCGGCTCATCTATGGATAGTGGTTACGCAGCATTTAATTTCCTATAAACTGGATCATGAACCTCTTATTGTGAAAATCACTAAATAAAATGGCACTGGGGGGGGGGGCTACAGAGCTGACGGCCCTGGGGGCTACAGAGCTGACGGCCCTGGGGGCTACAGAGCCGACGGCCCTGGGGGGGGGGGGTAACAGAGCTGATGGACTTGGGCTAATCGCACTGGGGGGGGGGGGGGAAACAGAGCTGATGGACTTGGGCTAATCGCACAGGGGGAACGAAGGGTGTTGGGGACTGATGGCAGGGGGTCTGATGAGTTTTTTATAAAGGAAAACAGTCTATTTATACATTTTTTCTTATTAGAATACTCGATTAATCGTAAAAATAATAGGTAGACTACTCGATTACTAAAATAATTGTTTACTGAAGCCCTTTTTCCAAGGGGGTTTACAGGGTTTTTGACGAAGAAGAATGATGCCGCAGACCAGACTATTCTTATAGCCCAGTCACTAGGGATGTCCCGATACCGATACTAGTATCGGTATCGGGACCGATACCGGCATTTTCACAAGTACTTGTACTCGTAAAAATGCCGCCGATACCACAAGTTCCGGTTCGGCAGCAGCTATATTCTGTTTCATTACCCCTAACTTACTGTGCCCGTGATTACTAACTATTAATGCGCAGTCCCTCCATGCTCCTGCCCCGCGCGCCTTCTGTAATCATAAAGTGGGCGGAGCGGGCAGGCGGGACATGAGGCGCATGGAGGAACTGAGAGCTCAAGCTGCCCGATTCCTCCATGCGCCTCATGTCCCGCCTGCCCGCTCCGCCCACTTCATGATTACAGAAGGCGCGCGGGGCAGGAGCATGGAGGGACTGCGCATTAATAGTTAGTAATCACGGGCACAGTTATTTAGGGGTAATGAAACAGAATATAGCAGCTGCAGGGCCGGTGTATGAGTCAAGCTGCACCGGCCCCCGCAAGTGTAATCTGGATGACACTAATGGGGGGGGATCTGTGGATGACATGTATATAGCATAAGATGCTATATATGTGTCATCCACATAGCCCCCATTACAGCCTCATCCACAGATCCCCCCATAACAGTGATGTCCACAGGTCCCCTCCCCCCATAACAGTGATGTCCACAGGTCCCCCCCCATAACAGTGATGTCCACAGGTCCCCCATAACAGTGATGTCCACAGGTCCCCCATAACAGTGATGTCCACAGGCCCCCCATAACAGTGATGTCCACAGGTCCCCCATAACAGTGATGTCCACAGGCCCCCCGTAACAGTGATGTCCACAGGTCCCCCATAACAGTGATGTCCACAGGTCCCCCATAACAGTGATGTCCACAGGCCCCCCATAACAGTGATGTCCACAGGTCCCCCATAACAGTGATGTCCACAGGTCCCCCATAACAGTGATGTCCACAGGTCCCCTAACAGTGATGTCCACAGGCCCCCCATAACAGTGATGTCCACAGGCCCCCCATAACAGTGATGTCCACAGGTCCCCCATAACAGTGATGTCCACAGGTCCTCCCATAACAGTGATGTCCACAGGTCCCCCCCATAACAGTGATGTCCACAGGTCCCCTCATAACAGTGATGTCCACAGGTCCCCCATAACAGTGATGTCCACAGGTCCCCCCCATAACAGTGATGTCCACAGGTCCCCCCCATAACAGTGACGTCCACAGGTCCCCCCATAACGGTGACGTCCACAGGTCCCCCCATAACGGTGGCGTCCACAGGTCCCCCCATAACGGTGGCGTCCACAGGTCCCCCCTATAACGGTGCGCATCCACAGGTCCCCCATAACGGTGACGTCCACAGATCCTCCCATAACGGTGGCGCATCCACAGATCCCCCATAACGGTGCCATCCACAGATCCCCCCATAACGGTGCCATCCACAGATCCCCCATAACGGTGCCATCCACAGATCCCCCATAACGGTGCCATCCACAGATCCCCCATAACGGTGCCATCCACAGATCCCCCATAACGGTGCCATCCACAGATCCCCCATAACGGTGCCATCCACAGATCCCCCATAACGGTGCCATCCACAGATCCCCCATAACAGTGTGCCATCCACAGATCCCCCATAACGGTGCCATCCACAGATCCCCCATAACAGTGCGTCATCCACAGATCCCCCATAACAGTGCGTCATCCACAGATCCCCCATAACAGTGCGTCATCCACAGATCCCCCCCATAACAGTGCGTCATCCACAGATCCCCCATAACGGTGACATCCACAGATCCTCCATAACAGTGTGTCCTCCACAGATCCCCCAAAAACAGATCCCCCTGGAGGCACATTGGTTTGAAAACGCTATTATATTCCCATTTATTAACACTTGTACAAAGGAAAAGAAAAGCCGTTGTCCATAGCAACCAAACTTCCAGCTTTAATTGTTTTCATTGCTATCAGTAACTGCGCCGCTGTTTATACGAGGTATCGGTAATTGGTATCGGCGAGTACTTAAATAAAAGTATCGGTACTCGTACTCGGTCTTAAAAAAAATGGTATCGGGACATCCCTACCAGTCACAACCAATGCTAGTCTACAGGTACAGTACTTCGTTATTATGACTATAGGTTATTTAGGACTGTTTGTACATTAACCCCTGATTGTAAAGCGCTGCGGAATATGTTGGCGCTATAGAAATAAAGAGGATTATTATTAGATTATCATTTATTTTTGTAAATGACATGACTCGTATGATGGAGATGTGATAGCAGGAAGGCTGTAGATTCGTGGTCAAAATATTTCACTGCAGTAAGATTTCCCATTCATGAAGTGCAGTTTTTTTAGTGTTTTTTTTTTTTTTTTTTTTTTTACAGTTTTTTGTGTATTGTAGTATAAATTAATTGTGTAATTTCTCCCCTTAAATGGAGAAAAAATAAAAATGGTGTCTTTTCTTCCTTGCAGTGCCACATGGGCGGTATAGTGAATGGTTTTAAAAAAAATATGTTGCTAACAAAAAATTATTATTAGTCGTGAGTGGAGAAGGCATTAAAGGGGGTTTTTGGATTGCATCAACAACCTTTGGTAGCTGTAATTTTGTAATGTATTTATTTTGCCTTTATTTCTCCCATCTCCTGTTCTGGGCTGCGGTCACATGACCATGTCCATGCAGCTCTTTCTTACTTCCTGTGATGTTATGTCCATGGGCGGGGCAGTTGTATGGGAGTGTCTGTGTTAACAGCTGGGTGGGAGGAGCTATAGACTAGCTGGACATTATAAAGGGACGGTGCTGGAGGTGTGGTGGAGAAAGGGGAAGTGCATCATGGATTTGGTTGGATCCAGCAACAGGAAGTGCTACCTACAGGGTGGAAACAACCAGAGTGATTAGTGTACACCAGGCATGCTCAACCTGCGGCCCTCCAGCTGTTGCAAAACTACAACTCCCATCATTCCCGGACAGCCTACAGCTATCAGCCTACAGAATAGCATGGTGGGAGTTGTAGTTTTACAACAGCTGGAGGGCCGCAGGTTGAGCATCCCTGGTGTACACGATAAAAAAGGATCAGGAGAGCCCAAAAGAAAAAGAAAAGCATGGGATAGATGTATTTGAGGTAAGCAAACACATGAGCATATTTATTAAAAGACATAGTAATCCTAGAAAACCCCTTTAAAGAACACAGTGGGGTCACTGGCCAGTTGTCCTAGAGGCCAGGAGGATATCGACAGCGTGGGCTAAGTTATCCACATATCCATCAGCAGTCACTTGGGGATGGCTTTCATCACTAGGCCTGGAAGAGAAGACGTTTTTAGGATATTTTATGCAGATGTCCGTGAGTATGTCACATCGGAGCCAAGACATAGTTGTCATTGGCTTACCTGTATTTTCCTGTTCTGACGAGCACGCCTCGAAGGCCACAGCTTTGTGCCCCTCCGATATCATTAACCACATCATCTCCAACCATTACGGCCTGCAATGCAATTCAGTGTACAGTATAAGGCGGTGGTCTCCAACCTGTCGCTACCGGGGCATGCTACGTGTTGGAGTTATACAACAACTGGAGAGTCACAAGTTGGAGACCACTGAAGGTATATAGAAATATATGGCACACTTTGTATAGTATCTACCGTATAAGGGAGGACCCACAGAAATCCTTAAAGGCTATGTACACATTCAGAGGCAATTTTGTTTGTGATTGCATTTTACTTGTTTTTGGCTAAAAATCATTTTTTCAATTCGCCTTTATTAAAAATATTAGGCTGTTCTGTCACAACTATTTATTTAACTATTTTTCTAACTGTGTGACTGGTACTTTCACTTTGTGCCAGTCATCTAATAAGCCTTATCTCTGAACTACTGAAGGTCAGAAACACTTATTTAAGTTACATTCTTATCAGTAAGATAAGAGCCGAGCTATAGTGAGTGTTTATAAGGTCAGAGATAAGTAGCCTGTCAGCTGCTGGTCTGACGAAAGAGAGAAAATCCACAGGCTGCTACTAGAGCATCTAAGCTCTGTACACAAAAAAGGATTCCATATTTTTAATAAAGGCCAATTGAAAAAATTATTTTTAGCTCAAAATAAGTACAATGCAATAATTATAAAAAAAATAAAACATTGCGCCCAGGGGTGTACATAGCCTTTACATTTTCCTTCCACCTTTGGCCTGGCATAACCTCTTCAACCAGTCTCTTGTAGACAGGCATTTTTGACCCAAGTTTGTAAGGAGGTTCTGCTGAGGGACAGAAGGTGTCTGCACATCACCACTTAGAAGAAGCTGGGCCCTTCTTAGCACGGGCGTAGGAAGCGGGGGAGACGGGGGACGGGAGATCGGATCCCCCAAAGAAATAATGCGGGGGACGGGTATGCAAAATCCCCTAGCTTTCGCAGGGCAATGTGTGCGGCGGTGGGGGGGGCACAGGGAGATTAACGCTTCCATTGTGGAAGCGTTCATCTCCATAGTCATCTGTATCGCCGTCCCCAGGACAGCGATACAGATGGCTGTGCTGCGGAGCAGGAGAGGGAGAGGCGTCTCCCTTCCCTGCTCCTCTGGTAGGCTGCCGGCACTAGGCCGGCAGCCTATCAGATGTTGGTACAGGCGGCGCGATGACGTCATCGCGCCGTCTGTGAGCCGTACAGCGCAGGACACAGGCCGGAAGAGGCCTGCATCGCATCGCTGTGACGGATGGAGTTAAGTATAAGTGTCTTGTTGTGTGTGTGTGTGTTTTTTTTTTTTTTTTTAACCGGACCCACTGGCCCATAAGGAGGGGAGAGATTTTTGGCACTTGGGGGGGGGGGGGGGGTGGAGAAATGTGGGTGTGGATTGAGGGGGGGCGGGGACACAGGGGCCCCATAAGTGCTGTCCCCCCCAGATTTCTGGGGCTTCCTACGCCCCTGCTTCTTAGTCATGGATCTAATGTCATCCATGGGGGCTGAATATAGCGCACATGCTACTATTACATGGGCATGAGCATTACACAATGCCGCCATATACTACCTCAGATGGTTGCACTCCCATATCTGCCAGTGCAGACATGAAGAAGTTCTTGGACGGCTTTCCCACAACCTCCGCTGTGATATCGCAGGCGTACTGAAACACAAAAGTGGGAGAATTACCGAAGTGCAATAATGTCTGGTGTGTGCGGACAACACAAAAGGCACGTTTACCTCCAGAGCTTTCATGTAGGCCCCCACGTCCAACTTCAAGCCGTCAGTTTCCTTATAATAGCGTCTGGGAATAAAAAACATTCAGTAGATAATATAGGAAACCTGTGCCGTACAAACCAAAGGCAGATGTGAGGGTCTGTGCTTAGATTTTGTCATAATGGAGTGCACACCAATTGCTAGAATGGGGCACCATGATACCCCAGCCCCCCGATGCACCCCTTCAGCAAACAGGAGTTTAAATGGAATGCTGGGGAGGGAAACTAGGGTCCCAGTGACGCATACTGATGATGGGACCATTTCCTTTGAGTTCAATGAGTTCAATGATAGCTGTATACTGTAAATGCCTAGTCAGTCAGTTTTGTAATCTGATATGTAAAGGCATGAAGGAAAAACACAGAGAAAAGTCAGACGAACCCGCTGACCCTCGTGTGTATGGCGACCTGCTGACTATCCTACACATGATGTTGAGGGAAAGAAGGATTAAGCATGTTGAAATTCAGACCCAATCCTTTGTGTGCAAGTGCATAGGAGGGATTCAAGCCTCATTCACACGTCAGTGTTCCACGTACGTGTTCTCCACGGACAGCACACGCCCCCATTCATTTTAATGCGTGTATTCACACATCAGTGTTTTTAGCACGGATGCATGCTCTATTTTGTCCATGTTCACGGATCATTAGGAAGAGATGTGTGAAATTATTTTTTAGCTGTTCAGTGTCCATGAAACACGGATAACACACGGGCAGCAAAAAACGGACACACGGACCCAACACGGATCCTTTACAGAGGTATCACTGACCACCTTTTCACGGATTTGAACACAGACGTGTGAATGAGGCTTTATCGGTACAGTTATGTCAGTTGTCTGTAAATAGTACATTCAGACTGCAATATGTACATGAAGTTGGGTATATTTGACGACTTGATAACTAAATTTTATTTTATTTTTTTAAGTTTCAACCTGGCATTTTTAATCTATGCCAGATTCATCAGCAGGGTGTTACATGCTGCACAGGGGAAGACAGTGATGCCTTTCTTGCACTGTGCATCAGTATTAACAGAGATCCTTGAAAAATAGGTCATCCACGTACAGCGATTTCATAAAAACATAAGTTGTCGGAGCCCACAGCAGTCCCATAAAGCTGAATGGAGTGGTAGCAGACGTGTGACTGCTGCTCCATTCAAACGAGAGAACATGGGACCCTCATGCTCGTGATTGGTGGGAGCCCCAGTAGTCGGACCCCTTCCGTGAATAGGGAATACGAGTTCTTCAAGGGACAAAGGAGGGAACATGAAAATTATCATGGAGAAGGCCAAGGGCACATAAAATCTGTAGCGCTCACCCTTTCCCTAAAGATATGAGCACGGGTTTCTCCAGGCCAAGTAACACTTGAAAGGCTCGGTTGACGTTCTGGTAGGAGAAGTTTTCGGCAGCGTCTCCAACCACAACACAGTTGGGTTCGGATTTATCAATGGAGTCAAATTCAGGGAGCAGATCTGGAGGAAGGGGATAGACATGTAGGTATCATTCTCTGATCTGTTCAGGTAAACTATTCCATTACTGAGAATGCGTCGGGGTTCGTCATGATTTTCCACCGGCCTGGTAGACCAACAAATAAAGATGCCACAGGCAATATAGATAATATGATAAGGAGTGGCACACGTCTGCGTTTACTGAGCTATTTATCACTGTCCACCCACCATCATGGACCAGTAAGTGAGGGCGCAATCCCTGTTCCTGCATCAGTTTTCTTGCAGCGGGGCCCGGAGCTGTTACTTCGTCTTCTGATATGTTGAAGCCAAACTTCTGCAGTTTACGGACAAACTGAGCCCTCGTGGCCTGAGACTCATTTGTGCAGAATCGCAACTTCAAACCAGCTTGCCGGATCCTGGAAAAGAAGATCAGGAACTTAGGTTAATGAAATCCAGTTCAGTAAAGGCACATAACAGCCAAACCTCTTTGAGAAGACCAGTCTTGATCTAGACCAGATGTCTCGTGGTGGAGTTCTCAATTCCTTTATATCTTATGTATGCTGACCTTTCTCTCTCAGATGACCGACCTTCTAGAAGACAATTTTTTCTCAGAAATTTTGGGTGGTCATCTCAAAGAGATTTTGGTGTATTTGATAAGTCATCATATATTTTTTACTGTAATGTAAAACACGTTTTATAGGAATTATCTGTAGATGTGCGGTTATGCTTTCAATAATGTTTTATAGGACATCTGTCAGCAGGTTTGTCCCCATGACACTGGCTGACCTGTTACATGTGCACTTGGCAGCTGAAGACATCTGTGTTGGCCCCATGTTCATATATGCCCGCATTGCTGAGAAAAGTGATGTTTTAATATATGCAAATGAGCCTCTAGGAGCAACGGGGGCGTTACCATTACACCTGGAGGCTCTGCTCTCTGCAAGTGCCACGCCCTCTGCACTTTAATTGACAGGACCAGGCAGGGATGGTAATTGTTTCACTGCCTGATCCTGTGAAAGTACAGAGGGCATGGCCTCTGGGTGTAATGGTAACGCCCCCGTTGCTCCTAGAGGCTAATTTGCATACAATTTTTCTCAGCAATGCGGGCACATATGACCATGGGACCAACACAGATGCCTTCAGCTGCCAAGTACACATGTAACAGGTCAGCCAGGGTCATAGGGACAGGTCTGCTGCTTCACCCATTATAGAAGAATTTCCAAAAACTGGATTAAAGGTTGTTTTCTGAGATCAATGACATATCAATATCAGATTTGCACGCATATAACACTGGACCCCCCGCCGATCAGCTGTTTGACGAGGCCGCGGTGCTCTGTTGAGCGCCAAGGCCTCCTCTCACCTTACCAGGCACAGCGCCGTACATTCCATAGTGGCTGTGCTTGGTATTACAGCTCAGGTCCATTCACTTGAATGGGATTGAGCTGTGCCTAGGCCACGTGACTGATTAACATGATGTCACTGGCCCAGGAAGAGGCAGCACCACTCAGCGGAGCACCGCAGTGCGGAGAGTCGGACTCCCGCCGATCTGATATTAGTGACCTATCCTGAGAAATCACGGAAGACCCCTTTAACCGCTACAGGACCGCCTAACGCAGGGATGCGTCCTGCGGGCGGCCCTGTAGCTATGTTCCCGGCGCATCATCTCGCGAGAGGCGAGATTTCCTGTGAACGCGCGCGCGTGCGTTCACAGGGAAGCGCGGCACAGCAGTTCGGCTACAGCCTGCCAGCGATGATCCATCGCTGGCAGGCTGTAGATGCGAATAAAATCGCATCAAACTGCTATATCAGACGCTGTTTTATGAACAGCGTCTGATATAGCTGCTACCTGGTCCTCTGGTGGTCCCATTTGCTGGGATCGACCACCAGAGGACCAGGTAACTACGTAAAGTTGCACCAAACACTACACTAACCCCCCACCCCCTCACCTATTAACCCCTTGATCACCCCATCTAGACCCCTGATCACCCCCTGTCATTGATCACACCCTTGTAAGGCTCCATTCAGGCGTCCATATGTGTTTTGCGGATCCGTGGATTCACGGATCCGCGGATCCGATCCGCAGATCCTCAAAACACGGACACCGGCAATGTGCTTTCCGCATTTTGCAGATCCGCACATTGCCAGAACTATATAGAAAATGCTTTTTCTTGTCCGCAATTGCGGACAAGAATAGGACATGTTCTATATTTTTGCAGAACGGAAGTGCAGACCCGGAAGCGCGGATCCGTAATTCCGGATCCGAGCGGGACAAAGTCTGTCCCCATAGAAATGAATGGGTCCGCAATTCCGTTCCGCAAACAGAATTGCGGACGTGTGAATGGGGCATAAGGGTCCCTTATCACCGCCAGTTAGTTAGCTACTTGTTAGGTAGCTAGCGCCCAGCCCACCGCACCGCAGTCACTGATTTTGGCAGAGATTTTTTCATCCACATTGACCGATGCGAATGAAAAAATCTGTGCCGTTCATTTTTTTTTCAGCGCAGAGGCTGAACGGAAAAAAAATCTCATTACCCGTATGCTCAATATACGGAGAATCGCAGAAACTCCTAATGCTGGCCATACGTGTAATGATTGCGGAGACCCTCAAATGCCAGGACAGTACAAATACCCCACATGTGACCCCATTTTAGAAAGAAGACACCCCAAGGTATTCCGTGAGGGGTATGGTGAGTTCATGCAAAATTTTATTTTTGTCACAAGTTAGTGGAATATGAGACTGTAAAAAAAAAAAAATAAAAAACAATTTCCGCTAACTTGTGCCAAATTTTTTATTTCTGTGAACTCGCCATGCCCCTCACAGAATACCTTAGGGTGTCTTCTTTCCACAATGGGGTCACATGTGGGGTATTTATACTGCCCTGGCATTTTAGGAGTCCTAAAGCGTGAGAATCCAAATGCGTAAAAATGGCCTGTGAAATCCTAAAGGTACTCATTGGTTTTAGGGCCCTTTGCGCATCTTGGCTGCAAAAAGTGTCACTCATGTGGTATCGCCGTACTCAGGAGAAGTAGGGCAATGTGTTTTGGGGTGTATTTTTACATATACCCATGCTGGGTGTGAGAAATATCGCTGTAAGCGACAACTTTTTAAATTTTTTATTCAAAGTTGTCAATTTACAGAGATATTTCTCTCACCCAGCATGGGTATATGTAAAATACACCCCAAACTACATTGCCCTACTCCTGATGCAGCGATCACATGTGTGACACTTTTGCAGCCAAGATGCGCAAAGGCCCAAATTCAGCAGTACCTTTAGGGAGGGCATTTTTACGCATTTTTCTTCTCACGCTTTAGGGCCCCTAAAATGCCAGGGCAGTATAAATACCCCACATGTGACCCCATTTTGGAAAGAAGACACCCCAAGGTATTCGCTGAGGGGCATAATGAGTCCATGAAAAATTAAACTTTTTGTCAAAAGTTAGCGGAAAGGGAGACTTTGTGAGAAAAAACAATAAAAAATCAATTTCCACTAACTTGTGCCAAAAAAAATCTTCTATGAACTCGCCATGCCCCTCATGGAAAAATGTCCAGAAAGTGAAAATGTCATTTTTGCAAAAATTTCGGTCATTTTTGATTAATAGCAAAAAAAGTAAAAATGTCAGCAGCAATGAAATACCACCAAATGAAAGCTCTATTAGTGAGAAGAAAAGGAGGTAAAATTCATTTGGGTGGTAAGTTGTATGACGGAGCAATAAACGGTGAAAGTAGTGTAGTGCGGAATTGTAAAAAGTGGCCTGGTCATTAAGGGTGTTTAAGCTAGGGGGGCTGATGTGGTTAATGAAGGCTCAAAGAGGGGTATAGATGCACTATGGCTACAGGACACTCCTGTGCTCAGTACAATACAGTAGGAGCGCTACACAATAATGAATAACCCAGATATAATTACAATACTATTTATTCACCCATCTGACCACGTAAAACCATAAAAACCCATTCGATGTACTTGATCTTGACTGGAAATATTATGGGGACAATGTCAGCGGCGAGGGCAAGTGTACGCTGCACCAGTGCAGAACCTGGAAGCGGCTGCAGAGATTTAGCCCCTATGGCACCCGATGCCTCAGCAGCTCGAGGTTAAACGCAGCTCTATGGCTTGTCTGTGGCCATCAGACAGATGAAAATCACACATAACACTTAATGTGTAATTGCCCTTCATAACATGAGCTTTTCTCTTTTTAAATGAGGCCATTTGGATAAAGAGATAACGAGGTCCCAGCGTACGTTACTAATGTAGCAGCGAAGTGCGGCACACTTAGAGGGTAATGATGCAGGTGAGCAAAGCATACGAGGGACCAATTATCCCTAATAAATGACTATGCGACCTTCTCAGAACAGTGAGCAGAGGGTGACAGGAGGAAAGGAGTGAGGCAGCATCTGTTCGCTCATGTCACGGTGAATACCCCCAATGAGTGCCCACCCACCCTGGAATATGCCGAAGAAGACATCTCCACACACTGGGCAGTCAGTCTCATAGATGAGCACTACATGAGTCTACTACATGTCGTCATTTACTTCAGCCATGCGATATAGTGACATCATCAGAACATGCAAGACCCGTCTAGTGACATCATAATCATTGGAGAAAAGAGCTAGAAGAGCATCGATGTATAGGTTCTGAGACCTAACCATGATCTGTGGGTCAACTAGAAGATGGTGATGACTGAACATCACCAGTGGTTGAAGTGCATTTATCTCAAAACGTCAGCCACTCGAGTCTGGGGATTATTAAAAGCTCCGATTAGTCAGGAAAAACTAGATATAACTGTGGGATCAATGGCCAATGTAAAGATCCTGGAGCTGATGTCTGATAGGTGCGGGTCCCACCTCTGGGATCCGCACCTACACCGAGAACGGAGCGGGAAAAGTGGCAGAGGGCGCACTGCGCATGTGCAGCCGCCCTCCATTCATTTCTATGGGGCTAGCGCTTGGCTATTTCTGTCGGCACCATAGCAATGAATGGGAGCGGTGGCTGCACAAGTGCAGTGCACTCCCATTCACTTGTATGGGGAGAGCGCTTGGCGGTGGCCGGCCAGCCACCACTCTCGCTCTTCTGTTACTCAGTGTAGGTGCGGGTCCCACCTCCTAGCGATATGCCCCCATTGTCTGTGATGGGAATACCCCTTCAAGCGCTCAATGCCTATAGTGTAAACCGTAAACAACTGGTGTGCATGAGCCCTAAAGGGAATGTCTGCTTTATTTATATTGATGACCTATTCTCAGGATAGGTCATCAATATCAGATAGGCAGCGGTCCGACCCCCGGCATCCCAGTTTAAAGAGAAGGCCAAGCTCCGTGCGAGCGCTGCCTCCTCTTCATTGCTTACCTGCTCGCCGTCGCAACTGCAGCAATGAGCAGTGTAATTACACCTAAGCCGTCAGTCACTTCTATGGGACGGTTAAGGTGTAATTATACTGCTCACCACAGCACTTGCGACGAGGAGCAGGTAAGCAATTAAGAGGAGGCAGCGTCATACAGAGTGTGGCCTTCTCTTCAAACAGCTGATCGTCAGGGAGTGCCGGGGGTTGGACCGCCGCCTATCTGATAGTGATGACCTATGCTGAGGATAGGTCATCAATATAAATAAAGAAGACAACCCCTTTAACTGGGGAGCAAACAGAACCTTTGCAGCGTGCCCCCGTCATTCCCTGGCACGGCACAAAAACATGTACGACAAAATAGTCACTGCCGTGCAACTTCCGCGCCCTCTTCACTTTGAGTGACAGGAACAGGCAATGAAAAAGTCATCATGCCAGGCCCTGTCAAAGTGCAGAGGGCGCGGCAGTTGCAGAGAGATCAGAGCCTCCAGGTATAATGGTAACGCCCCCGTTTCTCCTAGAGGCTCATTTGCATATATTTAAAAGTCATTTTTCTCAGCAATGCGGGCACATATGAACATGGGACCAACACAGATGCCTTCAGCTGCCAAGCTCCATTGCCATTACCATACGGATATGTTTTGTGGCATAACGGAACGGATGCAGACACAAAACAGAAAAAAAAAAAAAACTCAGACACGGAACAACGGATCTGTGAAAAACGGACCGCAAAACTAAAACGGTCGTGTGCATGAGCCCCAAGTATGATTACCACTGCGGTCCGCCCACCCTAGGGGATCTGAAGAAAAAGTTAGCAGCGATTAACAACCCAAAAAAATATTCTTACTTTAGGTAAAACTTTCAAGACTACTTACGAAAAAACCCTCATGTCAAGATGTAAAATTTGCATTTGTACGTATGTCCTAAACCTTTCTTTTTCTCAGAAATCCAAACTGACTTGGAAGAATTTAGCACAAATGGAGGGTGTTAAGGAGCGGCGCACACTCCGGTAGCTCCAAGCCGGCGCTCTTTACCTCCAGGCCGCCTTCCTGCTCATTACATGCGGTGTAACCCTCTAAATGGCAGGAGGTTAATGTCATCCTAATTCCAGCAGACAATCGCCTCTTCTGATCTTTTACGACTTCCAGCAAACATCTGTGTTGGGAAAACAATTACCTGCGTCCATTCCGATGCGCTATTTAATCATTAATCGGCTGCCGGCAGGATCTGAACTGTGATCTGGGCATCTGTTCCCTTATTACATGGAAACAATGGACTCATCAGTAACAATCATGTTTATTGGGGTAAGTAATAGATATGGGGCAGAGAATCCCGAAAACTACATACAGGCAGGTGACGTTTCATTACGTTATTGTAGCTAAAGTAGATGGTTATTTCGGTAAATATCTAGGCCCGTTTTCCTTCACATCAGTTTTGATAAATCTCCCCCAGTATATTTTGTTGGCTAATTTCACAAACAAACGGCGATATCGTTGCGACTGCCATTCTGTGCACATGACATTGAGCTCAGCCGAGAGGTGGACACAAGGCCTCTTTTACATGAGCGTGTCCGGATTAGGTCCAGATGCGTTGCGGATGCGTTCAGTGAAAACTGTGCGATTTTGCAGGCAAAGCCATTCAGTTTTGTCTGCGATTGCGTTCAGTTGTTCATTTTTTTCCGAGCGGGTGCAATGCGTTTTGATATGTTTTTCACGTGCGTGATAAAAAACTGAAGGTTTACAAACAACATCTCCTAGCAACCATCAGTGAGAAATGCAACGCAACTGCACTTGCTTGCGGATGAAATGCGTTTTTCATGCAGCCCCATTCACTTCTATGGGGCCCGGGCTGCGTGAAAAACACAGAACATGCTGCGATTTTCACGCAACGTAGAAGTTATACGTGACAAAAACCGCTCATGTACACAGACCCATTAAAATGAATGGGTCAGGATTCAGTGCGGGTGCTATGCGTTCACGTCACGCATTGCACCCGCGCGGAATACTCGCTCGTGTGAAAGGGGCCTAAGGGTAAATTCACATGTTCAGGATTTATATGCAGACAATCCGCACTGAAATTCACAGGTGTTCGCACTGAAATACATGCGGTCAATCCACATCAATTGGTGTGGATTTACGTGCGGATTTTCCCTCCCCATTGAAGTGAATGGCGAAAACCTGGACAGGAAAAATTAAATAAATTGACATGCTGCAGATTTTAAAATCCATACTGTAGGTCAAAATCCTTACAGAAAAAATCTGCATCGTGTGCGTAAAAATTTCTATTTCTCACAGAATACAATGTACATGTCCTACGGTGCGGATTTTCCGTACCCAAATTCGCATACAATCCTGATCGTGTGCATTTACCCTAAGGGATTTGCATGCGGAAAACTCGCACTGTAGATCATGTATATTGTATTGTGTGAGAATTTGAAATTCTCATGCACACGATGCAGATTTTTTTCAGGCTGGATTTTGACCTGATACCTCTGCAAAATGGCTTCCAATGGAACATGTTATGATTTCTATATGAAATCGGAGACCCTTCAGTTAGGTCCTACATTCGGTGTATGAGCGGGGAAAGCTCCTAGCACAAATGTTGGATATAACTATTCATCTGACATATGCCAATAGAGTGCCCGTTTGGCAAGCACCAGGCTGGCGTGCATCGATCGACTTTGCCACTATGTAAACCAAGCAAATGCTTGAGGCCCCAGAGATAAGGGGGCCGCAGTTGGCTGAAAAAAGGGGAGCACATATCACATGTGCAGTCGGTTCAGTTGCATAGGGGCCCAGTGGGGAAGGGGGGCCCGTCTAAAGCAGTAGCAGAAGTGCCCAGGTTGTACTGCTAAGCTGAGAGTGGGGCTAAGCAGGGCGATGGGGTCCTTCAGACTTAACTTTGCATGGGGAGCCAGAAATGCCAAATCAGACCTCCACTGATCGGATATTGATGACCTATACTGAGGATAGTCCATCAATATACTGCTCCCAGAAATCCTCTTTAAAGGACATCTGTCAGCAGGTTTGTACCTATAACACTGGCTGATCTGTTACATGTGCTCTCGGCAGCTGAAGACATCTGTGTTGGTCCCATGTTCATATGTGCCCGCATTGCTGAGAAAAATGAGGTTTTATTATATGCAAATGAGCCTCTACAAGGCTCCAGATAGAGACCAAAATGGTTGCCGAGGCGCCTTAAAATTTGCAGATGACGACAACACTTTAGTCTTGTCGCCATTTCCAACTGGACCTCCGTGCTGGCACGCGCACTCTCAGCACGCGCTGTCTTCTCTTCGCTTAACGCAGTGTTAAAGGAGGGGGGGGGGGGGGGGGCGCAGTGTCCCTCCCTCCCCACTGTGACATGGCTGCTGCTGCTGCCACCAATGGGGAGATAGCAGGGAGGAGGAGGAGCTGTGGCCACTGCACCACCAATGAATGTAAAACATATTATTACAAGTGTCGGCATCGGTATCACAGACCCGGTCTCAATAACGGGGCATGCAATCCGCAGCAATTAACCCCTCAGGTGCCACATCTGAGGGGTTAATTGCCGCGGATCGCATGCCCTGTTATTGAGGCCGGGTCTGTGATACCGCTGCCGACACTTGTATAAACGAGTTAAAGAGGACCTTTCATGGGTCCAAAAAAAATAGGAACTAAGTAGCAGGCTACATAGAGCGGCACCCAGGGATCTAAGTGCACTTACTATTATTTCTGGCCGTTCGCCCGCTGTGGCCCCTGGTATTTTCAACATTCAGAGCAAGAAGGAGGAGACGCCAGTGTTTCTCCTGCTTCCTGACAGCAGCGCTGTCCAATCGCAACTCAGAGCCAGGGCGTTTATTTTTCTCCCTGGCTCTGAGTTGCGATTGGACAGCGCTGCTGTCAGGAAAAAGGAGAGACACTGGCGTCTCCTTCTCCTTGCTCTGAATGTTAAAAATACCAGGGGCCACAGCGGGCGAACGGAATGGCGCCCAGGAATATTAGTAAGTGCACTTAGATCCCCGAGCGCTGCTCTATGTAGCCTGATACTTAATTCATATTTTTTGGACCCATGAAAGGCCACAGGCCCCCCCCTTCCTCATTGTTATATGGTGGCCACAGGGTCCCCTCCATTAGTGGCAGATTACACTGCCGGGGCTCCGATCGGTTACCATGGCAGACAGGACGCTGCTGAAGCCCTGGCTGCCATGGTCAGCTCCCTGCTGCTGTGTGTACTATGCACAGGGCAGCAGGGAGAGTGTGAAGTCCTATTCACCCTACTAGAGCTCCATTACAGTGAATAGGACAAGGGGTCAAAAGATCCCAGGTTCTACCACTAAGGGGGGAAATGCTTATTAAATAAAAAGTAAAAAAAAAAACACCAAGATACTAAAAGTTTAAATCGCTAGTAGTTACAGGTGGGTGGTTGCACATATTTTAACTGCAACACGCAAAGTTATTGCTAGGCACTGGAAGCTCGGGGTTACTCCCTCAATAAATGAGGTTAAAAACTTAATTAATCAGCACTTAGTTTATGAGTTTACCTTCGCCCCAGACGCAAGGGCTAGAATCAAGTCCCACAACCAATGGCTTCCATGGATCTCTAGCAACTTTGCGATCCCGATCCCTGACTGTCTTTGGTAACTAACTACTTATATTAGCACATTGACTTAGGGCTCCTCGTAACAGCCTGGCTCGTACCCCCTTTGATGGATTGGGTCCATCATTCCGTCTCCCTGGCTGAATACGATGCTTCCTGATATGGTGTTGAGAAATATCTATGCAACCCTACTGTCCACCCTTTATTCTCGGTATCGACATGCCTTTTGATTTCTTTTCATTTTCCTTTGATTTTGATTTTCCTTTATGTAATGATCTGATGCATGTATCTGTATTAACTTTTGTTATATGCAAAAATTTTAATAAAAATCTATTGAACAACAAAAGTTTAAATCGCTCTCTTTCCCAATTTTACATATAAAATTTACAAACAATAAAAAATAAACATATTACATATTGCCACGTCCGAAAAAAGTGTGAGCTATTAAAATATTAAAAAAATACTTCCTTCCGGTGAAGGCCGTAACAGGAAAAAAAAATAAAAATCAAAACCGCGCAATTCGCTATTTTTTGTCACCTTGTCCCCCAGAAGATCTCACTGGATGTAAGAGGTATGTGGTGCTGTATTCTCCTATATGTAGAGCTGGCTCACTACTGTGACCTACGTCTCGTCTTCTCCACCAAGTCCTTTTTTTTAATTCTATGCATTTTAAATTTGGCAACTAAAAAATTCATTTTGCTCCTAAATTTCTTTGGTTTAGGAGTCAATGGCTCCTGGTTATTTATTTTTTGTCTGGAGCACTGCTCTAGGAGCAACGGGGGCGTTGTCATTACACCTAGAGGCTGTGCTCTCTCTGCACTGTGATTGACAGGGACAGGTGTGATGACATCTACCCTGCCTGGTCCTGTCAAAGTGAAGAGGGTGCAGCAGTTGCAGAGAGGTCAGCCAATTTCAGAGGTACAAAACTGCTGACAGATGCCCTTCAAAGGAACATCTCTAGGAAACAGAAAATTGCGGCAAAGTGAAAAAAAATAATCTGATGTGGAAATAGAATTTTTTTTTATGATTTCAAACCAGGAACGTTGCATGTTGCTGAAGCAAAAAATAAATGAATAAATCAAATTCTACAAATGCAATACATTTACACTGACAGCTTGTTTGTTTCTTTACCCGTCTACAGCTTCTTCTACCTCTTTACAACAAGGCCTCATTATATTGTGAGACTGAAATGAAAACGTCCGTTACGACTCGCTCACATTTCAGTTTTCCACAGACGCGTGCTGTCCGCCTTTTCCACAGACAGCACGCGTATCCATTGATTTTCATGTGTTTGTTCACACATCGGTGGTTCTTCATTCACCGTAGGTCAATGTAAAAACCACGGAGACAAGAGCTACGTTGGTCCATGATGCGGCCCAAACACGACCATCGAAGTCTACGGGTCCGCGTTTAACCACTGACACAACACGGAGGGCAAGAAATGGACACGTGGACCAAACATGGATCCTTGTAGACAGCTTCATGGAAGAAACACGGACAATGAAATGTAAACGAGGGCTAAACATTTTACAGGCAAACGGTGCGGTCTATAAATTCCAGGCCCCAGGCCTCCTATGGAGCGGGATCATTTTATGGCAGATATATCAGTACTCTCTGTGGAGCCAATGTCTCCTCGTGCCTGGTGGGACGCCTCATGGACGCCCGCCGGCAGCTGCTCACTTCTCCTGTCACTTTCAGGATTTTATGGCAGGCCCTTCAGGCAGGAGTTGTGTGCAAACCTACAAGAATACGCTGTAAATGTCCACCCAGCCTGCTATTCATATGCGAGCAGGAGCCTTGTTGAGCTCACATAAGAATGTCATCTCCTTCTGTCCTCCATTGATCGGGCACACTTCCCAATGAAAACATCCATTCAGTACACTTGTCACTACGTAGATGCAACCCACACAATGATGTACACAAGGGCTACCCCCATGGAGGGCTAGGACCTCATGAAATGAATGGTTCCGCATACGGTCCACCCAAAAAAAAACGGACACGGAAAGAAAATACGTTTGTGTGCATGAGCCCTAACAGTTTGCGGGTTTTTTTTTTTTTTTTTTTACAAACTATGGGGGAGATTTATCAAAAAAAATAAAGGTTTAAAGGAAAACTGGTTTAGTTGCCCATAGCAACCAATCTGATTTATCTTTCCATTTTCCAAAGAACACACCAAAAAATGAAGGTCCAAAAATGGAAGGCACTATAGTCTAGAGCACTATGGGGCATCTGGTGGCACTATAGGGGCATTATTTGGAGCACTACAGGGAGTAGAGAACTATGGGGGCATCTGGTGGCTCTAAAGGGGCACTATTTTACGGGCACATCATAGGGGAACCATGGCATCTGGCACTAAGGGGGCACTTTTTACTGGCACATTATGGGAGGCACTATAGGGGAGAGCAGCACTATGGGGCATCTGGTGGCACTATGGGGGCATTATTTACTGGCACATTATGGGGGAGAGAAGCACTATGGGTGCATCTAGTGGCACGAAGAAGGGGATTTTTTACTGGCATATTATGGGGGGCACTATGGGAAAGGGGGGGGGGGAGTACAATGGAGGCATGTGCTGGGGGCACTAAGATGGGTTATTTTATACTGGCACATTATGGGGGCACTATGGGGGCATTTACTGGGGCACTATATAGGGGTATTTTATACTGGCATACATTATGGGGACATTAGCTCAACTGCGGCCACTAAGCGGGGGTATTTCTTGTACTGTCATATTATAAGGAGAATTATTACTACTAGGGGGCATTATGGTGAGCTTTACTACTACGGGGGGCTATGGGGAACATGATTACTAGTATGGGCACTATGGGGACATTATTACTAAGTGTGCTCTGGCAGAGAATTATTTGTATGGTGGGAATTTGGGGAGCACTGTTACTTTGGTGGGCACCCTGGCACAGTATCAGCTTAGGACAATTATTTTTGGGGACATTATGTTTATACTATTAGTGTCAGGGACACTATTTACTGGGCACAGTTATTTTTCTAGAGCACTGTGTGCCAATAATTGTTGAAGGTACTGTCTGTGTGGTATTAGTATTTTTCAGGGAACAGTTTCTGCAGTATAGTATTGGGGAGCATAGCGGGCACAGTATTGCCGGTGGCAGGATGGGGTGTTCAGAAGGTGTGAAGATGATGGAAAAGTGGGAAACTACTGTCTGTTTGTCAATCTCTGCAGAGACGGGAGATGGGTGCTGTTCTCCATTGTATAATGTGAAGCAGGCAGTGCAGCCAGGGCGGCCCTCCCCTCTCCGTATGATGTCTAGAGCCAGTGTTCTTTCAGAAAACCTTACCTCGTCAGATTCCCATACCCCACGTGACTTCCGGGGGTGTGCACCTCCGCGCAAGCTCAGTACCACAGCACGGCGCTTTCGCACAAGCGCAGTACCAGGCGATGGGTAAGGTAAAATTATAGTGAGCGTCGATTTATGGATGCACGCACGGACACCTCGCGTGCGCTTTCAAGGGTAAGGAGATCTGATGGTCTTTTGTCTTGTTTCATCTCCTTACCCTCACTATATAGCGCGCTTCAGATTCATTGCTGGCTGGCTTCGATCAGGATCAGGTCGGCCAGCCAGCAATGAATCTGAAGCGCGCTGTTTAGTTAGGGTAAGGAGATTTTACAATCTGCGCATGTGCATTGTGAGGGTAAGGAGATTTAACGCCGCCCCTGGACACCTTCAGTGGGTGATTTACATAAGGTATAAAAGTCTCTTTTTCATCATCTGGACCACGGACGAATAAAAGAAAGTTACTATAGTAACGAGGGGCAAAGAGTCTGTAACCTGATCTGAGCGGTCTACAACGCTCAGATGAGGTGAAAGACTCTTTTAACAGGCCAAACCTCACTGCCTACCCCCAACCATTGCCATCAGTACAGGGTAGGGTTGTTTCGGGTATTGAAGTTTCGATACCCAATCGATACTTTTCTCTGGTATCGAGCTCGATACCAGGATTAGTATTTTATCGATACTGGGCTGCGCTACTGCACAGCCCAGTATCAGAGATCGTGGCTGAGCTGCCATGTTCTCCTCGGCAGCACAGGGAGAAGGAGGCAGTCTCTCCCGCTCCCTGTGCTGCTTCCACCAATAGAGCGAGAGGGGCGGAGGAGGCGGGGTCACTGGCCACCAATGAGGAGTGTCTTTTACTATACAGATGCAGGCAGAAGAAACTCATTGCCGGCACCTGCCTGTGACCGGGCGCTGCGATCCGCAGCAGTTAACCCCTCAGGTGCGGCACCTGAGGGGTTAACTGCCTTGGATCGCAGTGCCCGGTCACAGGCAGGTGTCGGCAATGAGCTTCTTCTGCCTGCATCTGTATAGTAAACGTCACTCCTCATTGGTGGCCAGTGCGCTCCCCCAGTATTAAAAGCATTGGTGGCAGTGGCCACAGGGTCCCCTCACTTCCTCCTCATTGGTGGCAGTGATTGGAGCCCCAGCAGTCTAATCCTGGGGCTCCGATCGGTTACCATGGCAACCAGGACGCTACTGAAGTCCTGGCTGCCTTGGTCTGCTCCCTGCTGCTGTGTGCACAAAGCCCAGGACAGCAGGGAGAGGGTGAGATCCTATTCACCCCAATAGAGCTGTATCAGGGTGAATAAGATGAAAAGATCCCAGGTTCTAGCCCCTAAGGGGAAATAGTTAATAAATAAACTGTAAAAAAATAAAGTAAAAAGTTAAAAAAGTACACCAAAATATTAAGTATAAATCACTCCCTTTCCCAATTTTACATATAAAATATATAAACAATAAATAAAATATTACATATCGCTACATCCCAAGTCCAAACTATTAAAAAATCCTCTTTTAACCGGTGAACGCCGCAATTCGCCATTTTATTTTAGTCGCCTTGTCCCCCTAAAAAATAGGATCAGACTGTTGTATTATTGGCCGGACGTTCCATAAAATGAGGAATGCACGCAGCTTTTTTTGGCTTTTTTTTTTTTTTTTGCGTGGTATCGAATGGTATCAAGTATCGCAATACTTTTTTTATGGTATCGATACCGAATCAAAATCTTGGTACCGAAACAACTCTAGTACAGGGTACATTCACTTTTTGGAATCTTTTATTTTGGCATTTTCAAGTTTCAAACGAGAAGTCTAGGGAAAACATGGCATTAAAAAATTGGGGAAACTGGGGGTATTTGACTAAGATCAGTCTTTGGCTTAAAAAGGTTGCAAGACCCCGTTTTTAAGAAGGATGCTTTTACTCACTTCTCACCACTGGGGAGTGGCGGGGTCCTGGCAAATTCACTAACGTTTACGCCTGTTTCAAAGCGTAATTGATGTCTGAAGTCTGGAGGAGATACCAAACTAGGTGCACGGCCCGCCAGGCGTACTCCTCCTCATAAATTGGGCGCCTCCTATGGCTGCACAGGGGACACAGGAAAAATTTAAAAAAATAGTTTGTGTGCACAAGCCCTAAAACATGGATATGGTGTTGGCAGCTCATTTCTCCTCTCACATACATGCTTGGCTGAACTGAGCATGCATTTGTAGAGGGGAGTCAGGAGAGATGGCGGTTGGCTGAATCAGAATCTCCTTTAAGTTTTATGCCCAGCACTGTATTACGGATTTACGGTGTACCGATCCAGAATACAGGACCCGTGTACTGCTATGTGCCACCTGCCACTCCATGGAAACTGTATTAGGCCTCTTGCACACGATTGTTTATTTTATCAGTTTACGTTCCGTTTTTTTGCGTTCCGTATACAGAACAATTCATTTCAATGGGTCCGCAAAAAAATACAGAAGTTATGCCAAATGCCTTCCGTTTCCGTATTTCCGTTCAAAGATAGAACATTACGGACAAGGATAGTTCTGTTCTATCAGGGGCCAGCTGTTCCGTTCCGCAAAAAAACGGAATGCACACGGACGTCATCCGTATTTTTTGCGGACTGCAAAATACTGAAAAAGCCATACGTTCGTGTGCAAGAGGCCTTATGCTCAGGTATTTCCTTTAGGGCGTGTCCACACAGCCGCTGCCATTTTTGTGGTTCGCAGATCCGCAAAACATGGATACCAGACATTTTTTTTGCACTCCATCACAAATGTCCCATCCTTTTCCGCAAGATGGACTGCATAACGGACTTACCCACGCGGACAGCACACGGAGTGTTGTCCGCATCATTTGTGGCCCTATTGAAGGGAATGGGTCCGCAACCGATCCGGATGCGGACAAAAGCCACAGTGGTATGCATGAGCCCTTAGTCCTGTAGACTGAATGCGGCACATTTGGCTATATTCACACTCTAAAGGGCCCTTATTCTAGTGATCATGGAGGGGCCCCTGCAATCACAGATGTGACCCCCTTTGCTGTGGATACAGTACTAGAAGACCACACATCCTCACTCTCTTCTATGAGGTATCATAAGTAGCTTCTACTGCTATGGACCTACATTTATGTCCATGCAATCCACCAGATCGTAACAACCACATTGCATCAACCTGATCGTTACATCCCACAGCACTACAGAGCCCAGGACTGAAAGCCACGCCTCTTCTCATGACCCAAGCCCCGCCCGGCCACTTGCAAACCACGCCCCGCTCGTCTAGCTCCCGGTACCGCACCTGTTGACGGCGTCTATGGAGCCGGGAATGGCGGCGCCGCCTGCAGAGCCCCCGCTGTCATACAGGACACCGCTGACGTCCAGCAGCACTGCCCGCACCCCGGCGGCCCAGGAAGCCATGACCAGCTGCTCCAGAAAGAAGTAGCCAGACGGACCACGCCTACCTATGACGTAGGCAGGAGCAGGGCAGCATGGGATGTGTAGTTCAGGAGAAGAACAACTTTTTGTTTTAATACATAAGTAACATTTATAATGTTGTGTTTTTTTTGTTTTGTTTTTTACTGAGAAGTGAAATATTTATGAAGGCATAGAACAAAAGGTAAAATTTGTAAAAAAAAAATCTGCAACTCAGAAATAGATACAACCCATCCCCTGAAAATGTACATACAAGGAATTATTAGGATCACTGCTGGCTGGGTAAGAGGCTGATGCTCCCCTAATAGTGTGGGTATACATAGGTGTCTGATCGCTGGGGGTCTGGCCGCTGGGACCCCTCGCGATCTCAAGAGCCAAAGTGTCCAATGAGAATAGAACGGTGGTGATCACCGACAGGCCCATAGAAGTGAATGGAATTGGTCACACCTGCACCCCACCAATGACCACACCATTGTCATGGTGCACCTCCGGCGCAGACCCTGACCCTTATTCGGTTATAGGAGATTAGTAATGATAGTGGGAAAAGCCCTTTAAATATAAAATTATAATTCCCCTCCCTCCAAAAAAAAAAAAAATGAAAAAATACAACTATTTTTTGTGGTGCGGACGGATAACTGACCCATTTAAATTGAATGGGTCTGGATCCGTCTGCAGAATCCGTGCGGATGTTGCCTGTGCATTTGGGACTGCAAATTGCGGTCCACAATGCACGGAATGGCTGAACCACGTTTGCGGATGCAAATAGGGGGGACATGGTGTCATGAAAACCCTATTTACATGAGCCAATAATACATTCATTGTTATTACTCACCGGATTCAGATGGAACAGGCGGAAGATTTTGATTAGAGGATCATCTTCATCGGTTGGTCTCGTGCAGGAGTCTATAAAAGAAGAAGCGAGATCGTTACTGTGCACTCACGTAAGTGGCAGTGAAGTAACCAGACCTGCACCTGAAAAAGAAATGGAAGAATTGTTAAAACAATTAATACAGAAAGCAGCAACTTCCGGTGGAGAGGAATGGCTCCAGGAGAAGCGATCCAGCGATGAATCAGATCTTCTATCAACTAATCCGCTCTGCGCAACTGCCTTAATCAGGAGCGCAGAGCAGGACACAGAATATGACATCATCGCTGCGCCTCAGCACAGCGATGCACGGATCTTACCTCTCCCTTCAAAAAGGCCCAGAAAAGAGGACATTTTCCCCACATCAAGAACCTCCAAAAAGCAAAAATAGAAATTATCCTGCGCTATTAGGCGCGAGGAACAACGGCAAAAGGACGACATCAATTCACCAATGGTCATCAACAGCAGAAATAGCCGTCAATCAAAAATTGACAGTCAAGAGGGTGAGAATATATTAAAAACACCCAAAATACATAAGGTTTTTAATTTACAGGACACTGAAACACACTGTATTGTAGATAATGGTCGGCACTGCGTTTGAATGTTAGCGGTGCACGTGTCAGCGGGCGGGCATCCCAATGAACGATATGAAGAATGAAGACCGGCACTCACTGTAGATTTGCAGGATGAGGTTTATTCAGTCACTTATTAAATCATAGTGACGCGTTTCAGCACAGGTGCTGAAACGCGTCACTATGATTTAATAAGTGACTGGAATAAACCCTATCCTGCAAATCTACAGTGAGTGCCGGTCTTCATTCTTCATATGAAACACACTGTAATGATTTTTCTTTTAAGGCCTCTTTCACACGACCGTATGGTTTTGCGGTCCGCAGAAAATACAGATGGCGTCCTTGTGCATTAAGTTTTTTGCGGTACGGAACAGCTGGCCCCTGATAGAACAGTACTATCCTTGTCCATTATGCGGACAATAATAGGACATGTTCTATGTTTGAACGGAACGGGTTTTTTTTGCGGACCAATTGAAATTAATAGTTCCGTACATAGAATGCAAAAAACGGCCCGTACACTCGCAAAAAAAAACGTTTGTGTGAAAGAGGCCTAATATAGATACTTTTTAAGCTTAAAAAAGTACAACTGTTCAAGGAATTCATTTCATTTATGTCTAATAAAGACACTATCCATAATCCAATTCCTGTCTGGTCTTCACCTGATAGACAATCGGATACGGAGAGTCAAAAAATAATGTTTATTGTTTTTCTACTCCATATCCCCCGGTGAATATCCATTCCACTAAAGATAGAGGTTTAATACCTTCATTAGAAACGAGCAGCGGCGTAAAAGAAACTTCAGTAAAAGAAATAATGCCCTGCCAAGGTCCACCATTGGGCTTCCACTTAGCCCTTCAAATAAAAGAAAAAATATGGAATAAAGAATTCATTGACGTTTTTTCTCTTCTCCCATCGGCTAAAGAAATTCTAAAATCTGAAAGAAAAATGAAGACGAGAAAAAAAGAAAACAACAAAAAACTTTTTTAAATTGGTTACAGGGCTTCTGTGCATATTCAACTTTAGGCTACATGCACACGACCGTTGCCTGCCTCCGCGTCCGCTCCTCCTGCAAATTTTGCGTCCGTCAAAAAAAAACGGATGACGGATCGTTTTTTTTTGACGGATCCGATTTTCATGGCAGATCCATTGTAAAAATGCCTATCCTTGTCCGCAAACGTGAAAAAAATAGGACATGCACAATTTTTTTGACGGAATGAGAACACGGACCATGGATGCGGAACAAAAACGGTTGACCATCCGCATTTTTTGACGGACCCATTGAAATGAATGTGGAAGCATCCTATCCGTGAAAAAAAACGGAACGGACGCGGAAACAAACAACGGTCGTGTGCAGGGCCGGGCCGACACAGAGGCTGGGGAGGCTCCAGCCTCAGGGCGCTCCAGCCTCAGGGCGCAGGCAGGGCCCGGCGAGAGGGAGAGGGACTGACAGGGGGGAACCGCTCAGCGCTCCCTCCTGTCATTCCCTGAGCCAGGCCCCGTCAGAGCGCTCCTCTCACCTCCATTATGCTGCTTCAGGCCCCCAGCATCAGGCCCCGCTGCCTCTGGCTCTAACTAGAAACAGAGTAAGCAGGTGGGCGGAGCCTAACGGACCTCCGTTAGGCTCCGCCCACCTGCTTAATGTGAGGCAGTGCTGGGGCCTGATCCTGGAAGCCTGGAGAAGTGACCATAATGGAGGTGAGAGGAGAGCTCTGATGGGGCCCGGCATTAAGTACAGTGAAAATGCCGGGCCCCCTTTCATTAAGTCTGTGACAACATGGGGGGCAGAAAGAGCATGACAACATGGGGGGGTATAAAGAGCATGAAAAGATGGAGGAGAATGACAGGGGCAGAAAAAGCATGACAAGAAGAGGGGATTATGACAAGAGGGGGGCATGACAAATTACTATGTGGGGGCACTGCTGTGTGGTTGAGGGGGTGTGGGGGACATTACTGTGTGGGGGCAGTGTGGCGGACATTACTGTGCGGGGGCAGTGTGGCGGACATTACTGTGTGGGGGCAGTGTGGCGGACATTACTGTGCGGGGGCAGTGTGGCGGACATTACTGTGCGGGGGCAGTGTGGCGGACATTACTGTGCGGGGGGCAGTGTGGCGGACATTACTGTGCGGGGGGCAGTGTGGCGGACATTACTGTGCGGGGGGCAGTGTGGCGGACATTACTGTGCGGGGGGCAGTGTGGCGGACATTACTGTGCGGGGGCAGTGTGGCGGACATTACTGTGCGGGGGGCAGTGTGGCGGACATTACTGTGCGGGGGGCAGTGTGGCGGACATTACTGTGCGGGGGGCAGTGTGGCGGACATTACTGTGCGGGGGGCAGTGTGGCGGACATTACTGTGCGGGGGGCAGTGTGGCGGACATTACTGTGCGGGGGGCAGTGTGGCGGACATTACTGTGCGGGGGGCAGTGTGGCGGACATTACTGTGCGGGGGCAGTGTGGCGGACATTACTGTGCGGGGGGCAGTGTGGCGGACATTACTGTGTGGGGGACACTACAGTGTGGCGGACATTACTGTGCGGGGGCAGTGTGGCGGACATTACTGTGCGGGGGGGCAGTGTGGCGGACATTACTGTGCGGGGGGGCAGTGTGGCGGACATTACTGTGCGGGGGCAGTGTGGCGGACATTACTGTGCGGGGGCAGTGTGGCGGACATTATTGTGCGGGGGGGGCAGTGTGGCGGACATTACTGTGTGGGGGACACTACAGTGTGGGGTGGCATTATACAAAAGCTCTGCAGATGCAACTCCCATATATTGGGTCACCACAATTTGGGTGGTCAGTCACTAAATGAACCCTGTTATGGGGAGAATCTGTGGATGACACATATTTGTCCCACAGACACCCCCCCTCCACCCCAAAACAGGGTTAATTTACTGAATGACCACCAATAAAAGAGGTGGGGGTCACATATGCTATTTCATAATGACAGCAGGGCCCGTGCAGTGACTGTATTCTACTACCCCCCCCCCATCCCCCCCGCTCACTGGATATAATCTTATTAACTATATAACTGTAGCAAATCACTACAGTTATATAGTTAAGATTATATACAGTGTGTGTGGGAAGGGGTGTAGTAGAATACAGTCACTGCACGGGCCCCGCTGGCGCTGTCATCAAAAAAGCAGATACAACCCCACAGCCTCACCCCTTGTATTGGGGGTCATTCCTACACGGACCCTGTTATGGGGAGGGGGGATCTGTGGATGACACAAATGTGTCATCCACAGATTCCCCAATAACAGTATCATTCATCACAGATCCCCCATAGCAGTGTCATCCACAAGTTGGAGGGGGGGGGGGGGCGCACTTGGGCAGCTCAGCCTCTGTTGGTGGTGGACCTTGTCCCAGCCCTGGTCGTGTGCATGGGGCCTTATTGGGTGAAAAACATCCTAACCTATGTTGTGGATTATTTCATCATCTAGATAGCATTCTTGAAGCTTGTAAAAATTTTGGAGGTCCTGCATGGTCAAAAATTAGCAGATTATCTGAAATGTAATTGGGGGTCGGCCTCTGGATTAATTTAAAGGGGTATTCCCATCTCAGACAATGGGGGCATATCGCAAGACTTGCTATATGTTTATGTGAATGTTGATGCTTTTAAGTATTAATAAAATCACTGCATGTGACCATATTTCTGTGTGCCTACCCAAATTCCCAATTTCTATGCCCCCATTGTCTGATAGGTGCGGGTCCCACCACTGGGACCTGCACCTACCACGAGAACAAAGCGGGGAGCGCTGTGGCTGGAGGACCTCGGATCTCCACCACCAAACGCTGCTCTCAGCCTCTCCCATAGAAGTGAATGGGAGCGCATGCGCGGCCAATGCTCCCATAGCGCTGGTTCGACTATTTTCGTCAGCCCCATAGAAATGTATGGAGGGCGGCTGCACATGCGCAGACAATGCGCAGTCTCACCTATCAGACAATGGGGGCATATCCTAGAGATATGCCCCCATTGTCTGAGATGGGAAAACCCCTCTAATGTTACCACAGAGGTCGAATCTTTTTCGGCAACAAATTCCCAAAAAAGGAATTTGTTTCGCATACAATGAGTCAGTTTGTAGATGGCAAATAAAAACACGAGTGCACTTTTTGCACAGGAAGCCATCCAGCAAATAAATGTTATAAAAAACATGGGCATGGTTTAAAAAACAGTGAACACAATTGATCAAGTGACCCCACTAATTATTCCTAGAATCATTCAGTGTTTAAACATTTAGGCTACATGCACACGACGTTGGTGTTTTGTGGTCCGCAAACCACGGATCCGCAAAACACGGAAGCTGCTCTGCGTTCCGTTCTGCAATATGCGGAACGGAACGTGGCCCATTATAGACATGCCTATTCTTGTCCACAAAACGGACAAGAATAGGACATGCTCTATTTTTTTTGCAGGGGCACGGAACGGAGCACACGGAGTGCTGTCCGCATCTTTTGTGGCCCAATTGAAGTGAATGGGTCTGCGCCTGAGCCGCAAAATATGCGGCTCGGACGCGGACCACAACAACGGCCGTGTGCGTGAGGCCTTATCCAAACAAAGTGATGGCTCAAATACTAATGGATAGTATTAGGGCTCGTTCACATCACCGTTTCTCCTTTCCGTTCTCCGTCTCCGTTAAGGAGCAGGAGAACGGAAAGGATGGATTCTGCAGATAACTGACACCAACGGAGCCTAAAGACCCTATAGACTATAATGGGGTCCGTTCCGTGTCCGCTCAGAACATGATTTTTGAGCGGAGACGAAAGTAGTACATGCAGGACTTTTGTCTCTGCTCAAAAATCATGTTCTGAGCGGACACGGAACGGACCCCATTATAGTCTATGGGGTCTTTAGGCTCCGTAAAGCTCAGTTAGGCCCCATTCACACGTCCGCAATTTTGTCCGCATTCATTCCACAATTCTGCGGAATGGATGCGGACCCATTCATTGTGAATGGGGCCGGACGTGATGCGCTTCCACATTTGCGGAGCCGCGGCCCTGAACTTCGGGGTTTCGGCCCCAAAACATCCCGCCGCGGCTCCGCAAAAGATAGAGCATGTCCTATTCTTGTCCGCAGCCTGCGGACAAGAATAGGCATCTCTATGGGGAGTGCCAGCATGGTGCGTTGCAGATCCTCAACACACTACGGACGTCTGAATGGGTCCTTAGGTGTCAGTATATGCAGAATCCGTCCTTTCCGTTCTCCTGCTCCTTAACGGAGCCGGAGAACGGAAAGGAGAAATGTTGATGTGAATGGAGCCTTACTTATGGTTTCTACGTTCCTTCGTTTAAGGGTTTGGGATGTTCAATAGTTAATAACTTAAAAACTTTAAAAACGCAGTTCAAGAAAAAAAAAAAAAAAGAAATCCTTGAAAATAAAGTACCTGTCCTTTTAAAATTCTTCTGTTTAAAAATTTTAAATTATCCCCACTTGGTTTAGTACCCAAAAAGAAACCTAATAGTTACAGGGTTATACACCATTTATCATGTCCAAAGAACTTAAGTTCTTTAGTCCAATACGCATCCTTTGACCAGGCACTGCAATTGCTAAAAAAGGGTGGAAAAAATGCAATGTTATCTAAAACAGATATCAAATCGTCATTCAAGTTATTACCAGTTACCCTGGGTTCAGACCTGAGCGTTCTTGAAACGCGCGTTTTTGCAAATAGGAAAATGTGAACCACTCCCATAGGGAAGCATTGGTTTGCATGTGTTGAGCGTTTTACAGCGCGTTCGAACGCGCTGTAAAACGCGCAAGTGTGAACTTAGGGTTAACCCAGAGGGAAGAGTCTTTTCGAAACGTATGTATGCAGCTACAAAAGCAAAAAAAGTCACCAGCTGACCACACTCTAAACAAATAAAAGATGATATAAAAATATGTTTGCAATTTTTAGACAATTTCAACGGTAGAGCAATTTGGCAACAAGAATTTATAGATTCAAAGTCTACGCATTTATTTTACAGATGTAGCTGCATCAGTGGGATACGGAGCTTTTTACAAGAACCAATAGTCAGCGGAAAAATGGCCGAAATCCTGGCTAGACCAATCATTCAAAAAAAAACATAGTATTTTTAGAACTTTTTCCTGTTCTGATTGCATTAACTATATGGAAAAATGAATTAAAAAACAAACGTATGTTATTATATTCGCACAAGGGAGTTGTCATAAATGTGTTAAGACAAATTACTTTATTTTGTCTCAATAATATCAGTTGGCTAAAAGCAAAATACATTGAAGGTAATATCAATATAAAAGAACGTATTTTTCGCTTTATAAGACGCACTTTTCCCCCCCAAAAGTGGGGGGGAAATGGCCATGCGTCCTATAAAGCGAATACTAGTGAGTGCTTCCATTATGGAAGCGCTCACTAGTATACATTAGGTGCGGGGAAGAAGCGCAGCAAGCACTTCCGGCACTCACCCTCCTTGGTCTTCTTTGATGGGGTTGGTGCTGCAGCTGACCCTCTAAAATATTGTAGATGAGGGCCTGCAGGTGAGCTGACCCTCTAAAATATTGTAGGTGAGGGCCTGCAGGTGAGCTGACCCTCTAAAATATTCTAGGTGAGGGCCTGCAGGTGAGCTGACCCTCCCTGAAGAGGGACATGAGGAGATCTTGTGCACTGATTCCCAAAATCTTAAGCATCCACAGTCAGAAGAAGATGATGGTGGGGAATGGCAATTAGTGTTTAACGAGGTGGATGATGCAGATGAGACACAGTTGTCAATAAGTGAGGGTCTTGTTAGGTCAACAACACAAGTCAGGAGGATGACCCGAGTGAGGAAGTGGAAGAGGGGGTGGACGATGACATCACTGACCCAACCTGGGAAGGTGACAAGCCAAGCAAGGACAGCAGTACATAGGGGGAGGAATCTACAGCACATAAACAGACGAAGAGGCTGTGGGATAGCACTAAATGCATACTTTTTAAAATTGCTGGCCCTGGAAATGTTGCCATTTAGGCCTGTGGACACTGAAGCTTTTCTCAGCCTCATGGCGGCGGCCATCCCTCGTTACTCAGTCCCCAGCCGACACTATTTTTCTCGGTGTGCCGTCCCCGCATTACACCAGCAACTGTGTCCTGTAACATCACCCGTGCCCTGACCAACACAGTTATTGGGAAGGTCCACTTAACGACTGACACATGGACAAGTGCTTTTGGCCAGGGACGCTACATTTCTGTGACGGCACACTGGGTGAACCTTGTGGAGGCCTGTAGCAAGTCGTACCCTGGGATGGCACAGGTGCTACCATCGCCAAGGATTGCAGGCACCCATTCCATCAGGATTTTCACCACCACCTACATTAGCTCCAGCAAACCCTTCTCCTACTCCTACTCCACTTCCACCTCTGAATTCTTATCTTTCTGCACCAGTCAGCCGTGCTACTTATTTGCTTAGGTGACAAACAGCACACCGCCGCAGAGCTGTAGCAGGGTATAAGGGACCAGACTGAGCTGTCGCTCTCGCCACTGAACCTAGGCCCAGGCATGGTTGGTTGTTGTGTCTGATAATGGCCGTAACCTGTTGGCAGCTTTGGAGCTTGGCAAGCTCACACACATGGCAATCACACAGCATATATGTCCCATGCACAACAAACATCCCAAACATACATTAATATAACTAAAAACATAATACACGAGAGTGGAGGTAAACCAATGGCATGGCCTGTTAATTAACTCCTAAATAACCAAATAACCATAACATATTTTACAGCCTAGTCATAAACTCAGACTCAAACCATAATAATATTAACTTCAGAGTCCATCCTATACACAGGATGACCTATGTAAAACCACCCAAACAGGCCAAAAACCATTATTCTTTCCATAGGGGGTGGGTGCACACAGATCCAGGCTCCACAGGCTAGTGCAGACAACAGGCAAGCCAGCCCAAGGAGCCAAGACACTTATAGCTCCACTACTAAACTCCCCCACCAATCAGGCACCTGTTATCAGGGTCCGGGTATCCCTACCCGAAACCCTGGAACATAACAGGCCCAGCCCTCAGCCAATAATGGGCATCACCGGGCAGATGTGACAACTCTTCCCAGTGACCACAGCAAAACGGCGGGAAATTTTCCCTCCAAAACCTGTCCTAATAATAGAATCTTAATCACTGGGCAGAAAACAACCTCTGCCCAGTGAAGAAGGCAAACTTTAACATGGGACAAATGCTGATATGGCCATGTGGATCCCTCCTTAATGTCCCAGATCCGGCCATACCATGCCTAGCCCACGTGTTCTCAACTTTCTCCAAACCTACCCCAATTTGCCTGAGCTACTGGTGAAGGTGCGCTGTGTGTGTTCAGAAAGTCATCTACAGCTGCCATCGGTTTGGCAACGCTGCTGCAGCGCTTGCATTTGCCAGCTAACCGACTGTTGTGCGAAGTGAGCACGCGCTGGAATTCCACATTACACATGTTGGCCAGGCTTTGTGAGCAGCAGAAGGCAGTAGTGGAATACCAGCTGCAATATGCAGGGCTGCTGCCACCCATAGGCAAAGTAGGCCACCGCGTAGAGGGTACTCTTACTGGGGGCGCCGCTCTGGCCGCAATAGAACTAAGTCACAGCATTCTCCGCTCTGACTCTCCTGCGCTTACTCCTGCGCCCCCTCTGCCGCTGGCGGCCGCTGTGAGTTGATAGGTGCGACTCCTCCGCAGCACACTCAGACTGCGCTGCACATGATGTGTAGAAGCGCGCAGCGCAGTCTGACTCTCCTCAGCCGCATCGATTATTGGTTGTTCAGTTCACCCTTCTCGACCCCCACTACAAAGAGAACTTCTTATCTTTCATTCCTGTGGCGGACAGGACTAGCAAAATGGTGCAATAGCAGAATGTCTTTGCAGAAAAATTTCCAGCTGATAACGCTGGCGGCAGAGTACATAGTTTCTTGGGCAACCCAGGAAGGGAGATGAAGGGAACACACAGCAGTTCCAACAGAGGCAGGACAACACTCTACAAGGCCTGGGACAGTTTCTTGACACCCCGCCAGCACCCTCAACCTGATGCACGGCCTAGTGTCACAAGGTGGGAAAAATTTTGGAAGATTGTTAAGGAGTACATAGCAGACCGTGTCAGCATCCTCAGTGATCCCTCTGTGCCTTACAACTATTGGGTGTCCAAGCTGGACATGTGGCACAAACTGGCGCTCTACGCCTCAAAGGTGCTGGCCTGCCCTGCCGCCAGCGTTTTGTCAGAGCGTGTATTTAGTGTTGCTGGAGGCATAATAACTGATATGCACATGCGCCTGTCAACTGAAAATACTGACAGGTTGACTCTTTTAAAAATGAACAAGACCTGGATTGCCCTTGACTCCAGATGAAAGCGGCTCAACATTAAGGCACTTTAACCCCTTAAGGACACGGCCCTATTTCACCTTAAGGACCAGGCCATTTTTTCAAAATCTGACCATTGTCACTTTATGTGGTGATAACTTTAAAACGCTTTTTCTTATCCAGTCCATTCTGAGATTGTTTTTTCGTCACATATTGTACTTCATGACAGTGGTAAAATGAAGTCGAAAAATTTCATTTTTATTTATAAAAAAATACCAAATTTACCCAAAATTTTGAAAAATTTGCAATTTTCCAAGTTTCAATTTCTCTACTTCTATAATACATAGTAATACCGCCAAAAAAAGTTATTGATTTACATTCCCCATATGTCTACTTCATGTATCGATCATTTTGGGAATGCTATTTCATTTTTGGGGACGTTACAAGGCTTAGAAGTTTAGAAGCAAATCTTGAAATTTTCAGAAATTTTCAAAAACCCACTTTTTAGGGACCAGTTCAGGTCTGAAGTCACTTTGTGAGGCTTACATAATAGAAACCACCCAAAAATTACCCCATTCTAGAAACTACACCCCTCAAGGTATTCAAAACTGATTTTACAAACGTCATTAACCCTTTAGGTTTTCCACAAGAGTTAATGGCAAATAAAGATAAAATTTCAGAATTTCGATTTTTTGAAAAATTTTCCGTTTGAATCCATTTTTTCCAGTAACAAAGCAAGGGTTAACAGCCAAACAAAACTCAATTTTTATTGCCCCGATTCTGTAGTTTTCAGAAACACCCTATATGTGGTCGTAAACTACTGTATGGCCAAACTGCAGGGCGCAGAAGGAAAGGAGCTCCATATGGTTTTTGGAAGGCAGATTTTGCTGGACTGGATTTTTGACACCATGTCCCATTTGAAGCTCCCCGATGCACCCCTAGAGTAGAAACTCCATAAAAGACCTTAAGGACCAGGCCATTTTTCAAAAATCTGACCATTGTCACTTTATGTGGTGATAACTTTAAAACGCTTTTTCTTATCCAGTCCATTCTGAGATTGTTTTTCGTCACATATTGTACTTCATGACAGTGGTAAAATGAAGTCGAAAAATTTCATTTTTATTTATAAAAAAATACCAAATTTACCAAAAATTTTGAAAAATTTGCAATTTTCCAAGTTTCAATTACTCTACTTCTATAATACATAGTAATACTGCCAAAAAAAGTTATTGATTTACATTCCCCATATGTCTACTTCATGTATCGATCATTTTGGGAATGCTATTTCATTTTTGGGGACGTTACAAGGCTTAGAAGTTTAGAAGCAAATCTTGAAATTTTTCAGAAATTTTCAAAAACCCACTTTTTAGGGACCAGTTCAGGTCTGAAGTCACTTTGTGAGGCTTACATAATAGAAACCACCCAAAAATTACCCCATTCTAGAAACTACACCCCTCAAGGTATTCAAAACTGATTTTACAAACGTCATTAACCCTTTAGGTTTTCCACAAGAGTTAATGGCAAATAGAGATAAAATTTCAGAATTTCGATTTTTGAAAAATTTTCCGTTTGAATCCATTTTTCCAGTAACAAAGCAAGGGTTAACAGCCAAACAAAACTCAATTTTTATTGCCCCGATTCTGTAGTTTTCAGAAACACCCTATATGTGGTCGTAAACTGCTGTATGGCCAAACTGCAGGGCGCAGAAGGAAAGGAGCGCCATATGGTTTTTGGAAGGCAGATTTTTGCTGGACTGGATTTTTGACACCATGTCCCATTTGAAGCCCCCGATGCACCCCTAGAGTAGAAACTCCATAAAAGTGACTCCATCTAAGAAACTACGCCCCTCAAGGTATTCAAAACCAGTTTTACAAACTTTGTTAACCCTTTAGGTGTTCCACAAGAGTTATTGGCAAATGGAGATGAAATTTCGAATTTCTATTTTTGTTACCTTGTCTCAAAAAAAGTGTAATATAGAGCAACCAAAAATCATGTTTACCCTAGAATAGTACCAACAAAACTGACACCTTATCCCGTAGTTTCCAAAATGGGGTCACTTTTTGGAGTTTCTACTGTAGGGGTGCATCAGGGGGCTTCAAATGGGACATAGTGTCAAAAAACCAGTCCAGCAAAATCTGCCTTCCAAAAACCATATGGCGTTCCCTTCCTTCTGTGCCCTGCCGTTTGGCCATACAGTAGTTTACGACCACATATGGGGTGTTTGTGCAAACAAGAGAATCAGGGCAATAAATATTGAGTTTTGTTTGGCTGTTAACCCTTGCTTTGTTACTGCAAAAATGGATTAAAATGGAAAATTTGCAAAAAAAATAGCTGTTTTGGGACTGTTTTTATTTTTTGTTATTTACATAGTTGAACTGACAGGTTAGATTGTGTGCTATTTCTATAGAGCAGGTTGTTACGGACGCGACAATACCAAATATGACTACTTTTTGGGGTTTTTGTTTCAGTTTTACATAATAAAGCCTTTTTGAAAATAATTTTTTTAGTGTCTCCACATTCTGAAAGCCATAGTTTTATTTTATTTTTTGGGCGACTGTGTTATGTAGGGGCTCATTTTTGCGGGATGAGATGGCGGTTTGATTGGCACCATCTTGGGGTGCATATGACATTTTGGTCGCTTGCTATGACACTTTTGTGATGTAAGGTGACAAAAATGGCTCTTGACACCGTATTTTTATTTTTTTTTTGCTGTGTTCAGCTGAGGGGTTAGGTCATGTGTTATTTATATAGATCAGGTTGTGACGGACGCGGCGATACATAATATGTATACTTTTTATTTATTTATATAAGTTTTACACAATAATATAATTTTTAAAACAAAAAAAAATCATGTTTTAGTGTCTCCATAGTTTGAGAGCCATATATATTTTTTTTTGGGCGATTGTCCTATGTAGGGGCTCATTTTTGCGGGATGAGATGGCGGTTTGATTGGCACCATCTTGGGGTGCATATGACTTTTGATCGCTTACTATTACACTTTTTGTGATGTAAGGTGACAAAAAAATGGCTTGTTTGACAACGTTTTTATTTTTATGTTTACGGCGTTCATCTGAGGGGTTAGGTCATGTTATATTTTTATAGAGCAGGTCCTTACGGACCGTGACGATACATAATATGTATACCTTTTTTATTTATTTTGGTTTTACACAATAATATCCTTTTGAATGAAAAAAAAACATGTTTTAGTATCTCCATAGTCTGAGAGCCATATATTTTTCAGTTTTTAGGCAATTGTCTCAGGTTGGGTATCATTTTTGCGGGATGAGGTGACGGTTAGATTGGCACTATTTGGGGGTCATATGACTTTTTGATCGCTTGCTATTACACTTTTTGTGATGTAAGGTGGCAAAAAAATGGCTTTTGACAAAGTTTTTATTATTTTTTTACAGTGTTTACTTGAGGGGTTAGGTCATGTGATATTTTTATAGAGCAGATTCTTACGGACGTGTAGATACCAAATATGTCTACTTTTTAATTTTTTTTACATTTAACACTAAAAAGCATTTTTGAAACAAAAAAATCATGTTTTTAGTCTGAGAGGCATAGTTTTTTATTTTTGGCCAATTGTTTTAGGTAGGGGCTCGTTTTTGCGGGATGAGATGGCGGTTTGATTGGTACTATTTTGGGAGGCAAACGCCTTTTTGATCGCTTTGTATTACACTTTTAGTGATGTAATGTGCCAAAAAATGGCTTATTTACACCATTTTTTTTTTTTTTTATGGCGTTCACCTGAGGAGTTCAGTCATGTGATATTTTTATAGAGCAGGTTTTTACGGACCGGCGATACCTAATATGTGTAGTGTATTTTATTTTTTTAGTTTTTATTCAGTGTTATGTGTTTTTTCATTTTTACTTTTTTTCACTTTTTACATTTTTTTGACCCAGACCCACTTGGTTCTGAAAGATCCAGTGGATCTGGTGTCTGTATAATACAGTACAGTACACTATATAGTGCACTGTACTGTATTTTGTACTTTAGAAAGTCTGAATAGACCTTTAGCAGGTCTATTCAGACTTTCAGCACCATGGAGAGCAGGGCGCTTCTGAAGCGTCCTGTCTCCATGGCAGCCATCACCCCTGCCATAACTGGGCAGGGGGTGATGGATAGGAGGGAGTGGAGCACCCTCCCTCTTCGATCCCATCCTGTTGGGGGGCTGCAAGGCACAGCAGCCCCCGATGGGAGAGGGAGGGAGCGCTCCCTCCCTGTTAACCCCTTCCATACCGCGGTCCGTGCGGACCGCGGTCGATGGAGGTTAAGCGGCTGGCATCTGCAGCACAGATGCCAGCCGTTTCCTATCAGAGTGTCAGCAATGTGCTGACACTCTGATAGATTCCACTAGACACCAGGGATAGATTACAGGGAGGCGGGCGGGGATCGCAATCGCGATCCCGCCCGCCGCACCGCCCGCCTCCCGCCCGCCTCGCGCCGCCCGCAACCACCCCCTGCACCCCGCAGCCACAGTATGATTGGGGGCTGCAGGGGGTTAAAAACTGTTTGGGGGCATTAACTCTCTGATCCCGCGGTCATAGACCGCGGGGATCAGAGACTCATAAGCGCTGCAAACCGCAGGTCTGAATTGACCTGCGGTTTGCAGCGATCGCCCATATGGGGGGGTCACAGGACCCCCCTGGGCATTGTAACAAGGTACCTGCTGAATGATTTCAGCAGGTACCTTGTTCCGATCACTGCCAGCTGAGCAGCAGTGATCGGAACAACTCATGACGTACCGGTACGTCATGTGTCCCAAAGGGGTTAAATGTGTTGTTTATAATGTACTGAATACACTGTATTCACATACACCTCTGCCACCACAAAAAAGGTTACATGGTTCAATCTTCCTTTTCTCTTCCTTCTTCTCCTCCATCATATCAACATGCTTTTTAGGCCGCCCTCGCTTATAATGTTTTAGTGGGTCAGCTCACCTGCAGGCCCTCACATATAATGTTTTACAGGGTCAGCTCACCTGCAGGCCCTCGCAATTCATGTTTTTTAGGGTCAGCTCATCTGTAGGCCCTCACAATTCATGTTTTTTAGGGTCAGCTCACCTGCAGGCCCTCACATATAATGTTTAACAGGGTCGGCTCACCTGCAGGCCCTCACATATAATGTTTTACAGGCAGTGTCGGACTGGGGTGTCTAGGGCCCACCAGTAAAAATAATTGGGGGGGCCCACCGTACGGAAAAGACAATACTGGCAGCTTTCCTCTATACCTAGACGTCATCTCAGCTCTGATCGTGTCTATAATAATAAACTGGTGAGTTTCCTTAATAATCTATCAGGTTTTTTATATGAACATAGGCTGGTTAAGGTGCTGTACATTGAATATATGTATATAGTGCAGTAGGTCTACTGTGTTATGTGCCACTTGTGCAGGGGGTGGGAGACTAGGGGCCCACCTTGCTCAGAGGCCCACCGGGGGATTCTCCTGTACCCCTGTGGGCCAGTCCGAGCCTGCTTACAGGGTCAGCTCACCTGCAGACCCTTGCAATTCATGTTTTTAGGGTCAGCTCACCTGCAGGCCCTCACATATTATGTTTTAGAGGGTCAGCTCACCTGCAGGCCCTCCCAATTCATGTTTTTTAGGGTCACCTCACCTGCAGGCCCTCACATATAATGTTTTAGAGGGTCAGCTCACCTGCAGGCCCTCACATATAATGTTTTATAGGGTCAGCTCAACTGCAGCCCTTTACATATAATGTTTTGCAGGGTCAGCTCACCTGCAGGCCCTCGCAATTTATGTTTTTTAGGGTCAGCTCACCTGCAGCCCTTTACATATAATGTTTTACAGGGTCAGCTCACCTGCAGGCCCTCGCAATTTATGTTTTTTAGGGTCAGCTCACCTGCAAGCCTTCACTTATAATGTTTAACAGGGTCAGCTCACCTACAGGCCCTGGAAAATTATGTTTTTTAGGGTCAGCTCACCTGCATGCCCTCACAAATAATGTTTTACAGGGTCAGCTGCCCTGAAGGCACTCGCAAATCATGTTTTAAAGGGTAAGCTGTCCTGAAGGCACTCGCAAATTATGTTTTAGAGGGTCAGCTGGCCTGAAGGAACTCGCAAATGATGTTTTACCGGGCCAGCTGCCCTAAGGCTCTTCCAAATAATGTTTTTGAGGGTTAGCGCACCTGGAGGCCCTCAGCTACATTCTTTTACTTAGTTTCATCGCGCCCAGGGCCACGGCCTCTGCGTGCACCATCAGCATCACGGCCACTTCCACGGCCCTTAGGCCTTACTCACACATCCGCAATGTTGTCCGCATGTTTTCCGCAATTTTGCGGAATACATGCGGACCCATTGACTGTGAATGGGGCCGGGAACGATGCGGAGAGCACACACTGTGCTCTCCGCATCCGATTTTGCGGAGCGCGCCGCAGATTTTCCGGTCCGCGGCTCCGCAAAAAAAATAGAGCATGTCCTATTCTTGTCCGCAATTGCGGACAAGAAGAGGCATTTTCTATGGAGTTCGGGCAATGTGCGGTCCGCAAAAATGCGGAATGCACATTGCCGGTGTGTCCGTGTTTTGCGGATCCGCGGCTCCGTGGATCCGCAAAACACAACGGATGTGTGAATAAGGCCTTACAGGCCACCTTCTTAATATTAATGTTATATATGCTTAAAGGTGTGTCACACATACAGTAACGTAGGATTTGTAACTGTATGCACCAATAAATTGAAAAAGGTATTTGGGATGCGCACACATTACACAGGAGATGTAGCCCTGATAATGTCACAGACTAGCATACACTGTCTACGGATAAAGTACAGTATATGTCAGTGATATGTATTAAACACAGTAGATGTGGCACAAATTATGTAAATTTGCTCTACAGACACTGTTTTCGGATGTAGTACAGTATTTGTCACAGAAAGCCACACACTATGGACACTAGATTAGGCCCATATTATTTTAATTTACGCTAAAGAAATGCACACACTATAGACAATAAATGTAGCGCTGATTATTTGAATTTACGCAAAAAGACACAGTCTACGGATGATGTACAGTATATGTCACTAATAGGTATTAAAGAAAAATATCTTGCTGCTGTCAAATAAACACAGTAGACCTTAAAGGGCTTCTGTCACCCCCAGCTGTGCAGTTTTCATTAGCCGACATTAGCTATTTGCAATCATACTTGTCTTACCTCTGTCTGTGGCTTATTTCTTGTAAAAATCATACTTTTATAATATGCAAATTTCTTCACTACCAGCAAGTTGGGCGTGTACTTGCTGGTAGCCGCTGCATCCTCTGCTTCTAGACACGCCCCATCTCCTCTTGATAGACAGGGCCAGCGAGCGCTCTACTACTCCTGTCCTCCCGCTGGCCTCGTCTGCTTCTGAATTCCCGCGCCTGCGTCGTAACGTTCCTCAATCGGCGCAGGCATACTGAGTGAAGGAGCTGGCAAGAGCGCGTCCTTAACTCAGTACGCCTGCGCCGATTGAGGAGGGGGTGCTGGGAGTTAAACCCCCGCTAATCTGATATTGATGACCTATGCTGAGGATAAGTCATCAATATTAAAAATTAAAAAAGCCCGGACAACCTCTTTAATTACCGCTGAGAGCTCATTATGTACCCGGCCAGCAGTAGAGAGGAGGGCCTGGGCATCGCACCACCGTGAAATGTTTCCTGTAGAGCAGGGGTGCACAACCTGCAGCCCAGGGGCCACAGGTGGCCCTCGATACCATTCTGTGCGGCCCCCAACCATCTGGTGACCGACATTTATGTCTATGTCTTGTGGCTGCTCACATGTATTTTTCATGTATTCCCCCATTAGATGGGAGTCCTGTACGTGTAACCAGATATTAATAGTATATACTATATATAATATGCCATAATTCCAGTATTTCAGTTGGTAATACCCCTTTAACTTTTGTTTTCAGCCCTTGGGATTCCTTTAGGCTACATACACACGACAGTTGTTTTTTGCTGTCCGCAAATCGCGGATCCGTCTTCCTTTTTTTTTCACAGCCACATCCTTTCCGTGTGTCCGCAAATTTTGTAGGTTGTGTTTCCGTGTGTCTTCTGGGTTTTTTTTGCGGATCCGCAAAAAAAAATGGAAGGCTTAAACCAGTTTCTTAAAGTACCTGTACAAGTTCCCTGATTTCCAAGCAACCATCCGCAAAAAAAACGGATGCGGATGACAACCGGATGGCTTCCGTTGGTCATCCGCATTTTTTGTGGACCCATTGACTTCTATGGGTCCGCAAACCGTTTTTTGCGGACATGAATAGGACATGCCATTTTTTTTTTGCGGACGTGAAATGTGGACAGGGGACGCAGACAGGCAACGGAAGAGGCATCCGCATTTTTAACGGATCCATAGAAATGAATGGGAAACCATCAGATCCGCAAAAAAAAACGGAACGGAGGCCGCAAAAAACCACTGCCGTGTGCATGTAGGCTTAGTCTGACAATTTGGCCCCTAACCAGAAATGGTTGTGCACCCCTGCTGTAGAGTCTATGACCAATCCGCCCTGGTCCCAGAGGTGGGACATGCACCTATCTGGCTTTGAAAGTCCTAGATGACCCTTAAGATAGCCATACACACAGATAGCCATATATATGGCATGATCGGCCGAATGGGGGCGATCATTTGCCACTTCTCCATGGGCTCTAGGGTGTCAACTTTTATTTAAACGGACTCTCTGATCGGTCTAGCCTGTATTACTGCTGGTGGGATCGTTCACATCAAAATCCCCATGTGTATAGGCATCTTAGGGTCGGTTCACATCATGTTTTATGCCTCCGGTTGACGTATACGTTACAAAAAAAAGGATACAAAAACGCAGCACACCACGTTCTTGGATCCTGCACAGTCCGGTAAAAAAAGTGTACATTTTTTTTTTTACAATGGAACTCTATGGTGAACGGATGCCACTGTATGGCATCTGTCTGAGGCATAGGATTTTGTATACGCTAAAAGGATGGGAAAAACGTGATGTGAACCCACCCTTACTCTGGCCATAGACATTAGTAGATCCAGCTAGCGTTAGGGATTCCGTTATGGAATCCATAAAGCGGAGGACGGATCCGTTCTGGAGCCCATAGACTTGTATTATGACGGAATGCAAGACGGAAGCCTTTAAAAGGCATTCCGTTTGCTTTCAGTCACAATAGAAGTCTATGGGAAAGCATAACGGATCCGTCTGGTTCCCGTTATGCATGACGGAAAACAAAGTCCTGTTGATGGGGTCATCCAGACTGTGATATTATAGACTGCTGCAGTCACATTAGACTCCTGCATTATGTCCGTGCTGTGGCCGAAAACCATGACAGCATGCGGTTTGATGTGAGCAGTGCTCAGTTACGCCTGTGCGTTCTTCTAGGTAGAATTGCGTGACTTTGTGAATTTCTTTTGCTACTTGTGGCCTTACCCTAAAGCCTTCAAGCAGGATAATATAGCACCATTTTTTTTTTTATTACCATATTCCGGACTAATACAAGAACAACGTGGCGGGACTCAATGTATAACAGAAAGTGACAGTCCGCAGATAAGGCTACTTTCCCACTAGTTTTTTTTGCGGATCCGTCATGGATCTGCAAAAACACTTCCATTACAATAACACAACCGCATGCATCCGTCATGAACGGATCCGGTTGTATTATGTCTTCTATAGCCATGACGGATCTGTCTTGAACACCACTGAAAGTCAATGGGGGACGGATCCGTTTTCTATTGGGCCAGATTGTGTCAGAGAATGGATCCATCTGGATCCGCTTCGTCAGGTGGACAGCATGACGCTGCAGGCAGCGTTTTGGTGTCGGCCTCCAGAGCGGAATGGTGACTGAACAGAGGCAAACTGATGCATTCTGAGCGGATCCTTTTCCATTCAGAATGCATGACCCTCAGTTCACACTTGCGCGTTTTACAGCGCGTTCGAACGCGCTGTAAAACGCATAACCGATGCAATCCAATGCTTCCCTATGGAACTGGTTCACATTTTCGCGTTTTACAGCGCGTTCGAACGCGCTGAAAAACGCCCGACACATAAACAAGTACTTGAGCTTTTTTCGGGGCGTTTGTCGCGCGTTTTGGCCCATAGACTTCAATGGGAACGCGCAACGCTTGTATTTTGCCACTGAAAACGCGCGTTCGAACTCGCGTTTATGAATTTGCAACATGCTGGAAAGGCCAAACCCCAGGTGCTAGGCACAGTTTGGAGAGAAGCCAACACTGCAGTCAATCACACAAACGCGCATAAAACGCGCGTAAAATGCGCGTCTCAGAAACGCTCAGGTGTGAACCCAGCATCAGGGCAAAAATGATCTGTTTTGGACCGCTTGTGAGAGCCCTGAACGGATCTCACAAACGGAAAGCCAAAACGCTAGTGTGAAAGAGGCCTTAGACAAAAACTGCTGAAAACGTTTAAAGGGGTTGTCCCATGAAAATTATTCTACATTTTTTAAACCAGCCTCCGGATCTGAATACTTTTGTAATTGCATGTAATTTAAAATGACATCTATCTGTATAGCGCCACCTGCTGTTAGCTCTTTTTCTAATTTCTCTGTCCTGGGGTCACTGAGATGGAAGCACATGCTCAGTTCCATCCTTCAACTGCCACCAGCTGCAGCAGAAAGGACATGCCCCCGGAGAAAGTGCACGTCTCCTAGTTTGATAGATAGAGATTCTCATGTACTATATGATGTCTGATTTTTTTACATTATTAATGGTAATAAAACAAAAATAAGTAATATGCATTGATAAATAAATCCCCCTCAAAGGTGTTGATAGCCTTTAAACATGAACTTTAACATGTATTTTTCACTTAAAACATTCTAGAAAACGGATGCCTTCACCTTTTGGCTATACAGGTGGTGCAAGGACGTAATACGATAGGTGACCATGTATCCACATCAGGTGGCTTTCAATTGACTTACAGTCCAGGCTTTGGAAAGCTGATTATTATTCTTCATGTAGGTACCGGCTCGGCGATGCCAGTTTCTGGGTCTGATGTCCGTGTGTAATAATGCATCCAAACGGCCGCACCTTTGAAGGCCAAACCGCGCAGCGCTGCCTTATCAGGCCAAGCCACACGCTGAGAGTATTGATTTCAGCTTGCTCTAGTCATCAGGACAGGTCGGGGGTGATACACACCCTGGATCAAAGCAATTTAAAGGCTGCACAGGGACAGAATATTAATGATGATGACGATAAAGACAGAAGGAAATATGAAATAAGAAACGGTAATAAAAACGGAGAAAAGGAGAAGCGATGGAGTCATATTAGATGTAAATCAGCGTTCCTCGTAGTCTTTCAGGAAGATGATACTGGATTATTGGAGCACTGATCTTTGGAAAGTGTTCTGGATAGTACCATGTATTTATCTTACAAGATTTAGGCACCACGTGCACGACCGCCTCCGTTTTGCAGTTCGCAAATCTCGGAGCCACAAAAAACAGATGTTGCATCTGCACGTTTTGTGGATCCATTAAAGTCAATGCATTTTGAGGAAAAGTATGGCTTCATGCACACGACCGTATGTGTTTTGCGGTCCGCAAATAAACGTTCTGTATGGCATCCGTTTTTTTGCAGATCCGTTGTTTTTGCGGATCCATTGTAATAATGCCTATACCTGTCTGCAAAATGCTTTTTTCCTTTTGTGGGGCTACGGAAAGGACATACGGATGCGGATAGTACACGGTGTTCTGTCAGCATTTTTTGCGGACCCATTGAAATGAATGGGTCCACATCCTATCCGTAAAACAAACGGAATGGACACGGAAACAAAATACGTTTGTGTGCATGAGGCCTATAGGACATGTTCTATCCCTTTTCGGAACGGACATACCGATGCAGAAAGCGCACAGATCCGTATGCCCGCAAAATATTGACAAGGTCCCATTTAAAAAAATGGGTCCGCAACTAAAATGCGGACAGCACATGGACCACATCCCTCTTTTGTGGATCTACGGACTGCAAGATGGATACTGCAATGTGTGTGATGCCTGACTCCCTGAAATCCTGCACCACCTCACTTTACTGGTGGGCCCATTCATGCCATGCAGCCAGGTCACGGATGCAGCTGCCCATGGTGGGCAGTGTATGGCATATGCCTGGGAGTGAAATGAGCAGAGTCAGTGATGTAAGGGCACTGGGCCGGCTTATAGCGAAACATAGGAGGAGAGATCAACGGCAGTTTCCGGAGCGCATGGGCACTTGCATCAGTGAATAACGCCCCTGGGCACTTGCAAGGAATTTGCATATATCTTCAAATTTCGATCTGGAAACCGGAATACAAAGCGCAGATGTAAAAGTAGCCTAAAGTAGGTGACAGACTCCTTTTAAGAGCTGTCAGGAGTTCAGAGATAAGGGCTAAACATACAGCCCCTGATAAAGTCTCTGCAAAAGAGAAGGAAAGCTATCTGCAGAGTCACTGAAAGGGGAAGCTGTAGCACAGGAACTGTTGAAAATTTTTAGCAAGAGCAATTGAGACAATGATTTTTAGCCCAAAATAAGTAAAATGCAATTTAAAAAAACTGCCTGAAGGTGTTCATAGCCTTTAAAGGGCCCCCCTATCAAAAAAGTGCACATCTTTCTACAAGCTGTGTGTGGTACTGCAGCTCATTCCTATTTCTTTCAATGGAACTGAGCTGCAATACCAAATGCGACCCATGAGCAGATGTGGAGCTCACTTTGGTAGAAACCAGCCGTGGAAGTTCTGAAAATACCTGAGCGCAGGCTTCGCTGTTTCTGGTAGTCCAATGGCGACAAATGGAGGCCATGCCTGTGTGGCTTGCTCTCTATTTGCCACTATGGGTCCTCCGAAAATTAGCCGAGAGAGCTTGTTTGGCTATTTTCAGAAGTCCCATAGCAGGGAATGGAGAGCAAGCCACGCATGGGTGGTGCACTCTCCTTCACTTTAGGGGCCCCGTTCTGGAGATAAGGGCAGGTCCCAGAGGTGGGACGCACACCGATCTGATATTGATGGCATCTCCTAGCGATGTGCCATCAATGGAGATGGAAATACCCCTTTAAATCCTGAAAACCCCTTTAAAGTTGACTAGTTTATTTGCACATATCTAGCAAAGAATAAAAAAGTACAAGCTTCACACTTGCGTTGTTAATTCCGGTATTGAGATCCGACAGAGGATCTCAATACCGGAATTATACGGATCCGTTTTAATTTTGCACATCAGGAGGCATCTGTTCCGTTAGGATGCGGTTGTGTGAAATCAAAACTGTAAGAAAAGGATCGGTCACTAATACATTGAAAGTGAATGGGTGATGGATCCGGATCCTAACAAAACAGATCCGTCAACATCAATTTACATTGTTTTCAGTGACGGATTCATTTTTTTCCGTCTTTAAGGGTACTTTCACACTTGTGGCAGAACGGATCCGGCAGGCTATTCAGCCTCCTGGATCCGTCCTGCCGCAAGTGGCCGTGCACTGCCGTGCTGCCGCTCCGTCCCCATTGACTATAATGGGGCGGGGGGCGGAGCTACGGCGCAGCACGGCTGCGCACGGCAAAGATGGCCGGACTGAAAAGTCGGACATGCAGGACTTTTAGTCTGGCGATCTCTGGCCGCGCACTGCCGTGCTGCGCCGTAGCTCTGCCCCCCGCCCCATTATAGTCAATGGGGACGGAGCGGCAGCACGGCAGTGCACGGCCACTTGCGGCAGGACGGATCCGGCAGGCTGAATAGCCTGCCGGATCCGTTCTGCCGAAAGTGTGAAAGTACCCTTAACTGGACACAAAACCGCAGCTCGCAGCGGCTTTGTGTCCGGTTACAAAACGGAATGCAGACGGAACAGAAGACGTCTGATGCATCCTGAACGGATCTCTTGCCATTCAGAATACATAAGGACCAAACGGAAACGTTTTTTTCCAGCATCGAGATCCTCTGCCAGATCTCAATACCGGAAAACAACAACTCAAGTGTGAAAGTAGCCTTAGGGTACCTTCACACTTGCGGCAAGGCTATCCAGCAGGCTGTTCCGGCTGGGGTACAGCCTGCCGGATCCGCCATGCTGCAAGTACCCGAGTGCTGCCGCTCCATCCTCATTGACTATAATGGGGCGGGGGCAGAGCTACGGTGCAGCACGGCAGTGATTGCTGGACTAATAAGTCGGACCTGCAGTACTTTTAGTCCGGCACTGCCGTCCTGTGCCGTAGCTCCGCCCCCGCCCCATTATAGTCAATGGGGACGGAGCGGCAGCACATGGGTACTTGCGGCATGGCGGATAGCCATGCCGCAAGTGTAAAAGTACACTTACTTGTTTGTGAAAATGGATAAAATGTTTCCAATTATTCTGAAAAGAAACATTTCTAAAAACATGTCCACCACTGTATACATACAGCATCATCCGTTTCCCTCCGTGTAAAGCCTGATGAAGGTCTCTCTACGCGACGTGACTGCGATCACTCTCCTGTTTTGTTTTCTTTGTGAATTATTTAAAACCCACATCAATCTGTAACCGGAGAACAATGATCCATTAATGTCTGTTTTAATCTTTACCTTGAAATTCACATTATAACTAACCAACCAATACTAATTTGAAGAGTGAGGCCAAATGGATGAGGAATTAAATAGATGATTGAGATGATGGGCAGATGGGAGATGAAAGAGCAGAATTACAGGATGGGGTAGTGTAAGTGCGCGGTAATTCTGGCTATGAAAGAGCACAATGGTAGGACGCCGAGGACAAATAAATGAACTGGGTACCAAAGATAAATAGACTTCTCCTCCCCTTGTCTTGTTGCCTGTTGTCATTCCAGTTTAGTGTCTTCTCCTCCCCTCTGTTTCTTCTGGCTGCTTTTCTCCTCCTCCATGGGATGCCCACTAAGCCAGAGGCTCATACCTCACATAAAGAGTAGTCATCACACAGAGGAGGCACTGAGGGGCTGCTCAGACTCTTACCCCTGTCCTGGCTCATTCTGATGAAGGAGAACTGTCTCATCCATCCACAAAGGCTGTTGGAGAATTTCTGGTTCCTGCCTGTAGGACACATCAGATATCATCAGGATCAGGAACATTATGGGGATGTTAAATTGTGACAGTGGGGACGAAAAAATGAACTCTGCTCCAAAACATCTCCATACGCCTTTCTCCATTGTGGACATCTTAAGTCAAGCCAAGAACAAGAAACCAAGTGAGAGTTCTGAGGCGAGTAAGACGGGGGAAGAAGATACAGGTGAGATTCGGTATACTTGTAAGCTAGAGAAGATGATCATCTTTTCAGGTTCCATCTTCAAAAAATAACTTTCTTCTTAATAAGTTAAAGTGTGTATATTTTTTCTTTTTTAAAGAATTTAGACAACCAAAGGCTCAAAACATTTGGGGGACTATAAGTCTCAGCATTCTTTGCTTTCAGTTCCTTGATGATTAGAGAGGCAAAGGTTGCCAAATTGACCACTGCATAGTGATGGGACAATGTGATCATTGGGACGGTCTGATCTGTGGGGTGGGATTTTGAGCAACAATCGGTGCACCCTTGGCGACAAAATGACTCATTTCGGGGGTCAGAAAATGCTTCACATTTTTGTTTCAAAATTATTTTTGGTCACTAGTTGTTCATTTTTTGTTTAGAGCAGTTTTACTCACCTGTTTCACTACGGAAAATCATTCCGATCGCTGCAGAACCTCTTTCCTATCATGTGGTTTAACCATGAGTATTCGAATATCAGAAGATTGGGTTATTGAGGTCAAGACTTGTGTCTGCAAACTTCAATAGGAGCTGGCACTCGTAGGCTCTAAATCCTATAGGTGTATTAATGTGTGCACTATGGACAGGATGTATCCAAGTGTAGCCTGTTGCACGTCCATGTAATATTTTCGAGAAATTCCAGCATATACACCTAACATACCCATGGACTCATTTATAGAAGAGGGTGTGTGGGGATACCTTTGCCTCCGTTTTATGTCCGAGCGTGGTGTTAAGATACGCTAAATGGGTTTTGCACTTATGAGGAGGTAACATCTGGACAAGATGTATATAAGTATGTTGCATCCCATCCCAAATACTGCCTATAGGAAGCAGGCAGGACCCTGTAAGTCTAGTCCACTATGTACTATTTGCTAATAATTGGCGCAGCAGTTATCAGGTTACCTATAACATCCTAATGACACTTGTACCGTAACCCCTGCACCGGGATGACGTTACTAGGCATAGGGTAAAAAGGAGATTAATAAGACATGCTGGGGCCCCAGTAATTGCTCTGGCCCCTATGGGAAGCAGGGGCAAGTAGGTTTAGTTGTAAGACTGCTTGTCCCTGGCAGTGATCAATATCCCATTACTGGTGGCTGCCTATCTCTGAGCGCAGGCTTCCTGTCTGATGAGAAGACCCTGTATTAGAGAGATGACAACTATCGATCTAATGACTGGACGGTCACTTCGTCAGGGCACGCACGCCGGCAATTTCATCTTCATGAGCCTGGCTAATAAAACCCGCCGCCCTGTCTACTACATGTCAGAGCCACAGGTCACTGTTGTGGCACTTGTCCAATAGGTGTGCACTGTATATAGGGAGATGCACATGTGGTGGTGTGGAACTACAAGTCACAGCATGCCATTCCATGTTTTCGTAGGGATTTTGGTAGAACTTGGATTGTCTGAAAATCAGGTGTTTAATGAGGTCCAACTTGAAATAAAATCTGTTAAGTTTTCATAGACCAATGCAAGCTCACCTGTACGTTAACGTGGGCCCACAGCGGGCCGCCCCCATCTTCGCAGTCTCTTAAACCTACCCGCTAACGCGTGGCACAGCTCTGGTACAGATTTTTTGCGGAAAGTTCTGCACTGGTTTCTGCATCATATACATGTATTTCTGCAAGACCCATGCAGATGAATGGGACAGTCTCTGCAACCAGGGTGGATTTGATTTAAATCATAGTTTTTTTTACATAAAGACTAATTCTTGCTGGTAGAACTTATAAGATGCAAGTAGATCAAGATTTTTAGAATAACAACTTTTCATATTAGTTTCTTTATCCCCAGTTTAATAGGTTAATCTTTCATATTTGGACAACTTTTCTGTTCTACTTAGGAAGGAGAAAAAATATTGTTTCTATTCTATTCACTGAACTTCTTTAAACTTAGCACTGAAGGGGCTGATTCTGTATTCATAGGTTTGTAGAAGTTAGGGTACTTTCACACTAGCGGCATAGCTATCCGGCGGGTGAACAGCCTGCCGGATCCGTCCTGCCCAAGTACCTGTGTGCTGCCGTGCTGCCGCTCCGTCCCCATTGACAGTGCACGGCAAAGATCGCCGGACTAAAAAGTCGGACCTGCAGTACTTTTTAGTCCGGCGATCTCCGGCCGTGCACTGCTGTGCTGCGCCGTAGCTCAGCCCCTCGCCCCATCATAGTCAATGGGGACGGAGCTGCAGCACGGCAGTGCACGGGTACTTGCGGCAAATGTGAAAGTACACTTAGGATTAAGGTCTTTTTCTCAACTCTGTCCATGTTAGAACATTTTTGCTGTGAAGAAGAGGCCTGTGATCTCTGTGGAGTCAAATTCAGCTTTGAGAACTGAAAAAGTAACCCAAGCATCTGTGATAATGTCTTGTAGGCAGAGAAACTGCCCAATAATCTTACAAAAACCTCTGGAAGAGCCGGACATTGTGAATGGATTTATGGAATTTATTACCAAAAAATGTAAACATATACAGCCTTATTCTACATAATTAAAAAACGTATCTTTATTTCATGATGGAATAATTCTTTGGATGGTACTATATTTTCCTCAAAAAGCATTTTTCATCAATCAAAAAAATACGATTTAAATAAAAAAATCTGATTTTTTAGATTTTTCTAAAAAAATCATTGATTTTTATTCACCCTGTCTGCAACCAATCTGCTGTATGTGAATTCAGCCTGAGGCCACTATCAGTATTTGGTCAGTGTTTTTCATTAGTATTTGCATTGCCCACCCATGTTCACCCCGCATCATGAATGCGGACCCATTCACTTAAATGGGTCCACAATCCGGAAGGTCAGGTGCGGAACGGAGGCACGGAACCCCACAGAAGCACCACAAAGTGCTTCCGTGGGGTTTCTCTCAGTGCCTCCACACCGCAAAAAAATAGAACATGTTCTATTTGTTTGCGGTGCGGACAGATCACGGACCCATTCAAGTTGAATGGGTCTGGATCCGTCTGTGGAATCTGCACGTATGTTGCCAGTGCATTCGGTCCCCAATGCACGGAACGGCCGACCAACGGCCGTGTGCATGAGCCCTTTGTAAGCCAAAACCAGGGATGGGTCCAAAACCAGAAGAATCTGTCCTAGGGCTCATGCACATAACCGTTGGATGTTTTGCGGTTCACAAATTGCAGATACGCAAAACACGTGTGCATTCCGCATTTTGCAGAACGAAATGCCAGCCCCTAGTCGAACAGTCTTATCCTTGTCCAGGGCATGTTCTATTTTTTTGCAGAACGGCCATGGAATGTACACGGAGTAATTTCTAAATTATTTTTGGGGGCCCCATTAAAGTGAATGGTTCTGCATAGAGGACGCAAAAAAAAAGGAATGGACGCGGGAAAAATATATGTTTGTGTGCATGAGCCCCTACAAATACTGATGAAAATACTGATCAAATACTGACAGAATGAATGTAGCCTTATACAACCTAAGGCTACATCCACACAATGTTTTTTATGGCCATTCTGCATCCATTTTCTGGTTGCGACAGCCCAGTTTCGTTTGCTACAGCCCTTTTGCATCCGTTTTTGATGGCTAATAAATGGGTGCACTGTCTAAACAGCCAAAAATAGGACATGTCATATTTTCTGACGGCCGCTATTCACTGTCCATTAAATAAACGCCCATTTGAATAGCCCCATAGACTTTCATTGGTTCCGAAAACAGCTTTGTGACAGCCATTACAAAAATGGCCATTAGACGCCATTTTTCAGTGTCATGTGAATGAGCCCTAACTGGGTTTGTAGTTACATTACTGCATCACATGATCAAGGGGGCTGGTCACCATTGCGGCCTGCTACTGGCTGCTCCCCCCTCCCCCCATCGCCAAATGTTTTGATCCGTGTGATAGGGAGATTCAGCAGCCGTGCCGGGATCCGGAGCGACGTGGGTGCCAGGGAGCAGGTAAGTATAATCTATATGAGGGGCCCGGGCATTGGAGGGGCTCTTTTAGAATTCAGATAACTGCTTTAACTGTTTGACTGCCAGGTAGTTTTGGCGCCGCTTACCTCTGGGGGAAACATGTATACATGTATGTAACGAACGCACAGCATCCAGACTGAATCCTGACCCATTCATTTCAGTGGGTCTGTGCACATAAGCGTCGTTTATCACTGATCATCTCTGCGTCCAGGAACAATCACAGCACGTTCTGTATTGTGCTTTTTTACGCAGCCCTGGCTCCATAGAAGTGAATGGGGCTTGCGTAAGAACCTGAAGACATCTAGATGCAATTTTGTTTTTCACTTATGGTTGCTAGGAGATGTAGATTGTAATTCTTCATGTGCGTGAAAAATGCATTTGTGTGGAAAAAACTGAAACACTGAACACGGTCACAGACAAAACTGATTCTACTTGTGTGCAAAACCATCAATTTTTCACTTGAACAGAGCCTGATACACTCCCAGACCAACATGAGAGTACTGTGTACATGAGTGCTGTGGCCACCTAGTGTTATCATTAGGTACTGCACTACTTAATACCAGGATTTTAGTTATAGTCTTAAAGGGGATGTCTCACTTCAGCAAATGGTAAAGAATGATAATATAAGCCACGTCACAATACATTAGTAAGTGCCTTGTATTAACTTTCTCTGATAAATGGCATTTGATGAAGTGAGACAATTCCATTAATATTTGCATCCATCACAGATTGTGTCACAAATGCTGGAAAAAATGGCGCAGCATACTGTGTTTTTTCCCCGTTCAGCAGAATGACAGATTTTTTTTTTAATTGTCCTTTTTTTTTCTTCATTTTTATAAGAATAGGGATGTCAACCTACTGATGGCTACTACATGTCAGTAGTTGCAATTGAATTCACTTTGAGGGCGAGATCTCAGAGTTGGAGAACTTAGGATATTGCCAGGGGGTGTGCACTGTGAATATGCATCAAATGGTTTGCTATGGCAGGGGTCTTCTGTCCGTCTTGAGACCTAGGTGTCTCCTCATGCCATGACAGTCAGCTGCCTTATAAACATGCTGGGACCTTAACAGCCACAGGTTACAGATGGTACGGTATACACGGAGCTAATATGTTTTTGGATGAGTGCCTATACATTAGGCCTCATGCACACGACTGTTCCGTTTTTTGCGGTCCGCAAATTGTGGATCAGCTAAACACAAAAGCTGCCCGTGTGCCTTTCCGCAATTTGCGGACCGGAACAGGCGACCCATTATAGAGATGCCTATTCTTGTTGCGGGGCTACGGAACAGAGCAACGGATGCGGACAGCACACGGAGTTCTGCCCGCATCTTTTGCGGCCCCATTGAAGTGAATGGGTCCTCACCCGAGCCGCAAAAACTGCGGCTCGGATGCGGACCAGAACAAAGGTCGTGTGCATGAGGCCTTACACTGTTCTACATGTCATATGTTTAAAATTGCAGATACAAAATATCACATTTTTGTATAATTTTCCACCTTTGTGCTCCTGTAAGGGTACTTTCACACTTGCGTTTTTGTTTTCCGGCATAGAGTTCCGTCTCGGGGCTCTATGCCGGAAGAATACTGATCAGGATTATCCCCATGCATTCTGAATGGAGAGAGATCCATTCAGTATGCATCAGGATGTCTTCCATTCAGTACGTGAACGTTTTTTGGACGGAGAAAATACCGCAGCATGCTGCGGTTTTCTTTCCGTCCTGGGATGCGAGCAAAACGGGATGCGGAGCAAAACAGACCCCCAATGTAAGTAAATGGGGACGGATCCGTTTTCTCTGGCACATTCTGCCACAATAGAAAACGGATCCGTCCTCCATTGACTTTCAATGGAGTTCATGACGGATCCGTCTTGGCAATGTTAAAAAAATGTTAATACAAGCGGATCGGTTTTTTTCCGGCATAGAGCCCAGACGACGGAACTCTATGCCGGAAAACAAAAACGCAAGTGTGAAAGTACCCTTAGTTCCACTTTTATGTACTCATGATTGTCTTTTTTTTTTTTTTTTAATCACAGATGTGGACTCCTCTGTAGATCTTATTCCTGGACCAAGAGATGAAGCTGGAACATCTGCACACAGGAACAAGGAATCAGAAGAAGAAAAGTCAGAAAGTTGCGAGGCTCAGAGAGACCTCAGACCTTCTGTGGCCAGTTCTAAGCCCCGGCGGGCCCGTACTGCATTCACTTATGAACAGCTGGTGGCTTTGGAGAGTCGCTTCCGCAGTAGCCGCTACTTGTCAGTGTGCGAGAGGTTGAGTCTGGCACTGACTCTTCACCTAACAGAGACCCAAGTCAAGATCTGGTTCCAGAACAGAAGAACTAAGTGGAAGAAGCAGCAACCACCAGGAAGTTCAGAAGGGAGAGGATGTGGCACTTGTCCAAGGAGTCCTGGTCAACAGTTTATCCCCTCATTCCCATCCTACCCCTGCCCAGCACAGCTTCCTCACATCAATCCCAGTACAAGCCACCATTTGCCTCCATTCCCAAGACTTTTCTTCTCTCCTTCCTCTACCAGTCTACCACTTACGCCAGCATGCCCATTCCCCCAGCTTGTAAATTCGGTCGGCATGGCATCTTTCTATGGCCCTGCCCGCTGATGATACCAGAAGTATAAGGTATCAGCCCACCCAACCATCGTCCTCTTCTTCCAGGTGGATCCTAAAGCTCTTCTGATACTATAACTACCAACTTCTGTGCCTTAGTGGTCATGTTGGAAGTTGTAGTTTCATACTTTGGGGCTGCCAAGTGAAAGGGCTGCTTCCATCATACTTCTAAGAGACATTGAAATATATTGGACGGACAATCGACCCATGTCTTCCACCAGACTTGCAATTTGCCCTCTTGCCGTGTGAGCTTTCATGGAGCTACAGTGGAGTTGCATCATAAATGGTGTCAGCCTACAAGACGAGCCATTTCAGGGCCACAGAGCAGTAAGCGAGAGGAAGACTATTACATATTTAAGAGGTTGTTGGACTTGATTTTTATTTTCAGAATTAATTCTGAAAATGTTGGCATTTGTAAATATACATTTATTAATATTAAAGTCTAAAACTTGTGTGCAAGGTTGTAAATAAATGACAAAAGTATCTGTTGAGGCCCTGTTGCTAAGGCTAGGACTAAACTGGTCTCGCGACAGCTGTCGCTCCCAGTAGAGGTGATCCCATAGAGCTGAATGGGATTGTGGCCGCAGTCGCAAGAAATCCAACACGGTTGGGTTTCTTGCGACTGCCAATGCAATCCGATTCATTTCTATGGGATCACCTTAACCCTGCGCTCCTGGCTGCGACAGCTATCACGCTACAAGTGTCACCGCGTAGCCCTAACCTGAATGAGTACACAGCCGATGAATGGGAGCTGAGCTGCAGTACCCCAGCATGGCCACTACACAGTGCATGGCGCCTTCTGTTTCCGGCTCCATCCATTATTTAGCGTCCGGTGCTGGCGGCAGCTGAAAACAGGTGATCAGTGGGGGTGCTGGATGTTGTACCCGCCATTTATCTGATTTTGATGATCTATCTGGAGGATAGATCATCAAAAAAACGCAAAAGGCAAAGGCATTTTTGGGAGTTCCAGTGACAAACCAGGCTCTCCATGGGGCTGCCAGGAAGCCCGGTGACGTCACTGGCACTGATATCCGGGCTCAGGGCCGGTCCAAGGATTTTTGCCGCCCTAGGCAAAAAAAAAGTTTGCCGCCCCCCCCCCCCATGTGACATCACAATGCCCCACCCATATGATCTGCCATATTAAAGGGGTTCTGCAGTTTATTTAAACTGATCGGCAGGGGTCCGACACCCGGGACCCCCGCCAATTAGCTGTTTGAAAAGGCAGCGGCGCTGGCAGTAGCGCCTCAGCCTTCTCGCAGTGACGTCACGATTAGTATTATTGGCCCCTGGTGGGGCTAAGCTTCATTCAAATGAACAGAGCTTGTGATACTAGTCGTGAGGTCAATGCGCCTGCGGTAAACAGCGAGAAGGCCGAGGCACTACTGCCAGCGCCGCTGCCTTCTCAAACAGCTGATCGGCGAGGGTCCTGCAGAACCCCTTTAACTAACGCCAGTTCTCTCTTCCCCCATGGCATTCTCTTTCCCCCCATGTCATTCTCTTCCCCCCCCATGTCATTCTCTTTCCCCCCATGTCATTCTCTCCCCCCCCATGTCATTCTCCCCCCCCCCATGTCATTCTCTTCCCCCCCATATGTCATTCTTTTCCCCCCCATGTCATTCTTCATTCTCTCCCCCATGTCATTCTCTCTCCTTTTCTTGTCATTCTCCCCCTTCTTGTCATTCCCCCCATGTTATTCTGTCCCCGCCCCACACCCCAAATGTCTTTCTCTTTCCCAATCACCCCTACCTCTAGTGTAGCGTGGCCGAGCTCTGTATGGTCCGCGGGTACTGGAGCTTTAGTTTCCTGTACACGGGCGGACTGACAGGAAGTGCACACTGTGTGCGCACTTCATGTCAGTCCGGCCGGGTACAGGAGACAGATGCTCCCTATACCCGCGGACCATACAGGGCTCGGCCACGCTACAATGTGGGACTGACAGGAGGGAGAGCTGAGCGCTTCCCTCCTGTCAGCTCCTCTCCTCTTGTTGCGCCCGGGCGGTGCGCCCTCATGGACACGCCAGCCCAGGCAGTGCTGCAGCCGCCAGAGGCTCAATATAGAGCGCTCGGGCGGCTGCAGCATGAAGGGGGCCGGCGCTCCTAGCAGCGCCCCTTTCCAAGGGGTACTCTACGCGGCTGCCTAGTCAGCCTATAGGATGCGCCGGGCCTGTCCGGGCTTTAGCGCTGCCCTAGCCTGTAAAACAGCTAGGTCAGCTCTAAAGCACGCCCATCAGAGCCGGTGACGCCACCGAACACACTGCCAGGCGAAAGCTTCCGTCTGGCAGTGTGTTATTATAAACAAAAGAGCCCTTGGCCTGCGCAATCTAGCGCAGGGCAAGGGAGCACTTCGGAGCATGAGATGCTCCGATGCTAACATCAGGGGGGCTGCCTGGGTGAAATTATGGGCATGTCCGGGTTCAAAGCTGAACCCGGACAACCCCTTTAAGTTACTATTGGTAAAACCATCTCAGAGAGTGGAAGGGTACGTTAGCACCATCCTTGTAGGCTATAAACATCTCCAGGGGCAATTTTTTTTATGATTGTCTTTTACTCGTTTTGGACTAAAAAATATTTTTTCAATATTTTTTTTTTCAAGTGTTTAAAGGGGGTCTGTCACCAAATACAACATTATGAATCCAACTTACATGTCAGATGTGTGCTCATCAGTACTTTGCAATTGTCTTGGTCATATTTCAATATATGAGATTAAGTGTAGTGAAAGTGCGGCTCAACTAATTATAGTGGTGAGTGGGTGCTCCAATTGAGATTCCCCCAATACTCAAAAAGTGAACTAATACAATACAGTAATTGGGCACTCCTTTACCTGGGATATGCTGATAATCACCGATATTGGCAAAAGGGTTTTTCCATAAGATATTATTTTATTCCTAAATATCACAAAAGACCTATAAACAATTCTAAAAATTCTAAAAAAATTAAATACATTAAAAATCTCCAAAACATCTTATCAGCAATTCAAATAATGCCGTAATAGTTGCTATTAGATGCAAAATATATCCGTAGATTGCAGTGGTAATGTGATAGGCAGTTCTGTCCGGATTACCAGCAGTTCATGTGGTGCCACAATAGTTTGTATAATTTGATACAAAGTGTGTCCATATGTTACACTAGTAGTATGATAGATAGTAAAGTCCGGTCAATAGCGTATATCCACTTATCATATATCCACTATTTTCAGCAAGTAAAACCTCTGGTAAGGTGATTTTAAACCGCGGCCGTTTACTTAATATCAATATAGATTTGCGGGTCTTACCGGTCTCCAATGGCTTGTTGCATTTATTTGTGAGTACTCACTGTGTTTAATTCAGGCTTGTACGCTCGGAGCAGCCGTGGCGTCCCACACTAAACCCCGCGCAACTCTGCTTTGGCTAGCCTCTCTGTGATCTCGCGAGAAGATCTGCGATGTTATGCAGACATTCGGATCCAATTGAGAGATTGGTATTCGCTGCTATGTGGGTTGATTACCTCGTTTTTTCACCGGCGGTCCGTGCACAATGGTTGTCTTTCTTGTGGGTACAGGATATAATGCTTCAATATATTAGATTAAATCACCAGACGCGTTTCGGGACTTGTATGTGTCTCGTCCCTTCCTCAGTGGTATAAAATGAAGCTATACCGTACCCATTATATAGGCCCTTCTCATCCCTTAATTATAGGGTACTTCCAATTTCTGGCATGGATCTCAAGGATCATTAACCACTTAAGCCCCCCTAGCTTAAACACCCTTAATGACCAGGCCACTTTTTACAATTCTGCACTACACTACTTTCACCGTTTATTGCTCCGTCATGCAACTTACCACCCAAATGAATTTTACCTCCTTTTCTTCTCACTAATAGAGCTTTCATTTGGTGGTATTTCATTGTTGCTGACGTTTTTACTTTTGCTATTAATCAAAAATTACCGAAATTTTTGCAAAAAAATGACATTTTTCACTTTCTGTTGTAATTTTTTTTTAAAACTACATTTCTATATAAATTTTTCGCAAAATTTATTGTTCTACATGTCTTTGATAAAAAAAATGCAATAAGTGTATATTTATTGGTTTGGGTAAAAGTTATAGCGTTTACAAACTATAGTGCAAAAAGTGAATTTCCGCATTTTGAAGCAGCTCTGACTTTCTGAGCGCCTGTCATGTTTCTTCAGGTGCTAGAATGTCAGGATAGTATAAATACCCCCAAATTACACCATTTTAGAAAGAAGACACCCCAAAGTATTCATGGAGGGGCATGGTGAGTTCATGTATCATTTCATTTTTTTCACAAGTTAGCGGAAAATGACACTTTCTGAGGAAAAAATAAAAATAATAAAGTTTCCATTTCTGCTAACTTCTGGCAAAAAAATGAAATCTCCCACGGACTCACTATGCCCCTCAGTGAATACCTTGGGGTGTCTACTTTCCGAAATGGGGTCACTTGTGGGTGTGTTTACTGTTCTGGCATTTTGGGCGGGGCTAAATTGTGAGCAGCCATGTAAAAGCTAAAGGTACTCGTTGGAATTTGGGCCCTTTGCGCACCCAGGCTGCAAAAAGTGTCACTCATGTGGTATTGCCGTACTCAGGAGAAGTAGGGCAATGTGTTTTGGGGTGTATTTTTACATATACCCATGTTGGGTGAGAGAAATATCTCTGTAAACTGACAACTTTGTTTAAAAAATTTAAAAAGTTGTCGATTACAGCGATATTTCTCACACAAAGTAATGGGTATATATAAAAATACACCCCAAACACATTGCCCTACTTCTCCAATACGGCGATACCACATGAGTGACACTTTGCAGCCTGGATGCGCAAAGGCTCAAATTCAATGAGTACCTTTAGGATTTCACAGGGCATTTTTACGCATTTGGATTCCAGACTTCTTCTCACGCTTTAGGGGCCCCTAAAATGCCAGGACAGTATAAATACCCCACATGTGACCCCATTTTAGAAGAAGACACCCCAAGGTATTCTGTGAGGGGTATGGTGAGTTTATGTAAAATTTTATTTTTGTCACAAGTTAGTGAAATATAAGACTTTGTAAAAAAAAAAAAAAAAATATCAATTTCCGCTAACTTGTGCCAAAAAAAAAAATTTCTGTGAACTTGCCATGCCCCTCACAGAATACCTTGGGGTGTCTTCTTTCCAAAATGGGCTCACATGTGGGGTATTTATACTGCCCTGGCATTTTAGGGGCCCTAAAGCGTGAGAATCCAAAATGAGTAAAAATGCCCTGTGAAATCCTAAAAGGTACTCATTGGTTTTAGGGCCCCTTGCGCATCTTGGCTGCAAAAAGTGTCACTCATGTGGTATCGCCGTACTCAGGAGAAGTAGGGCAATGTGCTTTGGGGTGTATTTTTACATATTCCCATACTGGGTGTGAAATATCTCTGTAAATGACAACTTTTAAAAAAATTTATACAAAGTTGTCAATTTATAGAGATATTTCTCTCACCCAGTAATGGGTATATGTAAAAATACACCCCAAACACATTGCCCTACTTCTCCTGAGTACGGCGATACCACTGTGTGACACTTTTGCAGCCAAGATGTGCAAAGGGCCCTAAAACCAATGAGTACCTTTTAGGAAGGGCATTTTTATGCATTTTTCTTCTCACGCTTTAGGTCCCCTAAATTGCCAGGGCAGTATAAATACCCCACATGTGACCCCATTTTGGAAGAAGACACCCCAAGGTATTCCATGAGGGGCATGGCGAGTTCACAGAAGATTTTTTTGGCACAAGTTAGCGGAAATTGATTTTTATTGTTTTTCTCAAAAGTCTCCCTTTCTGCTAACTTTTGACAAAAGTTAAATTTTTCATGGACTCACTATGCCCCTCAGCGAATACCTGGGGTGTCTTCTTTCCAAAATGGGGTCACATGTGGGGTGTTTGTACTGTTCTGGCATTTTAGGCGGGGCTAAATTGTGAGCAGCCATGTAAAAGCTAAAGGTACTCGTTGGAATTTGGGCCCCTTTGCGCACCCAGGCTGCGAAAAAGTGTCACTCATGTGGTATCGCCGTACTCAGGAGAAGTAGGGCAATGTGTTTTGGGGTGTATTTTTACATATACCCATGCTGGGTGAGAGAAATATCGCTGTAAATTGACAACTTTGTATAAAAAATTTAAAAAGTTGTCATTTACAGAGATATTTCTCTCACTGCATGGGTATATGTAAAATACACCCCAAACCATGCCCTACTTCTCCTGAGTACGGCGATACCACATGTGTGCCACTTTTTGCAGCCAAGATGCACAAGGGGCCTAAAACCAATGAGTACCTTTAGGATTTCACAGGGCATTTTTACGCATTTGGATTCTCACGCTTTAGCACCCTAAAATGCCAGGGCAGTATAAATACCCCACATGTGACCCCATTGTGGAAGAAGACACCCCAAGGTATTCTGTGAGGGGCATGGCGAGTTCACAGAAAAATAAAATTTGGCACAAGTTAGCGGAAATTGATTTTTTTTTTACAGTCTCATATTCCACTAACTTGTGACAAAAATAAAATTTTACATGAACTCCCCATACCCCTCACGGAATACCTTGGGGTGTCTTCTTTCCAAAATGGGGTCACATGTGGGGTTTTGTACTGCCCTGGCATTTGAGGGTCTCCATAATCATTACACGTATGGCCAGCATTAGGAGTTTCTGCGATTCTCCTTATATTGAGCAGACGGGTAATGAGATTTTTCCGTTCAGCCTCTGGGCTGAAAAAAAAAAAAAATGAACGGCACAGATTTTTCATTCGCATCAATCAATGTGGATGAAAAAATCTCTGCCAAATCAGTGACTGCGGTGCGGTGGGCTGGGCGCTAGCTACCTAACAAGTAGCTAACTAACTGGCGGTGATAAGGGACCCTTATGCCCCATTCACACGTCCGAAATTCTGTTTGCGGAGCGGAATTGCGGACCCATTCATTTCTATGGGGACAGACTTTGTCCCGCTCGGATCGGAATTACGGATCCGCGCTTCTGAGTCTGCATTTCCGTTCCGCAAAAATATAGAACATGCCCTTTTCTTGTCCGCAATTGCGGACAAGAAAAGCATTTTCTATATAGTTCTGGCAATGTGCGGATCTGCAAAATGCGGAAAGCACATTGGCGGTGTCCGTGTTTTGCGGATCCGCGCCGCGGATCCGTGGCGCAGATCTGTGGATCCGCGGAACCGCAAAACACATATGGACATGTGAATAGAGGCCTTACAGGGGGTGATCAGTGACAGGGGGTGATCAGGGAGTCTATATGGGGTGATCAGGGGTTAACAAGGGGTTAATAGTGGTTATAAAGTGAGGGGGTGGGGGGTGGGGTTAGTGTAGTGTTTGGTGCAACTTTACATTGTTACCTGGTCCTCTGGTGGTCGATCCCAGTAAATGGGACCACCAGAGGACCAGGTATTAAATATATCAGGCGCTGTTAGCAACACAGCGTCTGATATACCACTGATCTCATTTATTTTACATTTACAGCCCGCCAGCGATTGATCATCGCTGGCAGGCTGTAGTCAACTGCAGAGCCGCGCTCTGCTGTGAACGCGCGCGTGCGCGCGTTCACAGCAGATCTCGGCTCTCGCGAGATGACGCACGGATGCGTCCAGGAGGAACAAACTTGCCGCCGCCTGGACGCATCCGTGCGTTCGGCGGTCGGCAAGCGGTTAAAGATCTCCTGTCTCCGATCCATTATAACGATATTGATTGTTTCATCATATGTATGTGACAGCACACAGTGTACTATCCGCATCCGTATGTCCGTTCTGTAGCCCTGCAAAAAAATAAAGCATGTCCTATTCTTGTCCGTTTTGCGGACAAGAATAGGCATTATTACAATGGATCTGCAAAAAAACCGGATGCCATACAGACATCAACCGTTTTTTTGCGGACCGCAAAACACATACGTTCGTGTGCATGTAGCCTAACTAAATTCTTACTAAATCTCCTCCATCTTTGTTTATAATATCCCTTGAAACGTCTTAATGCTGAATAAAATCTCTCCTTCTTTAGTCAGGAAGAAGCAGAGGAAACGTTCTCCTTTAGGCAGACGACAATGTCACCCGCAGGCAGCAGATTGTGGGGCATTAACTTTCAAGTCCATAAACTTCCAAGCTCAAATGTGTCCAGACGGCCATCTCACCCAAGCATGCAGAATGAAGGGCGAGCATCTCACCGCCCCTTCTTCTTCCTGAGGGAAGCGCTCAAGAGATCTATCACATTTCATTATACAGCACACGGGGACACTTACCTTCTTCTGGCAGAAGCCGTGTCTAGTAGAGTGACCAACACTGACCTAATCTAATCTTGCAAAGGTTATTTTTTTAGGTCTGCCCAATACTGTTTTTTTGTATTTTTTAGGGTCTGTTTACACTTTCATTAGAAGCTCCATCATATTTGACAAGAAGCATAGCCCGGCATGCACCATGGCGGATCCTGACAGACTAGATTATAGGTCAGAGGGGTCTGTTGGGTGCTGTTGGCGGCTGTTATATGGTGGACTCATCTATATCCTACTTAAAGGGGTTGTTCAGCACTGGGGGCCATAAGGGTAGACCTCCAGCGAGGCCAGACCTGTGGGAGGAAGCATACTTACCTGATCCCTGCTACTGGGCTCTGGCTCCTTCGCTGTCCTGCCGCCACTCCAGATTTCCAGTCCCCCCATGTCAACACCCGGTTTGTCACATGACCACTGCAACCAATGACTGGCCACAGCGTTGACGTGTCCCCCATGCATCATGTCACTGGGTCATGTGACACACTTGAGAAAGCATGTCACCGCTGCAGCGGCCACGTTACCTGTGTCCAACGTGGGGGTCTGTCCAAAATTCTCCCGGGCTAAAACCTCTACACTATCTACAGGACACAGTGTCTGATGGGCGGAGGTCCAACTGCTGTGGTTCCACCAATCACGAGAACGGGGGCCCTTTCTCCCCTGATTGGAAGGAGTGGCGGTCAAGCATGCACACTGCAGCTCCATTCAGAGTTCAACAGACTGATGGTCATGCATACGTGTCCGCCGCGCCATTCAAATGGGAAGCTCCTGATCGACAGGGGCCCAAACAGTTGGACCCCCAATGATCAGCCACCCATCGCTTATTCTCTGCATAGGGGATAAGTTCTCTTAATGGTCCAACTCTGTAAATTTGGGACTTGTAATCCCTCCCTGCCAATGCCCGAACCCTCCTGGAACTGCCTACTTATGGGCAGGACTTACACAAACCCCACCAATATTGGCCTAGAACATACCAAGATTGCCAGGACTGTCTGTGAAAATTAGGGACGATTCCTGGAAATTCCGGACTGTTAGCAACAATGTACTGTTTTGGTTTTTAGGCTTGCCATGTAACTGTGTGGAAATTGTTGCACTATATAAATAGTAAAAACATGCAAATAGCAATATATAAGAGAGCCGATAACAACCGAAAACACGTTATATACACAAAGGATCAGGAAATATGAGAGAATAATAATATATTTTTCAGAATACTTTGAAAGTACACATCCTGCTGACACAAAAGGAGGATATGGAGGGCTGCTGAGATAACGGGACCTTGTGGTGACGTTTTATGCCCCCCGGTTCTATCTTGATGGAGAAGCTCTGACAATCCTTCCACATTATTATTTTGTTTCTAAAATTGATATTATCGCTGTTTTAAAAATTACCATTTTCATAATACTACAGGCAGCGTTAGACTGACCCACCAGAGCACCGGAGGATCCCCCGGTGGGCTCAGGCGCTGATAACATTATGGGCCCTAAAGGTCCAGGAGAAAAAATAATTTGGAGCTGCCTTTGAAGCCAGTCACTTGCCACTATGGTCTACCTATTAGACTTTATTGAGGATACGGCGGTTGAGCCCTGAGAATAATTTCCTCTGGTGGGACCCTGACTACAAGGGGAGGCAAAAGTCTGGACACACTTCAAACTGGTGTAAATCTGTAGAAAATTGACTTCTATTGTCCATTGAAAGTATTAACCTGTTCCCGACCGCTGTACGACTATATACATCGGCAGTCGAGACTTTAAATATAGCGCCTGCTCGCGAGCGCCATAGCCGCAGGCACCCAGGGATAATGTATGCAATTGACGATAACGTCGATCCCATACACTTAAACCCTCAGATGCTGTGGTCGAATACGCATCCTCCCGATCGTGCACTGGCTCTCCCTTGTGAGGATCAGAATAGCCCCATGCAGTGTGGGGCAGCCTCTGTCCTCCTGAGTGACAGGAGGCTGCAGCACATTAGTTCCTACGGAGAGCCTGCCTGTGACAGGGCTCCATAGGAACTTACTGGCACATTTATTAAGGCCGGCGCTGGTGGTGGATCCGCCGAAGTTATGTAGAGGCGCCGGCCTCTATATAACTTCGGCATCTCCAAATGTAAGAGAGCTTCCTAGGAAACGGTGTAAAAACTTTTTTTTTTAATTCCGTCCCATTTGGAATTTTTTTGCTGCTTCCCACTACATTGTACGCAGCCGTAAATAGTGCCATTAGAAAGTACAACTTGTCCTGCCATGTGAAAGGAATATTTAAAAATAAATCGTCGGGTCATTAAGGGTTTAATTGGGAGGGAGGCTGTATTATTTGGTGGAAGAAACGTTTCTGCCCGCCATTTTGAAATCCGCCATATTGAATTCAGCTCAGGTTGTTCCAATAGGAAGGGTGTCATGTGAAATATCTGCCTTGGCTAGAATTTACCCCAAAACACACAGGAAATGTCCGTTTTCACTTATCATTACTTGTTTAGAAGTTTCTTAAAGTGTTTGACGTGACGTGTTCGCGGTGTCCACCATTCTTCTGGAAAAACATGGTTAAATGTTTAATCCAGTCTTCGGAAACACGCTGAAGAACCACAGGTGGTACTTCTTCACAGCACTGTAGGGTTCGCCATTTCAGGTGAGCAATATGCAATATGGCTCACATACTTTACGTAGCTACAGGGACAAGTAGTACAATTGGTTTTCCAGATCTCTGCTTGCCGTCATGCAATAGACACCTGTCCTGGTTATGTGATGGACACATAGCTCATTATAAGACGCAGCTGTGATAACTGTACTGTATCCAGCCATAGACTTGTGTGATAATCACATGACCAGGACGCATTTTCATCCAATTATTGTTCACACTGAATGACAGCAAGCAGAAATCTTGAAAACCACAAATAATTGAAAAGAAAGCTCATAGTCCTCTCCTGCATAACGGAAACGGGGCGGATCCGTTAAGCAGCCCATAGACTTCTATTATGTCGGATGAATAACGGAATGCCTCTAAAGGCATTCCATTATGCATTCCATCATAAATTTGCGTTATGGTCCGTAGGAACGGAATCCATAACGCAATTCACCTTTTACCAGTAGACGAATCGCAAACGAATTTCATAACCAGAAATTCGCTCATCTCTACTGCTAATCTTATCTTATCTCTCGTGTTATTTGCTCAGATCGTCCTGTGTTGATGATATTGTCACACAAACTGACCTGAGGTACTAACACTAATGTTAGTATTACACTGCCTGACGTACGGGCAGTGCGAGCACCGCACATCCATCGGCGCTTGTTTGCACTCACCTGATTACACATAGGGACCTATGCTCCTTCTCCATAGGCCTAAAGTCCCAGAGACTAACAGATCTATGTATGATTTACAGAAAGAGAGAAAGAGAAGGAAAAAAAGAGAATGAAAGGATTGAATTGGAGAACTTTACAATCTGCATTGCCAAGCATAGGAGTCAGCAAGGTAACCTGCTACTACAACCATTCAGACTTTGCTGTAGTGAGGGACACTGTAAAGTGGCCAAACATGCCTTCAAAACCTTGCATCATACAGTGGACACTACAGCCAATATTGCATAAGTACTATTGTCCATACACCTCGATCTAGGAGAGAATTGCACAGTGTACAGTTGGAACTGTGACTTCTATAATTGGATATGCTACAACTCTTATTTTGCACTACAGTAAGGAGAGTCATTTATTTTTCTACTTGGTTCCTGACTCCTACTCGATTGCATTCTATACGCCCTGCCTTGTCCCCACACAGACACTTAACATCACGGACACCCCAACTACCATCAGACACAAACCTCAAAACCAGGGTGTGCCCTGAAATACGAAAGGGTGCGTCATCCTTTCACTGAACAGACCAAGAGAGCAACGGTGTGAGGACAGCCGCCTTGATTGTCTGTAAGACAGGGCCACTACCACTCCCATCCTCCAGTCCTCTTGGATTTTTGCATAAACAGGATTCTGGAGGAACAATTAGTTCCCTCGTTCTGTTCTATTCATTAACAGCAGCACATCCCTGATTACACAGGCAGATGTGCTGCCGATAATTGGGCATCTTTCTTCCTGATGAAAAATGCCCATCACCCGACGAACAGGCATTTGCTCATTCATCGGCTGATTGACTGCTTGATTATGCAAGGCAATTATTGGGAGCAAGCCATCTTATGAACGCTTTTCCCAGATAATTAACCTGATTATTATAAGGTCTGATAAGGCTTTAAACTGGGCAACACAGAACTACAACAAATAAATATTAACACATAGCATCCAGGCAAGTAATGTCAAACAGCATCCAAGTATAGTGCACTGAAGGTTTGTCTGCATCCCTGGTAGTGTTGGACAGTGAAGAGTTTAGTGCCAGCATCTTTGGTGGTCTAGGACAGTGAGGAGGTTGATTCCAGTATCAATGCTTGTCTTGGGCAATAAAAGGGTTAAAGTCCCATGGGGTCGATTAGTTGCTAGGGCACTGATGTGGGGACATTCCACATTCAACTCTATCACTGTCCTCAGGACGTTGAATACTGTGGTAGGGCACATGAGCTAGGATGCAGGCAGCTCAGGCCGCAGGCCTTTGCCAGTCTGGGGGAAGCATATTACTGAGTGCATTATTGCTGCTACGAACACTGTAGGGGCTTTACATGTACTGGGGCCACAATGGTGGGTTTTCTACTACTGAGGGGCACTATAAGAGGCCAGTCTGGGGACACAGTATGTGGCGTTGTATTATCCTGTATGTTTTGTAGCGCTGTGTGTAATGCTTTTAGATTATGTCTTTAACAGTAGGGCTAGAGGGAAGGGGTTAGGTTAAGAAACTGGCATTGGGGGGTTGGGGCACCATTTACTTTTTCGCCTTAGGCAGCAGAAAGGCTAGGTGCACCCCTGCTTAAGACACAGACACAACGATGATGGCCGAACAGCAACAAGAACAGACCTGGAGCTCAGAATAGTAACTTGGTCACCAGGAAAGGACCAGGAACCAGGAGCACAGGTGCCAAATAGGGTCCAGGGGCTGCAACCAGTGCGCAGACAACGTAAACTGACCCGCTATGCTAGGGATGCTCGTTCCTGTCACAGCCTGCTATTGGCTGCCCCTCCCCCATGCCGGATGTTTTCATCCGCGCAATGGGGAGATGCAGTGGCGGCAGTGTGGGCGTCAGAAGCAATGTAGGTGCTGGGGAGCCTGGTAAGTATAACCCCTGTCAGGGGCCCGGCACATGTGAAGGCATTTTAGGGGTTGGATAACCCTTTTAATGACCAGGCCTAAATGACTAGACACTTTGTAGTGATTCTGCTGCACTGTATCGACCTCTTCTACACCTGTCGCCTTTGTGCTCAGTGGATCTATGTCACCAGGTGAGACATGACACCCTCCTGTCAATGAGTGCAGAGATCTTGCTGATGCACCTACGTGACTCTACATGTGTTCACATTGCTGCCGAGCAAAAATCTGTGTGATGTGCAAATCCTTGTTTGCAATTGCAGGAGTCTGTCCACTGACCAGGCTGTGGGTCTCTGACCTCTGTTACAGACATGCCATCCTAGTGGCTCAGTCACTAGGAGCTGAAAGGCAAGGAAACTATCAGGGGCGTAGTTAGAAATGACTGGGCCCCATAGCAAAAATGTTTAAGTGTCATCCACAGATCCCCCTTAAGTGTCATCCACAGATCCCCCCTTAAGTACCGTCCACAGATCCCCCTTAAGTGTCATCCACAGATCCCCCCTTAAGTGCCATCCACAGATTCCCCCTTAAGTGCCATCCACAGATCCCCCCTTAAGTACCGTCCACAGATTCCCCTTTAAGTGCCATCCACAGATCCCCCCTTAAGTGCCATCCACAGATTCCCCCTTAAGTGCCATCCACAGATCCCCCTTAAGTGCCATCCACAGATCCCCTCTTAAATGTCATCCACAGATCCCCCCTTAAGTGCCATCCACAGATCCCCCCTTAAGTGTCATCCACAGATCCCCCTTTCAGTGTCATCCACAGATCCCCCCCAAAGTGTCATCCACAGATCCCCCCTTAAGTGTCATCCACAGATCCCCCCCCCTTCAGTGTCATACACAGATCCCCCCCTCAGTGTCATCCACAGATCCCCCCTTCAGTGTCATTCACAGATCTCCTCCTCGCCGCCTCCTAGCTAATTTATTCACTGCACTTGCCTCAGTAATTGAAGAGAAGCGCTGTAATCTTACACAGGCGCACTGGCAGAGGCCAGGAAGACGGCGCATGCGCACTTCGATGCCTCTGCCAGTGCGCCTGTGTGAGATTACAGCGCTTCTCTTCAATTACTGAGGCAAGTGCAGTGAATAAATTAGCTAGGAGGCGGCGCTGGGTGGGGAGGAGCAGCGCCGGCGCCCCCAGCAAGAGTGCTCTCCCCAGTCGGCGGCCCGGGCCCCCAGTGGCGTAGGGCCCCATAGCCATTGCTATGGCTGCTATAGCGATCCCTACGCCACTGGAAGCTATTCCTAAAAGTAAAAAGAAGGGCATGGTGCTAAAGAAACATACTGATTACATTCCTTCATCGCAGCGAGTGCATGGCCGCCGATCTGTTACGGATGAACTATCCTGAGGATAGGTCATCAATATCAGAATCTCAGAAAACCCCTTAAAGTATAACTGTCAAATTATTATTTTTTTTAATATTGGATTTTGGTGATTAATATTACCTTGTGGGCCCTGTTTTAATTTCTGATTGTTTAATAAATAACCCCTAAAAGCCACCTAAAAGTCCCCAGTATTGGCTATATTTACCTGAGATAAAATCAGGTTGCTATGCTCCTTCCGTCTACCAGATGAGGACGGAGCACGCTGCGTGCATTGGGAACTGATAGTGAGTCAGCATTGTAAGGGAATGTATAAAAAGCCAGGTTCTTCCTGACAGGAGATAACAGTGCTGGGCTGTGTGTGTGAACTTCTCCACATGCCTGTGCTTGGCAGACACTCCCTTAGCAGTTCTGGAGAATGTACATATGCCGGCTGCTCAGTGTATAAATGACAGCCTTATCTGATAAGAGGAGAGCTTGTAGAAGGACTACAGGCTTCAGCCAGACCTGGGAACTTCACTGCAAGACGCCCCTATACAGAGCTGGTCTTCACTAACTTCACTGCAAGCGTCCTATGGATTAGCCTCAGGGCTGAGGGCGGCCATCTTAACAGAATAGTGAAATTGCAGTTTTATGCAGACTGGTTGCTAAGGGCTGAATCTTATTAAATAAGGGGTAAGTAAGTCTAATAGTCATTGATTCAGGAATATTATGATATTAGTAACTACATATATGAAAACTGAAATTTGGGTCTAAATGTGACAGTTATCCTTTAAACTTACAGAAAATTGAAAATTCCAGCACCCGCCTTTTATATATCTATGTTGCTTTCCATAACTCGAACATATTACTCAGCACTGTACAGTTCTCAACTCAATTAGCAGGATCACTGGTGGTATTGGCCAATGAAGGGTTGATCTGTGGTGGTCTAAGGCAGTAAAGGGGTTATCCGAAACTATAAACTACCCCCCATATGCAGGGCCCCTCACACGGAATATACTTACCCCGCTCCTCTCCTGGTCCTTGCACCGCCGCTGCTGCTTCTCTCCCTGCGCCGATAAAAACATCCGGTGTCGGGGGGCGAGCAGCCAGTGGGGAAGGGGACGAGCCTCCCTAGCATCGCGGGTGACGCTAGGGAGGCTCGTCTCCATAGCAAGGATCAAACCAGGACAGAAAGGTTTCTGCCTAAACCCCTTTCAATGACCCTTGGGACATTTTTCCCACTGCCTCATTTGCTAAAGGTTGTTTTTTTAGAGGGTGGAGTCCTGACCAAGTTTTCACGCCCCGTAGAAGTGGGGGATAATCCCAACTGGGCCCCTCTTGCCCTGGGCCCCATATCAGTTGCATGGTCTGTCACTATAGTAGTTACTAGTGTTGAGTGCAAATATTCGAATAGCGAATTTTAATCGTGAATATCGCAACTTCAAGAATTTGCGAATATTTAGAATATAGTGCTATATATTCGTAATTTCGATTATTCGTAATTTTTTTTCCATCTGCACACATGATTCCTCCCTGCTTCTTGCTTGTGGGCCAATGAGAAGGCAGCAATGTCAAGTTCACAACAATACTTAGTGCACCAGTCAGTAATATGTAGTCAGACCTGCAAAAATGTGAATGCGAAAAAAATATTCTTATTTGCGTAATCGCGAATATATTGGAGCACTGCATATAAAGCTATTGTAGCGCCAACAATTTACTCCAGTCTCAGGATAAACTCACGAAACTTCTAGCAGCGTGAAAAATGTAGCCAAAGTGACCCACGTCTGTATTTCGCGTTACGAATTCACATTATACGATTTTTACATTGCCGATTTTTCGCAATCAAGAGAATAATCTCCAATACGAATATTGCCTCCGCCGCTCATCACTAGTAGTTACGCCCCTGCTCAGGACGCAGATGCAGTTGAATCCAGTGGTGAAGCAGGAGACGTAATCTCCTCGGGCGATGCAGTGATGTCGTCGCTGTACTAAGACGCAGAACTGTTCATGGCGGGAACATGGAAAACGTGAGTGTTCAAACTGGAGGCAATAGGGGGCAACACTTAAAAGGACATCATCATTTCCGGAGGGCACTTTGGGGGATGGAGACTTAATGGGGTCTAATTTTGTGTGGGGGCATCATTCTGCAGTGAAGGGGCACTAAAGGAGCATCATACGGTATGAGGGCACTTAGGGTACATCCTAATGTGGTGGTGGTGGGCACGCTGATATGTATTACCAGCAGGGGTGCACCTAGCCTTTCTGCTGGCTGAGGTGAAAACTGAAATGGTGCCCCTCCCGCCCTCCCCAATGCCAAGGCACTAAAGGGACATCATACTTTGTGGGGGCACCAAGGCACCTATCTAGGGGGGAGGGGGGCACTAAAGGAGCGTCCTTACTGTGTGGAGGGCACGAACAGGGCGTCAATACGATGGTGAAGAAGAGGGGAGCGGTGTGGTTGGGGATTTACCAAAAGTGGTCCAGAGCAAAACTGGCTTAGTTGCCCATAGCAACCAGATTTCACTGTTCATTTGGCAAAGAAGCTCTGAAAAATGAAAGGTGGAATCTGATTGGTTGCCATGGGCAACTAAACCAATTATTTTTTTCTTTGCACCAGTTGTGATAAAGCTCCCCCAGTGTGTTTCTTTGCTGCTGCCTCTCCTTACAAGTTATTATTCTGCTTGGACCTTCAAAGGACAGCAGACCCAGGTATGTGGGCCCTCACATGAGTCCCCCTCCCCCATGTATACAGGGCAGGGTATATACTGTATACAGAGGCCTCCCTGCTATACACATGTGGCACGGTCACGTGGTGCGTACAGTAATAGAACGCCGAGCTCCGCACATTCCGCCCCTTTCTAGGCCCCGCCCACCTCCCCGTCTGTCACATAACAGGGGGGCGGCAGGAGGGAGATGGCTCCAAAAATGAACGTGATTGGTCAACGGGCGAGCGATGCGACCAATCAGCTGAAACCCGGCAGGACGTCACTCAGCAGCGATTATACATAAGAAGGGCCGGGAGGGGGCGTGGTCTCACTCTCAGCTGGCTGATTATAGCAGGTGGGTGACCCGGGAGTCTGGGTGTGGGGGGTAATGGGGGATGAGGAGCCGTCCAGGTGTCTTCTCTGCCCGGCTCGCGGCCTCCGGAGGATGTGGCGGCCCTGACGGGGGTGACTGACGCCCGCTGTGCTGGCACATTACATCTTCCTGCAAAGCCGCGAGTCTTGTGGTACACGGAGGCATCCTGTGGCCTGTTCGGTCCGTACATTGTAGCGGAAGCCTGATGCAATCTGCGTGTATGACGTCACACGATGTCACTTCTGCAGGATTTTCGTTACTCTGTGTCTGTCTGACTGGTCCTCATGTGCTCGGGCAGCTCTCCCAGTGGTAGCGCATCCCTCCTCATCCTGTGGGTGATGGGCATTCAGAATAGGTCAACTACTCTTAGAACTAGGGGTCCAGTGTGGCCCCTAATGGCCAGAATGGCCCCCTGTAAGATCTGTGACTGCTCCATCTACCATGATTGCTGCTCCACTGGAGCTCCCTGGGATACTACAATCCTCAGCATTCTCCTATAATCTGCTGCTGTCGGGGCATGCTGAGGGTTATAGCTTTGCAACTTTAGGTCCTGGCTGTGTATGCTGCAACTTGTGGTGTGTAATACTGTGCAAGCGCTCTGGATGATGCGCTGTCAATGTTGTGACTTGTTTAATATTATTCCTGTATACATCACCTCCGGGGTAATGGCTGCGGGCTCCTGGAGTGCGGGTGTTGTGTACAGTGCATGTGGTGCAGCGCCAGTCTACGGAGATGGAGGCGTCCCTGCGTTCATTCTGCCTAGTCATATCTATGTGGTTTGTGTGTATGTTATATATAATATTTTTTTATGTAGCATAAGTTTAGTTTTTGCCTGTTGGCTCCTAGCCCGTGCCCCCCCCCCCCCAGCTGGTAAACGTATATAGTGAATGCGGTGTCGCGTATCCGTGCAGTAACTCGCCTGCCGGTCCGGTTGCCGCACGTAGCTGACAGCTTGGATTTCTTCCATCAGCTCGGTCAGAAAACATCTGATTTCACTTAAATACAGCAGAATTGCGCTTGCAGCTCTGGATTAGAATGGTAGCTGTCTTTTCCCATCAGGACAGGATAACGGAAACTTTAACAAAACTATTTTGTAATTATTTAGCAATTTTGTTTTATTAAAATGTTGTTTTTGGAAGTATGGCCTATCTCAGGACCCGTCAGAAGCCTCAGTGCGACACATTACAAAACCATAATGTACTTTTATTATAACTGGATTCCTCTGTATGAAATTGCACCAAAAAAAACCCAGATACTGCCTTGTGGAATTCAAAAGACCGGGCTCTGTCCTCAGTATAATGGGGTGCTGTGGACACCTTTGAGGACATGTTTGATTTTTAATCCGAAAGCAGTAAAACGCATTTTCTTAGCTGGTGTTTCAGTCTGCAGACTATTGCTTCCGTCAAGGAGCTGCTGACGGCTCGGCCCTTATGGCCTCATTCGGTCAAGTGTCCTGTGCAGAAGACATACTGAGGCACGTCTATCATGCGCGCCTCTTTTTAGGCTTTCAATTAGACAGGTGTATCCGCGTCACCTGTCTTTTGCTGACTATCAAGCCCTTCGGGAATCAGACTTGGCGTATCGGCATTAGTCTGACCTCTAGTGGTTGTTTATCTGTACGACAGGTTCTTATTCGCTAAGACTGGTCTAATTACTATGTGCGTAAAAATGTAGCCCGAGCTGAAAATTGGAGCACGTCTTCATACTTTTGAACCAAAATGTGGCACAACTCGCCAGTCAAAACAGATGCAGTAAAGTCCCCCAGCCCTGGAGTAGATATAAGACTGTTTTTACGACAAAATCGAGAGCAAATAAGGCGCACTACATAAATGGGTCGAAAAATAGGCACAAATCCTTAGTTGCCCATAAGCAACAATCAGATTTCATTTTTGACAGCTCCTTTGGAAAATGAGGTGGAATCTGGTTGCTATGGGCAACTAAGTCAGTTGTACTCTACACCTGTTTGAGAAAGGACCCCAAGAATTTCTGAATGTCTATAAAATCAGAATAGGCGAAAAAGGTGCAAATGTCGCCATAACAGGCGCATTTTTAGTAGCAAATGAGACTAAAGTCTAAAACTGTATTTTATGCCTAAAAACGGGTGCGCACACGCTAGTAAATGTGCCAACAGTGTGGGAGCGTGACTTCTGGACACAGTATTGTAATCTATAATATTGTGTCTGTCATACCTTGCATCTACTAAATTGTACTGACCTAATGCTGTCAGTATAATTCTGTAGTTGCAAGGTTGGTCAGGGTCACACAGAATTATAAATCAGTGTAATGCTGTACGGTCCTGTGAAAAGGGCAGTGTCCATAACGGGAAATTGCGCTCCCACTCGGCGTGTTCCACACTGGAGGCGCTCATCTGAATGTCTCCGGTCTCTGGACTCCTGACGGCTCCTAAACACTCATTTATGCCATGTTCTGATCAGTATACAATAAAAGTGTGTCTCCTCTGCACAGCCGCTGCTGATCTCCCCATCCTGTCCTGGGTGAACACGCTGGAAATGCCAGGAGATGACTGTTCTGCCAATTGGTGGATGCGGCGGGTCACCCATGGCGCCAGTGATTGGCTGAGCTGTTTTCTTCCGGCTTTCCAGGTAAAGAGCAGCAGGGATTGGACCAGCACGGAATCGGCAGTGGCGTGGGTTTGAAGCGGTAATGCTGCCGGTGTTAGTTGAAAGGGGTTGTCCCACAAATAATCTGGATCTGGTTGTGTAATTGCGTGTAAATAAAAATTTGGCATCGGCAGTGAGTTATTTAATGAAATCTCTGTATAGCGCCACCTGCTGTTCTTTTTTGTAATTTCTTAGTAGGGATGAGTAAACTTGTAACTTGTGTTTTACAAGTTCACGTTTTAATACAATTCCGTTATGGATCCCGATACTTCAGGCCATAACAGAATTCTGATGGAACGCCTGTAAGAGGTCTATGGGCCGCATAATGGACCCATCTGGTCCCCTCCGGCATAACAAACCAGACAGCTCCGTTCTGAGGCCCATAGACTTCTATTGGGACGGAATGCCTCTTAAAGGTGTTCCATCATAGAGCTCCGTTATGGCCGTAGTATCGGAATCCATAACGGAATTGTAATAAAACTTAAACAAGTTTAGTCCTCCCTATTTCTTGGTCCTCTTTGCTGAGGTGGACGCACATGCTCAGTTCCATCTTTCAGCTGCAGCAGGAAGGACACAAGCCTTTCCGCCCTTCAGTTCTGTTTAAAAAGTCCAAGAAACCCCAAAATTTGGGTTATTGGGTTTTCACTTCTGCAGGGTTTGTTTTCTTGTGAACTTTAGGTTTTAAAAGATAATAGAAATTTTTGAAACGGATCATAAGGGTCTTGTGTCGGCAAACAGAGCTCCCTATTCTAAGCCGATTTGTAACATTCTTACGGTAGGTGCGCACAGTCCCTATCCCTAATGCCAAACCTGTAGCATTGTGTATTCCTAAAGGCTGCTGTGCCGTAATGGCGCCCTGGGTGGCCTTTAAGAAGGGGGACAAGTCTCTGTAGAGCACCAGGTGGGGGCAGCAGAAGGGCCATGGGAAATGAGCGCTTTCATTGTGGCAAAGGGGTTAAGAAATTGGCATTAGGTGGGGGGCACCTGACTTAAAAAAATCAAAGTAAAAAAGTTGACTATATGTTGGCAACTCTGATGCCACGGTGTGCTCAGGTCTGAGCCTTTGACATTGTGTATTCATTAAAATGCCATTTAACAGGTCAGTCTTAGGCCCTGGCACCTCCATATGCCAGGCTGGCACTTAGCGCAGCCGGCTGACGTCCATTCTTCCACAATACCATCTGTTGTGCCAGGTCCTGTCGTTTGGTTTGGCTGATTTGATGCTTTTGGGAATTCTGGCAGGAACTCGGTGAACTTCAGGGGATTATGACTTTCCCATTGACAAGTTCAAGGTGTTCCTTGTGTGTGCGGAGGGCTGCATGCTGAGTGGCTGCGGGGCGGAGGAGTGTGCAGAGGAGAGGCTGCCGCAGCCAATGACTCACCCCGGGCGTGCACCTGCTTCCCCCGTCAGTCTGGTTTTGCAATCTCTGGTGCACATACGTCATAACGAGCGAGGCAGATAACCCTGAGCTCTACAGCTGAAGGCTAAAACTCGGGGGCTGTTCACACAATCGTATTCCAGACGCATGAGCCGCCTGTATTACGGACATGTCGCCTGCATCATGGGAACCTAAGGGAAATCCACAAGCCTCGCCCTCTCTCCAGCCTGGTGACATTGACCTGGTGGTGACTCCTAGGCAGTGATGTGGTCCGTCCTAAGAAAAATATTCTAGTTTTTAAAACCAGCACCTGGATCTGATAAATCTCTAAAGGCATGTAATAAAAAATTTAGCATAGCCACTAAGTTATTCAATAAAATGATGTATAGCGCCACCTGCTGTCTGTCCCGGATACACGGCACCCCTGCTGATCAGCTGCTTGTGACTGCCGGAGCTGGAATCAGAAGGCTGCATCCACTCTGTATGGCCGTGCCGGCTACTGCGTGGGACTGAGCCTTTTGCCTCCAATGCGATGCAGACAGTGAGGGCGCCTGGCACCGGACCCCCCCTCCCCACACTGATCTAATATTGATCACTTATCTGGAGGATTGGTCATCAATGCCTTAAACCCCCTTTAAATCGGCTTGGGTTTACCACAGCTATATTTCAGAGCTAGCAGCTTCAGCGAATACCACGGCCTCCTCTCAGCTTACCAAGCATAGCGCCATCCAATGGGTAGTGGCTGTGCCTGGTATTGCAGCTTAGGCTCATTCACTTTCCCAGGAGTCAGACCCCCCCCCCCCCCCCTACATCCTGAGGATAGGCGATCAGAATCCCAGAGAACTCCTTTAAGTTTCTGAAATGGAATGACGTTCCTGTGACGTCTGCGGGCGTGCAAGTCCGCACGTTCTGCTTCTGCTGGTCGGTTAACCCACTAGCTCCATAATCCGCTGTAGGTTACAGGAAAACCACAGCTGGCGGTGACTGGTAAAGGCTGAACGCTTTTCTAAGCTGGCACATCAGAGGTGCACTGGCAAGGACTTGCATTACATGTATTAGGAGTCCTGGGTTGTGGCGTTTTTTTGCCCAATGAAACCTATGAATGAAGCAGCAGAGTTGTGTGTTGTCTGCGTGCCAAGACGTATAAGCCGCCCAGTGTGGACCCAGCAGCCGCCATGTGTTTGCCCAGGGATTTACATAGGAATTTTACTGTCGCTGCAAAAGTCGGCACCGGACTTCAGCGTCCCGTCTTCTCCACGGCCGTGGCCTCTGTCAGCTGTATGGTTACCGCTGTGTAGTTCTAGGATTTACTTCACTCGTCTCCTGGTTGTCAGGTGTAACTTCAGGAGACGGGTAGAACCCGCCTGAGGTGGAAGATTTTTTTTTTGATTTTAGGGATTTGAGTATTGAAGAATGTTTTGCCTTTAAGTGTTTTAGCACATGCTTTGTATGATGGCGTTCTCTCCGGGAACTCATCTACCCCAGTGTCACTTTCCCTGTATAGAATTATGAAAGTACATGGTTTAACACACTTGAAACTCAACACACTGAAGTTACCGGTAGTTTTTTTTTTTTTTTTTTTTCTCAACTAGGCCCGGAGAAAGTGGCAATAGAAGACTAATGCCAGGAAAAACATCCTAAAACCGGTCTCGGGGTGGTTTGTCTTGAGTTTGTTTATTTTTAGGTTTAATGCAGAAAACGCCTCGAAATATTGGCCACAAGTCTATGGGAATTATTTAAGTAGTACAAATAAGGCCTAAAAATGCACAAACAAGACCAAAATCACCCTGAGGCCGTTTATAGGATACTTTCACACAAGTTTTTTTTTAGCAGCCTTTTTTCTGCACTTGTGTTTTTCTTTTTTCTTTGGTTTTAACTGCAAAAAAAAACTCAGATTCCACCTTTCATTTATCAGAGCTCCTATGGAAAATGAAAGCTGGAATCTGATTGGTTGCTATTGGCAACTAAGCCAGTTTTTCTCACGGGCAGTTTTGATGCTTGAGGCCCTGTGGTGGTTTATTAGGAAAAAACATATACAACGTGTAAAGGAAATAGTGGCCATTATTAAAAGGAAATGACTGGGTTAGTGGGTCCGAGAAGCTGAATGAGGAAGTCTCAGATGGAGGTTTTGCTTCAATTCAAAGGTATCCGGTTCAAGATCCTCATTCTTTAGAAGTGGGTCTATGGACCGATGCAGAGGTAGCAGAGCTGAGTTTGTCACTTGGCACAGCTCTTCTTAATTGTGTTGCGTGGGTTTTGACCATAGTGTAGTTGGTAATTATTCTTGAACTATATAATCGGAAATGGTGAGATGACTGTGTCATCTCTGCTACATCAGACTTTTTGCTGATTTTTAGATGATAGAAGGGTGGTGTTCTTGCAGTGCTGTATAATACAGAGCTTTGTCTCCAAAAAATAAAACTTTAGATTTTTCAGACAATCGGGTCTGATAATGGCAGTTCCTAGGATAGAAGGGGTTGCAAAACTTTAGTCACTTTGTGCGGCAGTGTGAGTGACTCTGTGCGGCTGGCTCCTCGGCACTGCTATGTGGAGCCTGATATTGACTGTGCTGGCTGTTCTCACAGGCATTTCCAGGCTTCCACAGCTGAGCGACGCTTGCATTTTGATGCTTCCTGCTGACTGTTTCCCTTCTCCATCGCAGGACTTCTAGCTTCTTGGACCTTCCACAATGTTTTCCAAGCTCGTCCAGAGACGCACCGTGGGTGCAGTGTACAACAACCTAAGGGCCTCCCTGAGCTCCGCAGGACCGGCCGCTACAGAGAGCAACGTGGAGGAAGCATTATCCTCAGAGTATGTGTTTGAGAGGGAATCGAAATATGGAGCACACAACTACCACCCTCTCCCCGTGGCCCTTGAAAGGGGAAAAGGTTTGTGTTTTTTTTTTACTCTTCTAGAGCTTGTACTTCTTGACTGTCCTCAGTATCTTTAAAGGGGTCCTCTCACTTCAGTGTTTATCATGAAGGAAGTCAATACAAGGCCCTTACTAATGTATTGTAATTATCCATATTGCTTCCTTTCGGCTGGATTTTTATTTTTTTTTCCAATCACACACTGTTCATTTCCAGGTGTTATAACCACCAGCAGTGTTGGTCATGCTTGCACACTATAGGACTGGGGTCAGCAACCTTCAGCACTCCAGCTGCTGTGAAACTACAACTCCCAGCATGCACACTTGCTCAGCTGTTCCGGTAACTCCAACAGAAGTGAGAGGAGGATTCTGGGAGTTGTAGTTTCAGAACAGCTGGAGTGGGGAGGTTGCTGATCCCTGCTATAGGAAAAAGCGCACATAGGCGCTGCTCTGCAGCAGTGGTCATAACATCTGGAAACGAGCAGTCTTTAATGTGATGAGAAAATGAATCCAGCCAGCAAAGTAGGCAATATGGATAATAAGAATACATTAAGTGCTCTGTATTAACTTTCTCAGTGTGATAAATTCCACTTGCTGGAGACAACCCCTTTAGGAACATCTAACTAGGCTTCTATAGGTCCTATCCTGATACGGCTTCTATTAGAGTAATGGATGACAGGTAAAGACCCCTAGGCACTGCTTCTAGGCGAGTCTATGGTGCCTCAGTCACCATATGGTGGCACATGGAGTATCTTTTTGGGGTCTGTAATACAGGATTGGGTTCTGTATGTAGCATCGCTGTGCGATGGGGGCCTTAGAATCAGAAGTGATGGAGAAAATCTGCAGCACTCGGGGTTTTCATAGATTCCATCTTGGTGGTAGTCTGGGCGTAGAGTACAGGAGAGCGGGTTCTTGAAGCACGGTCTGTGTGATGGTTGCATTTTCCAGACTGATCACAGCTATCATGACCCGAACTCGCTGCACCATAGTGATCTGTGATGCTGTGAGTTCCAGCCGGACTGTGGGTCTACAGTCCGTACGGACATGGTGCAGTGAGTTCAGGTCAGCCTGGCCGCGGTTTGTCTAAAATGTAGTCCTCACAGACCACACACGCATCTGACACCAGCCTTTAACTGACTTAAAGGGGTATTCCGATTACCATAAATATAACGTTTCAGACTAATTCATCAATACTTGCCTAATGTACAGTTCACCTAAAAGTAGTTTTCTTCCTCTGCCCACCACTGTTTCCTCATAAATTACCATGGCATCGACCTGTAGTTCTGAGCTAGAGACAAGCGAATTTAGAAATTCGTTCACGCTTCATTTGGTGGAAAAAGCAGAATTGCGTTATGGATTCCGTTACCACGGACTACAACTCAATTCTGTGACAGAATGCCTTTAAAGATATTCCTTTCATTCCGTCGTAATAGAAGTCTATGGCCTGCCTGACTGAAATGGGACGGATCCGTTTTGCAGCCCATGGACTTCTATTATGATGGAATGCCTCTAAAGCTCAGTGTCGCTATCAATTCTCTAGCTAAACGAAACAAAGGGTGTGCAAGTATGCTGGTGATTAGTTGAGGGGCGTGACTGGGCTGTATATCACACAGGAAAAAGCACAAACTCACAGCAGGAAAGCTAGGGATTGTGGTGATTGTAGTCTGGAGTTTCCAGAGGGAAGATCGGACGCCATGATTCTCGGTGTATTACAGGCTCGCACAGGAGCTAGACAAATGGATTACAAGGTAAATGGAAGCTCTGGTTATAGCTATGGGTTCTGGGTGGGTCACAGCTTGCAGCCTTAATGCAGTTTTTCAAAAATGAAGTTACTTTACTGGAATACCCCCTGATGCTTTAGGGCTCCTAAACATGAGTGTGCTGGCCGGGCCCGTCGTGCAGACCGCAAGTTGCGTAGAGCCGCTGTATGCGGACACGTACCCATTCACTTGAATAGGGTCCGCACTGCAAAAATGGTGCATTCGGTACTTTTTGCGGTGCAGAGGCACGCAGAGAAACCCCACAGAAGTGAATCTAAGTGAATGGGTCTGTATCTGTGATGTGGTGCACAAACTGCCGGGGCCCGTATATTGCAGAATGGCTGTGGGCAGCAATACAGGCCCAGCCGGCACACATTCGTGTACATCAGTCCTTATCGAGATGGACTACAAACTGGTAGGTGTGGACAGAAGCCTAGCGGACCAGTCTCCTTTCCTGGATTGCCTGTGTTGGTAACGAATTGCATTCCCCATAGTATAACAATGCTGGAGCATCTTTTCTTAGACTTGCATTGAAGTTCATCTGTTATTCCTCTTGGAAATGCATAAGTAGTTTGACAACTGGGTGTAGCCATTCGCCTTGTCAGCATGGATAGTGTTGGACTATGTTCAGACCCCCTAACTGATAACGCCCAGTTGCCAGTTTATTCATACAGTTCTAGGCAGACTTTTAATTTTGGCCTCGGGCAGCAGTAAGTCTAGGTGTTTTTATCTGTATTTGGCTAAACATGTTTGTCTGTCTCCAGGCGTGTATGTGTGGGACGTAGAGGGCAGAAGATACTTTGACTTCTTGAGTGCCTACAGTGCAGTGAACCAGGGACACTGTCATCCCAAGATCCTCAGCGCTCTGAAGGATCAGGCCGAGAAGCTGACGCTCACCTCCAGAGCTTTCTACAATGACGTCCTGGGAGAATACGAGGAGTACGTCACCAAGCTGTTCAACTACAACAAAGTGCTGCCCATGAACACTGGTAAGAACACGACCTCTGTCAGCCACTTTCTACTTTGTGCCCAGTTTATTAATCCATAGACCAGAAGATCGGGTAGATTTATGAAGCTAAAGGCAACAGAATTGTGCCAGAAAAGCAGAACTGCATTTTTTTAACATCTCACTATCCGGTTTGAAAAGTGTTTAGAAAAACGGACATGGCATGGGCTACTTTCACATCTGCGTTTTTACTTCAGGTAGTAGATCTCAAAACCTGAAATAAACTGATTTGGTGCATTTAATGCATCTGGACAGATCTGGTATGAAGATCATTGTAAGTCAATGGCCAGCAGATAAAAATTGTCAGTAAGGAAGAAAACTGATCTGGTACCATTGCCTTACATAGATTTTCGTGCCAAATGCAGTTTGTTGCATTTTGCAGACTGGACACAAGCGCTGCATGCAGCAGTTTTGTGTCCGGCCCCAAATCGCAACTAAACTGACGCACCCTGATCAGTTTTGTCCCCATTGACAATGAATATGGACAAAACTGATCCGTTCAACTCGGGTTTTGCCAACCTCTGCCGGATCTCAACTAGAATTTAAAAATGCAGATGTGAAATTAGCCTTAGAATGATACAAAATTGCGGAGCGGATCCTTTCTCTGGCACCCCCATTAGTAAAAAAAAATTGTACCCCCTCACAGTAGTATTGCCCTCATTGTACAACCTTCATAGTAGTTTTGTACAGATGTGTCCCCTCAAGTATTTATGCCCACATTGTGCCCTCTCACAGAAATAATGCCCATTGTGTGTCCCTCTCACAGTAATAATCCCCATTGTGTGCCCCTCTCACAGAAATAATCCCCATTGTGTGCCCCCTTTACAGTAATAATCCCCATTGTGTGCCCCCTTTACAGTAATAAGGCCCACTGAGAGCTGCTTTCTCTGTTCTGCTCACCGTAGCATTTGCAATGATGAGCAGGTAAACGGAGCAGAGAAGGCAGCGCTCGTACAAAAAAGCGGACAACCCCTTTAAAGACATAGGGCCAGATTTATCATTACACTTCCATCTTACTCCAATTTCACACAAGTCCAAAGTCACTTTTGGCTCAGTCAGATTTATTAATGCTTCTTTAATACTGTGATAAATGTGGTTTGATGGCAGCAGTTCATCCTTCAGTAAGCGGCTTTACAAAAGTCGCACGTTCTATTAAAAAGTCGCATAAGATAAGCTTGTTCCCCCTGGAGTGAAATTGCGCATTTTTTTGCGACTTTTTTTAAATGGTTGCAATAGTAAATCTGTCTAGAGATTCATTTACATAAGACAACACGCCCACTTTCACAAAACTGGAGAGCTTAGTGCAGAGCTTGAAAAAGTTGCAAAAAAATGCGCAATTTTACCGATTGCGCATTTTTTGCGACTTTTTCACTCCATTAAAGTGACTTTAGCTAATGATAAATCTGGCCCCTACTTGGAAAACATTACATACAGCGCTGCAGAACATACAGGGCCATACAGCGCCACATACTTCCTAAATCCAGTGAAGTCTCTTCTCTGATGTAGATATTCTATTTCCTCTTCTCCTGTTAGACCAGACCACCATGGTGGCTTCTTTCAGCCGCACCCAGTCTCTCCCCAATACTTTCCTGCAGAAACAGTCCCCCCTGAAAATACTGGTACCACACAGTGCGTCAGTACAAAAACGCCCCTTTATATTGTGTGCTAGTAATGAAAAAAACAAAAAACCTATCAGATGCCCATATAAGACCCCAGTTTTAAACGTCGGGTCAGGGTCTTACATGTAGGTCTGATCTAATATCAGACCTCAGACCAGACCCCCATATCTAACCCCCCTCAGGTCAGACCTCCATTTGATTTTAGAAGCTTGTCACCCTTCATGTCTTGATTGTAGCCTTCATGTAGCAGCAGTGGTCACTTTTCTGCCCTGGTTTGAACCTGTTGTAACTTTGTCTCTTTAGGTGTTGAAGGTGGGGAAACTGCTTGCAAGTTGGCTAGAAAATGGGCCTACACCGTGAAAGGAGTCCCCAAATACAAGGCTCAGATTATTTTTGCAGGTAAATGCTCGGACTGCACTTACTGTCTTGAACTGCAAAAAATGTACTTGACCTAGTGAAGAGGTAGAGCTACTTCCAAAAACTGATTTCATCCCCCTTTCGAATGATCAGAGACTTTACCATTAGGGCTGTTTCACCCAAGCTAGTGCAGTCCGGAAATCACGCTCTGTGTGATCCTCCTTTCTGGACACTGCTCGCTTGCAGGAGCGCATGGCATTATACTGACTTATAATACTGTGTCTCTGCATGACCTTTCTGCTACAGGATCATACTGACGGCTTTGTAGAGGCACATGGCATTAGTCAGTATAATGCATCTTGCAGGAGCAGTGTCCAGAATGGAGGATCACTCTCACATGGAGTGTGATTTCCAGACGGCAGGCGTTCTTGTGAAACACCCCTTAGGCAGGGGTCACATATGCGTTGTGAACTACGGCGGCCTTTACTGGCAAAGGCACAGACTGCCGGAGTTCACGGTATCTTCAGTCGGATTCCACCGTGCACCACAGGATCCCTGTTCACTGTCGTGTGATCCAGCTCCTTTCTGGCATAAATGCTGGATTTTGTCTGGCTGAAAGCTGGCATGGATGCTGGATACAGTCAATCATGGTAATCTGTTGGCCATACCAGAGCTGGATGCACAGCCGCACTCCATCAGCGGGGGCTGCGTTATTCCACTCTATCCCACTCCAATCATTGGCCCCCACAATAAACTATGGGAAACAGACTGATGGCCCAATTTGAGGGGGTCATTACAGCTGTTCCTTACATAATTATTTTGCGCTTCCCCAGCGTCCATGACCCAGACATAAATAAGGGGAATTTGTTTTTTTTACCCCGGTCATTAATGACTTGGTTATTACTGTACATAACCACCACAAGGTGTTGGATCATTGCCTTTTATTTATCCTCCCTCAATTGATGCATGGCATTTTTGGAGGCATTGCCTGTGATACTGAGGGCACCTGCCCATTTTTGAGTTTTTAAATGATCTTCAATAAAGATTTTTTTACTTTTAGTATCCATTCAGGCAGTGATATTTTTTTTAAATCTGTTTTTCTGCCAGCTCACAGCACAGATGTGAACCTAGCCTTAAAGGGGGTATTCAAGGATCCTAATATTGCCCTATCCTGAGGACACCAGAACTGGTAACGGCAGTGCTGGTCCCATTGATGTAGATCTTGCTGTGTAGTTCTGGCGATGGCGCTAATCTGACTCATTTTTCTGAGCATGTCTTGTGACTAAACCATAGACCAGGAATAGGCAACCCTGGCACTCCAGCTCTTGAACTACAACTCTCAGTATGCTTGCTCTTCGAACTCACAGAAATTAATGTAGTTTCCCAGTAGCTGGAGTGCCATTGTTGATGCTTTCATATTTTACACTATTGGACCTCAGGTCATTAAACAGTCTCGCTAGAAAATGTACTGCTAAACCAGACACAAGGCCTTGTAGAACTGGCTCAACATAATGTAATATCTTACACTAAACAATCCTCTACATTCTGGCAAAAAAGTAGTCCTTATCCCTATGCAGATGAGCAGTGAAGTGCACTGAGGGCAGTCCCAAACCACTCTGTGCACCCTTACCCCTCCTGCTTCCTCTGCCAGCCTCTTCCTCTTGATTGACATGGCAACGTTTCTGCATAGTCCTCTCATCTGGCTCTGTCAATCAAGAGTAGCTGGCGGGAACAGCAAGGTTTGCACAGTGGCGTGGGCCCGCCCTGATTGCACTTAACTCATTTGCATATGGATTAAAAGTTGTTTTTCTCTATAGCTGGTAACTTCTGGGGACGGACCATGTCTGCTATATCCAGCTCCACTGATCCTTCCAGCTATGAAGGTTTTGGACCATTTATGCCTGGATTTAAAATAATTCCTTACAATGACCTACCTGCTCTGGAGGTAAGTGATATTGTATAAAGATATGTCCGGCCATATAATAGTTGTCAGTATGGCCTAATCTGCCCTTTTCTAATGAATTATATGGAAGCAAAGTTCTTCACGCTGTTGTGAAACTGCAACTCCTGGCAGCCTCTGGCATGCTGGCATTTGTAGTTCCACAACGGTTAGATGCTGTACTAGATTATCAGTTTATAGATGCTCTGCCTTGGGTAGACATGAGTTACTGTAGGCACGTGACACATTCTGATCTTTAAATTTGGTTGCATAAAATCAGGTCATATTGGTACTTTATATAAATTCTCGCCACTATGTTTCCCACAGCCAGATCTGGCTTTAAGTCGCCCAGGAAGCTGCTGCTGCTTCTCGCTTTCCTGCCACAAAGCCTCTTTGTTTCTACAAATGTAGTTAATCTATTGGCAGCCGACAGCTGGTTATTGGGCTGATGGCAAAGGGCCTCTTATTAACTCTTTATTCTGACCAGTGTGGATCCCCAATTTAGTTATGGCCAAGAATGACGTGTTCCAGTTGAAGGGGGGGGCGGTTTAGTGGCGTAACTAGAAATGACTGGGCCCCACAGCAAGTTTTTGAATGGGGCCCCCTCCCCAGTAAGTTTTTCACAACCCCTTCCCTTCACACCGCCCCCTTTCCTGTGGCTAGTATAGATGGCTCTCTCAGACCAGGCCCGGCAGCTGTTCCATCCGTTCTCTACACTGTCTATACTGCCACTGCATATCATTTCATTGTGTAATAATGTTGAGGGGCCCTGACAATCTTTTAGTACTTCTCCTCCTCTTGGATGGGCCCCTTCTGGGTCAGGGCCCAACAGCTGCTTCCCCTATAGTTGCGCCCCTGGGGGGTGGGGGGGTAATAAATGAAGCCAGTATGGAGAATCACAATATGTAAGTGCCTTGTATTAACTGTCTACATAATGAATGCTATTTGCTGAAGTGAGACAACCCCATTTTAAGTGCAATTTTCAGACTGCTCCATAAGCGTGGTGTACTAAATGCTAGTGTTTGTGACCATTGCCCCAAGACGATGGGTTCCCTTGCCCCTCGTTTGACTTCATCAGAGAGGGCGGCAGCATATGACTGATGGGGTCCAAAATTTATCTCCTATGTGAGGGGGTCACTATACTTGGTGTAACCGGCGCTTTAGCACTTTCATCATCTAGTTATAACCAAAATGAAGTGAGTCTCAAGGTCAGAACAGGAAAAACATGCCCCAAGGACACTCAATTTATGGAAGGTGACCACGTCAGCTGCTGTACAAGATGTGGTTAATGATTGGCGCTTTGCTTGTTGCCTACATGACATGGTCACTATTTCTACAAGAATTGGAAATTCAAATAATTCAACTCTGGGGACAATGCGCTGCTACCTGGTTAGCAGATGTCAAAGGAGAAGGGTGCCCAGGTATCTGGTAGTCTTTCTCCCTTCCCATTCATAACATATGCATGCTTGGCCAAGGTGATGTGGTATGGGAAGATCAAGAGATGGCTGCATGCATGCAGGTCATTAGCATGATGGGAGTTGTAGTTTTGAAACAGCTGGAGAGCTACAGGCAGGGGACACCTGTGACCTCAAAACTTTCTAAAATTTTTATATATTCTCAATCCTAGAGATCGCTTCAGGACCCCAACGTGGCAGCATTCATGGTGGAACCAATTCAGGGCGAGGCGGGTGTCATTGTTCCCGATGAAGGTTACCTGACAGGCGTGAGGCAGCTGTGCTCGGCACACAATGTAGGTGGTCAGTACTACATGTGGATACTCGGCGGTCTCTGCTGAATGGGGTGACTGAGCCTTCTCTTCCATAGGTTCTGTTTATTGCTGATGAAGTGCAGACTGGCTTGGCCAGAACTGGGAAGATGCTTGCCGTGGACCATGAGAATGTCCGCCCAGATATCGTGGTGCTGGGAAAAGCCCTTTCAGGAGGAGTTTATCCTGTAAGTATATGACTAATTTGTAGAATGACCACAGAAGAAATGCAGATGTGTTCTTCACCACATGACGACTGGCGTTCAAAGTCCTCCTCCCATTCAAGAAAATGCACTCTAAGGGCCCATGTGCACAACCATATTTTCGATCCACGTCTGACAGTTTTTTTCAGATCGGATGCGGACAACAGTCTGCTGTTTCGTGTAACTGTCACTAATTTGCCAGAATAAAATCTTGGCCTGGTGAGCATTACCTGTTTTATGGAGGAAGGGAAGTGGCAAGTGTGAGCCCCATTGTGTACTGGGACTACAGACAAATGTCATTAGGCTTTTCTCTGGCCTATGGTGACCAATTGCATCGTGTGAATACACACTTGTATGAATTATATTGTGACGGTGCAGATTGCAGCACAAAACAGACTGCACAATGTGAATGAGTCTTAAAGGGGTTGTTGCATCATGGACAATGGGGGCATATCGCTAGGATATGCCCCCATTGTCTTATAGGTGTGGGACCCGCACCTATATAGAGAACAGAGCCCCACAAGGTGGTGGCTGGTGAACTCCAGTCCTTTAAACCTGATCCCTTGGTATAAGGACACGTTCACACGTAGTGGTTACACTGCATGTAGCAAATCTCCAGTGATCTACAGCATGAGATTGTAAGAAATCTCATCCAAGCCCGGAAAAATCTGCTGCATAACTTGACCTGCAGTGTGGCTTTTAAATCTGCAGAATGTCACTGTTGCAGACTTTACCCTTTGCAATGTGTGAAAAACCTATAGCAGGACTGTCTGTACGGCTGAGAGCCCCATAGATGTATTGCCTGTCCTATAGTCTATTCCAATTGTATCCAGTCCCATCTCTGGAGCTTCCTTGGATCCGTCTTGTAACCGCAGAGTGAATATTATATGTACAGTTACTCCCGTTAGAATGCAGATCTGCAGAATATTAAGGGTAAGGTGCTTTTGCACTACAAAGGAGAATCCACAATCTGCTCATCTAGTCATATGGCGCTTACAAAAACCCTTTGAGGAATGTGAACCATGCTGCTCTCCCACTGCTCAAATCATGGCTAGTAATGTAAGGCATTGCCCATAATGAAGGCTACAAATCCCTGGAGTCTAGTATTAATGTCCCTGAAATTGACTGCTGACATCTAACTTTGAGGCCCACCAAGAAGAATCTGCAAGAAAAACCCAAAGGCAGATTGGATCCTTCTAGGGGACAACTTATTCTCAAAGCCCCTTGTATTACCAGCTAGCATTCTTTTACTGCATTTCACTAGGTATTAGGCCTGCACAATATATCGCAAAAGCAATCGCAATTAATCGCCATATCGCAATCGCAATTTGCCGACCCAAAAATGCTGCAATTATATTACCGTATTTTTCGCTTTATAAGACACACTTTTTCCCCCCCAAAAGTGTGTGTGGGGGGGCAGTGCGTCTTATAAAGCGATGGTTGACTTTCTACGTGACACTGACACTGTATCTCCGGCCGCTATGCTGCACAGCGCGGCCGGCGATACATCAGTTACAGTGCGGGAGGGAGGAGGGGCCGGTGGAAAATAGTTATTAATGAACACATGTTCTTATATCTATTTTATTTATGTTCTGTGCAGGGATATTAAGAAAATGGCAAGTTTTGTATTTTGTACTTTTGCAGTAATGCAAATATGTATTTTATTTTGAAAAACACTGCGCATTTCAGTTCTTGAGTTCAGCATAACTACATTTCACCATTATCCGTCATCTGTGTGTGCTTTTACCTTGAAAATCCAAGCAGATGGACCTCTAGCACAATTCCCTTAAAATATCGCATCACATATCGTTATCGCAATTTTTAGGGCCCTAATCACAATCGCACAAAATTCCCATATCGTGCAGCCCTACTAGGTATACTCACAGGTGTGGGCCTCTTGGGTACAAAATGGTTACTAACGCATCTGGTTTTGATTTCCCAGGTCTCTGCTGTACTTTGTGACGATGAAGTGATGCTCACGATTAAGCCTGGAGAACATGGGTCAACATATGGAGGCAATCCTCTGGCATGCCGGGTAGCCATGGCTTCTCTAGAGGTATTTTACCAGCGCTTGTTGGTCACTATCAATGCAGGTGTCCATGTTGCTCTGGACGTCACGGTCAATAGGTTCATTGGTCTGTTTTTTTATTTTTTTTCCTAGGTCATTGAAGAGGAGAAATTGGCAGACAATGCCAGGAGGATGGGTGAGCTGTTGAGAGCGGAGCTCATGAAGGCCCCCTCGGACATAGTCACTGATGTGAGAGGAAAGGGATTGCTGAATGCCATAGTTATAAAGCAAACCAAAGGTATGTAGTTTTTCACGAAAAGTAATAAGGTTGGTAATGTTCAATCTATAGCGGAAACAGAACACCATGTTGGACCTTTCAGACTGGTGCCTGATGAACCTGTCTCTTAATGAGGTCCCTCAGGTTCAGGTATCTAAATTGTTATGCATGAAGGGCTATTCATGTCAAAGGGGCAGTGTGACAGCGCCCCGCATTGGAACTGGTGGCTTATTTGGGTTAGACACTGGCACCATACAGAACACACAACGAATCAAGGAGAAGCCTTTTTTGTATTTGCACATTGGGTTGCATAGAAGACAAACTTTATGATGAGTGCCTGGTTTTTGGTGGGAAACATCCCATGAATGGTGAAAACCTTTCTGCAGTTTGGCATGGAAGCGGGCTGTTTTCTCTGGCACATGTGAAATGGATGAGTGTTGGGGAGAGCCAGGTTGGAGCTTACTAGGCCATATGGAAGGATTTTCCTAGCTATCTGGAATGAGAAACCACTAGAGGTCACTGGTGAAACTAATTCAGTCTCCAGCAGAGCTGTCTCTAGAAATACTTTCCTGGGTTTTCCTTTCCAAGATTTACATCTCCTTTTGCTGTGCGGGCATGCTGGGAGTTGTAGTTTTGCAACAGCTGGAGGCACGCTAGTTGGGAAACACTGCCCTAGAAATACAGGCTGAATGCTGCGCATGTAATGGCCAAGGCAAACTCTGCTACCAGAAGGGATAGAGCCGCACGGTGGTCCTCGTCTGTTGTGATGTTGTAGCTGTTCCTTGCTGTATAGGTTTGTTTCTGACTTTCCTTGGTCAGCAAATAGACTTTTAAGGCTGTGTACATAGGACATAAACTAATGGATGGGAAACTGCACATTAAACTGGTTTTGAATAGTTCTGTTTTTAGCAACTTTATACCAAATTGCAGAAAGCAATATTTCATGATTCAATTTGAAATTGATGCAAGGTGTCCACAGCTGCTGAGCTGGTTGGGCCTCATGCACACGGCCGTGGAACACGTAGTACTGCATGCAGGACTTTCGTGTCCACTCAAAAATCATGTTCTGAGCAGACACCAAACGGACCCCATTAAAGTCTATGGGGTCTTTAGGCTCCGTTGGTGTCAGTTATGTACAGCATCCGTCCTTTCTGTTCTCCTGCTCCTTAACGGTGATGTGAATGAGCCCTTGGCCTATGCTTTTCCACTTCACCTCTTCCACTAGAAGGTCCTGGATCAGTAAAACTGTTTAAAAGTAGAGCAGTCGCCAAGTGTTTAGTAGGAGAGGCTTGGTGTGCCCAAACGACCAGAAGATGCTGAGACGGGGTTATGCTGCCACAGACCCTGGGTCACAACCCTTTGGCCAGGCTAACAGCCTTATGAGAGGGGCAGCTAAATCGGGCCTTTCCTCAGCACAGAACCTTCTACCAGAGAAGACTGGAGAAGCCTTCAGAGACTAGCATCAAATAACACCCTGGGGCCCAGCGTAGCGAAGGGATCACCTCAAACAGTTATTAGAAAAAAAGCCATTTGTGGTGCAGTCTTTTGAACAAAAGCCAGAAGTGAATCCAGCAGGGAGTAGTAGTCCTTGCTTTTTATTATCAGTTCCTATTAATCTAGTTCCTACTTTGGGTAAAAAAAAAGCACCACAAACTGCCCATTTTCCCCCAAGAAAACATTGGGCAGGTTTTCAAATGCGATCTAGGAGGGAAACAAGTGGTGGTTGGTGTGCTCCATAATCCCTTGGGCAGAACGTGGAAATCGGGTGGTGTCTTGAATGTTTAACCGAGCAGCTTGTCCTATAGGCGGGTGTAAAGCTGCACCAGCTGCGGTGGTCTCCTGAACCAGGGGGTGGTAGTGTAGTGTGAACAGGTCAAGCCGCTATTGCACAGACCAAGCTTCTAGGCATCATTTCCAGCAAGTGCCCTGCAGTCCTGGTGTTCAGTTTCCACTAATATTTAGTGTAAACTTGGACTGGACAGTTCCAAAAATGTGCCAAAGCTGATGCTGTGTGATGCATTCTAGACGGACTGAGTCTAAAGATCTACAGTGGGCCAAAAGCATCACCCCTGCTAATTTCCCCCCCCCACCGGCTATCTGAATCCATGGTATGAAGGTAAAATATAGGCAGGGAGTGTAAATGGCCATTTTGGGGGGGAAATGCAGCTTGACGACAATACCTGTTATCTTGACTACATTTCTAAAAAGTAAAGGGGTGTAACCATTAAGCACAAAGGCTTTTATCATGACTGTTGTATTCCTACTGAAAGTTATGAATAAATTGTTAGCAGTTTTCATTGACTGTCCAGATGGATGTTGCCAGTTGGGGAAATGCCCCTCTACAGTCTAACACTATGGAATCTCTACCGCCAGGGACACAAACCCCAACTGGTAACGCCCATCTGGACCTTGATGGCAAACTGCTAGCAATTAATTTGTAACATCTAGTGGGAATAATAAAGGGATGCTACAATAGGCATAGGAATATATGCTGTTGATGGAAATGCAAGTAGATACTAAAACAGACATGTTGGGAGAGGTGACGGCTCATCGTTAATCTCCCTCTTCTCCTAACCTTGATGGGTGCTTTACACGTGGACTATATCCCAATTACAGGGCAGTTCTCACTCTTCCTCTAAAATGGGAGTTTGCAGTTGGTATTTGTCGTCTTGATTAACCTTTACTTGTCACTTTGACTTTTTAGACTGTGACGCTTGGAAGGTGTGCCTCCGACTCCGTGATAACGGACTTCTGGCCAAGCCCACTCATGGAGACACCATCAGACTGGCACCGCCACTAACCATCAAGGAAGATGAGATTCAGGAATGCACTGAGATCATCCACAAGACCCTCCTCTCATTCTGAGCCATCTTTGTGAAGTCGTGTATTGCTTCATACTGCTTTTCATGTGGTAACTCAACTGGATACTCCAAGCATTTCGAGTCACTGAAGTTGGTCCAATGGACACAGTTTGACCTCTACTACGCTGGAAGCGATCCTATAGTCATTGGTAACGGCTGGAGGGTCTCTGGTTTGGGTAATGGACCAGTTTGCCATAGTGAGCTCATACAGCCCTCTGTAGATCTCCCTGTGCTTGTATTTAGTGTTTCTGTATGTATTGTAGTATTTATAGTAATAAAAGTAGATATTTAATTTTGTAGGTGTTGCTGCTTGTACCATGTGAATAAAATATAGAGCTTCTCAGTAATCTGCCTGGCCTGTTTTATGCCCTCACATGAATTGCTGTGTGCCACTGGCTTCTAGTATATGGTAGGGTCCAGCTGTTGTGAAACTACAATTCCCAGCAATCACACTTGCTTGTCTTTCCTCATAATTCCTGTAGAAGTGACTGCAGTATGCTGGGAGTTGTAGTTTAACAGCCGGCACCAGAGGCTGCTGATCCCTGGTATAAGACCTCAGTGGTAAGGTGTGGACACAAACGCTGAGGCCATTGACTCCATCTGAAAGTTTACAGGCTGTGAATGGAGGAGCCTGGATTGTGCCCCTGGAGCTGTGGGAGCAGGTGAGTTTGTGTCCCCCCATTTTGATTGCGTCATGGGAGACTGAGCAAGATGGATCGGACACGAAACAAAGGTTAGTCAATGTTGCCAGATCTGTTTTCTTGGACACGAAAGAAAACTGATCTGGCGCCCATTGACAATGGTTTTAGTGCTGGATCCATGTTGGATATGTTGGAGAATACAACCAGATCTGTTTTGAATAGCTGCAGACGGTTGTATTATATACCAGATGCTTTTTTGCTAATCTCCTGACAAATCCAGCAAAAAAGCGGAAGTAGCCTTAACATAATGGCTTTCAGCCTTCTGTGTTGAAGATGCAAATCTCACTGTTAAGTGGCCTTCAGCCTTCAGATGTATGTACTTAGGGATAAGCGAATTGACTTTGGATGACACATCCAAAGTCTATTCGTGTAAAACTTTGTTTCAATACTGTACAGTGAGTGCTCCATACAGTATTGGAATGTATTGGCTCAATGAGCTGAAGAAATTGATAACTTCAGAAATTGATTTATACCATGAAAAAAAAACCTTTCCTGAACTCTAGTTCACTTCTAAGTGGTACCTTGGAACAGAACTGGAGTGTGGAAAATGTTTTTACAGTACAAATCAATTTCTGAAGTTGTTGCACAAAGTCTCATGAGTGCTGTTGAGTGAACTTGTGTTGAGTTCTGCGACCAAAGTTTGGGTTATCGAAGAATCCCGTTATGGATTCCAATTCCGTTATGGTCTGTGGTAGCGGAATCCATACCAGGATTCTTCGATAACCCGAACTTTGGACGCAGAACTTAAAACATAAGTTCGCTTAACACTACTCGCGAGACTTCGAAGTAATAACTTCGGCTCATCGGAGCAAATACATTCGAATACTGTACAGTGTGCTCGCTCCGTACAGTATTGAAACAAACTTGTATGCGAATTGACTTCGGATGTTTCATCTGAAGTAGATTCGCTCATCCCTAGTGGGTACATAGCAGAGTCCTGACTGCAGATGCTGGGTCATACACAGCTGCTGTTTCGTTTCCCCAATTGTATACGTTTTGGCATTCCTCCCTCCTCTGGCTTATTGCTACTGATGGTACCATGACCTGAATGAGCAAGAGCCTTCAGACAAGCTGCCCAAGCCATTTACCCTGGTTCCGAGTGTGTTATTTTCTGACAGATGCCAGTAGTGTGCCACACATACTGCCCATACTAACCACAAATTACCACAGTTTGGATGGTGAAATGTGACTTTAATGTTTCACCTGTAATTACCATGTGGATAAAACGGGGTGCAAACGTGGCTTCCATGCTGCCCGTTACCACTGCCTACTGGTGGCATATTACATCCCCCCCCCCATTTATACAGTACTGTATGCAAGAACAGCCTGCAGTTTTTATTTATTCCCATTTTAATTGAAAAAATAGAGGACCCTATATAAAAACCTGAGGGATAGGGTATGCGTGTATATTATAACCATTGGTGGTGCTCAGCCACACAGCGCAGCAATACAGTGTATGGCAGGTCAGCCTTTAATTCTGATTCATTTGGGCAGACAATTAGGCAGATGCGTTCTTTACATTAAACATCTGGATCTGGGATTTCTTTTCCAGAATCCATCTAAATTATGGTGGGGGTGCAGCTTCTACAGCGTGGCCTTTTTGGCTTGTCCTCTTCTTGCTGTGGACGGCAGACTCACGGCTTTGAAAGTTCATTTTCGGCTAGTTTAATCCACTCGCTGGATGTGACTTTGTATTTGTGCCGCCCTGGTGATCGGTGTAAGATTGGTTAATCTGCTGTGACTATTTTAGCCTTGAGCTACATTTGTGCGTGTTTGGGGCCTGTCATCTATAAATGTATACAGCTACTGGGGCTTCCTGCTCGCAACATACCGGTGGTCTCAAGGGGTAATGGGACTCTTATAAGCCATGCAATGCTCCCTGGGATTAAAAGATGTGCAGATTGGTTTATGGGAAAGAGCCTGTTAAATGGTCAGACATTTACTAGAGTAGCTGCCTCAAATCTAGCCCTTTGTCAAGGGAAAGAAAGCACTCTGTAGTGTTGGGTAATGGAGGCCAATCTGCATATCCCTTCCCCAGGGGGCTATTGCATGGCCTATACCAGGGATGTCCAACCTGCGGACCTCCGGCTGTTGAAAAACTACAACTCCCAGCATGCACACAGCCTCCAGATTTAAGGGCATGTTGGGAGTTGTAGTGTTGCAACAGCTGGAGGGCCACAGGTTGGGCAACCCTGACCTATACGATTCCTTGGAGCTCTGCACAAGGACGTTAACAATAACCCTCCCAATTGGCTGCTCTTTACGGACAAGGGGCCGAAAACGTCTGTCCTATTGGAGAAGGCTCTTGGGTTGGCTAATGTTCCTAGTCACCTTTGCTAACTGTGTTCTTCAGCCCTGTGCTCCACCCACTGCTCTGATATAGTTTGCCTTTATGCTCCTGTTTGGGGCTTGAAATGCGTTGTATCGTTCAATATTGTGATATCCCTAATACGTTTTGGACATCTGTGTAACATGAGACACAGGGCATTTCTGTCTGATAAATTTATTTTTGCTGCAAAGAAAAGTCACACAGGACTTTTCTTCCCTTCAAAAATAAAGGATCTTGGACAAATGGCTAAAACGGATGCCAAATAAACACAAGTGCTCAATCTAAAGGATCATTTTTTTTTTTTTTTTCCTTTTTCTATTTTAATCGATTGGAAAAATAAGTGACGTGAACGCTCTACTTTGCATTTTCATGGCAACTGTCAGCCAGCAGTGGACGGCTGTAGGTGTAGATAAGTCTGGTCACTGCACTAACCATGCACCAAACGCTGTGTGTAAAACTGCCTGTGTGAATGTATGATTTCTATATAACAACTTTGCAAGATATGATTGTTATGACAGGTCATGCCCATTGCCTGCAGGCTGGCATGACTGAGCCACACCACTTCATACCCCAATGGGATAATCAATTATTTAATTCGGCCCCTCAAAATTTTATTACAAACTCATTGAGGGCAGATTTATAATTGAAAATGTGCCTAAAAAGGTGGAGTGCATGCTTTGTATCACATATACTAACTGTTTTACACCTCAACTGACAAGGGGTTATGGCCTCGCTGGAAAAGGGAGAAGGCCTCCATGTATGAATGTGACAAAATTTTGGTGCATTTTTGGAGTAAAACTTCACCTACTTTTAGGGGGCGTAAAATAATACTAGGTTGTCTTTTTGCCATATGGACAGAACTCTAGCGGAAATCTACGGCAGGGTTTACAGTACTCAAGTTATAAAAGTCCATGTGCCAGAATAGTAAACTTATCTAATATTAAGACTGCCACTATTAGTAAGGGTACCTTCACACTGGCGTTTTTGTTTTCCGGCATAGAGTTCAGTCGTCAGGGCTCTATGCCGGAAAAAAACTGATCAGTATTATCCCCATGCATTCTGAATTGAGAGAAATCCGTTCAGTATGCATCAGGATGTCTTCAGTTCAGTATGTAAATGTTTTTTAAACGGGGAAAATACCGCGGCATGTTGCGTTATGATCTCCGTCTAGAATGCCGGAACATATGACGGAATGCCGGATCTGGCATTAATTCTCATTGACTTGTATTGTTGCCGGATCCGGCAAGACAAATACCTCAACGACAGATCTGTCCTTCCGGTCTGCGTATGTGCAGACCTTTAAAACTGTCTGACAGATAGTCTGAAAACAGGAAGACGGATCCGTACTTGCAATGCATTTGTGAGACGGATTCAGATCAGTCTCAAAATGCTTTCAGTTGTCATGCGGTATGATGGATCCAGCGGCTAGTTCCGGATCTAACTGCCGGATCCTCACAGAAACGTATCCGTTTTGCAGTCTAAAAAAAATGCAGATCTGCAAAATATGGATACCTTCCCCTTTCTCAGTCCTGTTTACCAAAATGGCTATATTTGTACCCAAAACGAACAATAATAGGACATTTTCTATAATTTGCAGCCACATTAAAAAAAAAATTGTGTACACATTCCCGAAGGAGAGAATGGGTCAGTTTGCTATTTTCAAAAAATATGGATAGCACACTGAAGAAAAATACGGTTGTGTGCATGAGGCATAAATTGGCCCTGATGGATTGCAGACTGGTAGACCTGTAACTGGTTCACTCTACCTACAGTATATTCAGATGTACAACAAAACACTGCCACCTAGTGGCTGAATGCAAATTAGTGCTTTTGCTCGTAAGCGATATCCGAAAACACCAGACTAGTGCCTTCTTTTTTGTCTATTTGATGCATTTTAAAGTTCTGAGGTAATGAATTTCACAGCTCACATTTACTGCTGGATTGTAAGAGCTGGGCGCTAGATGACGTGCTGTTGAAGAAAGTGTAACTTGTTCCATATAGTACTTTTCCACCCGGGTAAAAACTAGGAAATAAACAGTTTAAGCTACATTTTTTTTTTTTAACAGTTTAGTCACAGGACGCACGATCAGGGCTTGTAATTGCATCCATGTGAGAGTGCTTTGTAACCGAAGCCGTGCTTGAACACGCATCTGCAGCATTCTTTAGAAAAACTCCATCTGACCTCATGTGGGCCGTCATCATTCTGGAATCCTGGTCAGCGGTTGTGAATGAGGAGCGAGACTGCTGACACCCACAAAAGTTACAACCACCCCATCATTATGTGGTGTGTGGTTCATTCATTGGCCGGGCTTTGCTACACACTCACTATAGAAATCCGCTGCCGGCTGACAATGGTGGCTATTGCTGGAATTCAGAGGAGAGGGGAACGTAGCGTATTTATAGGCTGTAGTCATATGAGCTACTTTCTAATGTAAACTTTTTCCCCCCGATTGATTCTTATTCTGGCAAATTAAAACTTGGACAGCAACTGAAATGGATATATAAGAGTCTGTGGAGAGTGATCTTATGTTTAGGCTATGGTGGGGCCACGTGCAGGAGGCTGTATGGTGGAACGATATGGAGATATTCTCAAACAGAAATAATACCACGAGGAGGAAGCACAGCACATTTTTTTGCTGTCTGATTAAAGGGGTTCTCTGTCATTTTGATACTGCTGTGTAGGGCATCAATATCAGATTGGCAGGGGTCTACCTCCCGGGACCCCCACAGATCAGCTATATGAAGAGGCCTCAGTGCTCTGTAAGAGCTTAGGCCAGTGATGATACGTTCATCAGTCACATGGCCTTGGCATAGCTCAGTTTAATTCAAGTGAATGGGCCTGAGCTGCACTACCAAGCACAGCCACTACCCAATGGATGGCACTGTGCTTGGTACACTGTGAGGAGGCAGCGGCGCTCAGCAAAGCTCTGGTGAGCTCCATGACTTCCACAAACTGCAGATCAAGGGGGGGTGACGGGAGTCTGACCTCTGCCAATCTCATAGGATAGGCCAGGGGTGGGCAACAGCTGGAGAGCGCAGTTTGCCCATCTCTGGGACAGGCCATCAATATGAAAATAGGCCTCCATATAAAATCTGAAGCGGGGCACCATAGAAGTCTACTGCTGTTATGCTATGGCAGCTTGAGGTGTTGGTGACACCATATTGTAAAATGTTTAGTCACCGGTGATTTACACCGAAACAACTGGGTACGTGCACCAATGTGGCTCAACTTGTCAGAGAGCTTCCGTCATTCTTAATAAAAACTTTAAAATATGTTGCATATAGACCTGCAAGCTCTGTTCTCAATGGCAGTAATGAAGATGCTGCTTGTTTACAAGACATGGCAACTCTCCATGTGGCACAGCAATGCACCCTCTGCACAGTAGTCTGTCTACACAGGTCATGGTGCTGCTCAGACCCTCTCCGGATCCTGTGGTAGCCACCTCCACTAGCTAGCTAACAGGCAAGCAGTTTGCAGCTGGTTCTCTCAATATACCAATGACTGCAGTATCTTCCAGCATTCCCTCTGCTGCAATACTCTGACCACTCTTTGCATACTCTGACCACAGAGGCCACCTTTGAGGCCAAATTATATGCAGAGAGGTTCACTTATTGGTTCATACATTAATGGCAGTGTACATCAATATGGCGTATCATACATGTAATTAGCATTTGACATTATAATCACATTGCTAGCATTTTCACATCACATAACATGGTTCAACATGGTTGTTACTGCCCCCGTAAACAGAGCAATGGTAACCCATAGCAACAGAACAGTATAACGGTGCAAAAGGATCCATTTTTTTGTTATTTCAACCCTCAGAAGAGCATTACACTAATTACTAGGAGGATTTTAAAGCAGACCTGCGTCATTTGAAAGGTATGTTTAAATGAGCTACCAGTTATGATTCATTTCGGGTCCAAATTGATTCGGGCTGAACCGAAGCTGGAATGGTTGGAAAATGGCACGATGCAGGCTGCAGTAGCAGCCGTACAGAACATTATGGTAGGCAGACAGAAAGCAACAGTGACAAGATGGGCACTGCCAGCAAGGCGAGGTCTATTCATGGGAATCAGCAGGAGTGATGAGGAGTGAGAAAATGTCGGCATTGATGCAATAATCACGTACATGGCAACTCTGCCTGCCGGATCCGGACATCCGTGTGCAAATGGATATCATTTGTTTCCGGATCCGTCTGTTTCAAATTTATCTTTTTCACATTTTTAAAGGTCTGCGCATGCGCTGACCGGAAAACCGGATCCGTTTTTCGGGAACACTTGGTTCCGGTATTAATACATTTCAATGGAAAATAATGCCAGATCCTGCATTCCGGCAAGTGTTCTGGAATTTTCACCGTAAAAAACACTGCAGCATGTTGCGGTATTTTCTCCGGCCAAATACCATAAAAGTGACTGAACTGAAGACATCCTGATGCATCCTGAACGGATTGTTCTCCATTCAGAATGCATTAGGACAAAACTGAAGTGTTTTTTTCCGGTATTGAGCCTCTAGGACGGAACTCAATACCGGCAAACTTTAACGCTAGCGTGAAAGTACCCTAACCCTGGGTTCAGACCTGAGCGTTCTAAAAACGCGCGTTTTAGTCGCGAGTATTTCAGCGCATTTTTGCAAATAGGAAACGCGCGTTCGTACGCGCGTTCTTGTGATTGACTACTGTGGTGTCAATCACAAAACGCGCGACAAACGACCCAAAAAAAGCTTAAGTACTTGCTTATGCGTCGGGCGTTTTACAGCGCGTTTGAACGCGCTGTAAAACGCTCAGGTGTGAACTTAGGGTAAAACTGACATAGAATACTGCATATGTCCTGCAGGGGGCGCAGATTCTCCTGGCAATAACAACTCAAGGAGTAATGCACTGTAAAGCATGGAGGAGAGGACAGTGCAACAGCTGGAGTGTCTGAAGAGACATAAGGCAGATTTCAGACCTCCTCTATTTGTCGTTAGACTGTGCAGCTGAGCTAGAACCCCTTTTAGAGGGTGGCAAGCTGGGCAGGATAGGACTCCCAAGAGCAACCCATATTTACCATTGACTCCTTCACTGGCCTAGACCTCCAGGAAGTGCAAAATTAACCCCTTCCCAATATTATTTTATTTATTATTTCCCATTATATATATTATATTATTATCTGACTGTGCTGAAATGGAGCAACTGAAGAAACTAATGAACATTACTAAGAAGTGGTAACTTCTACATTGTAAGACCGCGTCTGCGGCCAATGAAGGAGACGTGAGTCACACACGTCTCGGCCCTAAAGTGGTATCACATTCTTTCCACTGTTAAAACCAATCCCATTTTGTCTCTTATGAATTCCATCGTTAATCATTCAGGATTTGTTGTCTTCTTGCTGCCGTGCCGCTCATGTAGGCACGCCGCGGCTGAGCCTTTCATCACCGGTGATAAACATTTCCCAACATATGACATTGATGGAAGGTCCAACGTATGCCACTGCATGGGCACCAAGTGGCATATGTCACCCATAGGGCCCCATTGTAAAAAAAAGTGTATTACACGGTATACAATATTTTGCAGTGGTCCTCTTCTCCGATGCATCCCACCTCAACGGAGGACAATGGAGCCCTATGGATATGTTTGACACATCTGCCATGATCTTTCCTGGCATGAATGCTAAAGGTGCTTCCATACATGCGTTTTTTACAAGCCTTTTTTTTTTGAGGTGTTGTTTTTACTTATGGTTTTTTTTAGACTCTTTTTTTTTCCTTATAGAGAAGTCAAGAGGAAATACCAGATCATGCTGCAATAAGAAAAAAAATAAATAAAAAGGGACAAAAAACACCAGGAAATAGTCTTCAAGGTCCACTTAAAAAAACACAGTGTTTGCAGGGTGTTTTATGATTTTGGCCAGCATGTAACATCTGGATGGGATGCATTGTTTTTTTGCTCTAAAAAAAAACAACAAAACGATCTGGTGGAGAATGTGACGGTTGTGTGGTTACGGTTATTATCCAGTACAGACATGAAAATTATACAGCATGCAAAAGCTGATAAAAACACTGACAAATGCAAGGTTATGCACATGGGAAGGAATAACGCAAGTCACCCATACATACTAAATGATAGAACACTGGGTAACAATGACATGGAAAAGGACTTAACGATTTTAGTGAACAGCAAATTAAGCTGCATAAGCCAATGCCAGGCAGCTGCCGCCAAGGCCAATAAGATAATGGGTTCAAAGGGGCATAGATGCCGGTGATGAGAACATAGTCCTACAACTTTACAAATCACTAGTCACAAGGCAGACATAGCAGAGCTGGAGAGGGTTCAGAGGAGGGCAACTAAAGTAATAACTGGAATGGAGCAACTACAGTACCCAGAAAGATTATCAAAATTAGGGTTATTCACTTTAGAAATAAGACGACTGAGGGGAGATCTAATAACTATAAATATATCAGGGGTCAGTACAGAGATCTCTCCCATCATCTATTTATCCCCAGGACTGTGACGAGGGGACATCCTCTGCGTCTGGAGGAAAGAAGGTTTGTACACAAACATAGAAGAGGATTCTTTACGGTAAGAGCAGTGAGACTATGGAACTCTCTGCCTGAGGAGGTGGTGATGGTGAGTACAATAAAGGAATTCAAGAGGAGACTGGATTTATTTCTGGAGTGTAATAATATTACAGGCTACAGCTACTAGAGATGGGTCGTTGATCCAGGGAGTTAGGCCTCTTTCACATGAGCGTGTCCGGATTAGGTCCGGATGCGTTGCGGATGCGTTCAGTTAAAACTGTGCGATTTCACAGACAAAGCCATTCAGTTTTGCCTGCGATTGCGTTCAGTTGTTCAGTTTTTTCTGCGCGGGTGCAATGCGTTTTGATGCGTTTTTCACGCGCGTGATAAAAAACTGAAGGTTTACAAACAACATCTCCTAGCAACCATCAGTGAAAAATGCAACGCACACGCTTGCGGATGCAATGCGTTTTTCACGCAGCCCTATTCACTTCTATGGGGCTAGGGCTGCGTGAAAAACGCTGAATATAGAACATTCTGCGATTTTAACGCAACGCACAAGAGATGCGTGAAAAAAAAACGCTCATGTACACAGACCCATTAAAATGAATGGGTCAGGATTCAGTCTGGGTGCAATGCGCTCACATCACGCATTGCACGCGCGGAAAATTCGCCCGTGTGAAAGGGGCCTTATTCTGATTGCCTGATTGGAGTCGGGAAGGAATTTTTTCCCCTAAAATGAGGAAAATTGGCTTCTACCGTAGGATACTTTCACACTAGCGTTAAAGTTTTCCAGTATTGTGTTCTGTCATAGGGTCTCAATAGCGGAAAAAAACATTTGCTTTGTACCCATTCATTGTCAATGAGGACAAAACTGAACTAAACAGAACGGAGTGCATTCCGTTCCGTTTAGTTGCATTCCCATACAAAATGCTGTGGTTTTCTTTCCGTCCTGGGATACGGAGCAAGACGGATCCAGCATGACCCCAATGCAAGTCAATGGGGATGGATCTGTTTTCTCTGACACAATAGAAAATAGATCGGTCCCCCATTGACTTTCAATGAAATTCATGACGGATCCGTCTTGGCTATGTTAAAGATAATACAACCGGATCTGTTCATAACTGATGCAGACGGTTGTATTTTCAGTAACAGAAGCGTTTTTGCTGAACCGCGCCGGAACCAGCAAAAACGCTAGTGTGAAAGTAGCCTTAGTTTTTTTTTTTGCCTTCCTCTGGATCAACTTGAACTGGATGGACAGGTGTCTTTTTTCAGCCTTATAAACTATGTTACTATGTAAAAGTGCCCATCATAGTTTTGATGTATCATCACCAGTACATATGACTGGTTTTCTGCATCTCCATGACAACCTGTATCTTCTGAATCTTTACTCTTGATGGGCACAATGTTACGGGAGAAGTAAAATACTAAATAAAGCAACTTTGAAAATAAACTTGATTGTAAATATCTTACTGTTTGTATACAGCTTTAAGGGCTCATGCACACGACCGTGTGCCGGCCGTGGTCGTATTGCGGCCCACATACAGCGGGCCTGCAATACACAGGCACTGGCTGTGTGCATCCCGCATCACGGACCCATTCCACTTAAATTGATCCGCGATCTGGGAGATGTGGTGCGGAAAGACAGAGCGGAACACCATGTAAGCATTACAGAGTGCTTCTGGCCGTGCCTCCACACTGCAAAAAAGTAGTCCATGCACTACTTTTTTGCGGAACGGACGGATCACGGACCCATTCAAGTTAAATGGATGTGGATCCGTCTGCGGCAGCTGCACGGAACGGCCGGCACACGTTCGCGTGCATGAGCCCTAAAGCAGAGCTATGTGTCTCCATGGTTACAGACTACCAACAACCCCTGTGTAGTCTGATCCTGTGGTCAGGTGTTTCTCCTCTTCTCCTCTTAGTTTATAATTCTAGATGCCTTGGATCAATAAAAATCGGATGCAAATAAATGATCCCAGCGCTTGGTTATTTCCAGCAGTCCCATGGAATGGAACTACAGGGCACAAGACTGACCCGACGCTTCAGTACGGTGGGGGTCTCAGCGGTCAGACCCCAATTATCAGTTATCCAGTGGGTCGGGGATAACTCACAGTAACCTGAATACCCCTTTAATTTATTTGAGGCCAGAGAATTCTCAGAAATAGCCTCCTTTAAGACTAAATACCATAAATCACACCCTTTTTTGGTCTGCTTTACAACTATGCATCATCTCATGTGGCCGAGGCCTAGTCATCCCACCAGGACATGGGGCAGTGGGCGCAAAGAACCAGTCAGGACTTTTTAGAGTGTTGAAATTCCTCCTAGTAGTTCTGCTGTGCAAATGATGGCAAGAGTTAAACTATGAAAAATCTTCTGGCTTGTTCATTGGAACATGCATGCTGGCAGCCATCTAGAGCATCTTTCCATATATTCCTCTATTATTCCTACTAGAAGTTACAGTGAATTGCTAGCAGTCTGCAATAAAGGTGTTATCAGTTAGAGGAGTTGTGCCTGCACAGTATGACACTGACTGGATAATGTCAGACTGTTCAGGGACACCCTTTCCAAACTTCTAGTAGGAATAGTAGAGTAACGGCATACTATAGATTTATAAGGATAGATACTCCAGAATGTATTAAACGTGGGAAATTGAACCTTACCATCTAATTTGTATGGGGGCCATCTCACTGTTCCATGGTGGCAGCAGATGTCAGGGGAAATGCTAATCACCCCCCCCCCCCCCCCATAGGACATAAGCTGCTAACATGCATCCTCGGCCAACGACCCTTAGTGCCTTGTATTTTCAGTCATTTTCCTCAGCTTCATACCTGTGTAAGGCCTATTGCACACGAACGTGTGCACCCCGTGCCCGTGCTGCGGGCCGCAAATTGAGGCCCGCAATGCTCGGGCACCGGCCGTGGGGCAGCCGCAGCGGATCGCGGACCCATTCACTTGAATGGGTCCGCGATCTGCCCGTTCCGCAAAAAGATAGGACATGTTCTATATTTTTGCGGGACAGAAGTACAGGACGGAACCCCGCGGAAGCACTCTGTTCCGTCATTCCATTCCGCACCGTTCCACATCTCCGGATTTGCGGACCCATTGAAATGAATAGGTCCGCATCCGTGATGCGGAATGGCCACGGAATGGTGCCCGTGTATTGCGGATCCGCAAATGCGGTCCGCAACACGGGCACGGGGCGCACACGTTCGTGTGCAATAGGCCTAAATGTCCTACAGGCACAGAGATGGAGCTCCACAGAATCTGAGGCTCCTTGATAGGAGAAGAACCCGGCTGGATTTCCCTTCCGCCTCCATTATGTAAGATAAGGGTGATATCCTGAGCACGTGAGCGAGCGGCACAAAGCTTGCTGTTAGACGCTTCCGTAAGCAGATTAACAGGCTCCTATCTGCCAGCAATTTAGTGTACATGGCTTTGACGAGGCACGAACATATGTGCTCCTGGTTTAGATTTGGAAACATCATAATTACAAATCTGCTTTGCAAATGCTGGCAAGAGTTCTGACTATGAAGAATCTCCTGGTTTGTTCATCAGAACATGCATGCTAGCAGCCATCTGGAGAATCATTTTCTCACGTTCCTCTATTAGGCCTACTAGAAGTTATAAATGAATTGCTAGCAGTCTGCAATAAAGATCCACCGGGGCGTTTCCAGGGTGTGGGGGTGTTCCTGCACAGTCGGACACTGACAGAACTTACTGCATAGTGTCAGGGACGCCCTCTCCAAACTTTGAGTAGGAATAGTAGAGGAATGGCACAACATAGAGTCATAAGGATAGATGCTCCATATTAGTATTTACATGGGGAATTCAATTACGGTAGTTACTAATCCAGACCTGTCAGGGGCAGCGACAGGTCCTCTTTAAAGGGGTTGTTCGGCTCCTCAAAATTTTCAAACAAAAGCTTAGTTTGGTATAGAATAAACTGATTAGGGCTCATGCACACGACCGTATGTATTTAGTGGTCCTCAAAAAACCATTCCGCAAAAACGACGGATGACGTCTGTGTGCATTCTGTATTTTGCATAATGGAACGGCTGGCCCTTCATAGAACAGTACTATCCTTGTCTGTAACATGGACAATAATGGGACATGTTCTATTCTTTTGCGGAACGGACATACGGAAACAGAATGCACACTGAGTAACTTCCGTTTTTTTTGAAGACCCATTGAAATGAATGGTTCCGCATACGGTCCGCAAAAAAACCCCGAAAGGACACAGAAAGAAAATATGTTTGTGTGCATGAGCTCTAATGCTGACCTTACTGATTTCTGGCCTCCATATCCCCAGCTGGTCTCTGTATCCCAGCCTCTAAATATGATATTCTAATATGGACAGGTGACCACTGCAGCCAATCACTTTAAAAATATTTTGTGAGGGCTGCAAGGACTGCTACTGCTGTACGCTGCTTGTATTGCATGTACAGACCCTACACAGCAGCACACGGAGTCCCTAAGTGTCTGTATCATAGCACCATAGGCACTTTGGGATACAAACCTCTAAATCCAGATAATACTAATGACCCATGTCGTATATGGGGGTACACTGGGCGGCAGAAAAGGGGCCCAAAAATTCTATGAGCAACAACCCTGCCCACAATTTCCAACAGCTACTGAACAGTATGACCGCAGCTGATACAGCTGATCTCCTGCAGCTGACAGCAAACTGTAAAGTTATGTGAAGGAAATGGTAATGATTTGAGTCCATAAATTGCGATGTATGGAGACATTAATTATATATCAGGGGAATTCTTCCTTGGCCGTTGTGCAGATTTTGCAAAATGTGTCTTGCTTGGCAGTGTCTTGACGCTGCGGGTCAGCAGGAATACAAGTGGAGGCTTTTTCTAAAGCAGGACACGTATAAGGAGACATTCTGCGGGAAGAACAGTCCTCCCTATTGTACATAGAAGGAAAGGCAAAAGCTGGTCACGGTGTATATGTGACCTAACACTGAAGGTAGGGGGGGGGGGCACTTTATTGGTGACTTTCTATTCCTGACTAACAATATAAATGTCCTGCAGGGTCAAAGGTCAGAAATAGATTTTTACTGGAGGGTATATAGGGACAGACAGAGGAGCTCTGCGCGGTGAAGACCCCACCAAGCAGTTCCCCATTAGGGATGTTTTCAAGTTCGGGTTTGGAGTTTAGTAGCGATTCCATTATCACAGAACATAATGGAATTCTATGACGGAATGCACCACAGAAGCCTTTAAGAGCATAACACATCCGTCTGGTTTCCTTTATGCAGGACAAGACTCCCGCATAACGGGAACCAGACGGATCCGATGTGCTGCCCATAGACTTCTATTATGGCGAAATGAATAACGGAATGCCTCTAAAGGCATAGAATTACGTTATGGTCCGTGGTAACGGAATCCATAACGCAATTCTGCTTTTACCACCAAACGATGCGTGAACGAATTTCAAAATATGAAATTCGCTCATCTCTAATGTCTACGTTTGGAACACCCCTTTAAGGAGCAAAGAGGTAAAAGCGGAATTTCACTGAAAAGTAAGGACTTCCTCTCGCTCTCTCGCTTGGAAGGTAGGTGAATGGGGGAATAGGACTATGTTCACACTGAGGTTTTTTTGTTTTTAATAAATTCTTTCGTTTCCATATAAAAAGTTACAGCAGAAATAAAAACATTATAGCAAGCATAGATGAGGCAAAAAATGAGAAAAACATGAGAAAAAAGGTGCACTCGAGGCAGACCGCTGCGTTTCAATGAGAAGTCTGTAGTTGTAATTGCACGATGGATGAAAGTCTGAGAAATAAAGGCAGTAAAAAGGGTGGGAGAGCTACAGATGTCTAAATTATAGAGGATTATAGAGGATTAGCCGAAGACCAAGAGTTCCAAGGAGCCCACAGGGTCAGAAATTGGTGGTGCGACCGCAGTTCCCGCTTGATAACTCTTCTAAGCGATATGTCTAAGCATCTGTTTAGTAGGGGAGCAGGGTTCAGCCAGTGCAACCGAATCAGTCGTTTTGCCGCCGTAATCAAATGTATAGGCAATGAACGCAGCGAATGGGAGATCAAGAAAAAACGATTGGGGTTGGAAATAGAGGTTGCACATATATTAAAGGGGTTTTTACGAGACTTTTAGGGTTTATGCACACGACCGTATGTATTTTGCGGTGCGCAAAACACTGATCTGCAGAAAATATGGATGGCGTCCATGTGCATTCCATATTTTGCGGAACGGAACAGCGGGCCCCTAATAGAACAGTCCTATCCTTGTCCCTAATGCGGACAATAATTGGACATGTTCTATTATGTTGCGGAACGGACATACGGAAACGGAATGCACACAAAGTAACTTTCGTTTATTTGACGGACCCATTGAAATAAATGGTTCTGCATACGGTCTGCAAAAAAAAAAAAACGGACACGGAAATAAAATATGTTCGTGTGCATGAACCCTTAACCCTGATCGGTGGAGATCTGACACCCGGGACCCCCGCCGATCAACTATTTGTGAAGGCAGCAGCGCTCGCAGTAGAGAGAGCCATGGCAAGTAGTAATTTACTGTACAGGACTGAGAAAAGGTGTCCAGGGGTTAGAGGGGCTATGATGAGTTCATACCAGAACATATCTCGGGAACGGTAGGTGACCAGAAAAGGGAGACATATCTTTGTGAAGCAAAGATGCAAAGTCTTCTGGTTTAAGCAGGGCATGCGCGATTTGAGCCCCCCAATTTATTGTTTTCTTTAGACTGTATTCCTCTAATAAGTGAAGATGCGCCACAGTCTAATAAAAGGAGACATTGGGTAATCTTATGGAGCTCTTATGGAGGGGTTAGGAGAGTAGAAGCGACTCATGGTTTAGAGACTTTCCATAGGAACTCCTGCTTGACCTCTTAGAAAAAATGGGCAGGTAGAAAAACAGAAGCCGCTTCTATGAGGTATAGGAATTTAGGAAGGTTAAAGGACAAATTTTCCAACCTATCCACGACATCATAGGAATCTCCAAATTATGGAGTTCTTCCAGAATAGGGGTATAATTAAAGTAGAAAATATCCGCTGTGTTATCCGAAAGTTTCACTCCTAAGTAGGCAATGTGTTTACGTCTCCAGGTGAAAGGAAAGGACGTGGCTAGCGCATTTTGAATGTAAAAAGGAAGGATAATTAAAGCCTTCTCAGCATTTGTGCCGAAAAGGGTCAATCTGGTCTTCGTTTGGGTAGTATTAAATGATGGTATAGATGGCTCGAAAGGAGCTAGCCCATCCCTCCCTCTCTCGGACAAACCCAGATTGTTCCTGGCTTACGAGTTTGAGAGGTGCAAGTCTAAGGGCTAGGATTTTGGCCCAAGGTTTTGAGGAGTAAAATGGCCCTGTAGCTAGAACAATTAGAGGGATCTTTGCCCTCTTTATGGATGACTCTTTATGATTGGCTCCTGAAAGGCTCTCCCCCTGCCAACCAATTAAAATAAGAGTATAATAAGGGAGTGTCAAGGACAAGGAATAGCATTTTATAGTAAGCAATCAGAAACTCATCGGGTCCAGGGGCCTTTCCTATCAGGAACAGAGGAGAGGACTTCAATTTCCTGATCCGTGATCGGGAGCAACAAAGAATCCTGTTCAGCCGATGTTATGGTGGGAAGACTTAACGAGTCTGAAAAGCGTTGTATTTCCAAACACCGGCACTCCATATCTGCATCTGTCTCACTGGGCTGGAGGTTGTGGAGCTTGCTATAATAAGAGGAGAATTCATCAGCAATTTTATTAAGGCTAGTATGTAGGTCACCATTGGCTGTTCGGATTTGTCTAATATGTGCTCGGTCCTACGCCTTCTAAACAAGAGCGGACATCACGTTACCTCACTTGTCCTCGTGAGCATAATGTTTGTGAGGAGCTTTCAGATAAGGCTACTTTCACACTAACACTTTCACTTCCGCTACTGAGATCCATCATAGGATCTCAATAGCGGAAGAAAACGCTTCAGCTTTGTCCCCACTCATTGTCAATGGGGACAAAACTGAACTGAACTAAACGGAATGAACCAAAATGCATTCCCTTCCGTTTGGTTGCGCTCACATCGCGGACAGAATAACGCTGCATGCAGCGTCTTTCTCTGTCCGCGATGTGGTGAGGAGCAAGACGGGTCCGTTCTGACACACAATGTAAGTCAATGGAGACGGATCAATTTTCTCTGGCACAATAGAAAACGGATACGTCCCCCTTTGACTTTCAATGGTGTTTATGAAGGATCAGTGAGGGCTATATAAGACATAATACAACCGGATCCATTCATGACAATACATGCGGTTGTATTATTGTAACGAAAGCGGTTTTGCAGATCCATGACGGATCCGCAAAAAACCCTAGTGTGAAAGTAGCCTAACCTTGAGCTGATTGACCGTTCAGGATGTTTTCCAAGATGTGACGCAAGAAGGCAAAGGACTCTTCCTGCTCTCTAATAGCTAAGGTATGTTTGTGGACGTTCCAGTTTGGCTAACTGCGAGAGGAGATTTGTTTCTTGAGGTGAGAACCATAGGAAATAAACTCCCCCCGCACATAGTCCCCGTGTGCCTCCCAAATGGTGGACTGATTTGAGGTGGGAGCAGAGTTGAGAGTAAATAAGTAGTGTTGAGCGAACTTGTGTGTTAAGTTCTGCGTCCAAAGTTCGGGTTTCGGTTATCGAAGAATCCCGTTATGGATTCCAAATTCCGTTATGGTCTGTGGTAGCGGAATCCATAATGGGATTCTTCGATAACCTGAACTCAAACTTTGGACGCAGAACTTAAAACACAAGTTCGCTCAACACTATAAATAAGGAGCTTTGTTTTGAGGTGAATATTTCCCTGGAAAGGTCTAATAAGGTGGGATTAAATTTCCATGACTATTCCTGAAGAAGGGCATCTTGCCAAGGAAGGGACAGGGGCATGGTCTGAGATAGACAGGTGGCCATTGTGAACATCATCGTGTTTACCTGCTCGCAGTCAACATCGTAGCAGCAAGCAGTGTAATTACAGCTCCTCCGACCTGTTCATTTAAATGGGAAGGAGCAGGACTGTGACTGACGCCAATTTGTCTTGTTCAGCTACAGAGAAGTAGAGGACCGCTCGTTGAGGGTGATCAAGAGTTCCACATGGCCTCCAGTCTGTTTAACGTCGGCCTTGGTTTCAGCTAGGTCTGTAGCGATAGGGGCGAGAGCCCGTGTAAGAGCTTCTTCAGGAAACCCCTAGGGATAGAGATGGAATCAGAATTTTCAAGTCTATCAGAAACGCTCTCTGATATCAGAAAAGCTTTGCGGCAGTGAGGGGTCGGTGCAGCTGATACCATCCCAGTGGCGGTGGCCAAGTGGTAGAAGAATAGCACAAGAAGGAGCAGCAGGATGGCGTCTGCCGCATCTCTGGATGGATAGTCAGTAGGAGCAAGATACGACCTGAGGCACAGATGAAGTTTTGATCTTTTATTGACGACGCGTTTCAGGGTACAACAAGGCCCCTTTGTCAAGTCTAAAAGGCAATTATCATATGACAGAAATGGAAATGAAGTAATATAGTAGAATAAACCCAAAAACAAATGAGTACGATCAAGTTCCTTAAATATTTAACTTTTTATTAAATACAATTTATAAAGATGATATCATAATTACAGTAGGAATGCAAATGTATAGCGTCATATCTCATCTTCTCTACTTAATTCATTCATTCGTAAAATGGTCCATCTATTAAATTCCTGTGAACCGGAGAGAACTTCCTCATATACCTGTTTGTTTGATGACTATGGTGAAGGGAAATATCATAAAGTATATTAGGGCGTTAAAATGTCGCCTCAGTAAATATCCCCCACACCTATCCTATCCGTCCGTGCACTCTGATACATGATGTAGAGATGACATAAGCAAATACACTTGTACTTGGACCTTCTTATACATACCTGAACTTCGAAAATGAAAATAACGATGTCCCCTCAATGAAGGGACGTCGTTATTTTCATTTTCTAAGTTCAGGAATGTTACTTAGGTCAAAGTACAATTATAATATAGTGGAATGTTTATAAAGAGTGGAAACTTCAGTGAGGACGGATGGTAAAGGGTAACTATTCACAATAAAAAATAAGGGGGTCATTTATCAAACTGGTGTAAAGTAGAACTGGCTTAGTTGCCCATAGCAACCAATCAGATTCCACCTTTCAATTTGATGAAAATTTCCTTTGATGAAAATGAAAGAAGGAATCTGATTGGTTGCTATGGGCAACTAAGCCAGTTCTACTTTACACCAGTTTGATAAATGACCCCCATATTTTTTATTCTGAATATTTACCCTTTACCATCCGTCCTCACTTAAGCTTCCACTCTTCCTTTTAAACATTCTACTACATAACTTTTTTTTACATTTCTGTCATATGATAATTGCCTTTTGGAATAAGGGGCCTTGTACCCCGAAACGCGTCTTCAATAAAAGATCAAAACTTCATGTGTGCCTCAGGTCGTGTCTTGCTCCTACTGACTATCCATCCAAAGACACGGCAGACGCCATCCTGCTGCTCCTTCTTCAGCGAATCTTATGACTCCTCGGACAGAGGATCCGCTGCACTGTTACTCGGCGCCATCTTGAGGCCACCACACCGAGTTTTTTTTAAAATATGGATTCTGGCACAGATTCTGCTCATAAAAGCCGCACAGTAAAACCATGCAACGCAAGCCCCGTTGATTTTAACAGGGAAATGCACGGTAATTTACACAGAATGTTTCTTTTTTCAGATCTTAGTTTTAAAAACTGCGGCGTGGAAAAACCAAGTGAAGTGTTCCTTCTTGGTGCAGATCCAAACTTCCCATGGAAATGGGTCGGATCAAAAACCACATGGAATTTTGAAGCAGGTTCTGCGTCATCTTGTTTTCAGCACAGAAAAAAACTCAGTGTGAACATACCCTGAAGGTTTAAAGTCCATCTGTCAGCAGGTTTGTCCCTATGACCCTGGCTGACCTGTTACATGTGCGCTTGGCAGCTGAAGGCATCTGTGTTGGTCCCATGTTCATATGTGTCCACATTACTGAGAAAAATTATGTTTTATTATATGCAAATGAAACTCTAGAAGCAACGGGGGCGTTACCATTACACCTAGAGGCTCTGTTCTCTCTGCTACTGCTGCGCCCTGTCTACTTTGATTGACAGGACCAGGCAGTGAAAACATCATCATAACTGGCCCTGTCAAAGTGCAGAGGGCGCAGCAGTTACAGAGAGAGCAGAGCCTCTAGGTGTAATGACTACGCCCCCGTTGCTCCTAGAGGCTCATTTGCATATAGTAAAACCTCATTTTTCTCAGCAATGCGGGCACATATGGACATGGGACCAACACAGATGCCTTCAGCTGCCAAGTGCACATGGAACAGGTCAGCCAGTGTCATAGGTGCAAACCTGGTGAGAGATGCTCTTTAATAACTTAGTAAATATATATATAATTTTTTTCAACAGGGAAATGAACGACAAAACTGCAGACCCCTAGAATTTCTCTCATTAACCCTTAAACAACCCTGACTACTGTGCATAATAATCCTACAACAGCATTGCAATGCGCAGTCAGAAGCCTGGGTCACATCTGTCCGACCACAGCACTCTGCACATGTTTTCCTTGTCAGGCTTCAGTCTCTTTCTTACCGGAGTTTTGCATTAGTTAAAGCAACCGTTGCTTTGAGCAGAAACACGTCTGGGCGATAAGCGGCTTCCTGCTGTTTAGATAAGCGGCTTCCTTCCTCTTGGGGTCGGTGCGCGCCTACTGCACACATTACGGTAGGGGCTGCGTGTATTACGGTAGCGGTTGCAGCTGGGAGGGCAGGTCCTGATTGACGTGCGGTGGGCGTGGCCTGCTGCCTTATTCCAGGCGGCAGGGCATCTCTAGTCGGGCAGATGCCAGGGATGCTGCTGCTGGCCCCGGGTGACTGCCTGTAGGCTGTGGAAGGATCCATAATCTGCATGGAGGAGGGGGAAGATGCTCTCACAGGTAACTTATGTCTGGGGGGGTGAGGGGGTCGTCTGCTGCATTTTACCCAGTCACAACTTCCCAGAGCATAGAGACAGTGCTGTGTGGTCATTGGAGGGCTCCACTACAGCATGCACTGCACAAACAGAGCTCCGCTAGGTAGACTGTAGCATGCCCTGGAGTCAGTGTGCCCACTGCCAGCTACAGTCCCATAGTCCGGCATCCAGCAGTCCAGAAATCTCCATAGTTCAGCTGAAGACTGGATCTGTGCTGGAGGATCCTCAGGATGCCTCTGTCAGATGTGTACAGAGCCTGAGACGTGGTCTGAGTGCTTAGTGTCAAGTTACAACAGCCGGTGGGGGTTAATCTAGCTGTTAAAAGTCTATTCATCAGGTAGGTTGTATTCACACAGTGCGGGTTGTGCTGCTGCATGTTAAAAACCATGTGCAGTTTTACTGCGGATCGCTGCGGTTTTGATCAGCTTCACCTGGGATCGCTGTGGGACCATGGCGGGGCAAAAAAACATGAGACTGAACCCTGAGTGCACTGAGTCTCATGATCCGTGGCTCCGGAGGTAACAGTGCTTAGGCTGGCTTCACATGTCCGTTAAACCTGGACGTGAGCAGTCCGTGGTAATGCGGGCTGGATTTGTTGTTTACAGCCGGAGCGCACGGCGTCATTGGTTGCTGTGCGCTCCCTGCCGCCGCTGCAGGATACCTGTGTATTACTGTTGTGCAATGGCTGCAGGGAGCACACGGCGTCATGGCAACCAATGATGCCGTGCGCTCCGGCTGTAAACAACAAATCCAGCCCGCATTACCACGGACTGCTCACGTCCGGGCTTAACGGACATGTGAAGCCAGCCTTAAGACCCCAGACAAGTTGTCAGCTGCATTAAGGCTAGGTTCACACGACGACAAATAGGGCACAACTACACTGCAACATTTGTTGCACCAATGTCGCGCTACAATTTTTCTAATGGTAGCCTATGGTAGCTGCATTGCGACATGCTGCGACGCAACAGTCGCAGAAAAATCCATGAATGGAGTTTTGCGACTGTTGCGTTGCAGTCGCGGTATGTTGCATGTCGCAGTGCGCCACGATAGGCTACTATTAAAAAAATTGTAGCGCGACATGGGTGCAACAAAATGTCATCGTGTGAAACTAGCCTTATTGGAGTGGTCGGTGCGTTGGATTGCATTCATCCGACCCTTACTGCATAGAGTATATTCACAGGGGACAGGGTCCATCCATCCGAATGGGGTTGTTCTGCAGAATGTTGCCTGGGTTTCTGCAAGTGTCTTTCACATGAACGGGCCAGACCTTCCTGCAACAAATCTGCCCTGTGTGAATATGCTTTTATACTAATTATTATATTTTTTTTATTGCAACATTATACAAACAGGAACAACAAAACGTACATTTATATATAAATTTTGAAATACAAATACCCCCCCCGCAACGCAGCAAACCCCGCTGAGAGCAAGAAGGAATAAAACGAGAAGAGAAAAAAAATAAACTATGCACTTAGCTTCTCCGTAAATATTTTCCGTTTACTCCATAGTTTTTGATGAGTATGCATTTTATCTCAGTGGAACAATATGGGCTCCTCACATTTACCCACTCTCTGACGGTGGGCACTTCTGTTCTCATCCACTCTCTGGCCAGGAAGAGGGATTTATAGATCATAATCTGGTTCTCTTTCAAAAGATTGTACGGTGTTTCACCCAATATACAAATAGAAATCGATAAACATAACTTAACACAAAAGATATCTCCTATCACTTCAATGAGACCTTGCCAAAATGGTTGTATCTTAGGGCATCGCCACCACATATGTATAATGTCTCCTTTAGGCCTCTTTCAGACGGGCGTCGTGGGTGAGGGGCGGTCAGGATGCGTGTGCCTTCAGTTATATATGTTGCGTTATTCTTTTTTTTTTTTTTCACGCGAGTGCAATGCGTTTTGCACGTGCATGATAAAAAAAAATGTAATGTTGTACCCAGACCCGAACCCAGATTTCTTTATTGAAGTTCGGGTTCGGTCATGTGCAGATTTTATTATTTTCCCTTATAACATGGTTATAAAGGAAAATAATAGAATGCTTACTAAAATGTGGATTGAGGGGTTAAAAAATAAAAATAAATTTAACTCGTCTCATCCACTTGATCGCTCAGCCGGCATCGCCTTCTTTCTTCTTCTTTGAGGACCTGCCAAAGGACCTTGGACGTCATCGCGCTCACCACGTGGTGAGCGCCGTGACGTCAGCGCAGGTCCTGCTGAATGAAGATGTGCCGTTGCACCAAAAAGGAGACATTCGTGTAAAGCCTTTCAGGCCCAAGTGACGCTTAAGGGTGGTCCAAGACCCCACTAAGGATTTAACCAATGGAATCCCATTTGCACTTTTATTATACCGTTGTTCCGATTCAAGAAGAGAAAACATGTTTGGCAGTGAGCCGACGCTATTATTCACTAAATGTTTTAAGAAATCCACATTGTCCCAATTCATTATCCATGCGATATTAGATGCTGGATAATACAACTTCATGTCCGGTACTTCCAGCCCTCCATAATCATGAGCCCTAGTAAACCAGCTCAGTTTTTTCTAACTCTCTTACCTGCCCACAAGAGATCATTAAAGGGAATCTGTCACCTAGTTTTACCCTATAGAGCTGCGGACATGCACAGATAGGCTCCTTCACAGGGGGCATCGCTGGGCTCCTTAAAGGGAGTCTTTCACCTAATCTGAGCCTTTTGGACCGCTCAGATCAGGTTATAGACTCCTGTGCCCCAATTCCAATGGTACCTTTATTTGTGCAGTCCCTCGACGAGATGTTCCAAAAAAGACTTTTAAAACTTATGCTAATTTGGTCCGGAAGGTGCCCAGGGGCGGTGTTACTGCCGATGTGCCAAAAATCCACACCTCTTTCACCCCTCTGGCCGACCTCCATTCCTATTATTACCCTCACGTGATCCATGCGCGTGGGGCGCCCTGACGTCACTCTGGAGCGCCCCGGGAGCCGCACGGGCGGTAAGTATACTGCTCCCCCGCTCCCCACTACACTTTATCATGGCAACCAGGACTTTAGCGTCCTGGCTGCCATGGTAACCATTCAGAAAAAGCTAAACGTCGGATCCGGCGATGCGCCGAAACGACGTTTAGCTTAAGGCCGGATCCGGATTAATGCCTTTCAATGGGCATTAATTCCGGATCCGGCCTTGCGGCAAGTGTTCAGGATTTTTGGGCGGAGCAAAAAGCGCAGCATGATGCGGTATTTTCTCCGGCCAAAAAACTTTCCGGTCCTGAACTGAAGACATCCTGAACGGATTTCTCTCCATTCAGAATGCCGGCATAGAGCGCAGAGGACGGAACTCTATGCCGGAAAACAAATACGCAAGTGTGAAAGAGCCCTAAATAAAACCACACAGAGCTATGGGACAGGTATATTGCGGGCATGCTAGCGGAGATCTATCCGTGCATGTCCGCAGCTCTATAGGGTAAAACTAGGTGACAGATTCCCTTTAAACAATTTCTCTATTTCCTTAAAGATGGCGTTGCCTAAGAAAATGGGACAATTCCTAATAACATACAGTAATTGAGGTAATAAAACCATTTTAATCAAGCCTATCCTATCTGCTTTATTTATGGGCAATTTATTCCAGATCTTAATCCTCTCTTTAATCTTCCGTAACAACGGCACGAGATTCAAATCTATAAATCTAGAAGAATCCCTCGCTATTACGAACCCCAGATATTTAAAATTGTCCTGAGGGCTCAATATTGTTAACCTCTTATCCGTTACCTCAATCTTATCTCACAACGGAAGCAAAATTGATTTTCTCCGGTTGATTGTTATACCCGAAAGACAACCAAATTCATCGATCAATGCCATAACAGGATAAAAGCCCCATTATTATTGGCGAGGAAAAAAAGGAAGTCCTCTGCTTAGATGAAAAAGGAAATTCCTTTACTTCAACAGATGCAACGTTTCGGTTCTCCCTTTGGAACCTTTTTCAAGCAGTGATAAATTCATGGTGCAAATGACATATGTATACCACACGTGTGATTATTGGATAATTAAAACAATCAAGTACAAAAATATAAAAGGTGCATAATTATAATATAAAAAATACATATAAAACAGTGTATAATATAATAGGTATACATTCCTATATGAAATGTGCATATAATCAAATGTACAAAATCGCAAAATTCATAAGTGATCCATAATTCATTAATTAAAAACAAATGTGAATAGCCCCTCCTTGTGATTAAAAACTTAATTGATGTGTGGGGGGAGGAGGAGAAACCATGAGACGCAGCGTCTCAATAGTACAAACGCGCATGTCAGAAGGACCTGTGATGATCACATGGGAGATGCAGTCACGTGACTAAACGTCACATGATGCATCCTGATCACACGGCCGCTTCCATCCACAGCATCGCACTATGCTGCCTTGTCTAAAGCTCGTGATAATAGTCACGGGATCAAACAAGATCACGTGACCGTTGTGGGGAGTCACTCTGGTAGACAGTGGTGCGGGTGCAGTATAGAGGCAAAGGGAGTCCAGGTAGTGCAGCAAACAGTGTTTTATTTCACACTTGCACAAACAAAACTCAAAACAGTCACTTAGTGTTACTTCACACACATAGCAAAAACTTGAGGCAAAACAGAAGTCCAAGACGGGATCAAATCACCTGTGTGGTTTAGGTGCGTGTTCGCACCTGGCTGTCAGCCCAGCCGCAGGAAAGTCCAACCTCAGGCTTCCAGGCAGACTGCACGCCTCTTTGCAAGCTCTTGCTTCCAGCCCTGAGAGCTCACAGAACACCAGCAGTTTCCAGGTTAATCACCTCAAATCCTAGGTGTCAGTTCACACCTGTCTGAATGCTCGGCAACACAAAAAGTCCACTGACCGTCTTTACATGGCCTGCTCTCCTGACACACAGGTCTCAGCTTTTCAGCCCAGCACAGGGCTCAGATCCCAAACACAGAGAGAGAGCTTTGCATAAACCCAGCTGTCTTTTAAAGGCAGCTAGGTATTAACCCAAAAACCCGGACCGGCACCTAAAATCCGGTCCAGTACTTGCCCTCACCTGGCTGCAATCAACCCAGCAGCACAGGCTGAGAGGAAAATACCTGTTTTTTTACCACCAAACCTCTCACTGTGTCACATACCCCCCTTTGTTCAACCCTGAGGGGTGAACACACGCCAGACAGTATACCCAGAACTTGGCACTCGCATTTCCCTGTAACTGCCCTGCTCTGTGTTCCACTGAAAATCTACAGTTCTGGAGTCACCCGAACCCTCTGGTGACCCAGGACTTTCCTTCTTTGTCCAGGTGGTGACAGGCTGCGGCCAACCCCACATCACTCCTTCAGAGATGGCTTGTCGCCGAGCCACGGGCACCTGGTACGGCTTTAACCAGACTTTTGCCTGGGGCTCAGTGACAATATCACGGTGAGTTATGGAAGGGCATTCAGGGAAATCACAGAACACCTCTGTGTTCCGACTAACAAACTCCTTGGCTCTCTGAGTCTGTTCAGTGGAAAGGCTGCCAGTAATTTTATCTGTGGCAGCCGCTTCCCTGTTAGCAGACAGAGGGACCGGAATCTCTTTCCCTAGATAAACCGGCCGCGGGTTGTTCTCAATACAAGTCTCTCTAACCTTCCAAGGTTTCCGTAACTTTACATGGTAGACCGGCTCCGGCTTTTGCTGTCCTGGCTGGTGTACCTTGTAATTTGGGTCTCCAACTTTCTGTGCTATTTTATAGGTCCCCTTCCCCCTAGCGCTGTCCTTACTGTCCACAGGTGGCCCAACAACCAAAACCGGGTCCTTTTGGCTACGGACCCCAGACACTCGATTGCAGGTCCGGCTTTGGCCTGGCTGAGCCACCTTCCTATGTTTTCTACCTATCCTATTTAGGGGGACTGTCTTCCCCCTCACCCACCGGACCTACTGTGGGTCCCTCTACCTTGGGTTTCTGGGGTTCTAACACCTCACCTGGACTAGGCCTCACTACTGGAAGTTTTCCTACCTGTCTGGGAACTGTACGTACAATGGCCGACCACAGGGCTGGGAACAATGGAAAGTCTCTTCCTATTATCACATCATAGGGCATACTCGTGGTTACAGCCACCTCATGGACCTGCCTGCCGGCACACGTGCTTACAGACAACAGAGCAGTGGGGTATTCTTTTAAATCTCCATGAATGCTGAAAACCCCGACTCTCCGGCCTGTAAACTCTGTGGGTCGCACCAGGAAAGCCCTCACCAGGGTCACCTGACTCCCCGAATCCAGCAGAGCTGCCACTGGAGTGTCTCCCACCTCCACCCGACACAAATGTTCATCATGGATAACCTCTGACACATCGACCCTTCTGGCATACAATGACTGTCGATACCCAAAGTTTACATCCATGGGCTCACCCAGGAGGGGACAGTTGGCCCGTACATGGCCCGGCTCCTGGCACCGCCAGCAGATTATAGAGTCCCGATCCCCAAAGGGCACATCCTGTGCGGTCTTTCTCAGCTTAGGCCGCAGGGTCTGGGGAGGGGATTTTCTGGGTTTTATTACTCCCTTCCCCAGAGTTCCCCCCTTAAGTTCCTCAGTAGCCCCATAACGTTCGACCAGGTCCACCATCTCCAGGGCAATAGTAGGAGATGTCTGGCCAACCCAGCGCTGGAGGGGTAGTGGCAATGCCCTCCAGAATTTGTCAGCTACAATACGGTCCAGCATAGCAGTGGGACTAAGTACATCAGGCGGTAGCCATTTTTGTAAGAGTTTTAGAAAATTGTAATACTGGGGTCGTGCTGGCTCAGCTGGGTTAAACTCCCACTGATGTACCTGCTGGGCCCTGACCAACACATTCACCCCCAGTCTCACCAGGATCTCGCCCTTGACCACAGAGTAGTCTGCCGCTTGGTCGTCCGGTAAATCAAAGTAAACCTGTTGGGGTCCTGACGCCAGAAACTGAGCGATGACCTCCGCCCACTGGTCTCGGGGTAGTCTCTCTCACACGGCCACCTTTTCGAACATCGCCAAGTAGGTTTCAACATCATCTGTCGGTGTCATCTTGGGAACGGCCGTGCGGACTGCTTTCCGGGCATCGTGCACTCCCTGAGGCATCCCTGACTTTTCTAGCACCATTACGTGTTGCAGCAGCCGCTGGTTCGTGTCCTGCTGTCGGTGATTAGCCTCTTTTTTGCTGTTGTGCGATAACCTGCTGTAGCTTTAAGTTGGCCTGGACAGCTGCTTTATCATCTCCTCCATCTTGTCCTGTGTTGGTGGTTGCAGCTTGGCAGGCTTAATCCAGGACATACAACAGTGCCCAAAAAAAAATGCTACAAAAAGTTTTGGCTTCCCGCCAGCCTCACTGCAATTGCCCGCATCCGACACCAAATGTGGGGAGTTGCTCTGGTAGACAGTGGTGCGGGTGCAGTATAGAGGCAAAGGGAGTCCAGGTAGTGCAGCAAACAGTGTTTTATTTCACACTTGCACAAACAAAACTCAAAACAGTCACTTAGTGTTACTTCACACACATAGCAAAAACTTGAGGCAAAACAAAAGTCCAAGACGGGATCAAATCACCCGTGTGGTTTAGGTGCGTATTCGCACCCGGCTGTCAGCCCAGCCGCAGGAAAGTCCAACCTCAGGCTTCCAGGCAGACTGCACGCCTCTTTGCAAGCTCTTGCTTCCAGCCCTGAGAGCTCCACAGAACACCAACAGTTTCCAGGTTAAATCACCTTAAATCCTAGGTGTCAGTTCACACCTGGCTGTATGCTCGGCAACACAAAAAGTCCACTGACCGTCTTTACATGGCCTGCTCTCCTGACACACGTCTCAGCTTTTCAGCCCAGCACAGGGCTCAGATCCCAAACACAGAGAGAGAGCTTTGCATAAACCCAGCTGTCTTTTAAAGGCAGCTAGGTATTAACCCAAAAAAAACCCGGACCGGCACCTAAAATCCGGTCCAGTATTTGCCCTCACCTGGCTGCAATCAACCCAGCAGCACAGGCTGAGAGGAAAATACCATTTTTTTTTACCACCAAACCTCTCACTGTGTCACACCGTATATTATGCAAATGTAATATGTCGTCTTCAGCTATAATAGTCGTAGTAAGAATAAGCATTAATTGAAAATGGACCCCTCTTTTTCGTTCACAACTGAGTTACAAATAATATATATTATAAAATGTGTAAAAAAATAAATAAACGACTGGGTACAATCACCCCCCCCCCCCTCCCGGGATAGTCCTCTCAGTGCATGAAATGAACAATCCACAAACATCAGCAGAATTTATGGATGGCTGGACATTACAGCATCAATAAGAGTAACCAATCCCCAGAGGAAGTCTGGCCACAATATCAAACATTAAATAATGGGGGGGCGTGGCCTGCACGTTGATGGCGGCGGCTGCATAATCTGTTGGCTCCGCTTCCACCTATCCACAGCGGCTCATATAAACCAGTAAAGGGGACCCCTCTCATCCCAGCCAGCTCCTAACGACTTCCAGGATGAGTAAGGTCAAGAAAAGACAAGCGCCGAAGAAAATGACTGAGTTTTTCGCTAGAACTCCCCCCGCCTAGCTCCGGTGCCGCGGGATCTCCTGCCTCGCTGTCTCACTCCTCTGGCTCTGACTTCGCTCTCTGAGACTTTCGGGGTTACATCACCCCTTCTGCCTGCAGAGGCCGGCTCCCACCCGATCAGAGGGTACATTGCGCACACTGTTGGAATCCCTCCGGTCCTCATTAAGAGCAGACCTCTCCTGCATGTTGAAAGAGCTTAAGCGTGATATCCAGGGCCTGGGAGACCGCGTCTCACGCGTGGAAGGCAAGATGGCCGACTATGCTGCGTCACACAACACTCTGATCGATGTGCATGAAGCGCTTGAAAAAGACGTAGCAGCCATGAAATGCAAGAAATCAGTTGGTTCAGCAGAGTTGGAGTTCTTCCTGCAAAACTTACTGAAAGAGGCCATCCCTGACCTTTTGAGCAAGACCTCATGATTGATCGGATTCACCGTATACCCAAGCCCAAAGGGCTAGATCCCTCAGCTCCATGCGATGTTATGGCGCACATTCATTTTTATCAAGTTAAAGGAAAAGTTTCTGTGCATTCTGAGACAAAACCCAGCTCCAACTGCTTCCTTTAAGGACATTTCAGTTTTTCCAGATCTATCTGCAGCCACATTGGCGAAAAGAAAGGAATATGCGCATCTTACTAGAATCCTTCATGACCAGAAAATTCGCTACAAATAGGGATTTCCTGTTAAATTGCTAATTTTGGCAAAGGGGCAGTTAACAACCTGCAACTCTCGCCAAGAAGCGGCAACCCTTCTGCTCACGTGGGGACTAACTCCTGAAAGTTACAATACTGATCAAGGTCAAGAAAACAAGCCGCATAGAATTCTCCCCGAATGGGAACCAACTTGACTCCCTCAAGTCCCTTCCTTTGGATAGGTAAGAACTTTCCACCAGTTCTATTTCCCCCAATATAGTCTGCTTCTCAGGAATAGAGGTGATATTCTCCCTCTAAGCGGACTCCCCTTCCCACCTCGGCTTCTCGTCTATTAAAGCCTTATGGAACCTTCCAGTTCCTCCTCTCATACGGCTCATTATGGTGTTCAAATTCTGCCCTACATGTCAGTGTACCTTAAAGGGAGTCTGTCACCAAAGTTGGACATAATAGACAGCTGAGATAGCTTTGTAGCATCACTTTAGATGAATGAAACGGTACCTTTGTTGTCTTCTTCAGCGCTTCACCTGCTTCAAAAACGGACTTTTATTTATATGTAAATGAGGGCTCGCAAGTGCCCAGGACGGAGTTAAGTTCTTTGGAGCCCAGGCTGCTCGGCCTCTTTAGTTCTTATCCCCGCCCCTGTCTCTGTCTCTGCCCGCCCTTCTATTGCTTTTCTTCCTCCTCCTCTGGTAGCGAACTCCTGCGCCTGCGCTCAGCTTTGCCTCGGCGGGGCATGTGCACTGCGATGCCCACTGTGGGAACGGCATCAATGTAGCTACTGCGCATTCCCCGGCTGCGCATTTCCAGCTGTAAGCTGGTGGACATGTGCAGTAGCTACATTGATGCAGTCCCCACAGTGGGCATCACAGTGCGCATGCCCCGCCGAGGCAAAGCTGAGCGCAGGCGCAGGAGTTCCCTACCAGAGGAGGAGGAAGAAAAGCAATAGAAGGGTGGGCAGAGACAGGGGCGGGGATAAGAACTAAAGAGGCCGAGCAGCCTGGGCTCCGAAGAACTTAACGCCGCCCCTGGGCACTTGCGAGGCCTCATTTACATATAAATAAAAGTCCGTTTTTGAAGCAGGTGAAGGGCTGAAGAAGACAACAAAGGTACTATTTTATTCATCTGAAATGATGCTACAAAGCTATGTAAGCGGTCTATTATGTCCAACTTTGGTGACAGACTCCCTTTAAGCTTCTGCCTACTGCAGCCGTAAGTGGTACTTCAAATTAGGGCGATATGGCCTAAAATCTATATTGCGATATAATTTGAAGCATGTGCAATATGCGATATATATTGCGATATATTATTTTCTTTTGTATGTATACAAAAAATACAAATGTAATAAACTTTGCAAGAAATTTTTATTATGTGTATTTGCCATCATCTATCAGATGGTCTGATAATGGCAAATGCCATGGGCCATGGGGCTGATCTGATGGCACTGGCTCACTGCTGGGGGACACATGTCCAATGATGGCAAATTCCACATGGGGCTGATCTGATGGCACTGGCTCACTGCTGGGGGACACATGTCCAATGATGGCAAATTCCACATGGGGCTGATCTGGTGGCACTGGCTCACTGCTGGGGGACACATGGAGTCTGATGATGGCAAATGCCATGGGGCTGATCTGATGGCACTGGCTCACTGCTGGGGGACACATGGAGTCTGATGGCAAATGCCATGGGGATGATCTGATGGCACTGGCTTACTGGGACACACACGTCTGATTCAGTGAGCCAGTGCCATCAGATCAGCCCCATGGCATTTGCCATCATCAGACTCCATGTGTCCCCCAGCAGCGTCTCAGTGCCATCAATTCAGCCCCATGGCTGGCATTTGTAATCATCAGACTCCATGTGTCCCCCCCCTGCTATATATTCAGACAGAACAGGGTCTCAGTGCCATCAGAAGATGATCAGCCCCATGGCCATCCTTTGCAAATAGATCCTTTCCTAATCCACTCACCCCACCCCACCCCAACCTGATCCTCCAGCAAATCCCGGTCCCCCTGTTATTATACTTACCTTTCCTGCAGGGTGCTCGACAGCGGCTGGCTAATGGAGTCCTCAGGTGTGGCGTCTTCTTCCAGCACTGGGCGGGACCTGACTGACATCACATACAACGTCAGCAAAGCGGGCTGACGCGGTGTGCACGCTAGGCCCTGGCCAGTACAGCGCGGTGCGGAGTCGGGCGGCCAAGGAGCGGTGAGCCAGAAGCTTCTGCGCAATCATTCACTACCGCTCCATGGTCATATCGCCGTCCGGCGATATACACAAAATCCATATCGTGGCACAAATTCATATGGCCTATATCACCCACCCCTACTTCAAATGTCTCTGCATAGCAGGGTTAAAAATGTATTCCAATAATGTGAGAGGTCTAAATTCCCCATTTAGGCGCTCTCAACTGTGGCTTGATCTAATTCGCTCTAAATGTGAAGTAGCTTTAATTCAAGAATCTCATTTACTGGAAATGTATCAACACAGGTGCTCTCACCACCTCTTTCCCCCATATTTTTTATTCTCCAGCTGTCAAGAAACACAAAGCTGGCACTTTGATTTGTATTAAGGCTTCTGTTGCATTCACATGACATCAATGTATAACTGACAAATTGGGACGATATGTTATTTTGATTTGTTCTCTTGAGGGCAGAATCTACACTATAGTATCTGTATACTCGCCAAATGTTAGACAGAAGTCCTTCTTTAACAAGCTTTATAAGAAAACACAAAACGTGGCTAAGGGTGGTGTGATAATGGGCGGTGACTTTAATATCCCAATTGATGTAGAGATGGATTGTCTCTCCCATGCTGGTACCAAACGTGCTGATCTGAAACGCTCGCCTAAAAGCCCTTATCTGCAAGCTATTTAGTGCTACCAACATAGGGGAGACAGAGATTTTACATTCATCCCATTCTCCCGTCATACACAGTCCCGTATTGACTATTTTTTTGGTCTCCGGGGACTTGTTGCATAAGATCAGATCAGACATTTTGGTAGGTACGTGGTCAGATCACGCCACAATTTCCTTGGAAATTGTCTCAGGCCTCCCTAACTAACCCCCCCCCCCCCCCCAATGGAGACTAAATCCATATTTGCTTAAGTGCTCCAAACGTCTGGTAGAACTCCGTTCTCACCTGCAAGAATTCTTTGATCTGAAAACCACGCCGGAAATTTCACCACCCACCTTGTGGCTAGCCCATAAGGCATTTATGAGAGGGATTCTACTTCAGTCAGCTTCGCGAATGAAAAAACTAAGGGGAACAACAACTCAAAGAAGCTTTACTAAACTTAGAAATTAGCGTATATCAACGATATAAAGATGATCCCACTCCTGCCCACTTGTCTGATCTGCAAAACCACCGATTACACCTTAGGTCACTCCTTTTATGTAATCATGAAAAATTACTATGCAGATTACGCTTGAACTATTATCATATGGGGGATCGCGCTGGTTCACTTCTGGCGAGTAGACTTAAAAGAGAGGCATCGAACTCCAGAATTGATAAATTGCATTATCAAGGATCTGCAATCGCTCACCCACAAATATCAAATGCATTGGCTTCGTACTATGCAAAACTCTATAACCTTAAAGATTATACTGCAATCCCTCAACCAGATATTACAGATATGGTCTCCTTCTTTAGCACCCTAAATCTTCCTACACTCTCAGACGCTCAAGTATCCTCACTTAATGTACCTATTTCCGAGAAGGAAATGGCGTCCGCCCTCAAAACTTCCCCATCAGGTAAAGCCCCGGGGCCCTCTGGCTATATTATCAATTATTACAAGGTATTCCAAACCCAACTAACCCCTCATCTATGCCCCCTCTATAATCATTTCTTTTCTACAGGTAAAATCCCTCCAGAGATGCTTTCTGCTACTATGATCACTCTTCCAAAACCAGGCAAACCCCCTGACTCTCCTGCCAATTTTCACCCTTGATCCCTGCTTAATGCGGATTTAAAACTCTATGCAAAAATTTTCGCCTCACGTATCAACTAGTATCTTCCTTCCCTTGTAGATCCTGATCAGGTTGGATTTGTCCTGGGAAGACAATGTAGAGACGATACTAGGTGCATGCTCCATCTGATTCAGCTGGCCAAAAAATCCAGGTACCCCACAATGCTCATTTCTCTAGATGCTGAAAAAGCTTTTTATAGGGTACGTTGGGGGTTCCTGGATCAAACGCTCCCGACATTTTGGTTTTCATGGCTTTATTCTTAAGGCCATAATGGGTTTATATGCATATCCATCTGCTAAAGTTCTGGCCTCAGGATACATGTCTATCCCATTCCAGATCTCTAATGGAACCCGTCAGGGGTGTCCATTATTACCGCTGATCTTCTCGCTGATAATGGAACCTCTTGCAGCCAAAATCAGGTCCTGCCCTCAAATTGAGGGGATTAATGTAGGTGAAGCGTTCCATGTGATTGGATTATACGCTGATGACGTACTGCTGACCCTAACAAACCCTGAAAACTCCTTGGTTGCCCTATCCTGAATTCTAGACCAATTTTCGAATTGTTCGTAATATAAACTAAATGAAAACAAAACTAAAGTTTTGGATTTCCATATCCCCGACAGTACCATAGGCAGATTGAAACGGAAATACCCTTTTCAATGGGAGGAAAGATCTATTACATACTTAGGGGTGGAACTCGCCCGCAGCGTGGCTGAAACCATTTCCATAAATTTGAATAACCGGAGGACGGACTTACAAAAATGACGACTACACCCATATGGCTCAGGTTCAGTTATCTTGGGTGGCACGCATTAACGCAGCTAAAATGCTTTCTCTACCGAAAGCACTCTTACTTCAGATGGCTCCCACTGAAAATTCCTAAAAAATTAATTACACTGCTCCAAAGTGAGCTTTCCAAATTTATCTGGCAGAATAAGCGTCCCAGAATTCCGAAAGCCTCCTTACACCCTCCTATCAAATCAGGGGGATTGGGTGTCCCTGGTATTTACAAATACTATTTAGCCAACTTGGCGGAACAAGCGCTGGAATGGTGGTCCCCATCTGCGCCCCAAAAATGGTTACAGATAGAGGGGACATATGTTAGAAATCAGTCTCTCTCTGCCCTTCTAGCAGCTTATAGTTTAAAACGGTTTCACTATAGTGTGCCCCTCTCTACAATGCAAGCTACTTTATTTATTTGGGCATATGTCACAGACACTGTAAATCAGTTCAGCTTACCCAGGGAAAAGATTCCTATTGTTTCACTAGATTACCGTATCCCTGACCTGAACTTAAGGAATACACTCCCTAGGCTGCTTATACTCCGATTCAACCCTGGTAGATTTTGCGTCCCTACATACTACCTGTTCCCTTCCACACAACCAATTTTACCATTTTCTCAGGATCCGTCACTTGTTAAATAGTCTCCCACAACCATGTACCTGTCCTAGCAACAACGTATATCAGGCATACTTCAAAGCTTCTTCACCGCCCCATTTTGAATTAGCGACTCTGTACTCTAGTTTACTTCTAGGACAAGTAGATATTAAACAGCCGTACATGCTTAGATGGGAACAAGAGCTAAACGACTCGTTTTCTATTAGCCAGTGGTAGGATGCAATGTATTAGTCTTTTAAAAAGCACTAAGGGCCAGATTTATCATTACACCTCCATCTTACTCCACTTTTACATCTGCCCAAAGTCACTTTTAGTTAGTCAGATTTATTAATGGTCCTTTAATACTGTGATAAATGTGGATTGACGGTAGCAGTTTATCCTTCAGCAAGTGGCTTTACAAAAGTCGCACGTCTTTACAAAAAAGTTGCATAAGATAAGCATGGTCCCCCCTGGAGTGAAATTGCGCAATTTTTTGCGACTTTTTTGCGACTTTTTAAATGGTTGCAATAGTAAATCTGTCTAGAGATTCATTTACATAAGACAACACACCCACTTTCACAGAAACTGGAGAGCTTAGTGCAGAGCTTGAAAAAGTCGCAAAAAAATGCGCAATTTTACCGATTGCGCATTTTTTTTGCGACTTTTTCACTCCATTAAAGTGACTTTAGCTAATGATAAATCTGGCCCTAAGTGTTTAAACCATGTTGAGCAGGCCAGAAGAATCCAGTTGAGGTGGTACTTAACTCCTAATAGATTAGCTCATTGTTCACCTGGTTACTCACCTTTATGTTGGAGAAATTGCTGGCTCACAGGAACTCCCTTGCACATGTGGTAGACGTGCCCAATTATTTGCTCGTTTTGGTCCAGTGTGGAAGACCTGATCCATCAGGTTACTATCTCCGATCTCACTCTTACCCCTGCACTTGCCATCCTTGGGCTAGGCTTAGCGGAGGTCGCCTCCAGACTAAGATGGGTGGTGACACATATCCTGAGTGCTGCACCTAGTGTAATTGCTCGTCAATGGAAATGGAAACTGCCACTAATTCCTCCAATAGCTGATGTAATCCATTCAGTTAACCAACATATGCACTGTGAAATGGTATTTGCCCCTTCCTCTAATGCCCGCATTCGCTCCCATAACTATTGGATCTTATGGCTATCTAGTAATTATACAACTGCATTGCCTGACTGTCTGTGGTAATCTGTCATGCCCCCACCCCCCTATTTTCCCTCCTTCCCCTCCCTGGGCTCACTGTAAAGTGTAGGTCACCTTTTATTCATGATATGTTTTGCACCATGTTGTCATCATGATCTTTACTGTGTCTAGGAACAACTGACCAACTGCATGATTCGTTATCGGACACCATCTGTATTTTACTGTACTTTATTTTATTCTATATTACTTTAATTTATTTTATTGTTACACTCATATTCATGGTATTCCATGCTTCAATGTAAAATGTATGTTTGAAACTTAAAATACTTAATAAAAAAACTATTGACAACAATCAAACATTAAATAATATTAAGGCCATATATTTAGGTGTCTTTTAATGTGACATTCCAAAAAAGGAACATAATAAAATATTTCATGTGGGTGAACTATCCACTGGGCCACGTGTTGATTCAATAAACTATGGCAGAAACATCTGCATAGAGTGATATTTTGTCCTCCGTTCCCCTCGCTCCAAACCCCTGAAAACCTTTCCTGTCTAATCTTGGTTGCTAATGGTTCCACCACCAGTACAAAAAGTAACGGGGAGAGGGGACAGCCCTGCCTCATGCCCCTCCTGATACTAAAGCTCTCAGACAATTGACCATTAACAGATATCCATGCTCTTGGATCATTATAGATAATCTTCACCCATTTAATAAACTCAGAACCAAAACCCAAACGACCCAGAGTTTCCCACAAAAAAAACATTTCACGCTATCAAAAGCTTTTGTCACATCTAAAAACAGAATAGAACAACCATCAACATCATGATTCCCCACCCATTGAATATTGGCGAAGATTCTGAAAAGGTTTAAAGAAGTAGATCTTCCAGGAATAAATCCATTTTGATCCTCATGAACCAACTGCGTAATTACCCCTTTCAATCTTTTCACCAAGATTCTAGCCAGGATCTTACAATCATTATTTATTAATGATATTGGTCGATACAAGCTCGGGTCCAAAGTGTCCTTCCCTTCCTTAGGAATTAGAGTAATCGTTGCTTCCCCCATTGAAGTAGGTAAACATGCCTCACTCTTAGAAGACTTCCATCAGTCTGTTCGCCCAAAAGTCTCTATCTCTTTTGTATAAATCTACAGGTAATCCATATTGGACCTGCTGTTTTACCGAGTGGGGATTCAGCTATCGCAGATAACACCTCATTTATTCAATGCTTCTCGATGATTATCATTGAGTTTTGGAATATTTAATATTTCTCCAAAAGCATTTAAATCTGTTATAGTCAATTTGAATGTGTGTTTAGTATGTGGAACCACAAGCTGCACCTGACGAAGTGTGGTCATTACAACAACAACACTGCAAGATAAAAACAGAGAGACTGTCAGATAGCCTCACGTGCCGCCAGTCTCTCAGATCTCACCTCTGTCATGGGAAGGACCGTGACAGTACCCCCCCCCCCCCCTCGACCTCCGGACACCCAGGGCTGACTTTATCAGGATGTGCCCTGTGAAAGGTGACTGGCATTAACATCGGTCGCAGGAACCCACATTCTTTCCTCTGCAACGTAACCTTTCCAGTGCATGAGATACTGGAGAGATCTACGGAGGATTCGTGAGTTCACTATCCTGGCAATCTGAAATTCAAGATTACCGTCCACCAAGACAGGAGCAGGAGGTAAGGAGGATGGTTCAGCAGGTTCGACATATCTTTTCAGCAATGATTTGTGAAAACCATTCATTTTTAATGCCTGCGGAAGTTCAAGACGAAAAGCAACCAGATTTAATAATGGCAGAGATTTTATATGACCCAATAAACCTTGGCCCCAACTTCCAAGAAGGTACTTTCAACTTAATGTTTCTTGTGGACAGCCACACAGAATTACCCACTCTCAGGTCCGGACCACTCGTAATTCTCTTGTCAGCCACGTTTATACTTTTTGCCCATTTTTTTTTTTTTTTTTTATTGTTTTGAATTTTCCACCAAATAGATGACAACGAAGAGGAAAATCTTTCCTCTACCAGTATAACAGAAGTCTCAGTACCAGAAAATGTGCCAAACTGCAGATGGAACCCATATGCTCCAAAAAATGGAACTCCTGTCTATGGTTATTTATGATAAACTCGGTCAACGACAAAAATGAAGACCACTCCTCCTGATTCACCGAGACAAAACATCTCAAGTAAGTCTCAAGATTCTGGTTAGTGCGTTCAGTCTGTCCGTTCGACTGAGGATGAAAAGCCGAAGAGAAGTACAATTGGACCCCCAGGCGAGTACAGAACGCCTTCCAGAATCTGGAAACAAACTGAGTACCCCTATCAGATGCCACATCAAAGGGGATACCATGTATTTTCACAATGTTATCAACAAACACTTGTGAGAGAGTTTTAGCATTAGGTAGACCCTATAATGCTATAAAGTGCGACATCTTGCTGAAGCTATCAACAACCACCAGAATCACAGTTTTCCTTGAGAAATTAGGCAAATCTATGATAGTCCATGGACAAATGAGTCCACGGTCGGGACGGAACAGACAAGGGAAGTAGAGATCCTGAAGGCCGAGTATGTGTCACCTTGCAACATGCATTAGTCTCACAAGCTGACACATAGCCCTCAATACATTTACGCAACCCTGGCCACCAGAATCTCTGGGAAATTAGATCAACCGTGGATCTGCTCCCAGGGTGTCCCGTAAGAACAGTACTGTGATGTTCTTCAAACGCCTTATGCCGTAGTTCCAAAGGAACAAACAACTTCCCTGGAGGACAAGAATCAGGTGCATCTCCCTGGGCCTCCAACACCTCTGCCTCAAGTTCAGGATAAAGGGTGGATACAACCACCCCATCAGCTAATTTCGGGCCAGGATCCTCTGAATCAAAAAATCACTCCAAATCAAGAATCTGTCTCGCTTGCCAATCGATGAAACGGTTATGTTTGGTTAACCACGGTAAACCTAGCACTAGAGAAGCAGGGAGACCCTCCAGCACAAAACACAAAATGGATTCTTGATGAGAATCTCCCACCTTGTTACAAATGGTGCATGACATTTGCCTAAAACACTTTTGTGAGAGTGGGGCGGAATCAATCGCAAACACCAAAATATTTTTGTCTAATGCGCTTGTTGTCAAAACATGCATTCGGATGAACTGGCCGTCCACTAGGTTAACCCCAGCCCCACTATCAATAAATACTTCAATTCCCATAGTTTTGTAGTCTAGCGCTACCTTGGCAGGCAGGAGAAATCTGGTACTACTGGTAAATGACAAAAGTACATTCTCAGATTCCCCACTCACACTACCAAGAGTGAGAAGAGGACTAAACACATTATTCTTTCTCTCTTTTTTTACCTTGACGTTTAACATAAGGACATACGTTAACAAAACGTCCCCTTTTACCACAGAAAAAGCAGAGTCTTTTCTTAACCCTAATGTTTTTATCACCAGGTGCAGGAGTGACTTCCCCCAACTGCATTGGCTTATCATCAGACATGAGCTCAAGTGCCTCCCCACCCAAAATGTCGGAAGTGGCCGCTTCCCCATATGATGCATCCCGAGCAAGAGGAACCTTAGATCTCTCCCTCGGGCGTCTATCAATACGTACAGCCAGAGACATGGCTGCCTCCAATGACTCTGGATCTTCGTGAAATGCCAAGGCGCCCTTCAGGTTCTCGGATAACCCTTGACAGAATTGACTACGGAGGGCTGAGTCATTCCACTCTGTATCAGTTGCCCACCTCCTAAATTCAGAGCAATAGGACTCCGCAGAACGTTCTTCCTGCCGTAAGCCACGCAACTTAGTCTTGGCCAGGATCTGGGTCATCGTAGATAAATCCCAGAACTTTGCAAAAATTCATCTAACGACTGGAGGGATTGTGATCCGGTCGGCAATAAAAAAAGGCCAATACTGAGCGTCACCTTTCAGTAACAAAATAATAATCCCTACTCTTTGACTCTCGTCCCCAGAAGAGTTAGGACGTAGTTTAAAATATAGTTTGCACGACTCACTGTACCGAATAAAGTTGTAAATTCCCCCCGGAAAACCTATCTGGGAGAGCAACCTTAGGTTCAGGGCAGGCCTGGTTCCCGCTGCTGGAAGCAGTCACCGCCTGTGGTCTCTGAAACTGCGAAACAGCCGTGCGGAGGTCAGCCACCTCCAAAGACAGTCCCTGCATACGATCCACCAGTGCAGAAACAGTATCCACCAACAGTATGACACAAACAAAATGATGGGTTTTTAGCGGTTGATAATATCACGGGTAATGGGGAGGGGATAACACCAGATAACACATAGAAGAAACAGACTGGAGTCTAAGCCTAAAATCTAAGGTAGAGGGATGGTGACCTAGGAATCCCTAGACCTCTTCCTGACTCCTACCAGTGTGAGTAGACCCAGAAGGTGGAAATACTCGTACATCGGAACCTTAGCCCTGGAGACCCTGGAAGAGCCTAGGCGTGGTGGCAGGGAATAAGACTGCTGGTTCCACCCCAGATGAAGGAACCAGGGTCTCCCTGAGGCCTAGACAACACACACAAGTGCACAACAAAATGCACTTAACTTAAAGAAGAATAGAGGAGCAGGAGATCCGAATTAACAACACATTAACTCAACCAACTTCAGCAGGAAATATCAACCGCATGGTAAGCAGGGTGAGTCAGAACTAAATAGAGCCTCAGTAATGACCCACAAGCTGCACCTGACAAGAGGTGTGGTCATTACCAAACAACAATACTGAAAGTTGAAAACAGAAAGACTGTCAGATACCCTTACGTTCCACCAGTCCCTCAGATCTTCTCGTCTCTGTCATGGAAGGGACCGTGGCAGTAGGAGGGATGAACCCTGCAATTCCCATGGCGAGAGTATTCCTGGATTAGGGAGCTGGTTAGGCAATCCGGACTGTGGGAGTGACCAACGCCATCCCTACTAACGTATTGTGTGGAACTGACTTGGGGAGAATGGTATCTCAGTATGTGACCACCCAGCCTGGGGGAGACTCGCTGGTATCAGAGGAGGAGGACGGCAGAGACCAGGAGGGGTTGGGGGTGGATCCCGATGGAAAAGGATATGTACGTTGGGGACAATGTGAGGACAGGTTGGTCTGTAGTCCCTCTGTGGCGGCTGTGACTCGTAGACAGAGTGCTAATGCTGCATCCCTCCCCAAGGCCCAGTTGGACGGCCCCACAGACCCGAAAGTGGCAACATCCCCTACCTTGCTGCCTAGCTCCGCCCTGGAGACCAGCAGCCAGGATTTCCAAAAGGCCTTACAATGTGATGCTAGTTTGGGAAAACTAAAGAGTCTGGCTGACAAACCCCCCTCCGGAGTCTTCGGGAGAACGAGCATCCTGGGACAATGGCCTACTTTACCGGGAGACCCTTCCTGCTGAGCCACAACAAGTTTGGCTGGGTGAGCGTCAGTTGGTCATACCCCACCCATTTAGAGGACAATTGCTACGGGTTGCCCATGAAATACCGCTAGCAGGACATTTGGGAATTCACTAAACGAAGGCCAGACTGGCTCATAACTTTTGTTTGACCCAACATGGGCACGGATATAGTTAACTATTGTCGCTCATGTTAAACCTGTCAAAAGGTGGGAAAGTCAGGGGATACCAAGAAAGCTCCCCTTATCCCTTTGCCAGTGGTTGATGACACTTTGGTTGGGCAATAGATAGCTGAGATAGCTGATCGCTGTTATCTCCAGCACTCCCATAGAGAATGAATGGAGCAGCAGGGCGCACGCCCAACCGGCCGCTCCATCGGATTGGGTGGAACAGTGACCCTGTTCTTGTTGGGGCAACTAACACATATTACTGTATGGGGGCATCAAGAAGACATTATACTGTATGAGGGCAACAAGAAAACACCAGTACACATTTTCAGTGTTTTTTATTCTAAATGGGCATTTATCGCGATATATTTCTTAATATCGTTATCGTGGGAATATTTTTGATATAGCCCAGGTTTTGTGTGTCCGGTTGTGAGACACAAAATCCAAATTGGGGCATCTGGGATTTTAATACAAATGAAAATGTTCACACAGTTTTTTTTTTCTACATCAAGACACTTTACACCCCACCCCCCTCCACTGGTGCGGTTTTTAAAACCGCAAACGGCAAAAAAGCACAACATTGTTTAAGATTTCCCATTGAACTCAGTGGGGAAGTTCTGCATGCGTTGATTTTTGGCGCGGTCTCCGCTCCAAAATCCACATTCAAATACTCCATGTGAAGCTAGCCTTACATACCATCGATAGACATTGTGAACAGTCTCACATGAGCAGCTCATGTATTTCCATCTGCTCTGATACAAAGCATCAGTAATATGGAATGTAATAATGGGTTTTTCTCCGGCTGCGACAGAAATAGAAAAATGCTCGGATATTACAGTGAGAATTAACCCATGCAGTACCAGAGCAGAGAATCTGGTAACAAACAGTAGTATATTAATATGTCAGCAGCGCTTGCACACATATCTGTATAGAGTGGAGGATTGATTACTGCATGTGCCATTAATCAGGATTCTTTTTTAACTGGAAATAGCGCTCTTTCTGTCCGCAAGCTGCATCTGGTATTGCATTACTTTCCCACTGAAAAATTAGAAACAGTCCGTGGACAAATGTGCTGCTGTTTCTGGGGTAAGATAAGCAGATTTTTATTTATTTATTCAGGACTATCCCTTGAAGGGGTTTTAATGCATGTGAAATCCCACCACTGCCGTGCCCTAAATATTTCACATATGTAAGGAAACCCTTACCACCGTATAGTATTCAGACATTTCCGTCAGTTGCTCATGTTAACCGGTGTCAGCGTCTGATCCGCCCGTTCGCTACAAGGTGCCGCCGCTCAATAGGACGTCTTTTCTCAGGTATTATATGTGAGTTTGTAGCGATGATCAGGAAAAGGGTTCATGTTGAGCAGTGAAAATATTCTTTGCATTTACAAGACGCTTATTGGAGAGAATCTGACATTTCCATCGTTACGATCATTTCAGGGGTGCACCTAGCCTGTCTGCTGCCAGAGTCAAAAACTGAAACATCCCCCCCCCCCTTTAATACCAAATTCTCAACCTAACCCGTTCCCTCCTAACATTATGTATATCACTACAAAACATACAGGGTAATACAGCGCCCTATACCTCTTACATTCAGTGATGTCTCCTCTGATGACGTTCCCCTTCCTCATCTTCTCCATTCAAACCAGACCTCCATGATGATTACTTTCAGCCATCTCTTCTCTCTGCAAAGTATGACAATAAGACATCTTAGTTCCCTTACGTCCTACAAGCAGCACAAGTGGGGAGTTCTCCCCTGTGAAACTGGTGGGACAGGTGGAATTTTTGTTGAATTAAATTCACTACCAAGCACTAATTAAATAATTAATAAAACCCACCCCTATAAAGGGGGCGTCTGCCCCATCCTCAGGGTTTTTTTTTCTCTGTCCTGTGGACAGTAGGACAGGTCAGGCTGCGGCCTGTCACCTTATTATTTTCCTACCAACTAACCCTTTAATTTTTATTTACAAGGATTTTATTCCCTTATTTCTCTGCTGCCAGCCGCCTCCGGCTCTGCCAGGTTACCTCATGTGTGCGTTATGAAGGAGATGCGCTGCTTGTACTCTGGCTGCCTCTCCTCTGCGGCTGCACTGCTATGCTCCAGGGGGGGGGCCTAAATCGTCAGTGCTCTGAGCTTCGGGCTGGATCCCGGCGGCCCTCGTCCATACCGCCTCTCTGCTGCCTGTCACCTCCGGCCGCTTGTGCCTGCGCTGCCCGGCTCCTTGCTCCCTCTCAGTGCGTGGCCAGACAGGATGTACGTCAGTGATGACTTCCGAGTCCCGCGCCGAGCATCTCTTCTATCTGGGGCCAAATAACTGAAGTTAGCTAGGGCCCCTGTTTAATATATATAGTTGGTATAAATATAGGATATTTATAAATTAAAACTTTTAAAAGACAATAAAAATAAAAGTAAATAGGGGCGGTGCTACTGACAGGGCGGAGCTATTGGTAGAGGTGGAGATTCCTCCACTTATATAAGCCCACAAGCAGGCAGTCCTCTTCCTCTTTGCCTGCATAGAGCTATTGTTACTGTTGCTGTTTCTAAAAAAACTTGCTTCAGTTTTTTTTCTTTTAAGATGGCGTCTCCTAATGACTATTAGCACGGGAAGGCTTCCCACAAGCAGAGACGCCTAACCTGTGCCACTTGCGAGATGCCAATGCCAGACTCCTATGGGTACAATAGGTGTCCGCTGTGTCGTCCTCCTCAAACTCGGCCCACCATGAGCGACATGTTTGGGTGGATGAAGGACTTCATGGGTAACTCCATTTTGGAAATTAAAAGTGCCCTATCTTCACCGGGTCCGTTACCGATGGTGGAAGACGTTATCTCCGTGGACGACCGTTCCTCCTCGGATGAAGAAGATTCTTTATATTTGTTTCCGGCCAAAAAAAAACTGAGACTTTTGCACTCCATCCGGTCAAGAGATCGTGATGTCCAGCAAGGGGAAGCTCCGCCGTCCACCTCTAGGGGGCCAAGGGCCTTCAAAGTGGCTGAAAAGCTAAAGAAATTGATGCAAACCGAGTGGAAGCATCCGGAAAAGGTTTTCCCTTCAGGAGTCTGAGTCAGAGTTTTGGGTACGCCTCCGAAGGTCGACATGGCGATCTCCAAACTGTCTAAAAGTACCCTAGTTCCGTCGGATAATGGTAGTAACCTCCAGGACCCTTTCGATCGGAGGGCTGAATGCACCTTAAGGCGCAGTTATTCCGCAGCTGCAGCCTCCGCATCGGTGGCTGTTGCCTTCTCTGAGGTCGCGGATTTAGTGCGGTCCCGCATCCTAAGGATTCAATCTGACCTGGAGTCTGGAGTGGCCAGAACGGACATTCTGGATCAATTTAAGACCCTTCTGCTGGGAACTGACTTTTTGTGTGACGCCTCCGCTCAGCATTTAAAACTTGCAGCGAAAGATATGGCGCTTTCTTCCACCAGCCGTCGACTCCTGTGGCTGTGCTTTTGGATTGCCGACAGTGCCTCCAAATTCAATCTGTGTGGTCTACCTTATGAGCCCGGGAGGCTGTTTGGTTCTGAGCTAGACAGGCTCATAGAGAGCCTGGCAGACAAAAAAGGGAAAAATCTCCCTCAACAATCCTTTCGCGGCCGCAGCAGGTTCAGGAACACAAAACCCCAGGGCCTCACTAGGTCCCGGAGGCGTCAGGAATCTTCCAGACACTGACGTGGTCGCGGTCATGGCAAAGTCAGCAAAGCGGACCTATGACTCTCCCACATACCTTCCCCCTTCCCCTCCAGGCCCTCTGTGCGACGCACGTCCTTTCAGTTCTCCTCGTTTTTTTTCAGCAGGCCTGGCTGCAGGATATTCCGGACCAGTGGGTCCTAAATATAATTTTGTCCGTTTACATGATAGAATTCGTGTCCCCCCTCAAGAGAAGTTTGTTTCGACTCAGAGTTTACCCCAAGCCAAACAGAAGATCCTGGAGGACGTGGTTCTCCTTTACCTTCACAAAAAGGCCCTAGAGGAGGTTCCCTCCCACAAATGAGGGTGCGGGGTGTATTCCCCTATTTCTCTAGTCCCAAAGCCTTCCGGAACTGGTGCATGATAATAGACTTGCGCTACCTAAATCGCTTCCCAAAGCAGAAGCGCTTCAGGATGGAGACCATTCCTTCTTTGATCAGCATCTTAAACCCCGGAGACCTTATGGTCACCATAGATCTAAAGGACGTTTATCTTCATGTCCCTATTTATCCAGCTCACCGAAAGATCCTAAGAGTTGCGGACTCCATAAGAGGTGTGGCAAAACATTACCAGTTTACTGTACTACCCTTTGGCATTTCTTCCGCTCCCCACACCTTTACCAAGGTAGTGGCTCCGGTTGTTGCCAAACTCGGGCTTCAAGGGCTAGAAATCGTGCCATATCTAGACAACTGGCTTCTAAAAGCCGCTACTCTAGACGTTCTTTATTCCCATCTTCAGCAGGTTCTTCAGACTCTCCAGCACTTAGGCTGGCTGATAAATTGGGAGAAGTCCCAGATCCTGCCTTCCACCTCCAGGATGTTCCTGGGATTTATAGTGGATTCACAAACAATCTCTCTGTCTCTCTCTGTCTCTCTCTCTCTCTCTCTCAGGCAGACCATTATCTCAAGACCCCCTACTCAGGAGCCGAAAGATTAAAACCTAGAATCCTGAGACCTATCCCTGAATGGGATTTATCTATTGTTCTTAAGGGGCTATCCTCTCCCCCCTTTGAACCCCTGGAGAATGTAGACCTTAGATTCTTATCTTTGAAGGTCACATTCCTGCTGGCCATAACATCGGCCAAAAGGATTGGAGAATTGCAGGCCTTGGCGGCCGCCGAGCCTTATGCCTTCTTTCTCCAGGACTGTGTCCTGTTGAGATTTTTACCTACCTTTGTTCCCAAAGTTCCATCGTTCGGAAACAGAAACCCGACCATTTCTTTACCAGACCTATGTCCCTTTCCATCATCTCCAGAAGAGGAAGCCCTTCACTCCTTTTACTTTACAGGAATCTCAGAATCTACCTGAATAGGACTGCAGACTTTAAAAGATCCGAACACCTTCTGCTTTCCTTTTCAGGAAAAAACAAAGGTCTAAAGGCCTCCAAACCCTCTCTGAGTAGGTGGGTAAAAGAGGCAATCCGAGAAGCTTTTCTAGCGCAAGAGTTAGCTCCTCCATCCTTTGTCACTGCCCACTCTACAAGGGCAATAGCTACTTCCTTTGCGGAAAGTAGTCTGGTCCCGCTAGAACAGAGTTGTGCTGCGGCTTCATGGAGCTCTCACATCCACTTTCATTAAACACTATCGCCTAGAGTCTAGGCGGTCTGAAGGGGCGGCGTTCGGACGCACCATTCTAACTGCCGCCCTCTCATAAAAAAAAAAAAAAAAAAAAAAAAAATGGATAATATGTTAGACCTAGTAGGTGGGACCCTCCCAATTTTTCAGTGTTACTTGCTAGGTCTCCACTTGTGCTGCTGGTAGAACGTAAGAGAAGCGTTAATTTTAACGTAAATTTGTTTTCACTTCGTCCTAACAGCAGCACACAAATTTCCCACCCTTGTTTTTGTTCCTACTTGATAATAAAGCACTGAGGTTGGAGCAGACGCCCCCTTTATAGGTGTGGGTTTTATTAATTATTTAATTAGTGCTTGGTAGGTAATTTAATTCAACAAAAATTCCACCTGTCCTACCAGTTTCACAGGGGAGAACTCCCCACTTGTGCTGCTGTTTAGGACTAAGGGAAAACAAATTTACGTTAAAATTAACGCTTTCCTACTTTTCCATCCTCCTCCTCACCTTCTGAACATCCCATCCTGCCACCTCTAATATTGTGCCCAATATTGTACTACAGAAACAGATAATCCTCCTGAAATTACTATTACCACGCAGGTAGTGCCCTTCGATGATCATTAGCACACAGTGACCTAAAAAATAACTGTGCCCAGCAAATAGTGTCCCTGACACTAATAGTGTAAACATAATCTCCCTTGAAAATAATTGTGGTAAGTTGATACTATACCACAATCTGTGCCAGAAATATTCTGGATAATAAATGACCCCCTATATATCAGTCTGCTCAGCTCCTCCTGCTCTATAACCTGCTGCCGGCAGATTAGACTGTATTTTTAGTATCACGGGTTGCCTTAAAGCTCATGTGGGGGTGTCATAACGGTGTGATGGATAGGGATCTGACGAGTGGGGTCCTCATTAATTACATTTTCTACCCCGAAATGGAGATGGGGTTGAAATCCCTTTCCCGAAACAGAACCCCTGATCAGATTATGGGGTCCACCCGGACCGCATTTTTGCTCGCCATGTATAGTAAGTTCACATGCACTGAGTTTTTACGTACCTGGAAGCCATACAGATGCCTTTTCCAGAGCCGTTAGGCTAAGGGGGATTATTGAAGGACGCCTATCGGCAGGATCAATCCTATTAATCCATACATAGTGTCTGATAGGGTGGATACTGCTGATTATAATGATACCTGTCTTGTGAAAATCGATTGTGGTGTTCCTGAGAAACAAGACTTTTATTCTTTTTGCAACTAAAAACTTCAGTGCACTGAGGGGTGGGGCCTAGACCTTCAGTGCACCTCAGCTTTTTAGTGCTTCGCCCGCCACTCAGGGCACTGAGGACCTTTTTTGCAAAAAGGATCATTTTAATCAGCAGGATCAACCCCACTAGGCAGTATGCCTGATGTGATCGAGTTGATTTTACTGACAGATGCCCTTTATTAAAAGCCCATGTATTAGAATGGGATCTGTACAAAATGAAGCTGTAATTCGGCCTTGTGCTTGAGGTCTAACATGGTGCCTCTTGAAGTCTGTGTCTGAACATGTAACACAAAGGAGCACAATGTCCTCAAGAGACCCCGAGGTGCACCCCCAAAATGCAGCTAGAGACATTTTGATGACTCCTATAAATTATGTATGTTTTTGGTAATAATTATAGGCGCTTGGTCACACACTTGTGAGCCACATTCTACTTCGCTGCTCGCTGTTTCCAAGGTGTGCCTCCTTCATAACTGTTTCCTATATGGAGAGATTCCATAAAGCGATTACCAGCAGCTTTAAAAGGAGCTATTCTTACCGTTCTGCGTGTTTTTCCTACTGACGTTCACATCGATGTTATTTTATTTCAACTTCACAGCTTTGTGCTTTCAATAGGTTCACTGCATTTGCCGTTAATCTTGCAGATCGAAGCATTTTCACAGTCCTCTTCTTTCTCATGTCTGGCTGAGCCGCGGTTTAGAAAGGTAAAAAATCCAGTCTCCTGATCACATCCTGACATCTACAGAGCAGCACGTGTCGTGATGGGAACATACTGCTAGGCACCATGCCTCTATATTATTACATATCATCCGGAAATCCCTAGTATATTATATTCAGCCGCTTTATAGTCATGGGGGAGGGGGGGGATTTTTGTAAGGCTGGTGTTAAATATGCCAGTTATAATGAAAATTTTCTCCGGCACTCCCCCAACGGCACTGACAGGAGGGTGCTAGGGTGCTCCCAGCCCCCAGGACCAGAAACAACACGGGAGCTCAAACTTTAAAAGGGCCTCCTCCCCTTATCTAATCAGTGTTGTTTCCTGCCCCGGATAGCCTAGAAGCTCCTCCTGTGTTCCTGAGCAGGTTCGCAGTAAAAACAAGCGCACCGCCTGGTCTCTTTCCCCAGTTGGCAATGGAAGGGGGCTCCGAGGGCCGTTGCAGGGGCTCCGGGGACGCGTGGCCACCCTTCCCTGTACCTTCCGCATAAGTCCTGTTGGAAGGCAGCCCCGGGCTCTATCCTGCTTGCTCCATTTGGGGAGCGCAGCAGTATGCCTGCTGCATTCCGGTGGGCGGAAACTTCCTGCAGGTTTGTGGAGTCTCGTTCTGGTAGCGGGCGTTGCGTGAGTCATGAAATCATTGCGCTGCGGCGTCGGGCACGTAGTAACGTCATGATGTCACGGACGTCTCTCAGGAGACCTTGAGCTTTAAATGGCAGCCAAATTCGGGGAGCAGTGACACGTGCTGTTCCTTTCCCTGAAATGTCGGCGCCTACTGACCCAGATACTGCCCACAAGCCTCTGGATGTGACCGTAAGCACCATCAGCCCGGTAAGCCTCCTCTCCTGACTTGGGCAGATATGGGTGTAAGGGTGATGTTGCGCCTAATATCCACCTTGGGTGCCTGGTGCTGGTGTCTATTCCTTAGTTTCTAAACCCTATTTATTTTTTTCAATTTAACTTTGTAGGGTAGAGACCCCTCCACCTCAAAGGCACCTGGGTCTGATTCTAGTAGCAAAAAAATGCGCAGGAAGTCATTCATATCTAAAGCCGAGAAATCACTTTTCCCCAAATGTACTGAAAAAGTGGTGGCTGAAGAATCTCCTTTCTTAGTCTCCATGCGGAGTATTTTAAGTGAATAGGTTAATGCGGCAGTGGAGTCTAGGTTACCTCCCTCTTCGCCGCAAGCCTCTACGTCTCAGAAATCCCATAGTTCCCAGTTATTCGGGTTGGATTTGGATGGGGGGAGATTGCTTCCGACAGACTGATTCATCTGACGACGTGCAGGGGAGACCACAATAAGAGCTACTATTCACCTGGAGGAGTCTAAAGAAGGTTGCTCCATTCAGGATCAGATGTTTCAGGGTCTAGGAGAAAGAAAAAGATGTGTCTTTCCGATCCATAATAATGTTACGGCACTAATCTCTAGGGAGTGGAAGGAACCCAAAAGGAGAACCTCGATTACAAATACTTTCAAAAAGTATCTGTTTTCGGACTCGGACTCAAATCTTTGGGATAAAACTCCAAAGATTGATGCTCCAGTGGCATGGATATCCTCCCTCCCGTTTGAGGACATGGGGTTACTTCATAATCCGATGGATAAGAAGTGTGAGAATTTACTCAAAAAGTCTTGGGAAGTAAATACAGCTATGTTCAGACCAAGCATTGCATCCATCTGTACTGCCAGATCCCTATCAGTATGGTCCAATCAGTAGAGGATTGTCTTGCAGCAGGAACCCCAATGGAAGAGATTTTGGCCTCATTGCCTATGTTTAAACAGGCCTCAAATTTTCTTGCAGACGCCTCGGAAGATTTAGTCAGGTTGTCAGCAAGATCAGCTGCTACTTCTAATGCCACCCACAGGCACGTATGGCTTCGTTCTTGGTCGGGAGATGCTGGTTCTAAGAACTGGTTGTGATCCATCTCATGTGAGGGCGATAGGCTTTTTGGGTCAGTGTTGGATGACATTTTGGAGCAGGCTTCCGATAAGAAGAAAGGTTTTCCCACTGACTCAAGACATTTCCATCGTAGACGCTCCTTTCGTAGTCAAAGAAAGCCTAAGCCTTAACAAAAGAAGAGAGAATACTCAGGAAGATGGCAATCTTTAAGAGGAAGAAACAAGGAATTCTTCTTCAATCCCGTTAGCTCGTCAAAAAACACTCAATGACACCAGAGGTCAGGTGGGAGCAAGATTAAGAAATTTTGTTCCACAATGGAGAGATATAGGATACTAGCTGCCATTCAAAGGGTTTTCATTCTAAAGTTCAGTACTTACCCACCAGACCACTTTATCACCAACAAACCTTTGGCCAAGGAAGAGGAACAGTCATCCCTAGAGACAGATAACCAGCTTTATTAAAAAAGAGGTCCTGCTACCAGTTCAAAACCAGCAACAGCGAAGATTTTATTCTCCAGTTCTTCTAATAAAAAATCCAGGAGGATCTTTCAGGCTTATTATAAACCTAAGGAGTCTGAACAAGTGCCTATCTTACAAAAAATTCAGGATGGAGACCATCAAATCAACGATAAATCTGCTTCCTCAACACTGTCACATGGCATCAATAGATTTGCAGTACGCATACTACAATGTACACATTTTTAGAGACTATCAAAAATTTCTCAGGATAGCAGTATCTGAGAGGTTGCCTTTTGCCTGTCATCAGCTCCCAGAATTTTCACAAAAGTAGTGGCAGAGATAACTAGTCATGTTCATCTGCAGGGCGTTCTTATTGTCCCGTACCTAGACGACTTCCTGATAGCAGCAGAATCAGAAAGTCAGCTTCTAGTACATCTAGACTTTGTTCAAAAGACCTTCACAGACCTGGGATGGATCATAAATCTAAAAAAATCCAGCCTCGTTCCGGCTCGGCAAATAATCTTTTTAGGTGTTCTTCTCGATTCTCGTTTACTAATGTCCTTCCTCTCAGAAGAGAAGCAGTTGTCCCTTCAACTGAAGGTAAATCAGTTTTGCAGTCTAAGATCCGCTACTATCAGAAACAATCCAGTCATGACAATCCTGGGAATTCTGACATCCTCAATCCCTGCTGTCAGATGGACACAAAGCCACACCAGAATTTTGCAGGCCTTTCTTCTGGCATCTTGGGATGTCAACAAACTCTCTGGACAAAAGTTTTTACATTCCACCGTATGTAAAACGCTCCCTGGCTTTGTGTCTTCTGGCGTCAAGAGAAGCTTCTAGTGGTGACTACAGATGCCAGCAGTCGAGGCTGGGGGAGGCCATGAGGGGATCTTATGGTTCAGGGAGTCGGGCATTATTCCATGTTAAATGCCTCATCAAACCTACGAGAGCTCAGAGCAGTTTCTAGCCCTACACTCAAAAACCTCTCCCTCTCTCGATCAAAATCCTGTCAGACAATACGACGACGTCGCTTATTTAAACAGGCAAGGAGGTACCCAAAGCAGATCTCTGGTACCAACATCAAGAGATATCTTTCTTTTTGCGGAGAAAAACCTATCATCCCAAACTGCTGTGCATCTAAAAGGAAGCAGCAATATGGTATCCGACTTCCTCAGCTGTCAAACTCTAAAAGAGGGAGAATGGACTCTACCTGCCAATGTTTTTCTTCAGATTACCAAGAAGAGGGGTGTTCCGGTTCTGGAGTTATTCGCAGATCGGGTAAAAGATTGCGTTCCCTGTTTCCCCCTAGACGGTCCAGAGATAGTGGACATCCTATCTCGCCCTTGGCCAAAGGGTCTGTTATATGCTTTCCCACTATTCAGCCTGATTCCGAGAACCCTGATGAAGGTGGCGGAAGAGGGCGCGGAGGTCATCATGATTACTCCCTGTTGGCCCAAAAGGGCCTGGTTTCCCCTCTTACTCAGACTATTGCAAGGAATATCCTGGACTATTCCAGTGTTTACAGGCTTTCTTCAACAGGGGCCAGTACACCATCCGGTGTCTTTCAACTAAAGTTGACGGCATGGAGATTAAACGCCAAGAAAGGTCTCTCTGACCCTATAATCTCCACCTTGCTAAAGAGTAGGAAGATCATAACCTCCAAGATCTATCTCAGAACGTGGAAAGCTTTCCTTTTGAGTTCTAGTAACAGGACCCAGCAAAGTCCCTTACTCAACATACCTGTCATTTTAGACTTCCTGCAGGCAGGTTTAAACAAGGGGCTTAAGCCGTCCACTCTTAAAGTTCAGATCTCCACCTTAGCAGTTTTTCTAGACACAAATCTATCAGATCATTCTCTAATCAGGCGATTCATCAAAGGAGCAATCAGGGATTTCCCAGATTACACTCTACCATCCCACCTTGGGACTTTAACTTAGTCCTTACAGTACTGATGGACTCCCCGTTTGAGCCAATTGAAGACTTTTCTCTCAAACTCCTGACCCAAAAGACCACCGTCCTTATGGCCATAACAGCAAGAAGGGTGAGGGAAATACAGGCTTTCTCTTGCTGTCCTCCTTATCTTAGGGTCCTGAACGACAGAATATCTTAAGACATTGTCCATCCTTTCTCCTGAAGGTAGTATCCAGATTTCACTGTAATCAGGAGATCATTTTACCATCATCCCGCCAGTCACCTTTGACAGATCTAGAAAGGCCCTTTATAACCTGGATGTGAAACGTTGTGTGCTTGCCTACTTAAAGATCTGGGGAGAGGATAGAAAATCAGACCACCTCCTCCTCCTCCATTTTTAGGGGCCTAACAAAGGTCAGGCAGCCAGTAAGGGCTGTTTCTCACGAGCGGATCCCGTGCCAAGCCCCGTTCCGGACAGCAGAGACACGGAGCATTAACATGATTGATAATACTCCGTGCCTCTCTGTGACCTTTTTACTACAAAATCACAGTGACAATTTTATCTCACTGTGATTTTGTAGTAAAAAGATGAATAAAATAGACAATTTTGTTTTTTTTGTTATGCTCAGAAGGACCTACAGTCGTGTTTTGAGAATTACATAAATATTGAAAATTGGAAAAGTTGCTGCTTAAGTTTTTAGAATAGCAATTTGCATATCTCCAGAATGTTGAGTGATGAAGAGTGATCAGATGAATTGCATAGTCCTTCTTTGCCATGAAAATTAACTTAATCCCAAAAAAAACTTTCCACTGCATTTCATTGCTGTCTTTAAAGGACCTGCTGAGATCATTTCTGTAATCGTCTTGTTAACTCATTTGAGAATGTTGACGAGCACAAGGCTGGAGATCATTATGTCAGGCTGATTGGGTTAAAATGGCAGACTTGACATGTTAAAAGGAGGGTGATGCTTGAAATCATTGTTCTTCCATTGTTCTTCCATTGTTAACCATGATAACCTGCAAAGAAACGCGTGCAGCCATCATTGCGTTGCAAAAAATGGCTTCACAGGCAAGGATATTGTGGCTACTAAGATTACACCTCAATCAACAATTTATAGGATCATCAAGAACTTCAAGGAAAGAGGTTCAATTCTTGTTAAGAAGGTTCAGGGCGTCCAAGAAAGTCCAGCAAGCGCCAGGATCGTCTCCTAAAAAGGATTCAGCTGCGGGATTTGAGTGCCACCAGTGCAGAGCTTGCTCAGGAATGGCAGCAGGCAGGTGTGAGCACATCAGCACGGACGGGGAGGCGAAGACTTTTGGAAGATGGCCTGGTGTCAGGAAGGGCAGCAAAGAAGCCACTTCTCTCTGAAAAAAACATCAGGGACAGATTGATCTTCTGCAGAAAGTATCGAGAATGCACTGCTGAGGACTGGGGCAAAGTCATATTCTCCAATGAAGCCTCTTTCCGATTGTTTGGGGCATCTGAAAAAAAGTCCGGCATCTTGTCCGGAGAAGAAAAGGTGAGCGCTACCATCAGTCCTGTGTCATGCCAACAGTAAAGCATCCTGAGACCATTCATGTGTGAGGTTGCTTCTCATCCAAGGGAGTGGGCTCACTCACAATTTTACCCAAAAACACAGCCATGAATAAAGAATGGTACCAAAACACCCTCCAACATCAACCTTTTCCAACAATCCAACAACAGTTTGGTGAAGAACAATGCATTTTCCAGCACGATGGAGCACCGTGCCATAAGGCAAAAGTGATAACTAAGTGGCTTGGGGACCAAAACGTTGACATTTTGGGTCCATGGCCTGGAAACTCCCCAGATCTTAATCCCATTGAGAACTTCTGGTCAATCCTCAAGAGGCGGGTGGACAAACAAAAACCCACTAATTCTGACAAACTCCAAGAAGTGATTATGAAAGAATGGGTTGCTATCAGTCAGGAATTGGCCCAGAAGTTGATTGAGAGCATGCCCAGTCAAATTGCAGAGGTCCTGAAAAAGAAGGGCCAACACTGCAAATGCTGACTCTTTGCATAAATGTCATGTAATTGTTGATAAAAGCCTTTGAAACGTATGAAGTGCGTGTAATTATATTTCACTACATCACAGAAACAACTGAAACAAAGATCTAAAAGCAGTTTTGCAGCAAACTTTGTGAAAACTAATATTTATCTTTTGGCCGCAGAATTCTTTCTGCCATGATCCCATCCTAGTTAAACTCCTCAGTTGTTCCTCCTGTCAGTGCCGTTAGGGGAGGCACTGAGAAAAAGGGTTAATTAATCTTACTGGTAATTGAATTTTCCAATAGCCTCCCCAATGGCACTGGTGGTTTCCCTCCCTTTTTAATTATGTTTTTTTCTTCAATTTCTAATTTCATGTTCATTGTTGTATTCCAGTTGGAATAATATATAATTTTTGTTCTTGCATCACTACCGTGTACTATGTTGCCACTCATGCAGTTGCCTGCGAAAATGTGTTGTTAATGCATGTGTGTGCGATTTTCCCCTTTAGTCGTTACCCTTCCCTTTGTGGTGAACTTGGTGTTAATTTGTGTGCTGGGTGTGGTCGCTTTGGGCTATTTAGTTTCTGCTGGTAGCCTGAAGTTCAGTTTTCCTCCTGCCTTTTGTGTGTGCTGGTGGTTTGCTGTCCCTGGATATACCATCTGTCCAGTGAGGGCCATCCTAGTTGTCATCTATGTCATCCCGGTGTCTCCTTCCCCTCCTACCCTTTGAGGTTTGGGGTGGATTATGTTCAGGTTGTATGTATGTCTAAATGTATGGTGTTACATGTATGGTGGTGTTTTGGTGTCCAGCATGTTTGCTAGACTTGCCCCTGTCTTATGTTTTGCCTGCGAACGTGGGCCCTTATGGTTCCCCGGAGGGGTGAACCAAAAGTCAAGTCCAGTAAGCTGCTTTCATCCTGTGGCAGCGGCAGGTAAGTACCTGGTTTCCCTGAGCTGTTATCCAGGTGGGATTCAGCTCTCTTGGTTGTTACCTGCCTATTCTGTTGAGGGCTCACTGTCTTGTATTTCTTACTGGTGTTGCACGTACAAGGGGTCAGGTGGACCCACTCTTGTACATGACGGTAAGTTTCATTGTTTTTCCCTTTTGTTCTTGGTTGCTTGGCCAGTGGAGACTCCTGTTCATCTGTGTCATTGAGTAACTTGTTGTCTTATTTTCCTGACCCCTATGCTAGGGATCGATGGGGTCAGTAGGGCCCAGGTTCGAGGGTATGAGCCCCCCTACCATCGAGAACGGCTCATGCGGTCAGGAGATCAGGGCTAGAGTGAGGGTTTATAGGAGGTCTTCATCTTCCCAATCCTTGCTTACTGGCCTAATTTCCTCTAATATTTGCTTTCATTGTACGGTGGGGAGTTTCCCCCCCTCCCCATCATGACAGAAGCCCTTTTAAAGTTTGAGCTTCCATGTTGTTTCCTGTCCTGGGGGCAGGGAGCACCCTCCTGTCAGTGCCGTTGGTAAGGCTATTGGAAAATCCAATTACCGGTAAGAGTAATTAACCCTTATTCTAGTAAGATGCTCGAAATTCATTAAAAGATCGAGGCATGCACCAGCTGTGAGCTGGCGAAGATTTGCACTTTCATTTCTGAGAACTTCTAGGTGAATTATGGCAATTTTGAAGGCCCGGGGGAGAATATGTCCCCTCCACTAAGTCTCGCCTACTCCCCCCCAGCATGACCAGACCCATAGTTTTACCTGGTCCCTCTCTGCTAGGTTCCAGCTACTTCGCTCCTCTGCAGCTCTGGGTTCTCTCTGTGTCAACAACAATAATTGGCCGTAGTGGTGACGTATCACCCATGTGTCTCATGACCCATTTGCATGGGGGACACGTCATCACTGCTGCCAGTCAGTGGCTAAGTGACCCCCATCAAACCAGATGCTGAGAGACCAGGGATCTGTAGTGAAAGAGCCGGAACCCAGTGGTGGGGATCTGTTAAGTATAGGCTTGGTAAGTATAGGTATAGTCACACTGGGCCGTCTGCTCGAAAGGCCCCTAGGGGTTAGCAACATCTTTAAATAGTCCCTGGTACTGACCTCCTGAATTGATGGTTGGGCAGTGGCATCTAAGTGCTTCCAAGAAGGACGCATGAACCCATACATGTTACATCTGCTAAAGGGGTTCTCCAGTGTCTAGATATTGATGACCTGTCCTTTGAGGGGGCCAACGCCCAGTCCATGGTGCAGGTCACACAAAACACAGTGCTTACTGCAGTTCAGCTCCCATTCAAGTGTTGAAAACAGCTGATTGGGGGAGGTCCAACTCCTGGCACCCCCATTAATCAGATATTGATGACCTATCCTGAAAATAGGTCATTAATATGTATACACGTTGGAAACAAACTTTCATATGGTGGTGCTGAAAGTTTGTGAACCCTTCAGAATTTTCTATATTTCTCCATAAATGTGACCTAAAACGACAGATTTTTACACAAGTCCTAAAAGTAGATAAAGAACCAAATCAAACAAAGGAGTCAAACATTTATTGAGGAAAATGATCCAATATTATATAACTGCAGCCAAATGTTTCCGGCAATTGTTGATTAGGCCTGCACATCGACTTGGAGGAACTTTAACTCATTCCTCCATATAAAACGGCTTCAGCTCTATGTTGTTGGGTTTTCTCCCATGAACTACTCATTTCAGGTCCTTCCACAACATTTCTGTTGGTCTGAATCCCTTTTTTCACCCAGGCAGCCCCTCTGAGATGAGCATCGAAGTATTTCATGCTCCGATGCTCACCCTTGCCTTGTGCTGAATCGCGCGCGGCAAGGGTTTTTTCAGCAGATTCGATGACGTACCGGGTCTCTGCTAGGCGGAGGCTTCTGCCTAGCAGTGTTCCCGGTGACATCACCAGCATTAATGGGCAGACTTTAACACTGCCCTAGCCTGTAAAACAGGCTTGGGCAACGCTAAAGCCGCCCATTAGTGCCGGTGACATAAATGGAAACACTGCTAGGTGGAAGCCTCTGTCTAGCAGTGTAAGTTTGTAAACAAAAAAAGCCCTAGCCCTGCGCTGTATAGGAGAGCATCGGAGCATGACAATTTTTTTACCTTTTAGAATTTGCTGGTATAATTCAGAATTTATTGTTTTATAAATGATGGCCCAGATGCAGCAAAACAGGCCCAAGCTATGATACTACCACCACTGTGCGTCACAGATAGGATGAGGTTTTTATGCTGGAATGCAGTGTTTTCCTTTTCTCACCAAGCCTTATTTTTTTTATATCTAAGATTATTCCCAGCCTTCATCAAGATTTTGTTATCCCTTCTACTTGTGTTAGGGTCCTTTCACACTGGCGTTTTTGTTTTCCGGCATAGAGTTCCGTCCTCGGCGCTCTATGCCGGAAAAATCCTGATCAGGATCATCCCCATGCATTCTGAATGGAGAGAAATCCGTTCAGGATGCATCAGGATGTCTTCAGTTCAGGACCGGAACGTTTTTTGGACGCAGCAAATACCGCAGCATGCTGCGCTTTTTGTTCCGTCCAAAAATCCGGAACACTTGCCGCAAGGCCGGATCCGGAATTAATGCCCATTGAAAGGCATTAATCCGGATCCGGCCTTAAGCTAAACGTTGTTTCGGCGCATCGCCGCATCCGACGTTTAGCTTTTTCTAAAGTCCTGGCTGCCATGGTAAAATGTAGTGGGGAGCGGGGGAGCAGTATACTTACCATCCGTGCGGCTCCCGGGGCGCTCCAGAGTGACGTCAGGGCGCCCTACACGCATGGATCACGTGATCCACGGGCATGGGGCGCTCTGACGTCATTCTGGAGCGCCCCGGGAGCCGCACGGACTGTAAGTATACCGCTCCCCCGTTCCCCATTACTACTATGGCAACCAGGCCTTCAATAGCGTCCTGGCTGCCATAGTAACCTGAAAGCATTTCGAAGACTGATCAGGATCCTGATCAGTCTTCTAATGCTTCAGGCGACTTGCGTTCTGACGGATCCGGCGGGACGGAAGTGCCTGCCGGATCCTCAGAACGCAAGTGTGAAAGGACCCTTACCTTGTCTTCTGTTAATTTGGACTCATCTAGAACATGGGGCCACTTTTATTTTTTATTTTTTTTCCAGGGCCAAATTAAATTCCCAGTCTGGGAATATTAATTGTGAGTCTGCTCTTGGCTGCAGTTTCAATCCTGGTATTGATCTTTAGTGAAACCCCCGACTAGACGATGGCTGACAGATGCCAGCCAGCCGTGTTGAGCAGTTCTTGACTGCCCATGTGGTTGGCAGACGATACCCGTACATTGAGACGTGTAAAGTGTCTTTATTTTTGTGGTTTTCGTGTTTTATGGTTGCCTCTGCTAAATGGTCACCGCATTGCAATAGTAATCACGCAGTGAGTTGGGGGTCCAGGTCTAGTACAGATGGTAAAATTCTCCAGTATTACAGCCGCATGAAACCGTCCGGACTCATCGACCCTTAGCTCATTTGGACGGGTTCCCTCCTGTCAGGAAAGTTCATATCATCAATTACTGGGAAAGGGGGATAAGAACCAGCCGAGCTGTATCCCCCTCCTCTTCTTTCACACAGAGGTGCTACGTTTATCTTTGGCAATAAGCACTTTGGTCTTTGTACAACAAAACTACTGTGCTACACTGATGGGTGTAGTAGTTCTTTGTTTCACCCCAGCTTCCCCTCCGCAGATAATTTTTGCTCTCTCACCCAGCAGTGTCTGGAGATGTTCCAGACATTTCTAACTTTTCCCACATTTCTGACACATGAGAGCAGAGGGGTTCTAATAACAGCTGTCACCTTCAGTATCTGTGGAGGAGCCATGTTCTAATCTCAGATATAGAGAGGTTTTCCCACAAGCAAAACTTATCCTCTATCCACAGGATAGAGGATATGTATCTGATCGTCGGGGGACTGAGCGCTGGGACCACCACCTTAATCATGAGAACGGGGGGTCCTGTGTTCCCCAGTTTGGATGGAGTCCCAGTTGTGTATTTCCACTGCTGCTTATTCCATCCACGTGGGACTACCGGAGAGAGCTGAGCTGCAACATAGAGTAGAATAGAGTGACAGCGTAAATATGTGACTCCAAACGGGGTAACACTGGACCCCCAGTCGCGTGATCATTGGGGACCAAGCACATACCCCAGTATTAAATAAAGAGCACTGTTTGGTTCCTTCTGTTCTGCCCCCATTCAGATCTGTGGGTCCATTGCAAAGAAATCATACATATTTTGATATGCAAATTAGCTCTTTGGTGCAACGAGGACAATGCACTTGCACCTCATCACATCCAAAAGTTCTGCCCTGTATCATTTATAGCACCGCCCCCTAGCTGTGAGTGACAGGGCCAGGCTTGTGATGTGTTCTCGTACGTGCGCCTTCCCTTTTGGAATCTGTGCATGCGCTGCCAATAGCAGCCCGCGACTGGGACGAGCCTCCCTGGCAGCACGCGTGCTGCGCAGGGATCCGGAGCGATGTGGGTGCTGGTAAGTATAATGTATATGAGGGCCCAGGCATTGGGGGGGGGGGGGTCATTATAGAGGTTGGATACAGCGTTTAAATACTGAGTGCTGATAAATTCCCTTCAGTCATAAACCACTTTTTTCATAAAGTAATTTAAAAGATTTTAATTTTTTTTCCCCACTAATTAATGGGACTTTATTTTTATGTCAGTTTTTTTATTTTAGTATTTTCATTTTTTATTTTTTTATACCCAGGATACCAAAATTCCAGTCTGCTTTCCCAAATTTCTTTTACATTTTTTTTCCATTTATTTATTTTTTGTTCTTTAGCAGAAAATGCAACTAAAATACTTTTAAAAAGTGTGTCCCCTCTCTGGTTCATATAGGAGATGTATAGTTTAAAGATGCTGGGGCGGGGATATAAGATACAGTGTGGGCTTGGGGTGGCGTTTATTTTATTCTATTTTTATATTATTTTTTATATAATTTTTTTTAGTATTTTACACTTTGTGATCCCCATAATGTCATACAAGATCTTCTGGGGGGGCTCTGCTGAGATCCAGCAGCTCCTGCAGTTATCCAACCCCTGGCAATCACTAAAGCAGAGCAAAAAGTGTTGTAGCGCTTGTGCGCCATGTGTACAGCAATGGGGAAGGCAGGACGTTCAGAATCAGTCACGGCAGCATTGTAGATTTTTCCACTGATCGTACTGTGGATTTGCAGTAGATTTTACCCTATTGCTTTGCAGTGAAAATATGACCTCTAATAAGACTGTTCTATTTTTGTGGGACAAAAAAAGAGCAAAAGAGCAGTTGGGAAATAAAAGGCCCAAAATTCCTCCAGTCATGAAAAGGTAAAACTGTATTTCCATAAACCTAAAAAAACACCTTGAGTCTTATTATTTATGGAATTTGGCTCAGAAAATTGCTGGAGGCACATGCCCTTGAATTAGTGCCAGTGACAGGATCTTCAGCCTATTCTTTTTGTTTTGTTTGCATTTTTTTTTGTGCCAAAATTAGTTTGTCCTTTTAGAAAGAGAAGAAAAATATTCCAAAAGTAGAACGAAAATGCAGAATACGGCCTCTTTCACATGAGTGGGTTTTCAGTCCAGATGCGATGTATGTTGTGAATGGAGAGCATCCAGACTGATTCCCAACCCATTTATTGCACTGATCATCTCCGTGTTAAGGAAAAATCTCGGCATGTTCTATATTGTGCGTTTTTTTTTTCCACCCAGCTCTGGTTCCATAGAAGTAAATTGGACTTGCATGAAAAATGGAAGGCATCCGGATGAAAGATGATAATTACGCTTACCGATAATTGGATTTTCCTTTAGCCTTCACAACGGCACCACCTGGAGGGACCCCGCCTTCTTAGGGACAGAATACAACTGTGAGATCAGCCAATAAAAGGACCGCTCCCTCTTACCTTCTCCAGTGAATAACCTAGGACTCAGAAGTAAATGCCATCATTTAATAAGGTTCAAACATAACATGACAAAAAAATAACATGATCCAGTTACATGAAACAGAAAACAAACTGTATAAGGAATAACTGGGTGGGAATATCTTGTGCCGTTGTGGAGGCTAAAGGAAAATCCAATTACCGGTAAGAGTAATTACAAAAAAAAAATAATAAATGCAACAGCACTCTGCAACCAGAACTCTGCCCAAGATAGAAGCTATAAGAGGACATTAGTGTACGTTTTGATCAAAAGGTAATAAGCCACTCGCCACGCCAAGGCTGTCCCGTGAGTGGTCCTAACGCTAAATCTGATCTGTTATGGGCCATGACAGCCACATAAAATCCAGGGAGTGTGGGCCCAGCATGCATGCTGGGATAAACCATACTCATTAACCCTTTCTGGTGCTGTAACAGCCTCCATTAGATCCAGGGATGCAGGTACCAACATGCATGCTGAGCCCACTGTGCACTCCTCCTGTAGCCAGATGGCTACTAGCAGGTACTGTGAATGCACAGTCAGCTTTATACTCACTCTGATTAAAACCAGCCTCTAGGGCAGACAAACTAGTCAGGTGTGCACGACTGAAAAGGAGGTTGCCACACCTCCAACACATACTAAACAGAAACACAAGGGGGGGTCAGTCAGCACGTCCCTATATGCAGGTGCACGTAGCTATGGCAATTATACATACAAGCAAAAAAATGCAACAGCACTCTGCAACCAGAACTCTGCCCAAGATAGAAGCTATATGGCCCATAACAGGTCAGATTTAGCGTTAGGACCACTCACGGGACAGCCTTGGCGTGGCGAGTGGCTTATTACCTTTTGATCAAAACGTACACTAATGTCCTCTTATAGCTTCTATCTTGGGCAGAGTTCTGGTTGCAGAGTGCTGTTGCATTTTTTTTGTTTGTATGTATAATTGCCATAGCTACGTGCACCTGCATACAGGGACGTGCTGACTGACCCCCCCCCCCCCCCCTTGTGTTTCTGACCGGTAAGAGTAATTATCATCTTTTCCCTACGTCTACACAATATTACCACCTGGAGGAATAACAGAGTAACAATCAGGGAGGGACAACCGCAGACAAAACATTCCTGCCAAAGGATAAGTCTTTGTTGGCTAAGACATCTAATTTATAGTGTAAGAAATTACAGGGGCTCGACCAGGTGGCCGCCCGACAGGCTGTGAGCTCTGCGCTGCAATTGGACAGCGCTACAGCCAGGGAGAAGGAATGCCCAGGGAGAAACAGGGCAGACTCCTCCCTGGTTTACCGATTAGTAGTAATTACCATACAGCGTGGGAGAAGGTAACTGGGGCCACAGCTGGCGAACGGAGCGGCGCACAGGGATAATAGTAAGTGCAGGGACATCCCTGGGTGCCGCTCTACATGTCCAGATAGTTATCTTACAACGTTCGGACCCATGAAAGTTTTTTTTTTTTTAACTTTGCAGAAGGAGAAATTTCCTTTTTTTCCGAACCCAACTGGGAACAAAAGGAAGAGAGATTTCTTGTTGACAATGGAATCTAGAAACAACCTCAGGGAGGAACTCAAGAGACTGTCTCAAAACAATCCTATCCTCAAAAATTGTCAAGTAAGGTGGCATGATAGAAAAAGCCTGAATCTCCCCTGTTCTCCTAGCCGTTGTAATGGCCAACAAAAAAAAACGTTTTCAGTGTCAACATTCTCAGGGGAATATCGCTGATAGGTTCAAAGGGGGGATGCATCAAAACAGAAAGGACCAGATTCAAGTCCCAAGGAGGAACACAAGATCAAAATTTTGGGCGTATTCTACATGCCCCTTTAAAATATCTTCTAACAAGGTCCAGATCCGCTAACTTTGCCCCATGAAAGCACTCTGTGCTGCAACCGGAACCTTCAGAGTACTCACTCTCACACCTTTGTTTAGGCCTCTTTGCAGGAAGTCTAAGACAAATCTGACATTTGTAGCCATGGAGGGGTCCCAGGCATCTTTCACAAAACGTAAGAAGGCTTCCCAGGATCTCAGGTGGGATGTATAACCGGACCCTGAGATAAGAGTACTGGCAGGAGAGGAAGAGTCCAGTAATCTTCCCTCACTAAATTTCTCAGCACAGGAAATCCAAGCCCTCCTGGGCCAAAACAGTGTTATCAGAATGACTTGAGCTTTTTCTTCTATGATCTTTGTTAACACCTTGGGAATTAGAGGGAAGAGAGGGAAGGCGTAATCGACAGAGCATCTACTTTTAGAGGCCGATCCTGAAGGGACAGAGAGTAGAACTTCTTCCCCTTCCTGTTCTTCCTTGAGGCAAATAAGTCGATCCTTGGAGGTCCCCATTTCGCAAAAATTTGACTGAATACCACTGGACTCAGACTCCATTCCCCTTCTCTTAGTCATTCCCTGCTCGAAAAGTCTGCGTCTGGGGGCGAAAAGAGCGTTTGTGGTGGAAGAATTTTGTGGGAAACCCCTTTTTTTCTGTCAGAGGCTTTTTCTAAGATGTCGTCTAAGGCAGTACCAAACGCACGATCGCCTTCACATGGTAGGGAACATAATCTATTTTTAGACGCTGTATCCCCTGACCATGACCTCAACCAAATTTCCCTGCGGGAAGAGTTGGATAATGCTGCAGTTTTTGCTGATAGCTTTACAATATCTGCCGAGGCATCTGCTAGAAAGTTAGTCCTGTTTAAGCATAGGGATGGAAGCAAGGATGTCCTCACCCTGGGAGTACCCAACTCAATGTGCTCCTCTAGTTGCCCCAACCTCAATGACTGAGTCCTTGCTGTGTAGGTGGCAGATATTCCCAGTCTTAACATGGCCGTAGATGATTCCCAGGTGTTTTAAAAGAGGTATTCTTATTTTTTATCCATCGCTTCCTTAAGCAGCCCCAGATCCTCAAACGGAACTTAATATCGGAAAACTTAAACGCTAGTGTGAAGGTACCCTTAGCTGTAGAAACCAATCCCAGGCAGCTGCTGCCAAGGCCAATAGGATAATCGGTTGCATCAAAAGGGGCATAGATGCCCGTGATGAGAACACAGTCCTACCACTTTACAAATCACTGGTCAGACCACACATGGAGTACTGTGTACAGTTCTGGCTCCTGTGAACAAGGCAGACATAGCAGAGCTGGAGAGGGTTCAGAGGAGGGCAACTAAAGTAATAACTGGAATGAGGGATCTACAGTACCCTGAAAGGTTATCAAAATTAGGGTTATTCACTTTAGAAAAAAAGATGACTGAGGGGAGATCTAATTACTATGTATAAATATATCAGGGGTCAGTACAGAGATCTCTCCCATCATCTATTTATCCCCAGGACTGTGACTGTGACGAGGGGACATCCTCTGCATCTGGAGGAAAGAAGGTTTGTACACAAACATAGAAGGGGATTCTTTACGGTAAGAGCAGTGAGACTATGGAACTCTCTGCCTGAGGAGGTGGTGATGGTGAGTACAATAAAGGAATTCAGGAGGGGCCTGGATGTATTTCTGGAGTGTAATAATATTACAGGCTATAGCTACTAGAGAGGGGTCGTTGGAGTTATCTGATTACCTGATTGCAGTCGGGAAGGAATATTTTCCCCCTAAAATGAGGAAAATTGACTTCTACCTCACAGAATAGGTCCACGAGCGAGCCTCAAAAAAAGCAGGGCGGACCAAGATACAGTCGTGTAAATGAGCCTGAGAGAGAGTGACATCAGCACCCGCTTATATAAAGTGGGATAGAAAAGAGTTTTAAAAGAAAATGGCAAAATAATTCAAATTATTCATGATTAAATCTGTTTGTGTTAATTGATGATGACAGAAACGTGACTTTTTAAGGAGAATATCCATAATTAACCAGTGCTGTCTGTTCATAGAATTGGTCTATGAGGAGCCCACCCCCCAGCACTGGAGTGAATGGCTCCTCTTTAGGTCACTGCTGGAAAGTCTTGCCCTCCTCCCCCTCGCAGAGCCCTGAGGGAGCACAAGAGCCGCGCTGTTGGAGTAATTACACGTAGCGGCCGCTCCTTGGCTTCCCCACAGGGTGGGTTTGTTTTGCTCTCTCTGCGGCTGGAGACGCATCTGACGTCCACTTTCCTATATGAAGTGAATGTGCAGCAGGGAGTTCACTGCGGAAGTGTGTCCCTATCTCGGACTTCAGTATCTGCGGACATTGACTTAATACCTTCTTTTATTCTGAGTATTGGGCCAGACGCTCTTGGGTACATTGACCCTTTCAAATTGATGCTCATGGGAATAACTCCTACTCGCCAAGTCCCCAGGATCATCTGGAGGTTTCTTGAGAAAGGGGGAGACCTCCCGGATGTGAAGAGGCAAGTCTCAAGCAAAGTTAAGACTTGCAAGAGGGTTTAGTCACTGACCACATAGTGCAGGGATGGTCAACCTGCGGCTCTCCAGCTGTTGCAAAACTACAACTCCCAGCATGCAGAGACTGCCTACAGCAGGGCATGGTGGAATTGTAGTTTTACAACAGGTAGAGAGCCGCAGGCTGCACTGGACGCTGGGCCCCCGAAACACCTGCTCTCCATCTCCACGTTGCATACGCGTTCCGTTCATGGTTTGGATAGGAGGCGCTAGTTGTATTGTTGGTAGGCATCTTTCCCATTTATTTCCACTTAGGCCGGAGTCACATGTGACTGATTAGCTGTGGATTTGCAGCGTTGTTCAGTACCAGCAAAGTGGATGAGAATTCAGGAAAAAAAAAAACGCAGTGGAAAAAGAAATCCATAGCATTTCAATTTATACAGCGGCTTTCCCTCTTTTCAATGCAGAGGGTGAAATCTGCTGGCTTTTCTATGCCTGTAGTAAATAGGATTCGGTGTGTTTTTTTTTTTTTTTTTTTTTGCTGTGGAAAAGCACCAAAAACCGCAGCGGATTTTTGCGCAGGATTTTCAGTCACGTTTGAACTCGGCCTTAAGGATCATCTTTATTTCTAGGATACTCGGATATGCTGTCGCTTTATGATTAGCAGGGGTCCAACCTCTGAGTACAGCGCTCGGCTATCTCCGGAATTCCCATACAAATGAATGGAGGGGCAAGTCACATGTCCAACCAGCTGCACTCTTCTTTTCAGGGGGGATGCATCCCCTTTAAGTGAATAAAACACAAGTTATACTGAATGTAGTCTAACAAAAGGATACATCAATCTGCTCAGCTCCTCCTGCTCTATAACATGCTGCCTGCAGAAGACACTGCACTTTTATGATGACAAGTTCACTTTAATAAGAATCTAATTATTAGGGCTCATGCACATGACCGTGTGCTGCTTACACCCATGTTGTGGCCCGCAAACAGCGGGTGTGCAATATACAGGCACCAGCCGTGTGCACAACTTTCACGGATGTGGACCCATTCATTTGAATGGATGCGCAATCCAGAAGATATGATGCAGAGGCAAAGAGCGGAAGGCCACTGAAGCACTATGGAGCGCTTCCGGGGGTTTTCAGTCCATGCCTCCGCAAAGCAAAAAAATTGAACACGCAACATTTTTTTTGCAGTGTGGAAGGATCGTGGATCCATTCAAGTTAAAAGGGTCTGTATCCATCAGTGCCAGCCACACGGACAGTGCATGTGCACTGGGGAACACAATTTGCTTATGTTGCGGTTTTCCCGCCTACAAATCTGCACAAAGAAACTGTAGGTAAGGCCCCATTCACACGTCAATAGTGTGTTGCGGATCCGCAACACGCCTTGCCCCCAGCCCCATAGAGATGCCTATACTTGTACGCAATTGCGGGCAAGAATAGGACATGCTCTATATTATTGCGGAGCCGCGGGCTGGAAGATCGACGGCACGCTCCGCAAATGCGAATGCAGAGAGAACAGTGTGTGCTCTCTGTATCCATCACGTCCCTATTCAAAATGAATGGGTCCGCACCCGTTCCGCAGGGCTGTGCTCCTCCTCCCACTGCTCTCTCCAGTACTCAGGGCTGAGCTCCTCCTCCCAGTGCTCTCCCCACTACTTAGGACTGAGCTTCTCCTCCCAGTGCTCTCCCCACTACTCAGGGCTGTGCTCCTCTTCCCAGTGCTCTCCCCAGTACTCAGGGCTGAGCTCCTCCTCCCACTGCTCTCCCCAGTACTTAGGGCTGGGCTCCTCCTCCCAGTGCTCTCCCCAGTACTCGGAGCTGTGCTCCTCCTCCCAGTGCTCTCCCCAGTACTTGGGGCTGTGCTCCTCCTCCCACTGCTCTTCCCAGTTCTCAGGTGCTGTGCTCCTCCTCCCAATGCTCTCTCCAGTACTCAGGGCTGAGCTCCTCCTCCCAGTGCTCTCCCCAGTACTCAGGGCTGAGCTCCTCCTCCCACTGCTCTCCCCAGTACTTAGGGCTGGGCTCCTCCTCCCAGTGCTCTCCCCAGTACTCAGGGCTGTGCTCCTCCTCCCAGTGCTCTCCCCAGTACTTGGGGCTGTGCTCCTCCTCCCACTGCTCTTCCCAGTTCTCAGGGGCTGTGCTCCTCCTCCCAATGCTCTCTCCAGTACTCAGGGCTGAGCTCCTCCTCCCAGTGTTATCCCCACTACTTAGGACTGAGCTTCTCCTCCCAGTGCTCTCCCCAGTACTCAGGGCTGTGCTCCTCCTCCCAGTGCTCTCCCCAGTACTCAGGGCTGTGCTCCTCCTCCCAGTGCTCTCCCCAGTACTCAGGGCTGTGCTCCTCCTCCCAGTGCTCTCCCCAGTACTCAGGGCTGTGCTCCTCCTCCCACTGCTCTCCCCAGTACTCGGAGCTGTGCTCCTCCTCCCAGTGCTCTCCCCAGTACTTGGGGCTGTGCTCCTCCTCCCACTGCTCTTCCCAGTTCTCAGGTGCTGTGCTCCTCCTCCCAGTGCTCTCCCAGTACTCAGGGCTGAGCTCCTCCTCCCAGTGCTCTCCCCAGTACTCAGGGCTGTGCTCCTCCTCCCACTGCTCTCCCCAGTACTCAGGGCTGGGCTCCTCCTCCCAGTGCTCTCCCCAGTACTCAGGGCTGTGCTCCTCCTCCCAGTGCTCTCCCCAGTACTTAGGGCTGTGCTCCTCCTCCCAGTGCTCTTCCCAGTTCTCAGGGCTGTGCTCCTCCTCCCAGTGCTCTCCCAGTACTCAGGGCTGTGCTCCTCCTCCCAGTGCTCTCCCAGTACTCAGGCTGTGCTCCTCCTCCCAGTGCTCTCCCCAGTACTCAGGGCTGTGCTCCTCCTCCCAGTGCTCTCCCCAGTACTCAGGGCTGTGCTCCTCCTCCCAGTGCTCTCCCCAGTACTCAGGGCTGTGCTCCTCCTCCCAGTGCTCTCCCCAGTACTCAGGGCTGTGCTCCTCCTCCCAGTGCTCTCCCCAGTACTCAGGGCTGTGCTCCTCCTCCCAGTGCTCTCCCCAGTACTCAGGGCTGTGCTCCTCCTCCCAGTGCTCTCCCCAGTACTCAGGGCTGTGCTCCTCCTCCCAGTGCTCTCCCCAGTACTCAGGGCTGTGCTCCTCCTCCCACTGCTCTCTCCAGTACTCAGGGCTGAGCTCCTCCTCCCAGTGCTCTCCCCAGCACCCATGGCTGTGCTCCTCCTCCCAGTGCTCTCCCCAGTACTCAGGGCTGTGCTCCTCCTCCCAGTGCTCTCCCCAGTACTCTGGGCTGAGCTTCTCTTCCCAGTGCTCTCCCCAGTACTCAGGGCTGTGCTCCTCCTCCCACTGCTCTCCCCAGTACTCGGGGCTGTGCTCCTCCTCCCACTGCTCTCCCCAGTACTCGGGGCTGTGCTCCTCCTCCCACTGCTCTCCCCAGTACTCGGGGCTGTGCTCCTCCTCCCACTGCTCTCCCCAGTACTCGGGGCTGTGCTCCTCCTCCCACTGCTCTCCCCAGTACTCGGGGCTGTGCTCCTCCTCCCACTGCTCTCCCCAGTACTCGGGGCTGTGCTCCTCCTCCCACTGCTCTCCCCAGTACTCGGGGCTGTGCTCCTCCTCCCACTGCTCTCCCAGTACTCGGGGCTGTGCTCCTCCTCCCACTGCTCTCCCCAGTACTCAGGGCTGTGCTCCTCCTCCCACTGCTCTCCCCAGTACTCAGGGCTGTGCTCCTCCTCCCAGTGCTCTCCCCAGCACCCATGGCTGTGCTCCTCCTCCCAGTGCTCTCCCCAGTACTCAGGGCTGTGCTCCTCCTCCCAGTGCTCTCCCCAGCACCCATGGCTGTGCTCCTCCTCCCAGTGCTCTCCCCAGTACTCAGGGCTGTGCTCCTCCTCCCAGTGCTCTCCCCAGCACCCATGGCTGTGCTCCTCCTCCCAGTGCTCTCCCCAGTACTCAGGGCTGTGCTCCTCCTCCCAGTACTCAGGGCTGTGCTCCTCCACCCACTGCTCTCCCCAGTACTCGGAGCTGTGCTCCTCCTCCCAGTGCTCTCCCCAGTACTCGGAGCTGTGCTCCTCCTCCCAGTGCTCTCCCCAGTACTAAGGGCCGAGCTCCTCCTCCCACTGCTCTTCCCAGTTCTCAGGGGCTGTGCTCCTTCTCCCAGTGCTCTCCCCAGTACTCAGGGCTGTGCTCCTTCTCCCAGTGCTCTCCCCAGTACTCAAGGCTGAGCTCCTCCTCCTCCCAGTGCTCTCCCCAGTACTCAAGGCTGAGCTCCTCCTCCTCCCAGTGCTCTCCCAGTCTCTTGTTTATAATACAGAGGAGACAGCTGCACATGACAACCCAGTGAGAATGGGGCTGCAGAATGGGAAAGTAGCACACATTTGTGGGAGTTATTATCAGGTAAAGATGAAAATGATTACATTTTAAAGCACAAAAACACTTATAAATCAGGTTGTACTATACCACTAGGGTATACAAAATGAAACTGCAGTTACACTTTAAGGATGCAGATTTTCCCCTGATCTCACCCTTTGCATTGCAAGGTGTGAAATCTGCACAAACAATTCACACTTTGCAGATTTCAAAATCCGCTGAAAATTTCCACAACCATGTACATGAGATTTTGAAAATGTCATCTACTTAACCGGTGCTTTATTAGGGCTGATGCACACGAACGTGCGCCGACCGTGCCTGTGCTGCGGTCCGCAATGCACGGGCCTCGATTGTGTGCCCACAGTCTGTAGACGCAGACCCATTCACTTGGATGGGGTCCGCGATCCGCAAAAGACGGTCCGCACCGCAAAAAAGTAGTGCATGCTCTACTTTTTTGCAGTGCGGAGGCACAGACAGAAAACCTACTGAACCAATCCATAGTGCTTCCAATCCGTTCCTGTTCCGCACCGCACTGTATCATCCGGACTGCGGACCCGTTGAAGTGAATGGGTCTGCATCCGTGATACGGTGTTCACACAGCCAGTGCCCGTACATGTTCAGGAGCCCTTACGCTGTGGACTTTCTTGCTTTCTACGTACCACTTGCATATACCTTTTGTGGAGCTGCAGCCTGAGGGAGTACGGACTACGACCTGCAGGATCGGACTACACAGGGCTTGTTCATTACTGCAAGAAAACAGACTGCAGAAGTGAGCGTAACTTTTAAACCACAAATAGGACCTCATGCACATGACTGTATTTTGTATCAGATCCTTTTTTTTTTTTTTACGCATTGCACACAAATGCATTTATTTCTGAGTATGCAAAAAAAAAAAAGTCAAACGGCCGTATGTCCGTTCAGCAAAAGGTTAGAACATGTCCTATTCTTGGCCCCAAAATACGGACCCATTGAAGTCAATGGGTCGGCAAAAAAATAAATAAACTCGAAACAGAAGCCATACGTCCATGTTTCGCAGGTCCGTGTTTTGCAGAGCGCAGAACGGATACGGTCTTGTGCGTGAGGCTTGATTTGTGGATAATGACAAGTATCACATTGGGCTCTGCTACATCTGCACAGAAACTGCTACCTTGTCCTGTTTATCTGCTGGTGCGTACGTCTCTCCGCTTTCACATTTTCCTTCACATCAGGGTAATTGGCGTCGGTTTACCCAGTTTTACAATATCTCCGTCGCTCCGCTGTTCACTCCTTGCTGGGAGACATTTAATTAAGTCGAACGGTGCCTATTAAGTAGCAGCAGGGCTAGTTAACTGATGAAAGGAGGCAAATTAAATCGGATTATAGTATTATTCCCATATCCCACACGTAATGGCTTTCTGTAAATGACATTGCTCCAAAACATGTCCCGTTTTCTTGCCAGCCGAGGAGGACTGGGGTCCTAGGAGGGACTGATGGAGCGCGGGGAGTGTGTCCCTTGGTGTTGTGAGCTGCGCGGGGAAGTCAGCGGCTGTCAGATTAGATTCCTTCTGGTTGACGAACCGTCTATGAGTAGATCTCTTGAAAAACGCTTTTCACTGGGATTTCATGCTTGTTGCCAGGAATCTGAAATAGTCATCGGGTCCGTGCTGTAGGAATGTGACTCCCAACAACTTCTAAGAGGAGCTTCATTCTTTCTCTGCGGGGCAAAACCTGATGGGTTAGGCGAGAAAATAATAAAAAAAAAAACATGGCTGACGGCAACCTTTACATTTTATCAGGTGATGATAATAAACCGCCTGTGAACGGATTTTCCCCCTTGGGAAGTTAAAGAGGAGCTGTCCCCTTTCCTGACATGTCTGTTTTAGTAACTGCTTGCATTCCCCATGTCATAACAATTTTGGAGCATCTATTCTTATGTCTTAGGCTACTTTCACACTAGGGTTTTGGATTCTGTTTGTGAGATCCGTTTCAGGGCTCTCACACACGGTCCAAAACAGATCAGTTAAGCCCCAATGCATTCTGAATGGATAAGGATCCGTTCAGAATGCATCAGTTCGGCTCCGTTCCGCTTCTATTCTGTTTTGGAGGCGGACACCAAAACGCAGCATGCAGCATTTTGGTGTCCGTCTGAAGAGGCGGAGCCTAACAGATCCGTTTTGAATTACAATGTAAGTCAATGGGGACGGATCCGTTTTCAATGACACAATATGGTGCATTTGAAAACGTATCCGTTCCCCATTGACTTTCAATGTAATTCAAAACTGATCCGTTTTGGACTTTGTCATTTTTCTTTTAACTCATGCAAACGGATCCGTTCTGACTGGATACAAATGTTTGCATTATAGGTGCGGATCCATCTGTGCAAATAAACTGACGGATCCGCACCAACGCAAGTGTGAAAGTACCCTTATGTTGTGCTATTCCTTTATTATTCCTGCTAGAAGTTATGAATGAATTGCTAGCAGTTTGAAAGGATGGTCCAGATGGGTGTTACCAGCTGGAAATGTGTTCTGGCAATGGCAGCACTGATTGGGCAGAGTGAGACTGTGTAGGGAACTCCCCCCAATTGGTGACACCCATCTGGAACCTTTATTTAGAAATTCTAGAAAGAATAATCAAAGAATGGCACATCGAACATTCATGAGAACAGATGCTCCAGAATTGTTATTGCATGGGGAATGCAGGCAGTTCCTAAAAGATTTGCATAATACTTTGTTTTAAAACTCTATGGAGTGAGCGCTCCCTACAGTATTAGAATGTATTGGCTCCTATGAGCCGACGTTATTACCATTTGCCGAACTCGGTACCTTGGAACCGGACCCAAGTTCGGGAAATGTTTTTTTACAGTAGAAATTAATTTATGAAGTTATTATGCGAAGACTCGTGAGACTTCGCAAAGTAATCATTTCGGCTCATAGGAGCCAATACTTTCTAATACAGTATTCAAACGAAGTTTTATGCGAATCGACTTTGAATGTTTCATCCAAAGTCGATTTGCTCATCCGTAGATACCAAGAATGGGATGCCTTATTTATTCTGATTTCCAGCTCGGCGGTGGCTGTACATGTACGATACTGTCCCTGGCACTGTATGGAGCGTCTCATCGTGGCTGGCACTGTGTGGAGGGGCACATTATGGCTGGCACTGTATGGAGCGTCTCATCGTGGCTGGCACTGTGTGGAGGGGCACATTATGGCTGGCACTGTATGGAGCGTCTCATCGTGGCTGGCACTGTGTGGAGGGGCACATTATGTCTGGCACTGTATGGAGCGTCTCATCGTGGCTGGCACTGTGTGGAGGGGCACATTTATGGCTGGCACTGTATGGAGCTGGCATTGTATCTACAGGTGATGCTTTTTGTGGGGCAGATGAAAGATTGTATCCTACTGGACTTAGAGACTATGGACACCTTTGGGACTATTTTTAAAAAATTTTTTACTGCATTGTATTCATTTTGGGATAAAAAATCATTTTTTTTAATTTCATTTCATCTGCAGACCAAATCCGTCAGGGAGCTACTCTGACGGCTCAATGTGTGGACCTTATCTCTGAACTTCTAGCAGCTCATAAAGACTCAATACAGACTAAATTCTAAAGGGGTTCTAAAGGGGTTCTCTGGGATTTTTTTAACTGATGAACTATCCTTTGTATAGGTTGTCAGTATCTGATCTGTGAGGGTCTGACACCCAGGACCCCATGCCGATCAGCTTTTTTCAGAAAGCATCGGTGCTCGTATTCGCGCCGCAGCCTTCTTTCAGCTCACTATGCACAGTGCCATACTTTGTTTAGCGGCTGTGCTTGGAATCACAGCTAAGCCCCATTCACTTCAATGAGGTTGGGCTGCGCCAAGGCCAGTGATGACTAACATTTGGCACGCCAGCTGTGGTGAAACTACGACTCCCAGCATGCTCCATTCATTTCTGACGTCACTGGCCTAGACAAAGCTGTGAGAAGGCAGCGGCACTACTGCGAGCTCTGATGCCTTCTCCAGCAGCTGATTGGTGGGAGTCCCGAGTGTCGGGGCCCCCACAGACCGTTAAATAATCCTGGAAAACCATTTTAAATGACTGTTTATGAGCTGTCGGGAGTTCAGTGATGAAGGCCACATATTAAGCCGTCAGAGCAGCTCCCTGAAGGATTCGCTGTAAAGCAGAAAGCAATAGTCTGCAGATACACTAGGGGAAGAGGCTCTAGAAGCTCTAGAATAAAAAAACCTTGAAAAACCCTTGAAAAATGTTAATAAAAAGAACCCCCAAATTCAATGATAAACAAAATTTTTTCCATTAGTCCATAACTTTTGAAGCACATTAGTCATGTTTTATGGTATTTGTAATCCTGGTCATTTATTACTAAATTTAAATCTTTTTGGAATTGAGGAAGTGGCGCTGGGTTGGTCCATGTCCAAGTGTTTCCACATCCCTGAACACTGCATGTTCTATTCTACTCATAGGGCGTGTGAGAAGAATGAGGAGCCATCGTACGTGTGGAAATGCTTATAGTCCTCTGTCCATGCGCTTGAAGAGACCCGCCGCCTGCCGTGTCCACCGCTATGCCAGGTGAGCTCCAGGCAGTGACGTAGCTGTTGTGCCAAGTCCTGACTCTCCGGCCATAGGAATGCCACCGCCCAGGAGCAGCGCATGGAGCTTCGGGAAGAACGCTGGCAGGAGGACCTTGTGCAGCTTGCTTGTGGCCTTGATGATAACTGGATTGGTGGTTGCATCGTACGCACTTTCTGGAGGGAGATCAGATCTGATCCAGGTGCTTTCCGCATCCTTCTCAAGAGACTTCACTCTACCCTCCAACCAGTCTGGTACAGAAAGACCAAAGGAGGCTTCTCAATCCATCAAGGGGTGCGCCATAAACCTCACCTACACCACCCCAAACCTGGAGACTTCCTATCTGGATAAAGGAGAGATTCATCTAACGCCAAGGCGCATTCCCAGCATAGCGGAACTGGAGCAGTATGAACCTCATGTAAGTGGGGAGTCCTCCGGCCTGAGCTGCTACAAAATGCTCCACTTCCAGACATCCCACGTAAGCCAGCAGCGCGCTTGCCGCGATGTGTTCATTAACTCCATCAGGGGAGCGCTGCGAACATCAGTTCAATTACCGAGCGCGGTGCTCGTGAATAATGAATCCGATGAAGTGCTGAGCATTTTGTAGCCGTTGAATGGCTCGTCAGATTGTGATTATCATATTTGTGCATGAGATTAAAAACCGTGATGGGACCTCCTATGGTCCTGTATGTTTCATGACCTTGGGGAGGGGGGAGCTGTGAATAATGTAACACGGAAAATGTCCACCCGGGATCTACAATCTCTGCGGAATCTGTCACTAACGGTAAATTGTGGTAATGAGCAATGTATGGAGTACAGTCCCATATTTTGGGGTTCTATAGTCCTCTAGGCAGAAGTAGCTACGTCAGAGTTGAGGTACAGAGGACCTGTCGGCTTTTCTGACTAAATACTGGCATTCCTAATAATAATAACAATTTTTCAGGAGGAATAACAGAGGAACAGCACTATCCGTTTTAACAAATACTTGCTTTCTTTGTAAAAAAAATTAAATTCTTGACCATCTGTGATGTGCAGTTCCTTTGGTACTCTGTTATTCTTCCTGGAAATGTAGGTCAGTAGAATGTATTTATTTTGACACTCTCAGCATTAGATTGATCAAGGGAGAGGTCACCCCTTTTTCTCAGTTTTTGAGGAGGGATAACAGAGGAACACACTGACTGTTTTAACAAATATTTGCATTCTATCTGTGTTGTGCCCATTGGAATGCCCGACCCCGCCTGGGCACACCCACTTACTGGCATGATCTGAGTTAGCCCCACCCATTTTAGGCCCTGGATAGCGAGAATTTGCTAGGGACATTCTCGCCAAATTCGGGACAGTTGGCAACATTATAGTTGTCATATAAAGGGGTTGCGCATGCATAGGTGACAACAGTCCCGGCAAATTCGGGCTGGCCCGGGCAGAAAATTGGTGAGTCTTGTGCTAAAGGGGTTGCTAAAATCACTAGGATATGTCCCCAATGTCTGATAGGTGCAGGCACCCACCTCTGGGACCTGCAGCTATCCTTAGAATGGAGCCCGCAAATTGTCGGAGGGCATACAGCATACGAACAGCCACCCTCCATTTCTATGGGGGCGCCAAAAAAAGCATTCGGCACGCTCTGTTATTTTGGGAAGTCCCTTTGAAAAGAATGGGAACGGCACCAAGCAAGCACGCTCCATTCACTGTTATGGGGCTTACGGAAATAGGCGAGCCAGCGCTTGGCTATTTTTGGCACTCCCATTGAAATTAATGGAGGGTGGCCGCGCATGCTGGTGAGCCCGTCGTCACTATGCGGCCTCCGTTCTGAGGATAGGTGTGGGTCCCAGAGGTGAGATCCGACCTATCAGACATTGGGGGCATATCCTAGTGATATGACCCTAATGTCCAAGATAGAAATGACCCCTTTAACTCCTCTACTATAAGTGGCTGGTTCCAGCAGTTTGGGCATTCCTGTGGCAGGACTTGCATGTCCTGAATTTACCAACTACATACTTTACCAACATTGCAGTTGGGAAATTATGGACCAATATATCCTGCCCCTAGGGACGCCCCCAAACTGGTCAATTTATGGGTGTCCATAGGTTGTGCATGATGTTGCAGTTCATCTCCATTAAAGGCAATGGGATTGAAGTGCAGTACCACACGCAACCTGTGGACAGGAGTGGCGCTGGTTTTGGAAGAAAGCAGCCATGTTTTCCTAAAACTGGACAAACCATTTATGCTTTCTCAGTACCTAAATTAGCTAAGAAAGGAATAGAATTGTCAGTGCCTTGCCAGACGAGGACAGGCGGATGATTTATGCCAGACCGTCTCCTCCGTTGGCGTAAACTCTGGATATTTAGTCTTTGTCATCACATTTCTTGTTCTCTTCCCCTAGCTGTTCTCTGTAATACCGCATCAGTTCCTCCACTTGTGCCGCAGCCCGTGCTGGTACCAGAAGTACGATGGAAATAAAAACAGCGATCCCTATGGGATCAACGCCTACTCCTTGTATGCCAAGCGATTACACAACATATTTGAGAAGATGAGACGAGGGTTCTGGTCGCGGCTTACATTAAGAGAAGGTCGTTACTACAGGTTGCGGTGTTTGCCTCACTTTTACATTATCGGGCAGCCCAAGTGCGGCACTACTGACCTCTACGACCGCCTACGCCTCCATCCCAACGTCCAATTCTCCGTCATCAAGGAGCCGCACTGGTGGACACGGAAGCGTTTTGGTAAGATGGTGACCCATATGGATGCGAGACACCCCCCTCCCCTAGTGACCAGAGCCAAGAGATGCTGAGGGTGCCTCTTGTTCTGGTGCACCAGCCCTATTTTACGTAGTCAGCCGCGGCTGGCAGGTAGGGGTGCCCGGGTAGGGGTGTCTAAGGATGGACCCACTGCCAGCTTTAGTTTACAGAATTAATCTACATAAGGTGTTGAGTAAGGCCCCATGCGCACAACCGTGTCTGTATTGTGGTCCGCAAACCACGGATCTGCAAATTGTGGACACCTTCCGTGTGCAATCTGCATTTTTCTCACTCCCATCTCTAAAGATGTCCCCAGTATGGGCAAGAATCGGACATGTTCTATAAGGAATGACATCCGTGTGCAATCCGTTTTTTGGCAGATACACAGAAATGAATGGGTCCGTCCATGTGCAGTCCACAAAAAAATGGAAGATACGGTCTTGTGTCTGAGGCTAAAGTTTGTAATATATTGGATTACTTAGGCCGCGTTCACATCTCCGTTAACATCTCCGTCCTGTTGCTGGATCCTCTATTTCACCCCTCGATCCCTATTGACTGTAATGAGGTTTGGTCGTGATTCGGCTTCGTTCCGACATAAATGCCAGGTTTCTTCCAGCGTTTGTGCCGGATCAGGCAGCCCGATGTGAGTGTGGCCTTGTACTGATCTTGAATTACATATTCTATCTTAGAACACAGCTGCATTCACAAATATGCGGTTTTCAGAGCTGAAATCTCCCAGCACGTCTTGGTGCTCAGCAGCTGCACAAATTAGAGCAATCTGTTCTGTACTGTCATTACATCACGGTACTATTTACTGAAGTCTCCTTGCAGCATCAAACCCTGTGGGCGCCCCGGCATAGGGCTGTGGCTACAACCTCCCAAATTTCTTATTGATATATCATTGCCTCAAGTATTTTCAGCATCCCCCAAATTGATGATTTTGGGTGTTTGTAAGTCCATCTGGTTTAGAGGTGCGCAACTGGGTATGCGTCCTGCAGCGTTGTTCCGTGTGGCTCCCCCCACCGATCAGGACGCAGACATGCTCTTCTGTAGTCTGGCAGTTCAAAAAGATAGAAAGAAGAATACAGAGTGTAGTCATTAGACTTCCTCATTTTCTGATCTCACATGCATACACTAAGGTTAATTAACTTCCTATGAAATTGACCCATCATTATGTTCTCCATTGTGTTGTAGTTGGCACTGATATGGAAGGTATTGTGTGGCACGTACTGTCATAGGGTTGCACTGTGTGGCACGTACTGTCATAGGGTTGTACTGTGTGGCACGTACTGTAATAGGGTTGCACTGTGTGGCACGTACTGTCATAGGGTTGCACTGTGTGGCACGTACTGTAATAGGGTTGTACTGTGTGGCACGTACTGTCATAGGGTTGTACTGTGTGGCACGTACTGTCATAGGGTTGTACTGTGTGGCACGTACTGTCATAGGGTTGTACTGTGTGGCACGTACTGTCATAGGGTTGTACTGTGTGGCACGTACTGTCATAGGGTTGTACTGTGTGGCACGTACTGTGTGGCTGGTTGTTTTGCTGATAAAAGCAAGACTTCAGGATCAGATACTCTTTAAACAGAAACTGGACTACAGCGACACTACAAAGGAAGGTTTATCATATGATTTTATTACTGTAAATATAATTAGTAGCAGTGGCGTGCCTAAGGTGTTTGGCACCCGGGGCAGGTCCTTTCACAGGCAACCCCCCCCCCCCCCCAAAATACTTTTTACCCCCTCACAGTAGTATTGCTCTCATTGTATAACCTTCACAGTAGTTTTGTCCAGATATGTGCCCCCTAATAATATACACATTGTGCCCCCTCACACTATGCGCTCCTGCTGTCAGCTGGATTCCAGGCCAGGATAGCGCGGTCTGCGCACGGCCGCGTGCATGAGGCCTAAGTGTTGTTCATCTGCTCTCACCCCAGACCTTGGAGCGGCCAGTTTCCAGGTCCACAGTGAGTGAGAATCCCAAAACAACCTTGAGAAAATGTGTAGACAAAGCCTTACTCCCTTGTCCCTGCATTCACAGGTCATAAAATCCAATTTAAACGAACAGATACAAAAGGAAATTCAAATGATCAGAAACTACTTCTTCACGCTTTACTGGTACTGTTATAGGGTTGTACAATGTGGCTGGCACTGTTATTGTTTTTTATGCACTTATATAGCGCTGACATATTCCGCAGCGCTTTTCAAACATTAGCATCAAGCTGTCCCCAATGGGGCTCACAATCCTCACAAGTAGGGCTGCAACGATTACGCGATGTAATCGATACAAAAAAATCCTCAATGCAATTTCCCTGCATCGAGGATTCGTTTTTAATCACATGACCACGGAGCGTGAGTGAAGTGAAGCCTCTCGTCAGCATCGTGCTGCACTGACCAGGGCCTTGCGTGCACACATCGTCAGCACACGGCGCTGCCTGACGCTGTGAGTGCCGTCAGGTCCCTCCCAGTGCATGTTGGGAAGAAGACGCAGTCCGTCTCCTGCGGGCTCCATGTCAGCCAGCCGCGCACTGCCAGGAAAGGTAAGTATAAAGTTAGCAGGGGGCCGAATCTGGTAGGGGGGTTAGGTAGGTGCGGGGGGGGGACTGTGGAAGTGATGTTGGTGTTTTGAAGGAGGGCACCTGTGATTTGAAGGGGCTGATGGTGCTGGGGGACATGGATGGCAATGGCATGGAGGGGCTGATGGCTCTGGAGGAGTGGGGGATGGGACATGGATGGCATAGAAGGGCTGATGGCTATGGGGGACATGGGATGGAGGGGCTGATCTGATGGCACTGGGGGAGTGGGGGACATGGTGGATAGCATGGAGGCACTGGGGAAGGGGGACATGGCAATGGATGGCATGGAGGCACTGGGGGAGGGGGACATGGCAATGGAGGGGCTGATGGCACTGGTCCTGGGGGAGTGGTGGGGGACATGGCATGGAGGGGCTGATCTGATAGCACCGGGGGAGTGGGAGACATGGCAATTGGCAGTGGATGGCATGGAGACACTGGGGGATTGGGGGACATGGCAATGAATGGCATGGAGGGGCTGATGACACTGGGGGAGTGGGGGACATGGCATGGAGGGGCTGATCTGATGGCAGTGGGTGACATCACATGGCAATGGAGGCACTGGGGGAATGGGGGACATGGCAATGGAGGGGCTGATGGCACTGGGGGAGTGGGGGACATGGCAATGGAGGGGCTGATGGCACTGGGGAGTGGGGGACATGGCAATGGAGGGGCTGATGGCACTGGGGGAATGGGGGCATGGCAATGGAGGGGCTGATGGCACTGGGGGAGTGGGGACATGGCAATGGAGGGGCTGATGGCACTGGGGGAGTGGGGGACATGGCAATGGAGGGGCTGATGGCACTGGGGAGTGGGGGACATGGCAATGGAGGGGCTGATGGCACTGGGGGAGTGGGGACATGGCAATGGAGGGGCTGATGGCACTGGGGGAATGGGGGACATGGCAATGGAGGGGCTGATGGCACTGGGGGAGTGGGGGACATGGCAATGGAGGGGCTGATGGCACTGGGGGAGTGGGGGACATGGCAATGGAGGGGCTGATGGCACTGGGGGAGTGGGGGATATGGCAATGGAGGGGCTGATGGCACTGGGGGAGTGGGGGACATGGCAATGGAGGGGCTGATGGCACTGGGGGAGTGGGAGACATGGCATGGAGGGGCTGATCTGAACTCTCTGAAGGCACTGGGGGAGTGGCAATTGGCTGGTGTAAAGGGCAACTGGTTTAGCAACCAATCAGATTTCATTTTTCAGAGCTCCTTTGGAAAATGAAAGGTGGAATCTGATTGGTTGCTATTGAGAAAGTAAGCCAGTTTTCCTTTACACCACTTTTGATAAATCTCCCCCATAGTATTTGTTTTTGCCTTCTAAAAATGCCAGAAAGCCTTAGGCCTCTTTCACACTAAGAGGCGGGTGCATTGCGGTAAGATGGACCATGTGATTGGACCATGTGATGTGACGTCATCACAGGTCCTTTAGTTCTTAGCTGATGCTGGAAAAGAGAGGACAGATCGCAACTACGCGATCAAGTGACTAAGGTAAGTTAACTTTTATTATTTTTAACCCCTTCCACTTCATTTTACTATGCATTCTTTATTAAGAATGCTATTATTTTCCCTTATAACCATGTTATAAGGGAAAATAATAAAGATCGGGTCCCGTTGCTAAGCAACCATGCGGGAAAATCGCAACGCATCTGCACTTGCTTGCGGATGCTTGCGATTGTCCCGCAGCCCCATTCACTTCTATGGGGCCTGCGTTGCGTGAAAAACGCACAATATAGAGCATGCTGCAATTTTCATGCAACGCAGAAGTGATGCGTGAAAATCACCGCTCATGTGCACAGCCCCATAGAAATAAATGGGTCCGGATTCAGTGCGGGTGCAATGCGTCCTCCTCACGCATTGCACCCGCGCGGAAAACTCGCCCGTGTGAAAGGGGCCTTAGAAGAAAACAGGCCAGGTTCATATTACAGTGTGTGAACACTGGAACTCTGATCATCTGGCGACTGGCCGGAGTCCGGACAAAAAATGCTGTCACTGTGCAGCATTTTTTGTCTGGGGTAAAGCATCCGGATCCCATTACCGTCAATGGGCATCCAACTATGACAGATGCAGCCAGTAAACTCCGGCAGTCTGTTCCTCCACCGGAACAGACTGCCGGATTTCACAACATAACCTTAGATACATATTCTGGCAGAAGAACAGCCTGCTGGAGTATACCGTATTGGGTATAGCTGGATAAAACCAGCTATATGCTCTCATTGACTATAATGTGGTCCAAGGCCATCTGGCCATGTTTCGGCTCAGCAGACACGCTGGGTATCGTCCAAACAAAAAAACGCTTATTGAAGGGTTTTTTGTTTTGTTTTTTCAATCGCTGCAGCAGCCGGCAGTATCCAGCTATAACCGATGTGGTACATTCTGGCTGTTCTTCTGACAGAATGTATATTGCAGCTGTGAAAGAAGCCTTATGTGTGTGCAATTATTTGCTATACCATTGTAAGAAATAAAAATATTGTTTCTATAAAGCAATACATTATTTTGAAAAGGGTTTTTCTTATTAGAGTACTCGATTAATCGATAGATTACTTGATGACTAAAATAATAGCTGCAGCCCTACTCACAAGTTCCCTATCGGTATTACTTTGGAGTGTGGGAGAAAACCGGAGAACCCGAGGAAACCCACGCAAACACGGGAGGACATACAGACTCCATGCAGATGTTGTCCTTGGTTGGATTCGAACCCAAGACCCCAGGGCTGCAAGGCAACATGTGTTGCTGATACTGGTATGGTGAGCTTTATGTGGCTGGTACTGTCATGAGTCCATACTTTGCAGCTGGCATTGTAATGGGGTGGTACTGTGTAGGGTGACAGTTTGTGGCTTGCACTGTTTTGGTGGGCATTGTGTGGCTGGCACTGTTGTGACCATTATGTGGCTGGCACTGTTGTGGTGGGAATTATATGGTTGGCACTGTTGGGGTGGGCATTGTGTGGCTGGCTTCGTGGTGCGCCCTTTGCTCCACACCCTTTGCCCTGCACTAGTCATAACACAGAGCTCCATGGAGCATTCTCATCTTAAACCTACACGGTTCTATGCAAAAGTTTGAGGCAGGTGTGAGAAAATGCTGCTTTCAGTTTATTTTTATCAGTTAGCAAAATGCAAAGTAAATGAACAAAAGCGAAAACTAAATCCCATACATATTAGGTGTGACCGCTTCACTTGCACACAGATTTTGAGAGATCTCAGCAAGGAGGTTGTTTCAGACATCTTGGAGAACTAACCGCAGACCTTCTGTGGATGTAGGCTTGCTCAACTCCTTCTGTCTCTTCATGTAATCCCAGACAGACTGGATGTGGATGACATCAGGACCCTATCATCACTTACCATCTTTGCCCAGAAGATCTGAAGTTCTTTATGACATTGGCTTTAGGTTTGGGGTCTTTGTCCTGCTGCAGAATACATTTAAATTTGAATATTAACACTTCTGGCATCTTTAAGAGCCAGCACCCTGCCTAAGCTGCATCCAGGGCATCGTACTCAGACTACTCCGTACTAATGAGGGGCGAGCACCTCGAAACAGCTGTCTGCAGATGGATATCTGGCTTGGCTATTTTCCCTTGCCATGTCCCAAAGTTACTTCCGCACGGTGGCGCTATTGAGTTGGTTCTCTTTCGATTAGGACAGGGACCGGCAAACTGCGGCTCTCCAGCTGTTGCAAAACTGCAACTCTCAGCATGCAAAGACTGCTTACAGCTATGAGCCTACAGCAGGGCATGGTGGGAATTGCAGTTTTACAACAGCTGGAGGGCCGCAGGTTGGCCATCCCTGGATTAGGAGATACCACTTTGCCTATTATTATCTCATGGAGCATTGCCAAGAAGTCTCCATACCATGGAGTACTTCCAGCAGATCCCCATACCATGGAGTACTTCCAGCAGATCCCCATACCATGGAGTACTTCCAGCAGATCCCCATACCATGGAGTACTTCCAGCATATCCCCATACCATGGAGTACTTCCAGCAAATCCCCATACCATGGAGTACTTCCAGTAGATCCCCATACCATGGAGTACTTCCAGCAGATCCCCATACCATGGAGTACTTCCAGTAGATCCCCATACAGGGCCGGTCTCTTTCAGAAGATGCAGTACATTACCTACAACACTTCTATTTTCTTACTTTTCAGCATTTTTTTTTCAAACCTGCCTAAAACTTTTGCACAATACTGTATGTCATATCTACAGTAATTGCAATAAATGACTGATTCCTGGTGGTTACATATCTGAGATCCTTATATATTTGAAGAATGAGGTTTCCTTACCCCATGGTGGGCACTCCAGAGAAGAAAATGTGGGTGTGCCTGTTCCACTGATTTGGAAAAGTTTGTACGATTGTTCAGCCGATCACCCCCCGTATAAATGACCCTTTTTATATTTTAGGGATTGTGAGATTAAAGGAACCTTTCCTTAAGCCATTCCCATTGGAAGATTATCTTGACCTTTTTGATGTCGCAGCCCAAAAAATCCAAGATTTTCACAACGAAGACGCCCTGTTAGATTCTGGGCGGATGAATCAGATCCTCACAGGTAGGTGGCAATCGAGGAGATGGCACAATGATGCAAATTATAAACGTACGGGATATGTACGTATCATTTTTTTTTCATGCAGGAGAAGCCAGTGCGTCTACCATGTGGGACAACAGTCCTTGGTCTTACTTCTATGACAACGTCACCAACACGGAGCCCCCAGTGCTGATCCAGGACTTCATTCATGCTTTCCAGCCAAGGGCCAAGTTCATTGTCATGCTGCGGGACCCTGTGGAGAGGTTAAAAAATTATTTATTATGCATCTCAACTACATCAACTTGTGGTAAATCACAGGTGTTATATTTACTGGGGGGCTTTCAACCACACGGTACCAACCGCTCAATGTGTAAGAACTGCTAGGATGCCTTCACACGGGGCAGGTTTTGTTGCAGAACTGAAAATGACTTGCATTCACCTGAATACCGCTTGCAGAAATCAATGAGCCTGCCGCCAAAACAACCCCATTCAGGTGAACGGAACTGAATTTCAGTTCAGTTCAGCAAAATTTGCCACATGTGAAGGAACCCTTAAAGGGGTTGTCTCATCTCATACAATGGGGATATATCGCTAGGATATGCTTCCATTGTCTGATAGGTGCGGGTCCCACCTATCTCCAAAACTTGCCAAGTGGTGGCTGGAGGATTCCGGTCCGGCCACCACCAAGCGTTCACCCCATAGAAGTGAATGGGAGCGCACGGCGCATGACCGGCCGCTGCTCCCATTCACTTCTATGGGCCCGACGGAAATAGTCAAGCCAGCGCTCGGCTATTTTCGACTGCCCCATAGAAATGAATGGAGGGGCGGCTGCGCATGCTACACCGAGAACGGATCCCCGAAAGTAGTGGAGGGCACAACCACCCTCCATTCATTTCTATTGGGCTGCAGAAAGTAGCCGATTGCTGAACGCTGGCATGGCTATTTTCGTCGGGCTCATAGAAGTGAATCGGAGCAGTGGCCGGTCATGCGCGGTGTGCTCCTATTTACTTTTATGGGGAGAGCGCTTGGTGGTGGCCGGGCCGGAGTCCTCCAGCCACCACTTGGCAGGGCTCCGATCGGTCCACTGGGACCCGCACCTATCAGACAATGGTGGAATATCCTAGCTATATGCCTCCATTGTCTGAGATGAGACAAACCCTTTAAAGGGGTTTTCCAAGACTTTCTTACTCGTGACCTATCCCGTAGATCAGCTGTTTGAGAAGGAGCGCCGCTGCCTTCTCTCTGCTTCCCCTTCCCAGCTCAGTCCCTTAAAAGTAAATGAGGCTGAGCTGCGATACCAAGCACAGCCACTATACCAGTGATGGTGAACCTTTTACAGACAGAGTACCAAAACTGTAACTCAAAACCCACTTATTTATCACAATGTCCCAACACAGCAGCTTACCCTGAGTACTACAGTCCAATATAGTATATCCTCCATGTACTTTATCATTTAGCGATAATATCCTGCCTTAATTCAATGCTGTGCTTGTGCTGCTCATAGTGCGCCCTGCGCTGATGAAGGGCAGGAAAAGTCTAAGGCATATTGGTACACCATAGACTTTGTCCAGGGTGCGTGTGCCCACAGAGAGGGCTCTGAGTGCCGCCACTGGCACCTCTGCCATAAGTTCGGCACCACTGCACTATACAGTGTACGGCGCTGTGTTTGGTGAGCTGAGAGAAGGCCACACCCACTGCCTTCTCTAAACAGCTGATCAGCGGGGGTCTCGGGTGTTGGACCCCCACCGATCAGATACTGATGACCTATCCAGAAGATAGGTCATCAGTAAAATAAAAATCTTGGAAAACTCTTTTAAGGCTAGGCTAAAAATCCGCGGCAGAAAATTCAGTAGCAGATTAGTAGCATTTTGGTTGAGAATTTTGGAACAGGTTTTAGAAGCATTTTTGCCACTGTTTTTCTAATTCCAGCCCCTTGGTGGGATAATTGTTTTTGGTGGCAGAAACCCTGCTAAGTATAGGTCATCAATATCAGATGGGTTGGGGTCTGACTCCCTAGACCAACACGAAGAGAGGCCGCAGAGCTCCATGAATGCTCAGACCTCTTCCTAGGTCACGTTGCCTAAGCGCATCTCAGTCCCACTCAAGTGAATGGGACTGAGCTGCAATACCAAGCACAGCCACTATACAGTGTATGGCGCTGTGCTAGGACAGCTGAAAGAGACCGCAGAACTGGCTGGAGCTCTGGTGAGCACAGCGGCCTCTTCAAACAGCCGATCGGCGGGATTGCTGGAAATCAGACCCCTGCCGATCTGATATTGATAACCTATCCTGAAGATAGGTCATTGATATCAAATTCCTGGATAACCCCTTTAAGGCCTGTCAGCTGTAGACCACCTACTTGCTGTTGGTTTCCATGTTTCAACTATCTTGACTACAAAACTTACTTGTTTTGGAAAATTGCATTTATTTTGGAGGAGATCATTTAAAAAAAAAATGAATTTAGATGCAAAATCTCTGCCAGGCAATGTAGTTTAACAGTCAGCGGTGTACAAAAGAACTTTTTTCAAACACTGTAATTTTATATCGTGCATCTGCTGATGTCCTCACATAATACTTGTCATTACAATATCGCAGTTTTCTTTTTTTTTTTTCATTCTCACAGCATTTTTTAAAAATCTCCAGTTGTTACTTTAAAGCAGGCATCCTCAAACTGCGGCCCTCCAGCTGTTGTAAAACTACAACTCCCACAATGCCCTGCTGTAGGCTGATAGCTGTAGGCTATTCGGGCATGCTGGGAGTTGTAGTTTTGCAACAGCTGGAGGGCCGCAGTTTGAGGATGCCTGCTTCAAAGTGTGCATTTGGAAATGCACTACATTTTTTGCTTTGCATTTTTTACCATTTCATGCCCTAGGTATGCAGTTTTTCTGGAGTTTTTCCAGTATAATTTTCTATATTGAAATATGCATGCTTAAAGGCTTTTGGGCACTTCAGCAAGTGGCATTTATCATGTAGAGAAAGTTAATGCAAGGCACTGACTAATGTATTGTCATTGCCTCCTTTGCCGGCTGGATCCATTTTTCCATCATATACACTGCTCGTTTCCATGGTGACGACCACCCTGCAATCCTTCAGTGGTGGTCGTGCTTGCACACTCTAGGAAAAAATGATGGCCTTTCTGGTGACCGCGACCATGGCAGCGCACATAGGCTGGTGCTTTTTCTTAGTGTGCAAGTACGGCCACCGCTGCTGGATTGAAGGAGGCAATATGGACAATCACAATTTTATTAGTAAGTGCCTTGTATTAACTTCCTCTACATGGTAAATCTTGTGTACCTGGTGTGGAAATTGACCTGCTGTGCAGATTTTGAAATCCACAGCATGTCCGTTGTGTATGTGCAGATTTCACCTATTGTAATGCAGGAGGTGAGATCTGCGGTAAATCCGTGGCAAGATCCACAAGTAACACATACAGAATTGGCGATTTGGTGCAGAAACGCAGCACAAAAATCCACGCGGAAAATACGCATACACTACACTGCTGTGTGCACTTAGCTTTGTCATGACGACATATAAAAGGTCTTGATCTGCGGGAATCTGAGTGCTGAGACCTCCATTAATCGCTAGAACGAGGAGAGAGAAGCGCTTGCATATCGTGACGGAATTGACATGGGCCAATAGACTTTCTGCAGCGATAAGAGAGAGCGTGATGTGTGAGCGCTTCTCTCTTCTCGTTCTAGAGATTATTGGGGGTCTCAGCACTTAGACATTTACCGATATGTCCCTATGACATATCAAAAGCTCCGTAACCTTTTAAAGTGTCACAAAATGCTATAAAAATCCCCTGTAAAAACAGATAAAATGTATGTAAAGGACGACTAAGTCAGCAGTAAACCATTAATACATTTTTAGACTTTGTTGTCGCCTTCAACGTAAAGTGAGAATTCTGGTTGACACCTTCAGCTCTGCTACATCTGCACATAGGACACATGACTGTGAGCCTGAACCTGGGACAGGATCTATTTCTGCCGAGCTGTAAAGCTTCCTTCTATTCTGGTCGCCGCTGATCTTGATGACGCTCTTCTCTCTCTCCTCACAGGCTCTACTCTGATTATTTGTACTTTGCTATTTCGAACAAGTCAGCGGAGGATTTTAACGACAAAGTGAACGAGTCTCTGCAGATGTTTGAGAGCTGCCTTCAAGCTTCCTCCCTGCGCTCCTGCGCTTACAATACCACCTTCAGCAACACGCTGCCGGTATGTGACGCCCCCTGGGGACCCTCTGTGTACACATCCAGGGCCACGACATCTGTTCTAATCAGTGCCCGGGGAGTACGGCACATCTGCTACTGCTTCCAGCCTCGCAGCAGAGCGGTTCTATTCCCTCGATGTGTAGAGAACGATTAATTAGAATATTCTATTAGTATGAGCATGGAGCACAAGTTTAAGCTCTGTTCACACTAGTATCCTCCTTTTTGTAATGGAGCTGTGACCATGACTGACTCCACTGGTTTTAATGGAGATCTGGGACATCTTCTGTAATCTGTAAGCCACATGGACTCCATTAATGCTAGTTTCAGCAGTGAAAGCCAAGCACTTCCACCCCTGTCCACAGGGGGCTCCAGTGCTCAGATCCCCACCGATCGCTAGAACAAGGGTCCCAGCCCCCTGTGAGAAGAAGTTTTAATAGAGTGGCATGAACTCTGCTCCACCGACTGTCTATGGGGCGGAGGCAATCAGCAAGGTGTTCTTGACCGCTGCTCCATTCAAGCTCCTCCTCACTGCATAAGGCTTCATGCACATGACCATGTCCGTATTGTGGTCCACAAAAGAGCGATTAGAAAAATACGGATAATGTCCGTGTGCAGTCCGCAATTTCTTATTCCCATTACTAGAAACGGACATTTTTATCTGCAATATGAACCAGCATAGGACATGTTCTATAATTTGCAGTTCGGACATAGGGACACGGACCCATTGATTATGAATGGGTTCGTGTGCAATCCGCAAAAAATGTGGATTGGCCGCGGATGCGAAATACGGTCGTGTGCATGAAGCCTAATTGTACTGAAGAGGAGTTGATTGGACCAGCAGTCAGGCACTCTCCTGTTTCTGCATGTTTTGCATGGTTGTGGCAAGAAGCTGAACTTCCGTATGCCCTGCACAATCATGATTTCTTATATTGTCATATTGAGAAATTGCTGATAATGCAATTTCCTAATAATGTTGTTTGCAGTATGGATTAAAATCTGCAAAACACATCTAAATCTATAGGGTGCGACACCCTCCTTAGAATGCATGTGTACCATACAGAACTGCTGTTCTGTCACAGTATGAAATATTCTACAGAACTTCATAATCATGGAGGTCTGTAAGGTCGGATGTACACGAGATATCTTTTGGCCAAACAGGCATTCTCCCTTGGTTCCTCAGTACACACGCATGCTCGGCTTGGCCAACTGTGCCTGCATTGTGAATGGTGAGAGGACAGAAAGCCAATGCCGGATACCTCAGGCAGCAGCTTATCTCCCTGAGGACAAAAGGATCGGGCATATTTCACCTGATCCTTATTTCCTCATGACGTCTGCCGTTGGAGGAGAGTTGGGAGACCTCCATACACGTTAGATGGTTGGCCAGTCCCACCGAAATCAGCGGGTTCAGCTGACATTTATCTAATGTCAATTTAAAGGAGTTGTACAAGTTTAAGTTTTTTTTTTTGTAAACTCCTCCTCTTGGCCAGACCTGTGAAGGGAAGCTTACTTTCCTCCTTGCCAGTGCTGGCTCTCCGCTCCTGGTCTTCCAGGCCTGGGCTGCTCCGCTGCATTCTCTCACTGTACACATCCAGTTTGACACTGCTGCATCCAATCGCTGACCGTGACTGTGATCTGCTCCCCTTGCATCTTGACAAATTGTCACATGAGGGGAGCAGGTCACTGCTGCAGCCTGCGATTGGCTGCAGCTGTGTCAAGCCGGACGTTTACATCCAGGAACTCCAGCGAAGCAGCAGAGGCCGCAGAGGGCCGGAGCCGAGAGCCAGCGTCAGGAAGCAGTTAAGGATGCTTCTCTTCACAGGTCTTCCTAGGAGGAGGGGGAGATGAGGCTATTATTTATGCACTTTAGGACTCGTGTACACCACCGGCCACCTGGGACTGGAAAGATTGAACCTTGATACAGCTGTCGGCTTTCCTGCATTCCACATGATATGAGTGCTGGAGCATCTTCTCTAAGAACTGTGTGTTGTGCCATTCCTCTCTTATTCCTCCTGGATATGTATGAATAAATTGACAATTGGGTGTCACCCTTAGAGTCTTAGGGTACAACTACATGGTCAGGTTTCCAGGTTTAGTTTTGAAAACCAAAATCAGGAGTGGATCATAAAGGAGAGAAAATATGGTAACATCCAACTTGGGGCTCATGCACACGAACATATTTTCTTTCCGTGTGTGTTATGATTTTTTCTTTGCGGACCATATGTGGAACCATTCGTTTCAATGGGTCTGCACAAAAAAACGTTTCCATATGTCCGTCCTGCAAAGAAATAAAACATGTCCTATTATTGTCTGCATTACGGACAAGGATAGGACTGTTCTATTAGGGGCCAGCTGTTCTGTAAAATACATACGGACGTGTGCATGAGCCCTTACTCATACATTTCTAGAAGGAATGACAGAGGAACAGCACAATGCAGACTATTAAGAAAAGCTGCTCCAGAATTGTGACGTCATGGGGAAATGCTAATAATGAAACCTGCCCAGCGTCGTCTGTATGTTCTATATCCATAAGTTGTAGTTATAGTCTGTAGAACATGTAAACGGAGCTTTTTTTCCTCCAGTGGTTATATGAGGGGTTATGTCCGTGTTCCGGCACTCTTAGTGTTTGTAATTCTCAGTTCGGCTCTGAAGGGAATTTGTCGAGATCCTGGTAAATCCCTTCCTCTACAAAGCCCATGGCCAGAGATACAGATAAGCTGGTGAAGGATTCCAGCTCCGGGGGCACAGGCAGCGCTGATAATGGACTCGTCTGTTCTCTCTAGCAGACATTTTATTATCGTTGATCCTTTATATTGTATAATTGTACAGTATTTGTAGCTATGCTTTTGTATTCATTCTAGAGGAATCTCCCTGTATCCCGTCCTGCATTTCCTATTACCCCACTTGCCCCTATACAAATAACATTTTCAGAAATGTAAAACATGCATGTGCTGGCTTGTATAGACAGGAATATACTTTTCTAATCAGAGACACGCCTTATACATAGATCCATGACACATAATGGGGAGACCTGGCACTAAACTGCTTACCATTGCAGTGTCGTAGTGAGTACAGCAGGCGCCACTAGGGGGAGCTCACTGCATACATATTAATACAGCTTCTATAGAATTCTCCACTAGTATTAATATGTAGTTGGCTCCCCCTAGTGGTAGCTACTTACATACAGAATTCTATAATATGCCGGTGTTCAGCCAGATTCCTATACCTTGGCAGAACGCTATACCCGGAAGTGAAGCGGACGCTTTGGAAGTGTGGCGCCGCGCAAGCGCACATCCACTGGATTAGTAATAATCATTGCACTGCCGTGGGAGAAGTACAAAACTTAATTCGCGAAACCGTACACCACGCGTGCGCATGTGGTGACCTCGATATTCTGCACTCAGCTCTGCTATGTGGTAAGGATGAACTGCCCCTGATGGAACATTTTGCACTGGAAAATCTACCTACCCCTAAATGCGCACATGCGGTGTACGGTTTCGCGCATGCGCATGAAGTCCGGTGCTCCTCCCGCGGAGCCGCACACACCCTCCTCCAGCTGATTCCTGTGAGCCCGCGCCACTTCCGGGTATAGCGTTCTGTCAAGTTATAGAAATGTGGCAGAACACCGGCATACTAGCATTGCATTGCTTCTGCTCATAAAGTAATAATTTCCCACTAATAGACTAAAGTTTTAGCAGTGCCGTAATATACAGATGGAGGTTCAGTTTTGGCGCCAATGAGATTATTTAAATTGTCCTGTTTTCCCAGGTTCGTCTTCAGGTCGGACTCTATGTGGTATATTTATGGGACTGGTTGTCTGTGTTTGATCTGGATCAGTTTCTCATACTCCGCCTGGAAGATCATGCAGCGAATATCACCCAGAGCATGAGGCTGGTGTACAGATTCCTTAATCTAGGTAAGGTCCGTGTTTGTTTTAGGGGTGGTAGCCGCAGTCAGTGCCACCCATACAGCTGTACAGGGGTAACATAGTAACATAGTATATAAGTAGAGTTGAGCGAACTTCTGTTTTAAGTTCGGCGTCCAAGGTTCGGGTTCGGGTTATCCAAGCATTCCGTTATGGATTCCGCTACCACGGACCATAACGGCATTTGGAATCCATAAGGGGATTCTTCAATGAACCCGAACCTTGGACAACACGGAGGATCTGGGGTGACGTCACCGTCATGTGATCAGAGCAGGGGGCGTGGCTCAGTACTGGATTAGATAAGAGGTGGTGGACTACGACCTCTTATCCAATCCAATACTGAGCCACGCCCCCTGCACTGATCACATGACGTTGACATCACCCCAGGTCCTTCACCCCGGATTCCAAATGCCGTTATGGTCCGTGGTAGCGGAATCCATAACTGGATGCTTGGATAACCCGAACCGGAACTTTGGACGTCGAACTTAAAACAGAAGTTCGCTCAACTCTATATAGAAGGCCGAAAAAAGACATTTATCCATCCAGTTCGGCCTGTTATCCTGCTAGTTGATCCAGAGGAAGGCAAAAAAAAAAACTGTGAGGTAGAAGCCAATTTTCCCCACTTAAGGGGAAGAAAACTCCTTCCCGACTCCAATCAGGCAATCAGAATAATTCCCTGGATCAACGATAGGAAATAGAAATAGGGTAATAGGAAAAGGTGGCAGTGCCATTATAGACATGCCCGGAACTAGCACCCGTCAAGGTTGGGCAGCTGCCAAGGCCCACTGCTACGGGGGGGGGGGGGGGCCCCCACTGAGCTGCTATGAGCACTTCCATCAATACAGATGAAAGAACTCATTGCTGGAGCTTCTGTCATTTGACTTATGCAGTACCCCTTCTGGAGGGCCCTCTGATAGTCAAATGAGGCTGCTGCAGAGACTCAAACACGCCCCCTCTACACGTGCTGCCTGAGGACAGAGAGCACAGTTTGTCAGTGAGTAGTAAGTCTGCACTGTGACTGCCTTTTGTCTGTGGGACAGGGAACTCTTCTAGTTGCTGGTGGATGTTGCAGTAGACAAGCAGATTCATGCTATTTGTTTTACTGCTTCATTAAGCAGTTTGCCTCCATGACGCCTTCCCCCCCCATATCCTGTCCTATCTCAGGAGCCCCTGCTGTCTCCTTTCCTCCTTCATGTATCCAGAGCTCCTGTCTCCTATTGCTGCCCTGCACAGACCTCCTGCCCCTACTTCTTATATGAATCCCCCTCAGAGCCCCTTCCACCTACTTGCTGTGTTCACCCCTTCTGTCCATCCATCTGGCCCCTGTGTAACTCCTCTGCCCCTCATTATGGTGGTGTCTAAACCGCATGCACCATAAGGACCTTCTAACGTCACAGGGTCATGTCACTGTGCCCCCCACCCTGTACTGTGCCCCTCACCTCGTATTGTGCCCCCTTATACCCTGCTCCAGCAATGATAGGTATGTGAGGGGGCCACTGGAGGATCATTGCACTGTGACGGTCCCTTACCCAGTATAATGACCCCCAGTGAATCCATTTAGTACAGGCATCCTCAAACTGCGGCCCTCCAGCTGTTGCAAAACTACAACTCCCAGCATGCCCGAACAGCCTACAGGTATCAGCCTACAGCAGGGCATTGTGGGAGTTGTAGTTTTACAACATCTGGAGGGCCGCAGTTTGAGGATGCCTGATTTAGTATAATGATCCCCATTGACCCTCCATTGAATATAATGACCCCCAGTGCCCCCTCTATACAGTATAACCCCCAGTGTGGGGGGCGACTGGGGGTCATTATTCTTAATGGGGGGCGACTGGGGGTCATTATTCTGAATGGAGGGCGACTGTGGGGTCATTATACTGCGTGGGAGAGCACTGGGGTCATTATACTCTGAGGGCCCCTTACACAGTATAATGACCCCAGAGCCCCCATTCAATATAAGTAAAAATACCCCAGTGACCACTATACCGTATAATGCCTAGTGTGGGGACCACAGGGGGTCATTATTCTGAATGGAGGGCCCCCAGTGGGGTCATTATACTGTGTGTGGAGCCACGGGGGGTCATTATACCGTGTGGAAGCCACAGGGGGACATGTAAATGTAAAATGCTTAAAGTGGGCCCACTGGGATTTATCGGCCAAGGGCCCACATAAACCTGGAGTCGGCCCTGATTATAGAGAGTGGTTTCCTGCTGTCTATTAGACTGCATGTAAGAAACTAAGCTAATGAATTTCACAACTCCTAACTGGTGAGTTGAGAAAGACATATGGAGGATATAGGGCCCTTGTACTGGTCTTTCACGGGGCCCTCTGCTGTATGTGTTCACCCTAGCCAGGAATCAGGAATCGTCACCTGGTATTGATTTACACTGTTTACCTTGCGGTAATATATAGATAGTTACTCCAGTTATGGTCATTTAGGCTAGAGCCAGGGCTTGTGTAATGAATAAAGTCTATGTGTCACAGTGCCATTAGCATAAAGAGTATGATAGAGAATTACATTTATTGTATGGCGTTACTGGTCCAACCCCTATGTTTGTATCCCATCTCCACATAAATTGGGAGTCACTTTTTTTTATATGTTTTAGTTCTACAGACTTAATAAATATTCATTTTATGGTATAATGGTTTTGGCTCAGTTGCTCTTTGTTTATATTGGTTTGGAGATAATGAATATTTGGAACTGAGCTATTTATGGTTGAAGTCGGTTATTATAGGACTTTATTTACTGTTAGGGTCCTTTCACACTTGCGTTCTGAGGATCCGGCAGGCACTTCCGTCCCGCCGGATCCGTCCGAACGCAAGACTCCTGAAGCATTAGAAGACTGATCAGTCTTCAGTATGCTTTCAGGTTACTATGGCAGCCACCACACTATTAAAGTCCTGGTTGCCATAGTAGGAGCGGGGAGCGGTATACTTAAAGTCCGTGCGGCTCCCGGGACACTCCAGAGTGACGTCAGAGCGCCCCATGCCCATGGATCACGTGATCCATGCGTGTAGGGCGCCCTGACGTCACTCTGGAGCGCCCGGAGCCGCACGGATGGTAAGTATACTGCTCCCCGCTCCTCACTACATTTACCATGACAACCAGGACTTTAGCGTCCTGGCTGCCATGGTAACACTGAGAAAAAGCTAACGTCGGATCCGGCAATGCGCCGAAACAACGTTTAGCTAAGGTCGGATCCGGATTAATGCCTTTCAATGGGCATTAATTCGGATCCGACCTGCGGCAAGTGTTCCGGATTTTTGGACGGAAAAAAAAGCGCAGCATGCTGCGGTATTTGCTGCGTCCAAAAAACGTTCCGGTCCTGAACTGAAGACATCCTGATGCATCCTGAACGGATTTCTCTCCATTCAGAATGCATGGGGATGATCCTGATCAGGATTCTTCCGGCATAGAGACCCGACGACGGATCTCTATGCCGGAAAACAAAAACGCCAGTGTGAAAGGGCCCTTAAAGATCAGCATCAGAGCATGCAGGGGAGCCACGGAAGGTGAGTAACTTTTTTTTTTTTTTTTTTTCTCCCACGACTTTCAGAAGCAGAAATCCAGAAACAAATCTGCATAACTTGGTGTGAATTTGCCGATACAAACTTGCCTCTGAATTCTTCCATAATTTCTCCAGACATTTTGTGCAGCAGTTCCGGAACATGTAGATGCACCCTAAGGCTAAATGCACACAATCAGGATTGCGTGCGGAAAATCCGCACCGTAGGTAATGCACATTGTATTATGTGAGAATTTAAAGTTCTCATTTATATGATTCTGATATTATTATTTTTTTTTGTGTAGATTTTGACCTACGGTGTGGATTTTGAAATCCGCAGCATGTCAATTAATTATATTGTTCCTGACCGGATTTTCTCCATTCACTTAGTAAAATCTGCATGCAAATCCGCACCACTTGATGCGGATTGTCCGCACGGATTTCCCTGCGAACACCTGCGGATTCTCTGCACATCAATCCTGAACGTGTGCTTGTACCCTAAGGGTACGGTCACACAAGAAGGAATTTCTGCTGCAGATTTTGCTGTGAATTTCGCTCAAGCATGGAAGTGAAATCCATGGTGGATTTTGGAATCGGCACTACAGTTCAATTTACAGAATTGGTGCATGCAAAATCTGCCGCCTTTACTCCACGCATGAACTAAGTGTTTGAGCAGAGCTGTCATTTTTGTACAGTTGCCATTGATTCCCTTTTATATTCACCTATGGCTGGCACAGGCATAGAGAGCAATGTGGAAAATTATATTTCAGTCTGGTTGTAATATGCTCGCCAAAAAATAAGAGGAAGGAGATTGCTTCGAGACAGGAACTGGAGATCTGTGAATTGCATTAAATCGTATTTTAATACTTGCAGGGCCCTTGAGTGTAACACAGGAAGCCTCTGTAACCCAGAAGCAAGCCTCAAACAGCCGTCGCCCTGAAGACTGCAGCCTGGGTCCTATGCTTCCTCACACCAGACAGGTTCTGATTGATTTCTATCAGCCCTACAACCAGAAGTTGGCGCAAATGCTTGCAGACAGAGCTTTTTTGTGGGAGACGTAGCGAGAAAATCCAGTAAAAAACTGCTCTCTTGAATCTTTCTCTGCTGCATGACCGGCTGCACGAATAGGGAAGCTCTGACATCTAGTGGCCTGATGTGGACATTGCATGCATCAGACATTAGCAAGGGTTAAGGGCCCTCTAGTGTTAACATGCTGGAATTGCAGTCAAAGGAATGTGCCAAAAATTGCCAATACGGACGAACACTGATGTAACGGCTCGTGTACTGCATCAGTCCACGTATTTTATGAACTCATGTTAAGCATAAATGGACTGTTATTCATGAAATAAAGTGCACTGAATGCCACAAGGACCTAATAAAGCTGCACATGTCAGAAAGGGCTCGTCTCATGGCAGGATAAAGCTGTTATTAACGCACAGAAACCTATTTTTTTGTATGCTTCACATGCAATTAAATTAATATTTAAATCTGGTGTTGTGGATGTTTTCGGTTTGCAGGTTGGTTTGAGCTCTGGATTGTGTATACCTTACTGCATTTCCTGTACTAATCGGCAGCATCTGTGAGAACCTAACTTTTATATGGTACATCTTGCGGGACAAGATATACTTTCTGATCGCACCATTTAAAACTGCATTTGATGTAGTCTTAACCCGTTCGCTACTGCTGGAGCGTTGAGCAAACATGGCACTCGCACGAGACCCGCTGCTAATGACTGCGACCGGCAATAATGCCGATCGCGGTCATAAAAAGGCTTTAGAAGCCGTGATCAAGTGAGATCACGGCATCTACAGGGTGAAAAACACAGAAGCTCGTGCTTCCTGGCTTCTTGAGAATGCGGCCAATGAGAATGTCGGTAATTGAATTCAATAATTCAATATGCTGGGTCTCTCTGAAGAGACCTAGGGAATTAAAGCTGCAATTCTTATTTTGGCCAGCAGGAAAGAAGCAATTGTATACAAATCATGAGCCTAAAAGACCCATGATTGTTCAGTTTAAAAAAAAAAAATTTTGTAGGCTCAAATACAAGCTTAAAAATCATTAAAAAAAGACTTTAATATATAAATTTTTTTTAAAAAAAATCTAAAAGTTTAAACTACACCCTTTCCGTAGAATAAAAAAATAAATAAAGAACAAAAAATATAAACATCATGGCCATCACCACGTCCGAAAATACCTGTACTATTTAAAATATAAAAATATTTTTCCAATACGGCTAATGGCGTAACGGAAAAAAGGTCAAAATGACCAATTTGCCATTTTTTCATCTCTTCCCTTACCCAAAAAAGTTATAAAATGTGATTAAAAAGTCACACACACTCCAAAATAGCTGTATGAGGGTGTGTTTGACTTTTTGATCACTTTCTGTTCCTATCTCCCAAGATCTTGTTGCAGGAGAGCCGTTCAGACACTGGACACGCAGTGCTCTCTGGAAATGACCACTCAGATGTGTGGCCACAATTGGTCAAAAGTACGTGATCAGAGTTATTGCCGGTCACGGACTCTGCCACTGAGTGTTTGCTGTGTAAAACAGCAGACATATGGCGGCTATGGAGCCCACTGAGCTCTTGTGTGGGCTCCATCTTTAGAGATCTGACATCCTCTGTACATGTCTGGCGGATGTTGGGAGGGGGTCAAATGACCACTAACCTTCCAACAGACTTTGCTTAAATCAATAGTACAGGTTGATATAAGAAACTTTGAAATATATCAAATCAGAGAAAATGTGTTTTTCTTCCCTATCTTAAACTAACATTCTCTGCTAAAAATCCTTTTACATGAGTCAAGGATCAGAATTATTACTGGGGATTACTTGTTTAACCAAAGGCTCATTCACAGTAATTGGCTCATGTAAATGTGCTGCTGATCCCCTGACAAATTAGCAAATGCTTCTTTGTCGGCAGTATACTGCCCTTTGTAAACAATTTAACTGAGGACAAATGATTGTAGTATATGGAGTGTAGTATATGCACAAATTTCCAATCACTACCTGCACTCCGCCCATGTAAAATGGCCCCAAGACAGTCCTAAGAGATGAGACGGCTGTCAGCTCACTGAAGGATCAGATTACATGTCTTGAGGAGGAGGAATAAGCTACTAGAGGTAGAAAGAGACATTTTCTCTGAAAAGCTATATTACAAAGTTTCTCATGTTCACCTGTAATGATCATTCATGCAAAGTTAATTGACAGGTTAATGACCATTTAAGCATCAGAAAGATGTCAATGAAATTACCAGATGCATCTACACAACGGGTGAAAGTGAGCAAAGGTAGTCTTGCTTAAACAGTCCATAAGTGAAGTCACTGGCTCTCCAGGGGTTTAATTACGTTAAAGTCCATTCCATACACATCGCAACAAGGTACAGAGAGGTTAATTACATTAAAGTCCAGTCCTTGGCATATCACAAAATTATAAAAATACCTTTCTCATTGTGGCTTAGGTGCGTTTGAGTCTTTCACAATGGGTACTATACTATAGTATTTCAGTTTCTCAAAGAGCTCATGTACATGCTCCTCCAGCCCAGTCAGGAGTCCGGGCTGTTTGCCTCCATCAAGCCGGATCCGTCTGGCTGTCGTCTTCCCGACATCTTGTTTCCTTGTAGGACAACTGATCTTTCTTCATCCCCTTCGCCTACTGGTTCTTCAGGATAGTGGATCGTCCATCAACAGACCATGCAAGTAATATAGACATATAGGGGGATATTTATCAAAACTGGTGGCAAGGAAAACTGGCTTAGTTATCTATACCATCCAATCAGATTCCACCTTTTATTTTCCAAAGGAGCTCTGAAAAATGAAAAGTGGAATCTGATTGGTTGCTATGGACAATTAAGCCAGTTTTTTTTTACACCAGTTTTGATAACTCTCCCCCATAGAACCAATAATGGATCTATCAACAGCAGCTTTCTGACAGGCAGATGTGCTAATCAAGATCTGCCAGAATTCTGGCACACCTGCCATCTGGAGCCTTCTTTACTAAATAGTTTAGATTTATTTTATTTTTTTTGTCGTTTCCACCAAGGGGTTTTTGCCTAATGGGAAATTGGGTATGGTGTAAGATTCAACAATTTACACCCATATTTGTGTGCAAATATCTGGTGCAAAGTAAGTCAACTAATAGGCTGTATGTATTGGACAGCCTGAAGGTGCACTAAATTTATCATCCAGCATCAGCCGCTGTGATAGATCTGTCACATTTATGCTGTCAAAGTATTACACAGGATTAGTAAAATCTTTACAAAGCAAAAATATGCTGTTTTCTGTCATAGGCCTGTAACTGGTATCAGCGCTCCACCTATTCAGCCCCGGTGGTTTTAATTAGAAGAAGACTGCATAAGGGTTAATTAATTCCTACCAGTTCTCAGTTGGAGTTCCTGAGCAGGGTTGAGCGAACTTGTGTTTTTAAGTTCTGCGTCCAAACTTCGTCCAAAGTTCGGATTCCGCTAATCCATAACTGGATTCTTTGATAAACCCGAACCCGAACCTTGGACGCCGAATATAAAAAACAAGTTTGCTCAACACTATTCCTGAGAGCACATAGAAAAGTGAGCTTTTGACATCTGTTCACATGGTGCCACTGTTGCTGTGGTGCTGTGCTGGCAGGACCCAGTGCCAGGGTGGCTTTGTCTAGCAGCAGAGGTGCTGTTTAACTGCTGGGTCCCGCTGCCTACTGGTGCAGTGCTGCAGCGTTGGCAGTCGCTACTTATTGCAGAGCCAAATCCACTCGAGGAGGCAACCTTGGCGTTGCGGGTGGGCCTATGCATTTTGATCAAAACGTATACCAATGCCTCGTGTGCAGTATGTATATCAGGGGGCTGTATATTATTTATTGTTCTGAGAATGTGGATGTGCGATCCATGTTTTTCTTCTTCTTTTTTTGCTATTTCAATAGTCCTGTAGCTATATATTTTGGCAATTGTAGAGTGGCTTGTTGGCACCAAGGGCACATGCCTAGGTGGTCCCTCTCTATGTAAAGCACAAAAATTCTCACTTGAATCATGAATTGTCTAATCAATCACAGCAAACGTTTCATTTCTCATAGCGCACCTGAAAAATGAAAGCTGCTCTGTGATTGGTTTCTATGAGTGACACAGTTTTTTTCTTTTAGAACAGTGATGGTGAACATTTTACAGAAAGAGTGGTCAAACTGTAACCCAAACCAAATTATTTATTGCAAAGTGCCAACATGGCAATTTACCCTGAATACGAATATCTTACATGTACTTCATCACTTAGCTATAATAGCCTGCCTACATTCAGTCCGCTGCCTGTGCTGTTCATAGTGCGCCCTGCGCTGATGACTGGCAGGAAAATTCTAAGGCGTATTGGTACACCATAGACTTTTTCCAGGGCGTGGGTGCCCACCGAGGGGGCTATGGGTGCTGGCTCTATCTCCCGTGCCATAGGTTGGCCACCCCTGTTTTAGGTTATATGGAGATTTTAGCTGCGACACAAGGCACGCACCCGAGCATCGCTGTGTAGAACTGCAGCTATTGAACTGAATGGGACGACAGGTTACCATGACTGCAGAATTGCAAAAATCCAGCATTTTTTTTTTTTTCTAGATTTCACATTTGTTGCAACTTGTGAGTCGCGCTGTGACCCCATTCTGCTCAATGGCTGCAGTGCTACACAGACCCTTGGTTGCTCTCTACCAATATTGCCATGACCATTTTCTGAAGTCTGCTTTAGGGTTCATGCACACAACTGTAGCCTGTTTTGCAGTCTGCAAATTGCAGATCCGTAAAGCACGGATACTGGGTGTGTGCATTCTGCATTTTGCGGAACGGAACGTCCAGTTCCTAATAGAACAGTCCTATCCTTGTCCGTAATATGGACAATAATAGGACATGTTCTATTTTTTTGCGGAATGGCCATGAAGAAATACGGAAACGGAATACACATGGAGTATATACAGTTTTTATGCAAACCTATTGAGGTGAATGGATCTGCATACGGGACGCAAAAAAAAACAGTAAGGAAAAAAAAACATTTATGTGCATGAGCCCTTAGTATTTTAGAATGGCCTTGGCGAACCCTCTAAGCTGTGTCAAGTGCTCAGCATTTTTTATTTTATGGTGCTATTGCTGCTTTTTTATTCAAAATGTTGGCTGGATTAAATGCCTGGATGCAAAAGAAAATGTCGCAAAAAAAACCATCAGAAAGTGCACATTGCGGGCTTAGATTTCTTTCCTTTTTTGGTGCATGAACTGTCCAAGATGCACTAAATTTATTAAGGGATGTACCTGACAAAAATGCCTGTGTAAAAAAATAAAAAATAAAAAAATCATGGCCACTCTCCAAAATGTGTGTGGAGGGACCTTAAATCATATTTTTTGTTTTCTATTAAAAATTCCTTCAGTTATGTATAAAAGTAAAAAAAAATATTGTATAAAATGAAGCAAGTGAAAGGGAACTACGTAATACACAGTATTTATAATATTTTAAAGGTTTGGAAATGTGTATTCTCTAGAACAGTGTTTCCCAACCAGTATGCCTCCAGCTGTTGCAAAACTACAACTCCCAGCATGCCCGGACAGCCTTTGGCTCTGCGGGCATGCTGGGAGTTGTAGTTTTGCAACAGCTGGAGGCACACTGGTTGGGAAACACTGCTCTAGAAGACAGGGCAGAAATTTCAGAATACAAAGATGAATTTCTGAGCCATTATAGATAAACGGTAACACTATGCTGGCACCACAACAATACTATGGGACCTATGTATAAAAACAAGTAATTTTTTTATATTATTTATGTTCTTTTTTTTTTAATAGGAGAATAATATTCAGTGAGACCCTTCTGAAGCCAACAATGGCAAAGAAATTTTGCATACAAAAATGTGCAGTATCCCCAGTGGCCACTAGGTGCTGCACAGACACTGAAACCCCTATTGTACAACGTAATAGCTACATCATAAACAATGATGGGGAAATAAATAAATGTGCGTTATTTTGCTTGGGCTAGACAATAATCACGTTTTTTTCCCTCTCCTTGCTGAATACTTGAATAGCCTTGGAATCAAAAAAGTTGTTTCTCATTCTCTTCTATGGCTGTTGAGGTTTACAATGGAAAAACATGCATTTTTGCAACTGAATGTTTTTTGAGTTGTGTTGCAACTGTGGCTCACTTCCTATGTCCTCGTTTAGTTCGAGCCTACATGGCTAAATATAAAAGCTGCTGTATTTATTTTTTTTTAACACAGTATTGATTTTTGTTTTAAAATTGCGTTAAAGGCAGTCTGTCACCAGGAAATACACTGGTAAACCAGTCACAATGAGTTGCAGGGCTAGCTCAGCTGAATGGAATGATACCTTTCACTTACAGATCCGTTGCTTCATTCTGGAGAAAAAGTACCGCTACTTTTTATCCATATGCAAGTGAGCAGTTAAGTGCACAGAGGGTGGGTCCAAGCCACTCGGTGCACCCTTGCGCCTCCTGCTTCCTCTTCCAGTCCCTCTCTCTTCTTTTGATTGACAGGGCTCGACTCCTGCATAGTCATCTTATTTTATCTGTCAGGAAGGAGAGGGAGGGGCTGGCGGAGGAGGCAGGAGGAGCAAGGGTGCACAGTGGCTTGGCCCCTCCCTCAATGCACTTAACTGTTCATTTACATAGGGATTAAAAGTACTTTTTCTCCAGAAAGAAGTAACAGATTGCTAAGGCTGCGTGCACATTCCGGATCATGCTGGCTGCATCGGTATGTCCATTCCATGGCCCTACAAAAAACATAGAACATGTCCCATTCTTCTCTGTTTTATGGACAGGAATAGGCATTTGAGACATACTGTGGGACCCGCCGAAGGAAAAATGCGGGATGTAGACGGTTGGTATCTGTTTTTTTGCGGATCTGCAATGTAGGGACAGGAAAAACGGATACGTGCAAGAAGTCTAAAGTGTATGCAGTGGCATGCCTAGGGTGTTTAGCACCCGGAGCGGGTCCTTTCTTTGGCACCCCCCTAATACTTTTAAAAAATTGCACCCCCTCACAGTAGTATTGCCCTCATTGTACAACCTTCACAATAGTTTTGTACAGATGTGTGCCCCCTCACAGTAGCTATGTTCATATTGTGCCCCCCTCACAGTAGTTATGCCCTCTCTGTGCTCCTTTCACAGTCATAATGCCCTCTTTGTGCCCCCTTCACAGTAATAATCCCAATTGTGCCCCTTCATAGTAATAATACCCATTATGCCCTCTTTATAGTAATAATGCCCACTTTGCCCCCTTTATAGTAATAATGCCCATTGTGCCCCCTTCACAGTAATAATGCCCATTGTGCCCCCTTAATAATAGTAATGCCCACTGTGCTAGTAATGCCCTATGTGCCCCCTCCATAGTAGAAATCCCCATTGTGCCCCCTTCACAGTAATAATGTCCACTGTGCCCCCTTCACAGTAATAATGCCCTCTGGCTCTGTGCCCCCTCCATAGTAGAAAAGCTCATTGTGCCCCCTTCACATTAATAATGCCCTTTGTGCCCCCTCCATAGTAATAATGTCCTTTGTGCCCCCTCCATAGTAATAAAGCCCTCTGTGCCCCTTCACAGTAATATTGCCCTCTGGCTCTGTTCCCCCTCCATAGTAGAAAAGCTCATTGTGCCCCCTCAATAGTAGTAATGTCCTCTGTTCCCCCTCCATAGTAATTAAGTCCTCTGTGTCCCATCCATAGTAATAAATTCCTCTGTGCCCCCTCCATAGTTATAAAGACCTCTGTGCCCCCTCTATAGTAATAAAGACCTCTGTGCCCCCTCTATAGTAATAAAGACCGCTGTGCCCCCTTTATAGTAGTAAAGCCCTCTGTGCCCCCTCCATAGTTATAAAGACCTCTGTGCCCCCTCTATAGGAATAAAGCCCTCTGTGCCCCCTCCATAGTAATAAAGCCCTCTGTGCCCCCTCCATAGTCATAAAGACCTCTGTGCCCCTCCATAGTAAAGTCCTCTGTGCCTCCTCCATAGTAATACAGTTCTCTGTGCCCCCTCCATAGTAATAAAGCCCTCTGTGCCCCCCCATAGTCATAAAGACCTCTGTGCCCGCTCTGTATTAAAAAACAAAACAAACACAGTAACTCTCACCTTGTCCCGCTCCTGAAGCTCACAATGCTCTCTTCCCTGCAGGCACCATTCAGAGTGCCGCACGGAGGGGAGGAGCGCTGGGAGCTGAGCAGTGAGTGACAGGACCCAGCTCCCTGCGCTCTAGCAATGAGCGCTTCCATCTGTAGTGATGGAAGCGCTAATTGCTTCTGGCACCCCCTTGAGAGTGGACACTGAGAGCGAGCCGACTGCCCCCCCCCCTTAGTACGCCACTGAGTGTACAGCTATTATTACAGATTGATAAATTCACAGAAGACCTAGAAAGGTACAAGGGGTACAGACGGTGCTAGATGTTGCGAGAAGTGCACTGCAATGTTACACTGTCCTTAAGATAGGTCATCATAGGAAACCCCCTTTAGATGCTATGGATGCCTTCAGGGGCATTTATTATTGCATTTTTCTCATTTTGGGCTAAAAATATATATATATTTTCAATTGGTCTTTATTAGAAATGCTCAGCCGTTTATGAGACACAGGGGTTAAAAATCAGTCTGTTTTCACGCTGCAACTTTGTTTTCTTTGAATCCTGTTGTCTGACTGCTCATGTGTAGCACTTTTTTTCTGATCTCCTGACTTCATAAACATTTATTTAACGGCTATGTACACCTTCGGAAGCAAGTTTTTTTTAATGATTGCATGCTACTCATTTTTGGCTAAAAATTTTTTTTTTTAATTGGTCTATTTAAAAATATGGAGCTGTTCTGTCACAAAGGGTTAACTGTTTTTCTAGCTGCGTGACTGGTACTTTCACTTTGTGCCGGTCATCTAATAACCCTTAACTCTAAACTACTGAGAGGTCCTAAACACTTATTTAAGCCACATTCTTATAAGTAAGAGAAGAATTGAGCCATAATGAGTGTTTATAAGGTCAGAGATAAGGAGTCCATCAGCTCGTGGTCTGACGGAAAAGACAGAAAATCCACAAGCTGCTACTACAGCGTGTCAGCTCTGTACAGATAAAAAGGATTCCATATTTTTAATAAAGACCAATTAAAATAAATTATTTTTAGCTCAAAATAAGTACAATGCAATAATAAAAAAAAAATGCCCCCAAAAGTGTACAGAGCCTTTAAGCCATATTCTTAGGGTACTTTCACACTGGCTTTTTGGATTCCGTTTGTGAGATCCGTTTCAGGGCTCTCACAAACGGTCCAAAACGGATCAGTTCAGCCCCAAAGCGTTATGAAGGGATAAAGATCCGTTCAGAATGCATCAGTTCGGCTCCGTTCCGCTTCTATTCTGTTTTAGAGGCAGACACCAAAACGCAGCTTGCAGCATTTTGGTGTCCGTCTGAAGATGCGGAGCCTAACGGATCCATTTTGAATTACAATGTAAGTCAATGGGGTCAGATCCGTTTTCAATTACACAATATGGTGCATTTGAAATCGGATCCGTTCCCCGTTGACTTTCAATGTAATTCAAAACGGATCCGTTTTGACTTTGTCATTTTTCTTTAAAGCTAATGCAAACGGATCCGTTCTGAACGGATACAAACGTTTGCATTATAGGTGCGGATCCGTATGTGCAAATAAACAGATGGATCCGCACCTAACGCCAGTGTGAAAGTAGTCTTATCGGTTTAATAAGAAGTGAGCTGTAGTAAGTGTTTATGAGGTCAGCAGATCAGAGAAAAGAGCTACACATGAGCCGTTGCATAATGGCATTCAAAGAAAGACAGAAAGTGAGAGCTTGAAAATATACAGATTTTTAACCCCTGTATATCAGAAACCGTTGAATTGCAACGGATTGACCAAATGCAATGAGACATACTGTATCTTCTATATATTGCTTGAGTGACGTGAGATCAAGCAATATATAGAGCCTCAGGATAAATTGGATGATGACGTTGATCTCTATTATAAGATGGATGAGAAACCAGTCGACCTCTTGTTCTTCTCACTGTGAAACACCTGACTGCCACTGGAGGATAAGAATCTCTCTCCCCATGAATGTGCTTCTCTTATGTCACTGTCTGCAGATCAGCAGTTCGAGGCCACGACTCCTCGGCCTCCGCTCATACGGGCTCGGTTTGTTCATTATCATAATCTGGCAGCTGTTTAAAGGGATTTTTCAAACTCCAATCTGTGTCTCATAGAAGGATGTCCCCCCTGGCTCTCTACTGTGCTTTCATCTTCCTTTTACTTTTAAAGAATGTGCGAGAGAGTCATCCAAGTCTTCTGGAAGCTTCTCAATGGGAGGGGGGGCGGCAAGGATCCTTGTGTTTTGAAAGTGTTTCAGGTTCATGCATCCAATACGTCTTAAATGAGGGATTTAAGTTGTGTTTTGGAAGCGTCTCAAATGCAGAAATTATGGTTAAATAATATCACTTCAGCCAATCTTTAGGCTACAAACAGAAAATCTGCACAGATTTCCATGTGGATTTCTGTGCTTTTCTGCACCAAAAAATGCATGTGTTACTTGCAGTTTTTGTTGTGGATTTTATGTGGTTTTGACGCATATCTCACTCTTTCATTGAAAAGGGTTAAATCCGCGCAAAAAAACACACAATTGGCATGCTGCAGATTTTAAAATCCACACAGCCGGTCAATTTCTGCACAAAAGAAAAAAGCAAAGGGTACGTGGGATTTGTCTCCACTTTGCGGGTACTGTATTAGGCCTCGTACACATTTCCGTTTTTCACTGACGTGTGCTGTCCGCATTTTCCACAGACAGCACACATACCCATCCACTTAAATGTGTCTGTTCACATTTCAGTATTTTTTTTACTAACCATGGGTCAATAAAAAAAAATCACGGAGACATGCACTACTTTGATCCGTGATGCAGACCAAGCACACCCATTGAAGTGTATGGGTCTGTGAAAATCACAGATACACCAAGGATAGCATCTGTGGTGCGTCTGTTTTTAACTGAAGACTGATAGGAGATTCTGTGGAAATTAATTTTTAGCTGAGCAACGTCAGTGAATTACTGATGACACACGGATGCTAAAAACGGACACACGGACTAATCATGGATCCTTCACAGACATCTTCACGGATGAAACACGTACGTTTTTTTTCACTGACTTGTCACTGACACGGAAATGTGGACTAGGCCCTAGGCCTCATGCACACGAACGTATGTATTTTGCGGCCTGCAAAAAACGGATCCACAAAAAATATGGATGACGTCAGTGTGCATTCTGTATTTTGTGGAACAGCTGGCCCCTGAAAGAACAGTCCTTTCCTTGTCTACAGGATATGGGATAACTATTAGATTAGTGGGGGCCTACCCCAGGGACCCCCACCAATTAAAAGAACTGGGACACCGTACCCCTCGGAGCCCCAAAATGAGTTGGGCGGTTCAGCATACAAACTGCCTCTACATTCATCTCTATGGGAGTTCCGGAAATAGCAGAGCGTTGTACTCGGCTGTCTCCAGAACTCCTGTAGAGAAGAATGGAGCGGTCAAGTGCATGCTCACCTTGCTGCTTCGTTCATTTTTGGGGTTTCCAAGGGGTGCGGGTTCCCTGTTCTCGTGATTGGTGGGATTGCCAGCAGTAGAAACCACAGTGATCTAATAGATAGCTTTCTCTAACCAGAATACCCCTGTAAGGGTCCATTTACACATCTGTGTGTGTTTTGCGGACCGCACATCGCCGGCACTATAATAGAAAATGCCTTTTCTTGTCCGCAATTGCGGAGAAGAATAGGACATGTTCTATTTTTTTCGGGCCCGCAATTGCGGATGCAGGCAGGACATAGTGTGTCCCCATAGAAATGAATGGGTCTGCAATTTCGTTCTGCAAAATGCAGAATTGCGGACGTGCGAATGGACTCTAAAGCGGTAGTTTAATATTGATGACCTATCCCCAGGAGGTTGTCGATATCTGGGGGTCTGACACCTGGGATCCGTTCAGCTGTTTGAAGACTGAGTGCTGCGGCCTTTTCCTAGGTTAGCAATGTTGCGTTCATTGGTCACATGGTCTATGCGCAGCTCAAGTGAATGGGGCTGAACTGCAATACCAAGCACAGCTGCTATCCAATGGATGGCGCTGTGCTCACTGCAGCGCTGTGGCCTCTTCAAACAGCTGATGGGCAGGGATGCTGGGTGTCAATCAGGTATTGATGACCTACTCTGATGCTAGGTCATCAATATTAAATACCCCGACAACCCCTTTAAGGCTCCTTTCAGACGAACGAGTTCCACGCATTGGACTCGCAGCTTGAATATACTGCAGCTTCTGTCCTGACCTCTCAGCACTGACGGGGTCGCATAGCATTATATTGATTTATGATGCTAAGTAACCCTTAGAGTTCCGGAGTTTATTGTATAACAGTGGCAGCCTTATGCCAGTGGCACACACTGGCTGGTACTGTAGTATACTATTCAGTTACTCAGGGGCGGACTGGGCCGGGGGCAGGGGGCATTGCCCCCGGGCCCCTCTGTTGCCTCTGTAAACGGGCCCCTCTGTAGTGCATGTGCCCTGCCGCGGCCCTGGTGACAAGTGGGGCGGCCGGCGGCAGGCACTAGGAGATGAACGCTCCACTGTGGAAGCGTTCATCTCCATAGTCATCTGTATCGCCGTCCTCAGGACGGCGATACAGATGGCTGTGCGGCAGCAGAGCAGGAGAGGCGTGTCCCTCCCTGTTCCTCTGATAGGCTGCCAGCACTAGGCCGGCAGCCTATCAGAGGCTGGTGCAGGCGGCGCGATGACGTCATCGCGCCGCCGAGCGGTACAGCAAGGGACACAGGCCAGAAGAGGCCTGCATCGCATCGCTGGAGGTAAGTATAACTGTTATTTGTATGTTTGTTTTTTGTGTTTTTGGGGCTACTGGCACATAAGATAAGGGGGAATCTACTGGCACATAAGATGAAGGGGGTATCTACTGGCCATTAGATAAAGGGGGAATCTACTGGCACATAAGATAAGGGGGAATCTACTGGCACATAAGATAAGAGGGGGAATCTACTGGCAACATAAGATAAAGGGGGGAATCTACTGGCACATAAGATAAGGGGGAATCTACTGGCACATAAGATAAAGGGGAGGAATCTACTGGCACATAAGATGAAGGGGAGAATCTACTGGCCCATAAGATAAGGGGGAATCTACTGGCACATAAGATAAGGGGGAATCTACTGGCACATAAGCTAAAGGGGGAATCTACTGGCACATAAGATAAGGGGGAATCTACTGGCACATAAGATAAAGGGGGAGGAATCTACTGGCACATAAGATAAAGGGGGAGGAATCTACTGGCACATAAGATAAGGGGAATCTACTGGCACATAAGATAAAGGGGGAATCTACTGGCACATAAGATAAGGGGGTGGAATCTACTGGCACATAAGATAAAGGGGGAATCTACTGGCACATAAGATAAGGGGGGAATCTATTGGCACATGATAAAGTGAGGGGGGGGGATTCTACTGGCACATAATAACTGAGGGGAATTCTACTGGCACATGATAACTGAGGGTGGGGATTCTACTGGCACATGATAAGGTGAGGGGGATTCTACTGGCACATAAGGAGGGCTACTGGCACATAAGGGGTGCTACTGGCACATCAGGGGGACTACTGGCACAAGGGGTGCTACTGGCACATAAGAGGGGCTACTGGCACATAAGGGGGACGGCTACTGGCACATAAGGGGGACGGCTACTGGCACATAAGAGGGGCTACTGGCACATAAGGGGGACGGCTACTGGCACATAAGGGGGACGGCTACTGGAACATAAGGGGGACGGCTACTGGCACATAAGGGTGGCTACTGGCACATAAGGGGGACGGCTACTGGCACATAAGGGGGGGGCTATAAGCGATGTGAGTGGCCAACATCTATACTCTCCGCAATGCTCAGCCTCCTGTGACAGATCAGGAGAGCGGAGGTGTGGGGGCGGAGATAGCTGTCAATACTGTCAAAGGAGGCTGTGCTCTCCTCCCGCAGCATTCCGCCCAGCCTCTTGTGACAGCGAATCAGGAAGTAGAGGGGGGCTCAGTGGGCCTCTGGGTGTTACTTGCCCCCTGGGCCAAAAGTTGCCAGTCAGCCCCTGCAGTTACTACAGACCCTCAGTTTCCACAAGTGAAAGATGTTTGTTATTCCATATGGGATTGAGACGAATACCCCTCATCCTCTCCACACTGCTGCTCTGTCTGCATTCTGACTGTTGGGATACTCATGTTGTATGTGTGGGACTACAAGCCCCAGCTGTACAGTACAACGACTTTGCTGATACACACAGGATCTTCCCCCTACCTGTTTCTGTGCAAAGCGCTACAGACACTACCTCACAGCCAGCAGAAGAGCACAGAGGAGATAACTCCTCCAGACTGTCAGCTCTGTGTCTGCAGAGTCAGGAGGGAGGGATGATCCTGTGCAGAGCATTTATCTCCTCAGTGCCTGGAGAAGAGGAAACCCTGCAACTGCTCATTACCTGGGGCAGAGCCTCCAACCCTGAGTCTGTGCTGCTTATGGTAGAAGGAGTTAAACTTTGATGAAGAATCCAGTGGGAGGGGAGGCACCGGACAGACAACTCAGCTGGAAGATGGGACAGTGCAGGGAGCGTGGCCAGCAGATTGGGGAGTGCAGAGGGCGTGGCCAGCAGATTGGGGAGTGCAGAGGGCGAGGCCAGCAGATCGGTAAGTGCAGAGGGCGTGGCTTATCACTCCAACCAGCACAGCCTTTAGAGTAAGGTTTCATGCACAGAGGCAGAGCTGCTCGTCCTGCTCCCTCAGGCTTGTGCACGGAACGTCATCAGAGCAGGGAAAGAAGCTGACAACAAAGCTGATGTGATATCAACTAACTAGGAGAACAGGGCCACAGGAGATAAAGAAGGTGAACTGAAAACCCCTTACATTTGGTTAGTTAGAAACAGAAAAAGAACAGAAAAAAACCTGGATAAGCCCTTTATAGGGGATACAGACACATATGCAGGAAACAAATGTCAGGTTGATTTATGTGTAACCATGGAGATGACGACATTGTTCCATATTTTCCCCTGGTCCATGGTACAGTTCACATTTCCGGAAACATGGTTCCCAGCTGATAACCAGCCCAGGGTGGCGTCATGGCTGGCAGGGAGTCCAGACAGTCAGTGTTTGGCAGGATTACAATACATATTACAGTGGAGGCACATAGTAACCCTTTAGGTCACAAAGTGCACTGTGACAGTGCAGCACAGAAAAGAAACGTATACTGATGACAAATACCAAGCACTATGCAAAATGAGAACAAAGTTACAATGCATTGGGAAAGTCTTCAGACCCTTTCACGTCTTTCAATTGTTGGTATGTTGCTCCTTGTGCTAAAATAACAAAAAGTTTTCCCCATCATTCTGCACTGAGTACCCAATAATGAGAAAGTGAAAACAGAATGTTAGAAATGTTTGCAAATTTATTAAAAAGGAAAAACTAAAATTTTACATGGACATAAGTATTCAGACCCTTTGCTATGACACTTGAAATTTAGCGCTGAGGCCTCTCATTTTTCTTGACCATCTTTGAGATGTTTCTACACCTTGATTAAACTCGCCTGTGGTACATTCAGTTGTTTGGACATGGTTTGGAAAGACACAGCCCTGTCTATATAAGGTCTCACAGCTGACAATGCCTATCAGAACCAAAACCAAACCATGAGAAGAGAACTGCCTGTAGAGCTCAGAGACAAGTTTCTGTGGAGGCACAGATCTGGAGAAGGGTACAAAAATTTCTGCTGGACTGAAAGTTCCCAAGAGCCCAGTGACCTCAATAATTCTGAAATTGTAGGAGTTTGGAACAACCAGGACTATTCCTAGAGCTGGCTGCCCCACCAAGTAATTTGGAGTAGAATGGCCTGGGTAAGAGAGGTGACCAAGAACCAAATGACCACTCTGGGTGCAGATAGGAGAAACTTCCAGAAGGCCAACCATCACTGCACCACCAATCTAGGCGTAATGTAAAATACACATAAAAGCCAGCCTGGAGTTTGCAATGAAAAGCGCCTAAAGGACTCTCAGACTATGAGAAACAAGATTCCCTTGTCTGATAAAAAAAGAATGTCAGCAGGCACACAGCCAAGACAACACGGGAGTGAATTAGGGACAACTCTCTGAATGTCCTTGAGTGTTCCAGCCAGAGCCCTGACGGGACACAATCAAACATCTCTGGAGAGACCTGAAAATGTCTGTCTGCTGATGGTCCCCATCCAACCTGACAGAGCTTGAGAGGATCTGTGTCATCGCACCCAAGAAGACTGGAGGCTGTAATCGCTGCCAAAGGGGCTTCAACTAAGTCCTGAGTAAAGAGGCTGAAGACTTATGTCAATGCAATATTGTAGTTTTTCCTTTTCAATAAATTAGTAACGATTTCTAACATTTTGTTTTCACTTTGTCATTATGGGGTACTGAGTGCAGACTCATGGGGGAAATTTTTTCCCCCAAGGTGGTCTTTTTCTTCTTCATTTTTCTTACTCATGTAATATTTTAAGAAGAACTGGATGGACTTTTACACTTTCCAGCTACATGAAGCGTTTGAGATCTGATCACCTTTCCCAGGTGAAGCAGAAGAAGTTGGCCCAGCTCCCGACCTTGATTCAGAGAAGATGTGGAATTTAACCAGCGCTTTGCCACATAGAACTTCCTAGAATAAACTGCCCGGAATGAATAAAACTAGGGAAATTTTTCCCACTGACCATATATCCCCCCCTCCCCAGTAAAGTAGTTCTGTACATTTTCCATATCTCAGTTTTCCATTCACCAAGTGTGAACTTCATTAGACTTGGCAGCGTGTTTCTACTGTATGTAGAGGGATACGGAGGCCTCTGTAAGAAGTAACAATATTGTATGGATACACAAGAGGAATGGTGCTCTCCCCTAGGGAATGCAGGAGCACGGACCTCGCCGGGAGCCAAGGCGTTCACTTGAAATGAGTAGAAAGCAGAAAGCAGGGGTCCAGCTTCACAAAATTCGTAGACTTTATTTAATCCTGTGCACGTTTAAAAACCATCAATAGCAGCATTATATCATCGACGCGTTTCGGATTGCTCCAAATGAATAAGGATCCACATTTGGAGCGTTCCAAAAAGCGTCGATGATGTAATGCTCCTATTGATGGTTTTTAAACGTGCACAGGATTAAATAAAGTCTACGAATTTTGTGAAGCTGGACCACTGCTTTTTGCTTTCTACTGAATATTGTCTGGATGGTTGCTTCAAAATGGGAAGACAAGAAAGGCAACAAGTCTTCAGTTTGTTTTTTGCTATACTGTAGTTGTTTGTAGCAGGTTTAGGTGGGAGGTCTGCTTCTAAATTGATACAACAATGAATACCGTCAGAGCAAAGAACCATCCTATTCCTGTGAGCGTATCCTTAAAATGTATCCTTGTATCCATGTTAAGCATACAGTTTAGTGCTGTTTACTTGCAGTGTATTACAGACACAATCTTCTTACTTCCATTTACGCTGGCGTATCTGCTGGTAGAGACGCCGAATTTATGACGGGACATACGCCTTATCATAAATCAGGTCATGGTAGCCTGTGCGGCTGCTGAAAAAAACTACACCAGCCGTAGTTTTTTGCCAACTTTTACTTATTTTTCCTGGAGTAACTCTAGTAAATTTGCCGGGGCCCGGCCCCTGCCACACCCTTGCTCCGGCTCGCCACTCCCTAAACACAGATATGTGTTGAACGCGGCGTAAAAAGTCGAAAAAAGGTGTCATCTGACAATTTTTTGGCAAAAAAAGGTTAAAATGTTAGTAAATAACCCCCGGTGTCTTTAAATGTTAAATGTAATGCTTTGCACTGTGTTATGTGGGGAATGTGCCCTGTCCTGCACTGTCCCACTTGTGTCATGTAAGTGAAATATTCCGGTTGTTATGTAGCTGGAGCCAGTGGGTCAGGATTAAAGTGGAGAGGGAGAAGCAGTTTCAGAGTGAACTGACCCGCTAGGGGTAATGGTAACGCCCCCGTTGCTTCTAGTGGCTCATTTGCATATAATAAAACATCATTTTTCTCAGCAATGCGGGCACATATGAACATGGGACCAACACAGACGTCTTCAGCTGCCAAGCGCACATGTAACAGGTCAGACAGTGTCATAGGTACAAATCTGCTGCCAGATGGACTTTAAACTCAATGTGAACAGAATTGCTATACACAGGAACGCTCACCAGACTAACATATACCTGGAGCACAACCGGCCTTCTACCAACAAGAACCTGCGTAACCCCGTCTTATTAAGCACCAGGGTGTATACTACATGTACAATCTGGGAATAATAATCCGAACTTTGAAAAGAAAAGATTTCAAGTCGGGCGTGGGTAAGAGCAAAGTACGCATGTGCGAAGATATCCGGGCCGGCAACCTTAGGCGAGAGGAATGTATGCAAGGGAACGCTGAGACCGGTAAGAAATATCGTCTCCCGCATAACACGCCCTAAATGGTGACATATCTGGAGACTATCATAATATCTATGCTCCCTGTTGTTTATATTTGAAAACGCAGCATTGCACTCCTGAGTCTACAAGTAGAGGAAAGACTGTGGTGTGAACTGGTACTCTATCAAAGAGCGGATAATATAAAGTGGATTGTCTAAGCCCAACAATACATCGCAGGAATTAAGCCATAAAGACCGTCGTTATAATTGACACAGGCGAGAGCTCCGCATGTGATGTTAAGAGGACGGTGACTGTGTTGCTGAGATTTACAATTGTAATGATAGCATTTTATAGTATTTTATGGGGGGTTAAGGTTTATGAAATGTATGTATAATTTGTAGATGCTTATTAAATGTATCTAATGTGAGCAAACCAAATTTAATGTGAACACAGCCTATGTGAACACAGTTGCACATGACCTTGCTGAAAACTGCTATAGGGAAATTATAAAGCTTTGCATCAGCTGTTGTAAGGGCTCAGTTTTACTGCAACTCACAAGTTTGCCTATGGGCAGTGGGGGATGTTTAGGGTCGCCAACCATCCAGAAATTTCTGGACAGTCCGTAAAAATAGGCGACTTTTTTTTCCTGTGTCCGTGATAAAGAAATAGATGTGTCCGTGATTTTTTTGAGGTTGGTGGTACCTGACTAGATTATTTTGGTGATAATTATCATCATTTTACAGCTCACAGTAAATGCTGTAACTATAGACATAGGTTTTATGTCAACCCATTGCACACCCTTTATCCTGGGAATGATGGATCTTGCACCTGCTTTCTCTCTCCCTATTCCTTGCAATAATGCACATACTGCAGTTACTCGTTGTAATGCCTGTAGAAAGCCACACACTTGTGGGTAGTGCCTACACAAGCCCCACCCATTTTAGCCTAGGATAGCCTGAGTTTGCCAGGACACTCTCTGAAAATTTGGGACAGTCTTTGCTAATTGAGGACTGTTGTGGCAACTATGCGGCCTGTGCTGGTTCTTTACTCTCTGCTGCTATGATACATATAAGCCACTAGCTATGAAGCACCTGTTAAAGTATATATCCAGCTATGAATGAAAACTCTTCTGTGCTCCTGAATCCTTCAGTCCCATTTCAGCTCCAGGGCTCTCCTGCCTTCTGCTTCTGGCACAGGAAATGGAGTAGATATCAGACAGCTACTTCCTGGCAGCCATATTAGCATTTTTGAGGGGTTTTCTGTTTTTGGTGTCTTTTGTTTAACCCTTTCAGGAATTTTCAGTTTTATTTCCTCTCCCTCCCTTCCTGGAGCCATAACTTTTTTTTATTTTTCCATTCACATAGCCGTATGAGGGTTTTGTTTATTGCAGGACAAGTTGTACTTTTTAATGGCACCATTTACTATTGCATTGGATGTAGTGCGAAACTGGAAAAAATTCCAAATAGGGTAGAATTGGCAAAAAAGGGAATTCCACCACGGCTTTATGGGTTTTGTTTAAACAGCATTCCCTATGCGGTAAAACAGACCATTTATGATTACAGCGATGACACATTTATATAGTTTTTTCTTGTGTTTTAATATTGAAAAAAAAATTGGGGAAAAATGTTTTTTTCTCTTCATTGCTATATTCTGACCCCCATAATTTTCTATAGTTATGTCTATGGAGCTATATGAGAGCCCATTTTATGTGGGACGATCTGCAGGTTTATTAATCCCATTTTGAAGTGTGTATAACTTTTTATTCCATTTTTTGGTGAGTGATGTTACGCTATTTGCCATAAGGGAATAATATATTTTTTTATTTTAATAGTACAAGATGTTTCATTTTTTATTGTTTATTTAATTTTTTTATTTTAGAGAAAGGGGGTGACTTGAATTTTGATTTTATTTTTATATTTTTTAAAACTTTTTTTACTTTTTTTTCTTTTACTTTTTTTTATGTCACTGTATGACTGTAGCAAGCAGTTATTAGATTGCCTATTCTGTAACGAATATCTATTCATTAAAGAATACAGGATTAAGTATATTGTAATGCAGTGCTGCCCCCTGCAGGCATGCACTGGAATATATAGTAATCAGCTTGGAATCCTTGTACAGGCTCGGGTCTATGAATAGTATGGGACTACTTCCCCAGTCTCAACCAGGAGATAAGTGTAAGGGAACAGCTCGTCTACCACTTGTTGATTGTGTGATGAGCAGATAGACACTAGGCGCAAGGACGCGACCACGGTATGGATACAACAATGTCTTTGCAATAGGTCTATGCAATAAAGACATTGTTGTATCCATACCGTGGTCGCGTCCTTGCGCCTAGTGTCTATCTGCTCATCACACAATCAACAAGTGGTAGACGAGCTGTTCCCTTACACTTTACAATATACCAAAGTGGCGGACTGGCCCACGCCCATGGTTATTCAGGACACCTTACGGCAGCATCGACTATTGTGACCATAAACCTCCTACTTGTGACCCTTCACAAAAGTGGACCGTTTTGAGCGGAAATCTACCAGGTGAGTAAAACTAACTCAACCTGGATAGATAAGACGAATATATTTTCTTCATCACTACCTATGAGCGCCTTTCTGTTCTTTCATTTGGCCATCAACCAGGGGATGGCAGTCCGGGCCGGGAAGTGTGTTGGTCCTGGGTTCATCGCTCATAGACGTCGTTGTCACATTTACCATGGCATCTGAATGGTTAAAAACTTCCAAAAAGCACAATTTGACCAGCTAAGAGAGGCTATTGGCCTCGCTAACTGGGACAATGTTGTGGGGAATAAGAATGCAGCCACAAAATGGGATATTTTTAAAGACATTCTCGAATCTGTGAGAGGTACATACCTTATGGAAATAAACGGGTAAGGAACAAGAAAAAAACAATGTGGATAAATAGAAATGTAAAGGGAGCAATGAATGAGAAAAAGAAAGCATTTAAATTAATAAAACAGGAAAGTAGCGAGGAAGCTATATGTAAAAGACAGATAAAAGTGTCCAAGCTTAAGACAGAGAGATTAATTGCCAAAGAGAGTAAAAAAAAACTAAAAAGTTCTTCAATTATAGAAATGGTAAAAAGTTTAAACCAGAGAGTGTTGGCCCTTTACAGAGTTGCAGACAGCGACCAGGAAAAAGCAAAGCTATTAAATCTTATTTTTTCTGCACTGTATTTACTGAGGAAAATGAACTGTTAGATGAAATGCAGAATGTAAAAATAAACTCCCCATTGAAAGTGCCCTGTCAGACCCAGGAAGAAGTACATTAGCATCTTAAAAACATTAAAATAGGGTCACAGCGGGAGAATGGAGCGGCACCCAGAAAAAATAGTAAGCGCTATTAGATCACCCCTGTATGCCCTACATACCCTGATACTTAGTTTATAAAGTCTGGACCCATGAAAGGTCCTCTTTAAGTAGTGTAATAAACAAACCTTAATTTCTGATATTTAAGGACTCCATATTGACAGGGAGTGTTTCACAGGATTGGCACATAGAAAATGTGGTGCCAATATTTCAAAAACAGAACCTGGAAACTATAGGTCAGTAAGTCTAACATGCTATCTTGGAGTACCTCAATGAAAATAAGCAAATAACGCCATATCATCATGGCTTCATGAGAGACCGGTCATGTCAAATTAATTGAATCAGTTTCTATGAGGAGGTAAGATCTAGACTTGACAGCAGCGAATCAATGCATCTTAGTGCAGGGAGAGACGTCAGAAGGCGCTAGGGACAGTACTAGAAAAGCGATTTGCAAGTGCACGGAAAGATAATTTAGGGATCCAAATAGCCATTATACAGCCCTGTCATTCTAGCAATATGCTATTTTGAAAAGCCTTTAGTGCCCTATTTCAGTACAAAAAGAAAAATATATACGTACTTCACTGTTGCAGTTATTTGTGGTGAAAGCGTTTAGTGGCCTAGTTCAATACAAAAATTAAAATATATTCTTAGTTCACTTCTGCAGTTATATGTGTTGAAAGCATTTAGTGGCCTATTTCAGTACAGAAAGAAATATATACAAGCACTTAACTGTTACAGTTATTTGTGGTGAAAGCTTTTAGTGGCCTATTTCAGTACAAAAAGAAAAATATATTTGTCGCTTTTAGGGGTGTTTTAATTTGCTTTTAATCTATTTATTTCAGCTTAAAGTATGTCAGACAGAGAAGTGCCAGGCCATGGCAGAGGCCTAAATGTTTCTGGCAGCGGTAGCAGCAGAGTAAGGGGGCGTGGCAGCAGGAGTTTCAGCGAGAGGCCTCAGCTCCCGCTGTCATCTAGTGGTCGTGTCTTGACCAGCAACCCAGCGGTTCTTGATTGGTTAACTCGTCATCCACTTCATCCCAAGTTACATCAGACACCCCCAGCCAACAGTCGATAGGTTCGTCAGACACAACTCTAAGTTGGCATGGCCCGGGAGCAGGCCCTGTCCCCTCACCTGTCCTCTACCTGCCTCTGTCTTTTTCTGTTCCCTCAGCAACAAAAGTTTTGTATGCTGTGGGCTCAGCGAGGACGAGCTACTAGAGGACAGTCATCAGCTACTGCCCAGCCAAGATCTGGAGGAGACATCCGCCGCTTCCTCCACTAGGTTGGCAAGTAGTGATGAGGAGAGTGGCGTGGGAGGTGGTGTTGAGAGCGGTCAGGCTCATGACCCAGAGACCGTTGAGGAGGACATCAGTGACGTGCAGACTCTACTCGATGATGCTGAAGCCAATTGCACTTGGGCGCCGAGTGCAAAAGGGGCTTCATCATCATTATCAGGAGAAGAGGGTGGCAACTTGCCTGTGAGGCAGCGGCTGAGCCAGCAAGGTGGTAGCATGGCTGGGAGTCAGCAGGGTGGCAGCAGTGGGAGGTCGGGAGTCAAATGTGCTTGGGGTAGACCACCTGCTTCGCAGCAGGCTACCTGCCTGGGAAGTAATGGTGCAGGGGTTCACGGAGGCAGCAGCGGTAGAAGTCAGTAGGTGCGGACTGTTGGGGGGAAAATTAGCTACTTGGCGGTGTGGCAGTTTTTGTTAAGCCGCTGGAGGAGGTGAACGTGGCCATATGTAGAAATCTGTGGGCAGAAGGTGAAGCGTGGCCAGGGTGCCAATGTTGGCATTACGGCTCTGCGTCAACATATGCGGCGTCGCCATACGGTGGCCTGGGAGAACTGTGTCTCCGATATGGTGGTCCAGCCTGCCGCAGCAACCGCTGCATCACCCAGTGGCATGCACCCGGTTTCAGGCAGTCAAGGCTCCACCACCTCAGCTGAAGGGAGCGGTCTGTCATTCCCATCTTCTGCTGGTCCAGATGCTCCTGTTCCTCCTCCTCTTACTCCTCATCAGTCATTCCGTCAGCAATCGATCACCGAAGCGATTTCCAAGAGACAGCAGTATGCGTGCAATCATCAAACGGCGCAGAAGCTGAATGTACTCCTGTCCAAGTTGCTGGTGCTGCAGTCCCTCCCTTTCCAAGTGGTGCACCTTTCATAGAACTGATGGCTTGTGCTTAGCCGAGGTGAAAATTCCCAAGCCATCATTTCTTTGCGAAAAAGGCAGTACCAGCCCTACACAAGAACAGAAGGTGGGCCAGACCTTGAGTCTGTCTCTGTCTGCTAAAGTGCACAGCAGCGCCGACGTCTGGAGCTGTAACTACGATCAGGGACAATACATGTCCTTTACTTTACTGGGTGAATGTGGTTCCTGCACAGCCACACCAGCAACTTGGCCAGGTCACGTCGCTTCTGCATCCACGTTGTCACGCCTATGGTCCTGAGACAATGTCCCCCTCTGTCTTCTCATCCTCCACTGTGTCCTCAGCCTCCACTGCAGGGACAAGTCACAGTGCCGCTCCAGCTTACCACATGTGCACGGCACGGCGGTGTCACGCTGTTCTGCACCTGGTTTGCCTTGGCGAACGGAGTCACACAGGGGGGGAACTGCTCCGTGTGATTCATCAAGAAATTGAATCCTGGCTTTCTCCGTGACAACTGAAAATCGGAACCATGGTGATCGACAATGGGAAGAACATGGTGTAGGCGTTGCGTCAAGGAAGGCTGAGCCATGCGCCCAGCATGGCACACATGTTCAATCTGTTTGTCAAACAGTTCTTGAAGTATTCCACCCATCTGCAAGGCATCCTAAAAATGGCCAGGAAACTTTGCATGAACTTCAGTCACTCGTACACCGCAAAGCACACCCTCCTTGAGCTGCATTGGCAGAACGGCATCCCCCAACATCGGCTGATATGCGACGTTTCCACCCGTTGGAATTCCACCCTCCATATGTTGGACCGACTATACGAGCGGAGAAAAGCCATCAACGATTTCTTGATGATCCCAGCGGACAGGAGTACTCCCCTGTGTAACTTCGATGTCAGCCAGTGGCAGCTCATGCTTGACACCTGCAGTTTGCTCAGGCCCTTTGAGGACAGCATATCATTTGTCAGTCATATCCTTGAACAGATGGTGGTAACAATGACTGGTCAGGGGACTAGAGACGTGGCGCCTAGATCTCACGGCCACATAAGCCCTGTGGGGGCTGAACTAGAAGAGGAGGAGAAGGGGGAGGAGGACATTGGAGCACAGGCAATGTGTAGCGAAATGGGAGGTTTTTCTACTCAGCTCACAGGAGAGGAGGAGCAGGAGCAGCTAGAGGAGCTACAGGGCAATGAGGAAGACGAGACAGAGGACCCAGAGACAGTGGCAGTATGCAGTGAAGATGGAGGCAGGGAGTCCCTCTGAGTCACTTGCACAAATGGCCTGATGCATGCTCACTTGCTTGTGTAGTGACAGCTGAATTGTCACCATTCGGCAGAGGGATGACTTCTGGCTCTCCACCTTGTTGGACCCTCGCTACCGGTCCAAAATGGGGGCCATTTTACACCCACTGAGAGGGAGGACAAACTTAAATACTACAGAGACATCCTATGTAGTCAGTTGGCCACTGCCTATCTGCGCCATCATCCATCCTCTCGCATTTCTGACCGGGGGGCCCTCTGCGCTCACGTTCCACTACCATGGCTGCTGGGGAGGGGTGGGGTGGCAGGAGCAGCACCAGCACCATCAGCAGCAGCCTGAGTCTACAGTCGCTGCTGAGCAGCTTTCTTCACCCGCATAGTGAAGAAACTACATACCAGCAGCAGCAGGTAGACCTGGAGCAGGACCTGAACCAGCAGGTGGTGGCATACTCGGACAGTACCCTGCCACCCCAAGTTGAAGATCCGCTGGACTACTTGGCAGCCAAACTGGATTGGTGGCCACAATTGGCCAAGTTTGCCCTGGAAAAGCTGTCCTGCCCGGCCAGTAGTGTGTCATCTGAGCAGGTGTTTAGTGCGGCGAGGGCCATAGTTACCCCAAGAAAAATGTGGAGAGACTGACCTTTGTCAAGATGAATCAGGCCTGGATCAGCCAGGATTTTCACCCACCAATGCCTGATGCATCTGATTAGATCATCTATGCCGCCTCACCCAAACCTTGACAAAAGAGACCGGTTTCTACTGGCTAGCTGCCTCAGCTACCACTCTGATGCTGCCACCCGCCTGATGCCACACATCTGATGCCAAGTGCTCCTTCTTTCACCCACCTTAGTCAGCGGGTACTGGTATTGCCACCACCTCTCCACTTTGTGGTCTCCTGATGCTGCTTCTGCCATCTCCACACTATGTCACCTTGCCAATCTGTGGTCTCCTGATGCTGCTGCCGCCACCTCCAGACTCTGTCATTGTGCCACTCGGTGTCCTCCACATACTGCTTCCACCCTCCCCACTTCATGACTGGGCCACTATTTTGCCTTTCGGCATGGCATCATCATTTATTTGACCTTTCTTCTGATCTGTCAGCAGTAAGGAAAAATGAGATGCACAATGAATCCTGTCTGTTAGCAGCTTTAAGGTCTTATGGTCCCATCAAAATCGGCCTATGATTTGGTAGCCAAAAGCAGGAGTGGGTAGAAAACACAGACGACATGCAAATATTTCATTCACGTGTCATCTCTGTTTTAGATCCAGTCCTGTTTTATTTGGCATTAGCAATACTGATGGATTATTGAGCAAATGCTGACCGAGTGAAGGTGGATTCTCCACAGACAGGATCCGTTTTTTGTGGGTTATTGTTCTGAAGGATCAGAGGAAGGGCAAAATAATCAGTGACGTCAACACAAACTTACTGCTTACACATTCTCCACTCTGTCAGGGGGCTCTACTTGTATAAGTGTTTAATAGAACAGGTTCTGTAGACATCTATGTGGAATCAGCTGACGACGGTGTAAAAGGAGTACGCTTCTTCTTGACGCTAACATTGACTTGTAAGGCTGAATTCATACTTGAGGTATTTGGTCAGTTTTGGCCCCATGACTGCCCAAATAAGTGAAGTGTGCAGTGATTCTAAGAGCGACGCCTGTCACCTGCGTGTCAAACTGACTCACAGTATTATTTCACTACCACAGCAGACTCCCTATGCGTGTTACTGCAAGAAACAGTGTTCTACACCACTATAAAGGCTCTCTGCAACACTCTAAGTCAGTGGTGACAGATTTTAAGAGGAAGTTTCATCTCTTAAGAGGTCTCAATGATCTAGAATCAGCCTTGGAAGTTAATATCCATATCCTAAAGAGAGTTTCAGCACTATACACGAGGGGTGTTCAATAAGTTATTTACCTGAATATGAAAACACAGGGGGTCATTTACTAACCAGAAATATGCTTATATTAGGCCTATTTCGGGTGCAGAACGTGGTGCAAATGTCCTTTGCACCGCAATCTGTGACTTTTTACCGCTCACACCAGGTCTAAAAAAGTGGGCAGGAAACAGGACAGGCTGGCAGGAGCATCTCATTAAACATCTGCCACCACTGACTTAGAGTGTTGCAGAGAGCCTTTATAGTGGTGTACAACACTGTTTCTTGCAGTAACACGCATAGGGAGTCTGCTGTGGTAGTGAAATAATATTGTGAGTCAGTATGACATGCAAATGGTAGCTCTCTTACATTGAGAAGTGGCCAGTTATGTAAAGGCCGGCACCAGCTATAGGGGATATCAAGACTGCCGTCTAAAATGCCGGTCTTAATGAACCCCAAAATTTTCTGAGAAAATAGAACTTGCTACTTTTCAATGTAATCCTTCTTGACTTCAACATACTTATTCCACTTTGCCTCCAGATGCCCTCAGAATAGAAGGAGACTTCTTGCTACAGCAGGAACCCTTTTACCACCTCTTTGGCTGCATTATCATTAGGAAATAGTTGCAGCAATTGGCTCTCAGTAATCACTGGGAGCCAGGTCTGGACTGTAGGGTAAATGGTTAATCTCCATGAAGCCACATTCCTGATAGCAGCTTGTGATTTGTAAGACTCGTGAGCTGGCGCATTGTCGTGAAACAGCAACACACCTGCAGACAACTTCCCACAGTGTTTCTCTTTGATTGCCCCCAAAAATGTTGTCTTGTGTGGCATGAATTCTAATAATAAAACGCCTTCTGTATCCCAAAAAAATGTTGCCATGATCTTTCCAGCTGACCCCTTGTGCTTCCATTGCATGGACTCTTGTTTGGTCTCATTATAATGGTGGTGGATCCATGTTTCATCACCTTTAATAATTCGAGAATAGATGGATTTTCTCTAAGCATGTCTAAATTCTCTTGGCTAGATTGCTGGCGACAAGTTTTGCTCAGGGATCAACATTCCTGGCACCCACCGGGAACTGAACTTTGACATTATTAAAACATCCTGAATGATACTGCCGACAGAAATGCCTAATTCGCTTATATGATCATATCAGGGCGGGACAATAGCCCCGGAGCGGCCCGACGTGCACAGCATCATTTTAACCTATGATACTGTACGCTCCTGTGCGCACGATCAATGCTGCTCCGGGACAAATGGAGCATACGGTCGTGTGCAAGAGGCCTAAGGCTGATAAGACCCTGAGGATCTGATCAGCCTTATGCTGGGTTCACACCTGAGCGTTTTACAGCACATTCCTAGAGTGGCCAATCACACGAACGCGCGTACAACGCGTGTTTCCTATTTCCAAAAATGCGCTGTAATACACGCGACTAAAACGCGCGTATCAAATACGCTCAAGTGTGAACCCAGCATCAGGCTGGGTTCAGACTTGCGCGTTTTACAGCGCGTTCAAATGCGCTGTAAAACGCTCAACACATGAAAACCAATGCTTCCCTACGGCCCTGGTTCTCACTTGCGTGTTTTACAGCGCGTTTGAACGCGCTGAAAAACGCCCTACGCTCAAAAAAGTTCTTGAGCTTCTTTGGGGCGTTTTGTCGCGCGTATTGTGATTGACGCCAGAGTGGTCAATCACACGAACGCGCGTACAATGCGTATTTCCTATTGCCAAAAACGCGCTGTAATACGCGCGTATCGAATACGCGCAAGTCTGAACCCAGCCTTAGTGTAAGTGTAGCACTGACTATACACTGCATTGCAATAGATGACTATTGGAATGCACTGTATAGCCATCAGGCCCACTGGATCTTCAAGATCCAAATGGGTCTTGATAAAAAGGAAAATGTAAAAAAAAAAGTTAAAATGCAAAAAAAAAATGTAAATAAAAATAAAATAAAAATTGTCTTTTGTCATATCAGTTCATTTATAAGTCATTAAAAAGTGAAAAAATTAAATAATCTACACAAAATTGGTATCGCCGTATCCGTAACAACCTGATCTATAGAAGTTTAATGTTGGTAACTGTGTGCGGTGAACGCCGTAAAAAAATAATGTAAAAACAATGACAGAATTGCTGTTTTTGTCCCCTCACCTCCACAAAAATCTAAATAACAAGTGATCAAAAAGTCATATGTGCCCCAAAATTATAGCAATAAAAACTACAGCCCGTCCCGCAAAAAACACGCTGTCACACAGCTACATTGGTGAAAAAATAAAAATGTCATGGCCTCTAAAATCAATTTCAGCAAATTACATGTTAGAAAATCCCGATGCCGTTCCTTCCCTTCTGAATGCTGCCGTCTCCCCAAACAGTGGTTTACTACCACATATATGGTGTTGCTATATTCAGGAAAAAATGCATAACAAACTGTGGGGTGCATTTTCTCCTGTTACCCCTTGTGAAAATAAAAAAATTGGGCTAAAGCAACATTATATTGAAAATAAAAGCTAATTTTTCATTTTCACAGCCATGTGTTTCTAAATTCTATGAAATGCTTGTTGGGTCAAAGCATTTACTTCACTCATAGATTTATTCCTTGGGGGGTGTAGTTTTCAAAATGGGGTCACTTTTTGGGGTTTTCTTTCTAGTGGTACCTAAGGGTCGCTTCAAATGTGACATGGCGCCCGAAAACGATTCCAGCAAAATCTGCCCTCCGTTAACAATATGGCGCTCCTTTCCTTCTGCGCCCTGAAGTGTGCCCATACAGCAGTTTACGATTACATAGGGGGTGTTTCTGTAAACTGCAGAATCAGGTAATAAATATTGAGGTTTGTTTGGTTGTTAACCCTTGCTGTGTTGCAGGTAAAAATTGATGAAAATGGAAAATCTGCACCAAAAAATTGAATATAAAAATTTCCCCTCCATTTTGCTTAAATTCTTGTGGATTACCTAAAGGGTTAACAAAGTTTGTAAAATCAGTTTTGAATAACTTGAGGGGTTTAGTTTCTAAAATGAGGTCACTTATGGGTGGTTTCTACTATGTAAGCCCCAAAAAGTGACTTCATAACTGAACTGGTCCTTAAAGTGGGTTTTGGCAATTTTTTTTAAAAATATTAAAATTTGCTGCTAAATTTCTAAGCCTTCTAACTTCCTGAAAAAACAAAATGACATTTAAAAAATGATGCCAACATAAAGAAAACATATGGGGAATGTAAAGTAATAACTATTTTATGAAGTATGACTATCCGTCTTAAAAGCAGAGAAATTCAAATTTTTTTAATTGCGAATTTTTTTGAATTTTCTGAAAATTCTGGATTTTTATTTTATTTTTATGCATAAAGGTAAAATATATCAACTAAAATTTACCACTAACATAAAGTACGATGTATCACAAGAAAACAATCTTGGATTGGATAAGTAAAAGCGTTTCAAAGTTATTACCAAATAAACTGACACATGTCACATTTGAAAAATGGGGCTCCGGCATTTGGTCCAAACTGGCTGTCGCTTGAAGGGGTTAAAATATAGCAGAAACGTATATACTACTGTGCTCCAATGTTTCACATGAAGAAATACATCAGGAATGTATCTAAACGGTCACATAGCTTGTGTCTTTCTTAAGGGACCAGCTACAAATGTCTGACCTGGCAGCTCTCGCCTCCCTGCTTCCATACAGGCACGTGTTCATTTTAACTTCTCTGCAGGAAATTTGTCTGGGGGAGTTTTTGTTTTATTTTTGAGAATCTGGGGAATTTTATTGTGATTGTATTTTTAATGGCTTTTAAAGCAGATGGCTTATCAAAGCCAGAGACTCCAGTCCGGTAAACGTTTCTTTTGGCTGCTGGCTGGTTCTGGGGGGCTTGGAGCGGACCCCTCTGCCTAATGAACAGCAGCTGGAAACAGTCTGCTGGCCGCTGTGCGATTGCTGCTGTTGTCTACACGTGGTATGTGAGCTACAGATGTTTATGTTCTTTGGATCAGGCTCTTCTGCAGAATTATGTGTGTGGGTAGTGCACTCATCGCCCCTGCAACAGCCAGAAAAGACATGAAGCCTCTCACGTGTAAGTCTACTTTCACACTCGCGTTTTGGCTTTCCGTTTGTGAGATCCGTTCAGAGCTCTCTCAAGCGGTTCAAAACGGATCAGTTTGCATTCTAATGCATTTTGAATGGAAAAGGATCTGCTCAGAATGCATCAGTTTGCATCAGTTTAGTCTTCATTCCGCTTTAGAGATGGACACCAAAACGCTGCTTGCAGCATTTTGGTGTCCGTCTGACGAAACTGAGCTAAACGGATCCATCCTCGCACACAATGTAAGTCAATGGGGACGGATCTGTTTTTGCTGACACAATCTGGCACAATAGAAAACGGATCCGTCCTCCATTGACTTTCAGTGGTGTTCAAGACGGATTATGGTTATGTTATAGATAACAAAATGCACAAAACGTGAGTGTAAAAGTAGGCTAACGCATTTACTGCCACTTGTCAATACTGTAGATTCTATCTATATGTGTAGACTAAAGCAATACGCCAGATGATAAAGGGTTTTTCCAGGAATTTGATATTGATGACCTTACCTCACGATAGATGATCAATATCAGATCGGTGGTGGTCTGACTCCCGGCACCCCTGCAGATCCGCTGTTTGAAGCACAAAACCCAACTTTTGAAATTTCCAGGAAGACAGGGTATTCATTTTAGGTTAGCCATGGGGTGTTTCAGTAATAGTATTATGTTAGAGAACAGCTATTTAAAGGTGTTTGCCATCTCATACAATGGGGGCATATCGCTAGGATATGCCTCCATTGTCTAATAGGTGCGGGTCCCACTTCTGGGACCCACAGCTACAATGAGAACGGAGCGGGGAAATGAACGGAGGGCCCTCCATTCATTTCTATGGGGCCGCCGAAAATAGCCGAGCATTGGCTCAGCTATTTCTGTCTTCCCCATAGAAATGAATGGGGGCAGGGGCTGTGTGTGCGTGGTGCGCTCCCATTCACTTCCTTAGGGGCAGTGGGAAGCAGCTCTAGGTGGTGGAAGGACCCCGGGAAATCCGGGGTCCTCCAGCCACAGCTCTCCCCGCTCTGTTCTCCCCCAGAGGTTGGACCCGCACCTATAAGACAAAGGGGACATATCCTAGGGAATACCCCTTTAAAGGCTATGGACACTTTGGGCTTTGGAACAGTTTTTTTTATTTATTTAAAGGAGTTGTTCCACTAATATAAATGTATCCCACCCAACAGATTCTAACCTTATTAGCCTATCGTTGCACCCTGTGGCAAATTTGTTTTGATATTCAGTTGCTGTAGGTTACGTGCTGCATTGGAGCCTTGTAATGTAGGAAGTGTCATTGGTAGTGGTTAGTGTCACATGATCTGTCAGGACATGTCTTACTGACAAGACATGATGGGACAGCAGACACATGACAAACCAGGAAGTAGGATTGAAGCATGGGGGATAAGAGAAAACTGCAAAAATAAATAATAATCCATGGAGGAATGGGAGCTTGACAGGGGTGTAGATAAAGGCTCATGGGCCCTGGAATTCAGCTTGTGTAAGACCCCCCCCCCCCACCCCCCCACCCCTTTTCCCTCAGTGCTTTATGGCAAGGGGCAGGGGTGCACTAAGTGTTTATACTGCCTGAGGCAAAAATTGAAACTCGCTCTACCCCCATGCCAAATTCTCAACCCATTCCCTCCTGTTGAAGGGGTTGTCCTCTTTTTACTACTTTTTACATCAATATCATACCAGCGGAGGTCTCCCGTCACCCTTGCTGATCAGCTGCTTGAAGAGAGGGCAGTGTTGGTATAAGAGCTGCTTTCTCTGCTCTGTTTACCTTCTCACTGCTGAAATTGCAGTGATGAGCAGGTAAACAGAGCAGAGAAGGCAGCGCTCGTATAAAAAAAAAGCGGACAACATCTTTAAAGACATACTTGGAAAACATTACATACAGCGCTACAGAACATACAGGAGAATACAGCGCACATACCTCTTAGATCCAGTGACGTTTTCTCTGAGGTAGATATTCTCTTTCCTCATCTTCTCCTTTCAGATCAGACCACCATAGTGACTTCTTTCAGCCGCGCCTTGTCTCTGCAGAGTTTAACAAACAGACATCTTACTTTCCTACTTTTCCATTATCCTCCCACTTCTCAACACCCCATCCTGCCACCCCCAATACTGTGTCTGCTGTGCTCTCCAATACTTTCCTTCAGAAACAGTCACTCTGAAAATACTAATACCACACAGATACCCCCTTACCTTTTAGATCAGACCCCCATATCAAACCACAGATGAGCCCCCCCATCTCAGACCAGACCCCCTTTAGACCTCTATGTCAGACTCCATATCAGACCTCAGATCAGACTATAAAATAAATAAACTTACCTCTCTGGCTCTGCCGCTCCTCTCCTGTCCTGCTCTGCCGCTCCTCTCCTGGTCCAGCGGTCTCCTGTTCTCTTCTCTTCTCAGGGCCTGCACTGAGGGGTGGGATTCAAATTTTTAACAACAGGTTCCCTACTCAGCGGTGGATATGCAGCGTCATGACACATGTTTACATATATATACACCATATATATGCAACACACATAAATACACCATATACATGGTGCACATACAAAAATATACCATATTTACACTACACACATACCACCCAACTTTTAAAAAGCCTTAGGAGCTAAACTCTGGAATTGAAGCGCTCATCTCCAGTTGCTGCTGTAATTTTAACAACCAGATCTGGAGAACCTGAGGGAACTGGCTGAATCCCATGTCTGCCCCCCGCCCCGCAGCTCACCTGGCCTGGTCCCGTCTGCAGCAGCTGGCTTCTCCTCTGTGTGGTCCTGGTATCTTCGCTCTGCCTCAGACAATCGCTGGCTTGAGGACTGTATTTTTCGCCTTATAAGACGCACCTAGGTTTTAGAGGAGAACAATAAGAAAAAAATATTTTCCATTACACTTCAGATCAGACCAGCAATCAGACCCCCAATGTTAATCAGACCTCAGATGAGACCCCCAATGTCTCAGATCAGCCCCCATTTCAGCCATCAGCCCCCCATGTCAGCCATCATGCCCCCCATGTCAGCCATCATGCCCCCATGTCAGCCATCATGCCCCCATGTCAGCCAACACCCCCTCAATGTCACATTTCACCCCCTCAATGTCACATTTCTCACCCCTCCCTGTCAAATCACCTGTGTCACATCAGCCCTTACATTTCTCCCCCTCCATCCATGTTGTCACATTTCTCCCCCCCCTGGCCCCCTCCATGTTGTCACATTTCTCCCCCTCCTTCCATGTTTTCACATCTCTCCCCCCCTAGCCCCCTCCATGTTGTCACATTTCTCCCCCCTGGCCCCCTCCATTGTTGTCACATTTCTCCCCCCTGGCCCCCTCCATTGTTGTCACATTTCTCCCCCTCCTTCCATGTTGTCACATTTCTACCCCCTGGCCCCCTCCATGTTGTCACATTTCTTCCCCTGGCCCCCTCCATGTTGTCACATTTCTCCCCCGGCCCCCTCCATCCTCCATGTTGTCACATTTCTCCCCCTGGTCCCCTCCATCCTCCATGTTGTCACATTTCTCCCCCTGGTCCCCTCCATCCTCCATGTTGTCACATTTCTCCCCCTGGCCCCCTCCATCCTCCATGTTGTCACATTTCTCCCCCTGGTCCCCTCCATCCTCCATGTTGTCACATTTCTCCCCCTGGCCCCCTCCATCCTCCATGTTGTCACATTTCTCCCCCTGGCCCCTCCACCCTCCATGTTGTCACATTTCTCCCCTGGCCCCCTCCATCCTCCATGTTGTTACATTTCTCCCCCTGGCCCCCTCCATCCTCCATGTTGTCACATTTCTCCCCCTGGCCCTCTCCACCCTCCATGTTGTCACATTTCTCCCCCTGGCCCCCTCCATCCTCCATGTTGTTACATTTCTCCCCCTGGCCCCCTCCATCCTCCATGTTGTCACATTTCTCCCCCTGGCCCCCTCCACCCTCCATGTTGTCACATTTCTCCCCCTGGCCCCCTCCACCCTCCATGTTGTCACATTTCTCCCCCTGGCCCCCTCCATCCTCCATGTTGTTACATTTCTCCCCCTGGCCCCCTCCATCCTCCATGTTGTCACATTTCTCCCCCTGGCCCCCTCCATCCTCCATGTTATCACATTTCTCCCCCATGGCCCCCTCCATCCTCCATGTTGTCACATTTCTCCCCCCCTGGCCCCCTCCATGTTGTCACATTTCTCCCCCCCCATCCATGTTGTCACATTTCCCCTTCCCCCCGGCCCCTCCATCCTCTATGTTGTCACATTCCCCCCCATCCATGTTGTCACATTAAATTCTCCCCCCCCCGGTCCCCTCTAGACCATGTTGTCACATTCCCCCCCCCCTTGGGCCCTGGCCCCCTCCTTGCCATCCATGTTGTCACATCACACTGATTTTGACTACCCTAACACGACCTGACCTGTTCTGACAGTGACACTCCTGTTGGCTGCCTCTGCTACTGCCTCTGCTCTGGCATCTGGCTGCTTCCCGCCGGCGCGGCGCTGCTCACTCACCAGCCATGCCCCCTTGGCCTGTGACCGTGTGTTGCCAGAGCGGCCAACACACACAGGCTAGGGGCGGGCAGACGGCAGTAGTGTAGTAAGTGACAAGTCAAATAAAAAATAAAAAAATGCGTTGCTGCGTGCAGGCACTGCGGGGGGAGATGATCTGCAGCGTTAGGTCAGAGTGTGCTCTGTACATCCTCATGCTGCAGGCAGCCAGGGCACAGCAGCGCGGGCCCCGGTAAGAGCAAGCAGGAGGAGTGGTAAGTACAGTACAGCACTTACATCGCTTCTCTTCCTCTCCTCCTTCATACTAGTAAGCGCTTCCATTAGGAAAGCGCTCAGTAGTATTCACTTTAAAAGATACAATGCATCTTATAAAGGGAAATATACAGCACGATTCGCAAGGGGACTTGGACCGCTGCGACCCCTATAGCTACGCCAGTAGTGCTAGAGAAACTGATTAAAATAAACTTTAGAATGAAAAGTAATTTGACACAACACTTTAATTTTAATTTAATTACATTTATTTTGGGTTAGGAAAAAATGTATGTAATTAGTTTTTATAAAAAATTCTGAACAGTCTTCATTCTGCAGCTTCGTATGCTTTTCAATACATAGCAAACTGCTGAATGCCGGTGACTGTGAAATCTGTCAGTTTGCTGTCCCAATTATGACCAAATCAAAGTTGTTTGCTTGAATTTGATCATAATTGAGCCTAGATCAGCATTAAAAAGATCACAGAAAATCAAATTGTCAAGCTAGCCCAACTGATAGATTTCCCAGTGAACAGCATATTGTATTGCAATCAGTGTCGGACTGGGGTACCTAGGGCCCACCAGTAAAATTTATTTTGGGGGCCCACCGTACGGATACATTAAAATATAATAAATAAAATCTAACAAGTTTTTATATGAACACAGGCTGGTGGAGGTGCTGTACACTGTATATATGTATGTAGTACAGTAAGTACTGTGTTATGTGCCACTTGTGCAGGGGGTGGGAGACTAGAGGCCCACTTTGCCCTGGGGCCCACCGGGGGATTCCCCTGTACCCCTGTGGGCCAGTCCGAGCCTGATTGCAATACAGGCAGGCTGCAGAATGAAAACAGGTCATTCTGTTAAAAACCCCCTTGGGACAGCTGCCATACATGTATGGCAGAAGTTTGGGGTTTAGAAGTCTTGGGTTTAAAATGTTTAAAAATGTTTTAAAATGTTTAAAAATGTTTTAAGCAGCAGACAACCGAAGCTAATGTTTGCGATCGGAGATATCACACGATCACAGACATTTAACCTCTCATGCGCAGGGCACAGTATGAAAACCACAGGCAGCACACTGAATGTAGGCCAGCTATTATAGCTAAATGATAAAGAAGATATAATATATTGGTATTCAGGTAAAATTTCCATGTTGCGATAAATAAGTGGGTTTTGTGTTGCATTTGGGCACAGTCTCTAAAAGGATCACCATCACTGACCTAGGCTGTTATAGCTGTAGTTTTTATGTAGGCCTGCCGGTGGCAGGGCTGCATAGGAACATAGAGAACCTCCAATACACTGCACTAGTAATTCATTATAGTGTAAGGGAAAAGCGATCTTAAGATTGCATATTCAACTGCCATAAAGGGAACTTAAAGAAAGATTAGAAAAAAGTAAAAAAAAACGGTTTTTAACATGAAAAATAAAATAATATAAAAATTCAAATCACCCTCTTTCTCCATAATAAATATACAAATAAATAAACTATAAAAAAAATAAAGATCATAGGCATTGCCAATGTTCCAAAATGCCCGTACTATTAAAATATAAATGTGTTTATCCCATATTGCAAGCGAGGTAATGGGAAAAAAACATGAAAATAGGCCCTTCGCCATTTTTTCATTGCTTCACCTTCCCAAAAAAATGTAATAAATAGTGATCAGTGATAGTATGCAATATAAAAGGGGTTGTCCGGGCTTTTAATATTGATGACCTATCCTCAGGATAGGTCATCAATATCAGGTTGGCTGTATGATCAGCTGTATGAGGAGACAGAGCGCGCAGTGTGTGCCGTCTCTCTTCTCTCTTCCTGCTGCTGCTATGTCTATGGGACAGCAGCAGTGTACAGGAAGAGAGATGGGAGACGGCACACACTGCGCGCGCTGTCTCCTCATACAGCTGATAATACAGCCGGCCTGATATTGATGATCTATCCAGAGGATAGGTCATCAATATTAAAAGCCAAGACAACCCCTTTAATATTGCAATGTAGTGGGAAGTTGGAAAATCCAAATGGGGTGGAATTGGGGGAAAAAACGAAATTCCGTCATAGTTCTAAGGGTTTCGTTTTTACGCTTTTCAATATGCAGCGAAACTGAAGATAGGGCATAAATATTATAAGCCCGAACAACCCCTTTAAATGCTGCCATTAGAAAGTATAACTTGAAAAGCCTTCATATAGCCATGTGAACGTAAAAATAAAAATGTTAGTAAAAAACTGAAAAAAGGAAAATCACCTGATCCTGAAAGGGTTAATCGAAAGCAAAAACAAAATAATTTAAAAAATTGCCCAAAGGTGTCCATAGCCCTTATTGAGCGATTAACCAATAATATGAGCAAAATAATAGAAATAAGAAAAAAAGTTCCTAAACTTTTGCAGAATTTGATTCCTCGCTCTGCTTACATTCCTCGAGCTGTTGCTCCTTCTTTCAACTTCTCCTCATTTCCTTATCTGTAGTAACAGAATCTAGTCAGTGAGTTGAGCCTCTCCCAGCCCCTGACACAGGAGGAGCAGCTGTCTTTCTCCATAATCAGAACCTGGCAAGCCTGCCTGCAAATATCTGCGTCCTGTGCACCATTCACTAGCAGGACAGCCCCTGTGCACTGAGACTGGCACTTCTGGAGACCGCCTGTCTGGGATTCATCTGCCACTTTACAGTCAAGTCTCTGCACTCTTCAAGCAGTATCTTGGGGGCTTCACAAAGTCTCTTGCAAAGAGACAGAGTGAGAGTTAAACTGGGGGGTCTACTGGAAGATGCCGAAGTGTCTCATAAGAGACAGACTTTGTGTTTGTTCAGATTTTGGCCTCCTGAAAAGGAACCTACCTGTTCTAAGTAGCAGCTCTGAGTGGGTGACCTCTGAAGACCAGCTCTGAGTGAGTGACCTGTGAGGGCCAGATCTGAGTGACCTCTGAGGACCAGCTCAGAGTGGGTAACCATCCGGGACGCAGCAGTTGGTAAGTCCATCCATCTATCATTATAGCTATAACCCTTCATTTATGAGGTTGCTTTCTTTGTGGGTGTTAGGACTACACAGCTTTATTATTATACTATATCTAATTTTCCCCATTTACGCCAGGTTGTCCCTCTGCAGGACGTCTATGTAATAAGTTGCACAAACTTTTCATCTTCATGTCCAACCACAGACTTTACAATTTTGTTTTTTAGTGGACTATCAAAATCAAGAGATGATACAAAAGCCTGATTTCTTTGTCTGTTTTTTGGGGATCCTGCTGGTGCAATGTTCTCTGGCAAGACCATCGGATGAGCAGGATTATTATCAAGAGATTGTGTCGAGGGATCACTTTTACTCATATCCGGACCCTGAGGAGGTGCAGATCCCCCTGGAGCCAGAGGGAGAAACGGAGGTACCTCCAGAACCTATCATGGAGGTGATCCGTGAGAGTCAGGACACTCGGGAAGACTTCTATCCGGTGCAAAAGAAAGATACCATCAAACCTAAGAAGATGAATGGAAAAGAAGGGAAAACCCAGAAGCCAGGTATCTATTGTATGGTGCTGACTACTGCGCCTGACCTGTGGTCCTGACACATAGATCACTGAACGGCACTGAAGTATTTCAAGATTGCATGTCTTGACACCCTATGATGATAGTGATACTTATAATAGCAGGGTATAGTCCAAATTATTGGGTACGGCCACACGGTCAGGTTTCTGCATGCAGTTTTGGAAGCCAAAACCAGGAGTGAATTAAAAAATGAGGAGAAGTTGTATCTGTCCTTTATACAGTACTTCACTTTTATGATCCACTGGTGATTTGGGCTTCCAAAACTGCATGCAGAAACCTGACCATGTGGCCGTACCCTTACACTGTCCATTTAAAGGATCTCATTACCTACCTGTCTTACACCTCAGGTAACATAGAGAGTGACCATGAAAGTGACTTAAAAAATTTACAAAGTAATGAAAGGGTTATTCCAGTTTATATTAGAGGAATGGAAGTTTCTCGTATAATATATTGGTGGAGTAACTTGCTTTCAGCAAGAAGTTTTAAGCTTGCTAATGGCACAGATTGTGGGGGCACTGCCAGATTTTGCCACCCAGGACAGAGGGTCCTGGTTTTTGTCTACCCTCTGCATACCATTTTGCCTGACCCTCGGGTCAATTCCCTATCACCTTGTTTGCAGTTCCTTCAGAAGTCTTGCGCAGGTTCTTGCAGCTCCACTTCTGGAATAGCCAGCCGCAGCTATTTTCGGGGCTCCCATAGGAATGAATGGAGGGCAGCTGGGTGGTGCACCCTCTGGGACTTTGCAGCACCCTACCAACAACAGGTGCTCCCTAAATAGGTGATGGACATTCTGTAGAACCAGTATAGGTTTCTATCCACCTTTTTATGGGGAGCTAAAGATAAAATATATCTGCATCCTTCTAGTCATACTGTAAAGATCTGCACCTGTTCTGAGTTTAGAGTTGCACCTGGTGTTGGCTCACAATCACTGATCAAACCCTGACCAAACACTGACTGTGAAAGCGACCTATGTCTGAGAAGTATTATTACTGTGCTGTCAGAAAGGGCCAAGCATGCACCTGCCCCACATTATAAAGAGACAGTCTTAGGCCCCTTTCACACAGGCGAGTTGTCCGCGCAGGTGCACGCATTGCACCCGCACTCAATTCTGACCCATTCACTTCATGGGGCTGTGCAGATGAGGAGTGATTTTCACGCATCATTGTGTGTTGTGTGAAAATCGCAGCATGTTCTATATTCTGCTTTTTTACGCAACGCAGGCCCCATAGAAATGAATGGGGCTGTGTGAAAATCGCATAGCATCCACAAACAAGTGCGGATGCAATGCGATTTTCACACATGGTTGCTAAGGAGAGGATGTTAGTAAATTGATTAAAGTCAATTTACTGTATTATTTTCCCTTATCACATGGTTATAAAGGAAAATAATAGCATTCTTAATAGGCCTCATGCACACGACCGTATGTGTTTTGCATCCGCCCAAAGAAACCGATAACGGACCGTTTTCTTTTTGCGGATCTGTTTTTTTGGCAGATGCATTGTAATAATGCCTATCTGTGCTCTATTTTTTTGACGAATGTAAATACGGACCACGGATACGGAACAAAAACAGTTGACCATTCGCATTTTTTGATGGACCCATTGAAATGAATGGGGAAGCATCCTATCCGTGAAAAAAAACGGAACGGACGCGGAAACAAACAACGGTCGTGTGCATAAGGCCATAGAGAATGCTTACTAAAATGTGGATTGAGTGATTAAAAAATAAAAAAATAAACTCACCTCATCCACTAGATCGCGCAGCCAGCCTCGTCTTCTTTCTTCTTCTTTGAGGACCTGCCAAAGGACCTTTGATGATGTGATCGCGCTCACCGCGTGGTGAGCATGGTGACGTCAGCGCAGGTCCTGCTGAATGAAGATAGAAGGAGTTAATTTTCTTTTTTTTAACCCCTTATTCCACATTCTAGTAAGCATTCTGTATTAAGAATGCTATTATTTTCCTTTATAACCATCTTATAAGGGAAAATAATACAGTAAATTGACTTTAATTAATTTACTAACATCTCCTTAGCAACCATGTTCGAAAATCGCATTACATCCACATTTGCTTGCGGATGCTATGCGATTTTCACGCAGCCCCATTAATTTCTATGGGTCCTGCGTTCGTGAAAAAACGCAGCATACAGAACATGCTGCGATTTTCACGCAACGCACAAGTGATGCGTGAAAATCACCGCTCATCTGCACAGCCCCATTGAAGTGAATGAGTCAGGATTCAGTGCGGGTGCAATCCGTTCACGTCATGCATTGCACCCGCGCTGAAAACTCGCCCGTGTGAAAGGGGCCTTAGGGTGGGTTTACATCAGCGTTATGGATTCCGTTATGGCTTTCCGCTATAACATGGTTATAACGGAAAATAACGGAATCCATAAGACGGAAGTCAAAATGGAAGCCTTTAAGAGGCATTCCGTTTTGATCCGTCAAAATAGAAGTCTATAGGAATTATAATGGATCCGTCTGGTTCCCGTTATGCAAGATGGAAAACAAAGTCCTGTCGACAGGACTTTTTTTTTTCCGTTCTGCATAATGGAAACGGGACGGATCCGTTATGATCCCTATAGACTTCTATTATGACGGAAATAAAAACGGAATGCCTTTTAAAGGCTCCCGTTTTGCATTCCGTCATAATACAAATCTATGGGCAGCATAACGGATCCGTCCCGTTTCCGTTATGCAGGACTGGACATCTGCATAATGGAAACCAGGACAGATCCGTTCTGCTGCCGATAGACTTGTATTATAAAGGATCAAAACGGAATGCCTCTTAAAGGCTTCCGTTTTGATTTTCGTCTTATGGATTCCGTTATTTTCCGTAATAACGGAAAGCCATAACTGAATCCATAACGCTTAGGTGAACCCACCCTTCATAGGTTGCCAAGTGAGTCTAGAGGTCCAGATGGTGAACACTCTTGGGAAGATGTCTACAAAGAATACTGGAAGAGCTGTAGGTTCTTGTGGTCGGGGACCTGCTCCAATTCTTACATCTCTTACATGCGACTATTGTGAATGAATGATTGCACAATAAATAGTTAATATGGTTCATCTGGAAAGCTTCATTCTTTTGTATAGTATAACTGAATAGTGCCCAACATTAACCCTTGAGGACTGGGCGATTTTTCATTTATGTGTTTTTACTTTTCACTTCCTGCTTTCCTGGAGCCATAACTTTTTTATTTTTCCATTCACATAGACGTATCGGGCTTGTTTGTTTGCAGGACAAGTGGTACTTTCTAATGGCACCATTATATATTGCATATGATGTTGTGAGAAGCTGGAATATAATTCCAATAGGGCTGGAATTGGAAAAAATATGCTATTCCGCTACAGTATTATAGGTTTTGTGTTTATGGTGTTCCCTATGTGATAAAAGTAACATGTTACTTTAATTCTCCGGGTCAGTACAATTACAATGAAAAAAAATTGCTATAAGTTTTTCTTGTGTTTTAAGACTGAAAAAATAAAAAAGTTGTAAAAAATATTTTTTTCTTTTTATTACCAAACTCTGATCCCCATAACATTTTTTATATTTATGTCTATGTTTGGCCATTTTGATTTGTTTTTCTAAGGTGTTTACTGTATGAGATATATTTTTATATATAAGAGATACAGACGTTTTCGGATGCAGCCATGCCTAATGTTTTTTTTTTATTGTTTATTTTTTTTATTTTAGGAAAAGGTGGGTGATTTGAACTTTTATATTTTCTTGTTTTTTAAATTATTATAACCTTTTTTTTTTTACTTTCACCCAAGGTGGCTATAGCAAGCAATCATTAGATTGCCATTTGTATTCTGTAATGGTGTTTTATCCATTACAGAATACACAGTTCAGCATAGTCCAGTGTAGTGCTGCCACCTGCAGACTTATATTGAAATATACCAGTGTTAAGCACTCACTACAAGGTAATAGCTTCCCCGATCTCAGCTGGGGGGAAGCTGTTACCAGAGAAGGAGCGCATGGCTCCTGCATTTTGACCACTCTAATGTCGTGGTCTCATTTGACAACGGCATATGAGGGACTAAACGTCTGGTATTTGAAACAGCAGAAACCTGGCGGCTATGGCACCCACTGCGCTCTCCAGTGGGCGCCAGATTTAAAGTGACAACTTCTGCCGTACATATACTGCACACTGTTTGTCAAGGGGTTAATAAGAAAATTGCCATTCGCTCTTATTGTTAATTTGCCACATTAAACATAACGTTTAACCTGCAGGAAAAATGATATAGAGCAGGACGACCTGAACAAATGGATATGTAGTATTGTGGGAAAAGATTCAGGAAAACTTTTTTTGTTCTATATTTATTAACTTCCTATTGACTATAGGCTAATGGGTCCAGTGGGCTGATCTACAGTACACACTGACTGACAGCCTCTCTGCATACACAAAGGCGCACTGCTAAGTGCTCTATAATCTGCTATGCTCAGGCAAACAATATGTGCAAAGTGACAAGTTCCCTTTACATTTTAGAATTTCCCTAGGGTTGAAATTGCCTACTGCTCATCTGCATGTGTGCATATCCACTTACTAGACTGGCAATTTAAAAGGGTTGTCCGCTTTTTTAATATTGATGACCTATCCTCATGATAGGCCATCAATATCAGATCAGATCACTTGAATAGGAAGGAGCCGTGAATGGTATGGCTTAGGTGTAATTACACCTGCTCACCGCTGCCGTTGCAATGAAGGCAGCGCTCATACAAACAGCTGATCAATGGGGGTGTCTGAAGTCGTCCCACCACCAGTCTGATATTGATGACCTATCCTGAGGATAGGTCATCAATAAAATTACGTTTAGAAAAAAAAAAATATTAAAAAAGAAGACAACCCCTTTAAGGTATCACAGATTTACTATACCTACAACAGAATTCGGGAGATACTATATCTCCTTATTGACGTGAGGAGTCTTATAGGCCAGGCAATGCTCCTCTGGAATTCTTGGAAGAAGGTATGCAAATTAACTCTTAGCAAGCTCTGCCTCTAAGGTAGATATCCTATAAGTCAATGTTCGACCGTTTCTCTGATATTAAATAAGCCAGCAACTCATCTGCCTGGCCTCGACACCTCACACCATTTCAGGTGCTCTCCATAAGGATATATAGTATCACCTGAATCCTGACTTAGACCTCTCAACCAGTTAAGCCAGTACTCTGTGCTCTGCGCTGATGAGAGGCAACCACCCTAAAAAAAGCTCAAAAGGTCAAACATTGACTTATAGGATAGATACCTTACATCTTTTGGCATCAGAGACATAGCTTCTTATACCCATAACATACATACGACAAATTTTAAATTTTGTTTTATAATTATTTGGTAGTCTGGATGTCCACGTATGTAATCGTCGCCTCATAAAGACAATACCTGCCCATTGGCCCTAATAGAACATTTGGAACTCATACATGGTGGTCTCCCACTCAGGACCCCACTCGGGACCTCCTTGTTTTACCTGGATGGCCATTCTTCTAAATAGTGTCCATTCAATACTAAATTTCATCTGCAGAGATCACTACAGAGGGAATGCCTGTCTGTGGATTCCCCTGGCAAAATCAGCTCTTTACTGGGAGAGCTGGAAACGGGACTAGCAGTGATCAGCTGACCGCCACATCATCTAGTTAATCGGTATATTTTATTTGAAACTGACTTATATTGTTCAGTGGCAGCAAATCGGAGGTAACAACTTAATTTATAGGATTTTGGCAGCAGAAAATGAATATATAGAGAAATGAATATATGGCCAAATAAGAAATGTATGTGCTTATTCTGTTCTCTATTGAAAAAATTACATTACGTATTCCAAGGGAATGATGTGTACATATGGACATGCTGGGCTCACCAAAAGGTCAAGATGCTTTTACTCAGTACCAGAGGATCATTTGGTGGCCCAGGCTCTGTTACCATGGTGGGCTTCAAAGGTGCATTCTTTGTTTTAGAATAGTATTCTTAGAATTTATTGATGATAGAGGGATTAGTCCTTGAGAATAATTTCCTCTGGCGGGCCCAAGGAACCCCAGTCCGGCACTGGTTTTACTTACTGACTCTCCACTCTGGTTTCTATACTTGCCAACCTTTAGGCAGAGTTAAGTCATATTACAATTGGCCATGAAGAAATGATTACTGTGTGAAAGTAGTATGGGTCGGGGAAACCCAGCATGCTAGCACTTTGGGCACTAACGACTGGCAAAAACTGGCAAGGGAAGTAAAGTTAGCTGCCATATGTACATATTAGACACCATAGGTGTCAGTATATAGTTGTGATCTAAATTACTGAGTACAGTAGCAGGACTAAGCAAAAAGAAAAATCCAGCTCAGCTCGGGTGAATCTTTTTCTGTGACTTTATTCCAGCGGTAAAACTTCATACAAGATGTGAAAAACAGTTAGGCGTTTCAGACCTCTCTAATATCTGGGTCCTTCTTCATGACAAACATTGTCATGAAGAAGGACCCAGATATTAGAGAGGTCTGAAACGCCTAACTGTTTTTCACATCTTGTATGAAGTTTTACCGCTGGAATAAAGTCACAGAAAAAGATTCACCCGAGCTGAGCTGGATTTTTCTTTTTGCTTGATCATATGCTCCCGCATCCAGGTGCGGCATCCGTGCACAGAGGGTGAGAGCTGCCTTACTCTTTCTTTACTATTGAGTAGCAGGGCTAGGTCTATGTGGCATTTTGTAAATGTAATTTTTTTTTGGGATTGCTGTTGAGCTCCACAAAGTGACAACCTTGGTTTCCATACATTTAGTGGGATAGCAAAGCTTTCCTACACCCTTGGCAAAGTTGCAATTAGCTGCCCTAGCTCCATATCTAAAACCTCGGTCAAGACAGAGGGAATTATTGGTGCCGCACCAGCTCTAGTTATGTCTCATATGTTTTATGTAGTCATGAATGACCACAAGTAGAACTGTTCCACAGCCTGATCATCATTACCTAATAGATTATTCCTGTAGAAACAACAGGCCAGTCCTGAGGAAGAGCCAAGATATGCGTATCTAGATAAAATGGGCTCCCTGTAAATAATGGGTTCAGAATGTGAAGCTTCTTGTTCCATCATCCTCCAGAATACAATTCTGGTCGGAGACTGAGCTAGAGTCAACCAGATCCCACGTGTTTCCCCGATACGCTTCGCTCTTATATAAAACACCTGAGTCCATTTAATGAAATACAGATGAGCAAGTCCAACATATTACTTATATAATCCCATCCGCATAAGAGAAACGTTTACTGAAGAACAGTAAATCAGCGTGCCGCAGTATCATTACTCAGTCAGCATAGTGCCTACAAGCATACAACTAGTGGAGTCAGTTTTAATAGTACGATTGATGGAGATTGGGTTTGTGAAATCTGACATTAGTTTAAGCAATGCCTGCAACATATTTTTGTGAAATGTTGACTGGCCCCTGGTAAAGGCTCCCATACACATTAGAATATTGTCAGATGATCTTGCTACATTCAGCAGCATCAGTCAACAATCTAATGCAGGGCTGGCCAACCTGAGGATCTCCAGCTGTTGTAAAACTACAACTCCCACCATGTCCTGCTGTAGGCTGACAGCTGTAGGCAGACTGGGCATGCTGGGAGTTGTAGCTGGAGAGCCGCAGGTTGGCCATACCTGATCTAATCTGTATACCGATGCTCTCCTTGACAAATAATGGTCGGGGGAAAGAAAGATTGAGCATATCCTGTCAAAAGAAATCCTTCTTTCTCATGACATCATCTTTAGGAGGAGATTTGGGAGGTCCCCATACATATGAAATAGATGACTGGTCTTGCCGAGAGTAGGTACTATCCCTTTTTCTCCTAAAGTGTACCTGAGTTTTCAAATCTCAAGTTTCAAATCTTTTTCCGTCATATTATTCCCTGTTTCAGCTGCACAGCTAGATGCATTTCACTCAGAAGCAGGGGGCGTCTCCCTTCTGTTAAATCTACCAGCACTGTACTGCTGTGACATCCCTTCCCTTACTTCCCACTATGTTTTTTTCCAGCTTTGGAGCTCACAAAACAGATACGGAGGGGGAAATCATTCTTACAGACACACAGGAGGCTACTTTAATCTTTAGAACTGTGTAGAAGAAGTTTTGTTGTTAGGCTCAGGATCTTAGCTAGCTCTGACATGCCCCCATTTCCTGTGAGTCCCCTTCTGAGTCTCTGTCACTAGGGACGGATCTTGCCTGATAACAGACAGCGGACTGCAAATTAGGTGGAAGTGACACTTCTAGTGGCAGTGATGTTACAGTTTTTTTCAGGTGGATGCAGGTATATATTTTAAATGAAGTGATTTAGAAATTTGAAAGTTACAGAATTCTCTATTAAATTGAAATGAAATTGAGTGAAGGTACAGTGAAACTTCAAGATATTTCCCTTTATTCTATCTATCTGTCCAATGTGGAAACATGAAATGGACTATTCCATGAACATCTCTGGACAGGTGTGGTGTTGTTTTCTCAAGAAAGCAGCCGTGTTTTTCTAATACTAGACAGCCCCTTTCATTTTCTTCTAATGACCCTAAAAGCTTTGGTTCATTTCAACCCATTAACTATGCAGACTAGGTGCTTTTCAAAAAATGTATTAAACTGGATTTTTTACATTTTTTAACTTGCAATTATTTGGTTGCTTGTACTATATACACTACCGTCGAGTACGTTTGGCACTAGTACAGATACAGTACCCCAGAATTGTTTCATGTTGTATAATGTTTTGATGTGTTGATATGTTGCAACTCGAATAGCTCTGTATGGATCAGTTAGGGTTAACAGTTCTGACTCTGCCCTATTCAGGAAGCTAGGGGTGATGGATTTAGGTCCACCCCTAGTTCACTCTAATGTTAGCTGAGGAAGTGAAAGTGTGCTCTCTCCTTCGTGCTTTGCATCAAGAAAGCCATCTACTTTATAGTAGTACAGAAAGAGAGAGAAAGAAAGATCCAGGAAGATCCAGAATCTGCATGACTGAGCATTGGAGTCAGTCAGTAAGGTACTCCCTGTTTAAAGTCCATCTGTCGGCAGATTTGCACCTATGAGACTGACTGACCTGTTACATGTGCACTTGGCAGCTGAAGGCATCTGTGTTGGTCCAATGTTCATATGTGTCCGCATTGCTGAGAAAAAAATAATGTTTTAATATATGCAAATGAGTCTCTAGGAGCAACGGGGGTGTTGCCATTACACCTAGAGGCTCTTCTCTATCTCTAAAACTGACCCGCTATTTGCACTTTGATTGACAGGACCAGGCAGTATAAACATAATCTTAACAGCTTTTGGTAGCAGGTTACCTTACTGACACTAATGCTCAGCCATGCAGCCTTTAGGTTCTCTATGTCCCTCCTTTGTCTTACTCCTTCTCTCCTTCTGTAGATCACGCATCTGTAGATCGGTGAGTCTTTGCAGTAATTTTGGGCCTAAGAGGAGTGTGCATTAATCACTGCTTCCTCTCCCTTCCAAACTCTCCCTAACACTGCCAGTCCACACCTAACCTCCTACAAGAGCTGAGCCAAGGTTGTGTCATCCATACAGTAATATACTGGGTGCAGTAAATAGCATGACATAACATAAAGAAAGGAACAATTTGCAGATACTCTTTAAATGAGGTACTGCATCTCACTACCTCCTGTATGTAATAATTGACAGGGAGAGAGAGTAGACAGGCTCAAACTGCATCACATAGAAGAACATGGAGACCCTGCAGTATGAGGGGTCAGCAGCTGTATCACTAATTTCTCATGGCTGCCCTCAGAGGACACAGAGCAGAAAACCATATCTGAGGGGAGAGGCAATAAAGATGACTGCCAACCAGGGGCGTCGCTAGGGCTTTTTATCCGGGGCCAGGGCCCCGAATTAAACTACCACTGCCCCAAACCTTGCCAGGGCCGTCTTTAATGTGGGGCAAAAGGGGCAGCTGCCTCTTGAGCCCCGCTGGCCACAAATTCAATGAGGACCGGGAAGCGGTGAAAGCTCTATACTCTCCCATACCTGGTCCTCGGCTCTCTTCTGTGAAGGCTGCGCACATGTGAGGTCGTGCTGTGACCTCACGCTGTGCGCGCCAGTTCACAGCACAGACTGAAGAGGAGAAAGAACTAGCACGGGCGGTGAGGAGTGACGGCGTCTGGAGTCGGAAAGGTAAGTGTTTTTTTTTTTTTTTTTTTACCTATGAAGCTGATGAATGCACTGGGGGCTGAAAAGAGGCATATGGGGGTTGATGGAGGCACTGGGGGCTGAAGGAGGCATATGGGGGCTGATGGAGACACTGGGGGCTTAAAAGAGGCACTGGGGGCTGATGGAGGCACTGGGGGCTGAAGAGAGGTACTGGGGGCTGATGGAGGCATATGGGGGCTGATAAAGGCACTGGGGGCTTAAGAGAGGCATATGGGGGCTGATGGAGGCACTGGGGGCTGACGGAGACACATGGGGCTGATGGAGACACTGGGGGCTGAAGAGAGGCATATGGGCGCTGAAGAGAGGCATATGGGGGCTGATGGTGGCTCTGGGGGCTGAAGAGAGGCATATGGGGGCTGAAGAGAGGCATATGGGGGCTGATGGAGGCACTGGAGGCTGAGGAGAGGCATATGGGGGCTGATAGAGGCACTGGGGCCTGAAGAGAGGCATATGGGGGCTGATGGGGTCACTGGGGGCTGATGCAGACACTGGGGGCTGAAGAGAGGCATATGGGGGCTGAAGAGAGCCATATGGGGGCTGATGGAGGCACTGGGGGCTGATGAGAGGCACTGGGGGCTGATGGAGCCATATTGGGGCTGATGTAGGCACTGGGGGCTAAAGACAGGCATATTGGGGCTGAAGAGAAACATATGGGGACTGAAAAGAGGCATATGGGGGCTGATGGAGGCACTGGGGGCTGATCAGAGGCGTATGGGCTGATGGAGGCACTGGGGGCTGAAGAGGGGAACTGGGGGCTGGTGGAGGCACTGGGGGCTGATGTTAATTCTTATTATGCAAATTTCAACACAGTGGGCTTGTGCCCCGGATGTTTTCAGACCCTAGCAACGCACCTGCTGCCAACCCACAAATTACACGTCAAATAAAACAGGCATACACAAGACATACACCAGAGCCTCTAAATTATACTTTTTTAATGGCCTACCCTGCACTATATAGGCAAAGAAATTAAATCCCGGAGTGCTTCTTTAAGCAGTAGTCTAAAGAAATTCCATACTGGCTATGATAGTAGTACTGGCACTATTCACATGGTGAATAAAGAGAACATCATTCATCTCTGAGGTTGATTTAGATGATATAATAAAATACTTGTATGATGTCTGATAGGTACAGTAAAGCTCAAGAGGCTCCATCAGCTGGTCATAGCTCGGAGAGAGAGGGTGTATGATGAAGCCTGGGGCTGACAATTACGTTTACAGCTAACAATGCTCTGATTTATGTATACTGTCACAGAAGAAATAATATCATTTCCTTTATGACTCTCTGAGCAAATAAGTGTGGGATGTCGTCAGCTCGATAGTACTGAGCGCCCATACAGGTTCTTCCATGTGTGCATGTGCACAGTGACGGCCAATGCTTCTTACTAACTGGTGCTATAGTAAAGGTGATATAGTCAGGTCACAAATAAAGCACTATCAGTCATATATAAAGCTCTATCTATCTATCTATCTATCTATCTATCTATCTATCTATCTATCTATCTATCTAGCCACAGTATGGTGTAGGAGTCAGGAGACTAAGCTGGGATAGAAAAATAAACGTCTTTCTTTACTGTAGAGCAAAAGTTGTAGTACTTCAACTAGCAGTCACAATTCCAACTGTACACAGTGCAATTCTTCCCAGATAACTGTGTGGATTTAGGCAAGGATGGGAGTTATGTCCTTCTTTGTACACACTATCTTGCTAAAGTCTCTCTCAGTAAAATCTATGGCATAAGAGATGGAAAAAAAAACAGCTCCACATAGTGTAAACCACCCAGGACAAAAGAGATAATGGCAGTGTAGTATATGCTCACCAGATCGTAGATGAATGTAAGCCAAATGAATGGGATGAAGGTGATCCAATCCTTGGTGCCCATGTGTGGAAAGGATGGATAATGGCTGGATGTGTCCAAATGTTAAAGGGGTATTCCCATCTTTGACAATGGGGCATATCGCTAGCATATGCCCCTATTGTCTTATAGGTGCGGGTCCCACAGCTGGGACCTTCACCTATATAGAGAACAGAGCCCCGAAAGTGAAGGAGGGCGCACTGCGCATGCGCAGCCGCCCTCCATTAATTCCTATAGGGCTGCTGAAAATAGACGAGCCCTGGCTCGGCTATTTCCGTCAGCCTCATAGAAATGAATGGGAGCATGGGCCACGCATGCACGTTACGCTCCTATTTACTTCTATGGGAGAGGCGGGGAGAAGTGCTGTGTGGTGGACGGACCCTGGGGTCCTCCAGCCACAGCTCTCCCCGCTCCGTTCTCAATATAGGACAATGTGGGCATATGTTAGCGATATGCCCCCATTGTCCAAAATGGGAATACCCCTTTAAGGATATTTTAACAGTGTCCCTCACAGCAGCAAAGTATTAATGGCTATAGTTGCTGATTCCTATGCTCGGCCATGCAGATTCTAAGATCTTCAGTTCTCTCCTTTGTCTTTCTCCTTCTCTTTCTCTCTTTCTTTCTGTAGATCTAATTCATACAGAGATCTGTTAGTCTCCTGAACTTGAGACCTAGGAAGAAGAAGCATAGTTCACAGCTTCCTTTTGCCATCAAACTCTTTCTAGAACTCCTTAACTGAGGTGAGCAGCAGGTGGCAGATCTTGGATCTCCTCTAACCTCCTGCAAAGGGCTAAGCCAGGATGGTTAACCATGGTTGTGCCATCCATACACAGCCACAGTGGGCATAATACATAACATAACAATATACAGCATAACAAACCATTTGCAGGATACTGCATATCTATCTATCTATCTATCTATCTATCTATCTATCTATCTATCTATCTCAATATACTTTTCTTCCTTCTTTTCAATTATTTGTCTATCCTAGAAAATAGCTGTAATGTATGCTACCTCTATGTGCTGCTTGGAGCTACATGTCTCTTAACCAGACATAATTACAGATGACAAAGCATGTGATTAGGAAGAATGAAGGTCTCCAGGTGTGTATAATATTTATTGCACACATTAAAGGCTTGACTGACAGATCCGGTATGTGTCAGCCCATTGTGACAGAAATGGAAAAATAATATCTTAATGGGATTACCCATCGTATAGTGTCAGATTTGGGTATCCCGCTTCTTTATCATACCAGAGATTCCTGAACTTAGCTCCAATCAGACAGCCTAGTCAGTGCCAGACAAGAAAAGCCCCAGATTGTGCCTTGTGAGGACCGGGAGTGATGAACTGGACTGCAGACATTTCTTTTGAGTAGGTTATAAGGTTGCACTAAACCCTACTTTACATGCTGAGTTGTAGGTTACAATCAGGGGTGGATTGGGAACTTTAAGTGGCCCTGGAAAAAATACTAAAAGTGGCTCCGTTTGGTAGTTGGGTCCAAATTGATGGAAGGCAGGGCCAGCAATACCATATTGTGGCACATTTTACCATCCCAACAGAGCCAAATACCACAGTCCATCACTAAATACTGCCAGCATCACAAAATGCGTCCCCAAAAATGTTCACTGGCTAGCCGTGGGGAGGGCCCAGGTGGACCCCTGGGCATCAGCCCACCGGGAAATTTCCTGTAAGGTCTTTGGCCAATCCGCCCCTGTTTACAATAACTTGGGGTCAATGGAGTGAGAAATTTTTGGAGTGAAGATTGGTGCTTTAACTCTGCCACCCTCCCAAAAATTAATCTAGGGATTGGGTTCATGGTGACAACTCTGAGCCCTAAATTGAAGTAGACAATATGTGCACTTGGCTTGTACATCCCAAATAAATGACTTGGGAGTCAGGGACTAAAGCAGTTGTCTAGCCTTGGGGTTCTCCCCTGCCTTCCTTAAAGTAACAAACCCCACTCACCTGTCCATCATTACTTAGATGTACCGTTTTGACAGCTGAGTGATTGCCCCCAGCGGTCACAGGACCCAGCTACTTACTGGTCCAGTAGAAAGCAGAGACGGCTGGGAACAGAGCAGTGGTGTGACTGCGGACAGGTGAGTTGGGTTTGTTACTTTCAGAGGGTCAGAAGAGGACCTCGGGTTAACAGTTCTAAGGTCCAACAACCTCTTTAGGGGTTAAAACAACCAAAAAATAATTTTCAGTTATCATAAGAGATACCTTTTAAGGGAGCTACAACAAATGCAATGAACCAGCTCACCATGCTAAAGTGAAGTTGCAATCGGCCATGGACATGCCCAGAGATCAGCAGCAAATTCAGGAAACCAAATACAGCACTCCAGTGACTTCAAGTAGAACTTCCTCTTTATTAAAACCACTGATCCTATAGTTGCATAACAGCTTACGCATTTCGGATATACAAATCCTTAGTCATAGCATGTACCCCCCTAAAGTAACATTTGTCAAAGCATGCCCACCGCTGAACTAGTGGGTTGAACACACATCGCAGTTTAATCCCATAGACACCACACTAATAAAGGAAACATTCTCATGGTACAAATATTGCAGTAGATTATATATATATATATATATATATATATAATTACCTGAATAATAAATGATTCATTTCAATAGTAACATAGTATATAAGGCCGAAAAAAGACATTTGTCCATCCAGTTCGACCTGTTTCCTTCAAGTTGATCCAGAGGAAGGCAAAAAACCCCTGTGAGGTAGAGCCAATTTTCCCCACTTAAGGGGAAAAAATTCCTTCCCGACTCCAATCAGGCAGTCAGAATAACTCCCTGGATCAACGACCCCTTTCTAGTAGCTATAGCCTGAAATATTATTACGCTCCAGAAATCAAATCATGATGGCGATTCAGGCCCAAAGGTAATCTCATATTTAACAGAAAAATCCCAAAAACCTCCTATTTAACAATTTTTCTGTGATCCTCTCCCTTTACTGGTCTGAATACCCTCTCTATGCCTCTAAGGGTGCATTCTGCAAAATGGACCGTGTGCTGTCTGCATTTTTTTGTATCCCCATAGAAATGCATGTCCACAAGCGATCTGCAAAAAAATGCGGATCAGACGCAGATCAAAAATATGGTTGTGTGAATGCACCCTAAAATGGCTGGTGCCCCCCCCATGTACCTCTTTAAAATGTCTGGATAGCATGGAGATACTGGAAGTTTTATTCCCCCCAGGCTGACAAAGTGATGTCTGATTCTGACTTTTAGGGGGGCTGCGGTGCGTCTGACGTATTGTTTATGACAACTAGAACAATAGGCAAGATACAGCACATTAGCAGTGTAGCACTTGATGTAACCCTTGATATCTAATGAGGAAAAATAGCTGTGCTCCCCTGTGTCCACTTGACGAAGGCACTGACCATAAACCCGGATCAGGCAAGATTAGAGTCCAAAAAAAGGGAAAAATGTCCTAAAGAAACGTTGCATCTTTATTCTTCGAAAATCTTGAATAAAAAAGTAGGACATCATACAGACAGGATAGCATTATAGTCTACGCGTTTCGGATACAAAAATATGATTCGTTATGAGTAAGGATCGTATTTTCTGGTATCCGAAATGCGTAGACTATAACGCTATCCTGTCTGTATGATGTCACACTTGGATTTTATTCATGATTTTTGAAAAATAAAGATGCAACGCTTTTTATTGGAAGCTGGACTTTTTTCAAATTTTTTGGGACTCTAACCCTTCATATTGTATGATTTCTGGGTGATAAAAGATGAAAACCACTTTTCCACTTCCACTTTGACTTTTTTTGTGGCCACATTTGCAACTACAAATATTGTAAAGCCTTTTTTTTTTTTGCTGGTTAGAAACGTCTAGAAAAAGATAAAATGGTACCCAATGTGGGGGACATTTCTAGCTGCAAATTTCACCACTTCTGATAAAATGTTTCTCAAGTTATCATCCTGATATAATAGAGGAATATATTTTTACTTAATCCCTTTCACTTCATGATATTGCCTGCTGTAACCTGCAACAAAAACATTGCTGTGTTCTTGTTCATCCTTTTTAGACGGGGCGTGACCGCACCTTTATCCTTGATTAAATCCTCCCTGTCCAGCGATTCAGCTTTCACTAGAATAACCCCGAGCTAGTAACCTGTTATATAAACTGGGGTTGTCCGGTTTATAAAACCATCTTCATCTACTTATTAGGGAATTCTACGTTAGGGCTCATGTACAGGGGCGGACTGGCCATAGACCTTACAGGGAAATTTCATGGTGGGCCGATGCCCAGGGGGCCGCCTGGACCCTCCTTACGGCCACCCAGTGGAAGTTTTTGGGGATGTATTTTGTTCTGCTGACAGTATTCAGTTATGGACTGTGGTATTTGGCCCTGTTGGGGTGGTATTAGGTGTCAGAATATGGTATTACTGGCCCTGCCTTCCATCAGTTTGGATTCAATTACAAAACGGGGCCACTTTAGTATGTTTTCCAGGGCCACTTTGAATTCCCAGTCTTCCCCTGCTCATGCACACGACCGTATACTCTTTCTGTGTTCGTTCGTTTTTTGTGTGGATTCCACATGGTGTCTGCACAGTACTGATTTCCAGAAGGCAATGTTTCTAGGGTACCATACCTCTGTAATATGTCATCTAATGAAACATACTACAGTTTTTTTGTCTCTCAGGTTCATGCGAAATCTACTCCCTTGCCTCCGCATAATAACAGATACATACGAAAGTCCGGTACGGCACTACTGACGTCTATGGGTGCCATATTACGGCTTAGTACAATTTGGAGGTTGTATGGAGCTGTAATATTTGCAATATGTACAGGAGCGGATTGGCCCTGGAAACCCAATAGTCGGCCTATGTTGTAGGCGAGTCCAAATTGACATAAGGCAGGGAAACACAAGTAAGCAGGACCAGCAATATTGTAATGCAGTACAAAATACGGCCCCTGCAGAACCAAATGCCACAGTGCAGCACAAAATACCACCACTCTCTGCAGTATTCAGGTGTATCACTGTACTGAGGACGGCGATGCAGTTGAATCCAGGAGAGCATCAAATCATTATGTACCTGGCAAACGGCCGTGAGCAGTCGGCCCCCCTGGGCATCGCCCCACTGGGAAATTTCCTTGTGGGGCCTATGGCAAGTCCGCCCCTGAATGTGGATGAGCCGGTCCCTGTCTATACAGATGTGCAGAGTACGTGATTGTTCTCAGCCTTGGTTAATGCGATTATCATCTGACAACATTGTAATAAGACAACTGTCTCTTTTTTTTTCTCAGCCAAAAACAGCAGCAAGAAGGCAGAGAAAAACAAGAAAGAGTCTGAAAAATTTGCTTTTGGAACAGGAGCGGAGAAGATAACCCAAGACGTCAGAGAAAGTTCGTGAGAATGTTTTTTTAAGTTTGGTGGTATTTAGAGTATGTTGTTTTTTTTTTTTGCTTTGTCTGTATCTGTCGTATGTTTTCCTGCATCATCGTGAGCACAGCAGAAACCTTCAATATCTAAATCCACAGTCTACAGGGGGGTCCAAAAGTATGGAGGCACCTGAATAAAGGGAAGACTGTGGTTGGGAACACCATTCTGTGTGTGGCATGTTGCTAAGTGGAAGGGGACAAATCTGTGAGGGGCGGTGTCCAACAAGGTGGCCATGGGGCGGGAGCCACATTTAAAGAGTAGCTACACTTTTTTTCAATTTTTGATATGTCATAGGGACATATCAAAAGTATTGATCGGTGGGGGTTCCAGCTCTGAGATCCCCACCAATTGCTAGACGACAGATCAGAAGCACTCACTTTTGAGTGCGAGACTGTAGACAAACTTATAGACCCGTCTACAGTTAGCGAGGAGAAGCTTCTGATCCCTCATTCTAGCGATCGGTGGATCTTTAGTCATGTATGGCGGCAGTTGTCTAAGGGTTAGTAAGATATATACTGCTTATGACATATGACTTCACTGCTGTGGGAGAAAAATCTAGCTCAGGCTTCTACCACACTGGGATCCGGGTTGGCACCCCTCATTTCAGGAACTTCAGAAGGAGAGTTATCAAGATATGTATCAGTAACACGTATGGTTACTTGGAACTGTAAAGTGTATAGAGAGGGAGAGAGACTGGGAGTACTACAACCTCCATCGTCGTTGCCTATGCACTGCCATTGAGGATACAGGTGCTCTGGGAAATATCTCTGTATAACTGTGACTTTGCTGCTAGCTGTACTACTACTCTCATCATCAGCTGAGTAAAGAGATTTTATTCGCTATAACCAATGGGCCTGATCATTGCCTCAATACTCCTCCGTCTCTGCGCCTTTACTTTTGCCTTGAACCCTGCCAAGCACTCCTCTAACACCAGGGGCACCCAAACTAAGACCAGGTTGTGAGGGAAGAAAGGGTGTGCCCTCCATTCACTGCATGGCCGAGGGGAGTGTCAGATTAAGTAACTACTACCTCCATTATTGCTATAACCACTCCTATTCTGATAACTGCCGAACCTTGCCTTTTCTAGCCATCAGTATTTGATCAATAGAGATGAGCTTGGTGCAGTTCAGCCCCATTCTCCATTCTTCTGACTGCAGCAGTGGTACAGAACATCACATGACTGCTGCAGCCAATGACTGGCTTCAGAGGTCTTGTGCTGTACACTGCTGAAGCCATATCATGTGTGGTATATAGCCTATCATCGCTACAGCTGAAACATTACATCTTGTCTGTATTGGCGGCGCTGGAACGGTTAGTATAATATTTTTTTTATGATTATAAGACTGTCCTTGGTAGAAAACACTCTGGACAACCCCTTTAAGAATTGGCCATGAACATCAAACTCCCCAAAACAGTTTTGCACTGCACCAATTACCAGCTATCCGCTTCATGCACTGGGGAAGCGATTCCTTGAAGCAGGCTGAGATTAATGACCCCTCCATATCATGAATCTACCGCACACTCTCGTTTTGCTTACGAATGTCACAGATTATGTAAATATATCTTCTGGATCTGGCCGCAGAATGGCGGAATCCTTTCCAAAGTTTACCTTAAATAGAAGCTGGGATCAGATGTAGTGCGAATGGAAAATTACTGTCTCGTAAAAAAATGCCTGTGTCCATACACAACATGAATGAGCATGACGGCTGTTTTCTGCACTAGCGTTGCCTAGAGGATTTTGTATTGTAATGCTGGTTTAGCTCCATTATACATTACTTTGTGATAATGCCTTGAAATCTCCAGTGCTGCAGGAATCCTATGAATCTTTTATATATATACCTTCCGCTTGGAAATATATAGGGATGCCATATATTACAAATTGTTACTGCCAAATAGTGTAAAAGCTACGTCAATTAAGTATTTTTGTTTCGCTGATAAAGTCATATTAATATTGATGACCTATCCTCATAGATATTGATAGGTCATCAATATCAAATCGGCGGGGTCCGACACCGGGCACCCTCGCCGATCAGCTGGTTGAAGAGAAGGCTGCGCACTGTGAGAGCGTGGCCTTCTCTTAACGCTGGGTTCACACCTGAGCGTTTTACAGCGCGTTCCTACGTGCTGTAAGACGCTCAACAGGCGAAAACTCATGTTCCCTATGGGCATGGTTCTCACCTGAGCGTTTTACAGCGTGGACGAACGCGCTGTAAAACGCCCTACGCCCAAAGAAGTACAGGAGCTTCTTTGGGGCATTTTGTCGCGCTTATTGTGATTGACGCCAGAGTGGTCAATCACACGAACGCGTGAACAACGCGCGTTTCCTATTTACAAAAACGCGCTGTAGTACGCGCGACAAAAACACGCGTAAAACTCGCGTATCAAATACGCCTAAGTGTGAACACAGCGTTTTTTGTTTACCTGCTCGCTGTCGACATGGCAGCGGTGAGCAGGTGTAATTGAACACTTGAATGGGAACCAGCTGATCAGCAAGAGTGCCAGGTGTTGGAATCCCGCCATATGATACTGAGGACCTATCCTGAGGATAGGTGATCAATATTAAAATCCTGGAAAACCCCTTGCCAACTTTTTGTAAGTGCCTTCTGGTAGAGTAGGGGGTGCATCTCATGAATGTTTGGGCTAGACATGCCCTGTTTTAAGATTCACCATGTCTCTTTTTCTATGTAGGCTGGGGCCTCATCAAAATTACCATATAAATTCATACTTGTCATTAGTGGCATAAATAGAGCATTAAGGGCACCATAGCAAGGATCAAACCAGGACCCCCCCAGGACAAAAGGGTTTTTGCCTAACCCTGGGTTCACTCCTGAGCGTTTTACAGCGCGTTCCTACGCGCTGTAAAACGCTCAACAGGCGAAAACCTATGTTTCCCTATGGGCATGGTTCTCACCTGAGCGTTTTACAGCGCGTACGAACGCGCTGTAAAACGCCATACGCATAAACAAGTACTTGAGCTTTTTTTGGGGCGTTTGTCGCGCGTTTTGTGATTGACACCACAGTAGTCAATCACAAGAACGCGCGTACGAACGCGCATTTCCTATTTGCAAAAACGCGATGAAATACGCGCGACAAAAACGCGTGTAAATTGCGCGTTTCAAGAACGCTCAGGTCTGAACCCAGGGTAAACCATTTTTAATGACCCCTGGGCCATTTTTTCCAGTGCTTCATTTGCTAAAATTTGCTCCTTTAGAGTCCTGACCAAGTTTTCACCCCCAGTAAAAGAGGAGATAATTCCAACTAAGACTGGGCCCCTGTCCCATAGCAGTCACATAGTCTGCCACTATGGTAGTTACACCCCAGCTTGTCATAGTATGGCACACTTAGATATCTATGGTCCAAGATTGTATCTCCATATCGTTTTTTCACACAAATTTATAAAAGAAAATGACAACATGGTCCATCACAAGCCATATCCCAGTGCTTCTAGAGATTTATGTCTCTGTAATAAAATGCCATAATGGGGCACCATCTGGCGGCAGGTAGAATGCCTTTTTTTTGTAATTTTGAACTGTAGGTACTACTCCAGTGTTTTGTCCGCTTACTGTCTGACTACATGGTTTAGGCCCCTGCACTTAGTCAAGTTAGGGGCCATCGCCAAGTTGTGGGCCACCATTTAGAGCGTATTGTGAAAGTAGGTAGGGACAGTGGTGCGTGCTTGAGTCCTGTACTGCACTGTTACATACCCAAAGTGGCATAAGGTATTAGACACCATCTTTGCTTTGGTATTGAGGACTTCTTATATTTTCAACAAACTTGGCTAAATGATTAGCTCAGTTGGCATATAGATCCATAAAATTGATTCATTCCGGGTAAATGATGGCCCAAGTGTTCAATATTTAGGGAACCACAAGATTTTTTCTTGTATATGTTCTACGAATACAATGTTAAAATGACCTTACACCTTCAATAGCTGTCACTTGAATGCTCGTTCATGTGGTTTTGGTGGGAAGAAGGAAGAACAGCCTACCAGACATCTGCAGTGGTGGCTTATTTCCCAGGAAAATTCAATGTGCCCAATCCTTTTCTTGCCTCACATCACCTGTTAGTGGAGAGTCGGGAGCTCCCCAAAAGCATTAGGTTGTCTGCTGGCTCTACAAAAACAGTGGGCTTGGCTACCAATACTCTAATGTGTATAGAAGCTATAGTAGATAATCACAGATGGTATGGTTCATAATAGAGACTTGGACACAAAGCTGGCCTCCTGGTGACTGTGGAATCCGCCCTTGTTTTATCTTCACCTTAAATTAGACATGCACAGGACCTATGATAATCAGTGAGGTCCTCAGTGTTTACTCTTGAGGAACAAAAGAAAGGGACACCAGAATTCATAAGAACGATGCCTGCAGCAACAGGTGCTTACATGTTCATTATTATTCACATGTATTTACTTCAGGCAAAGTGAAGATATCTGCCTCCAGGACTAGTCTACCTTATACATTTGTGGGGGCTTTGACACCACTAGGAAATATTAGCAGGGATATACTGTCCTGAAGCAAGTGACAGAGACCACATTGAGTTCTCGTAGTGACATCGAAAACCTTACAATTTATAAAATCTATAAAGATCTTTTTCCCCACATGATGACAAGTATGGTGTAAATAACTGTATATGTACCTAGAAATGGAAAGCCATTATATTTAAAGGGGTTGTCCACTTTTTACAATCCCCTTTGTTCAAAGGGTTCTCCAAGAATGTGCTGATGGCAGGTTTTTCTTGGCAATCACTGATAATCTGCAGAGGACATGGTAACGAGGTGCAGTCTGAGTACTGGTTATGGATGTGTACATATTCTTTGGCTAGTTGTCAATTCTTTGGTTCCTTCATCCAACAGGTTGCCCCCCTCTAGGGCTGGAGACATTAAAAGTAACAGATTTCCAGCTTCACGCTTCAACAGTTAAACGTTACGGATTGGGAGCACACAGAGGCCGACTCAATATCCAGGTGAATAAAAAATTATCCTTATTTGTGCATCCTCAATCGGCAGGTACCTGTTGCATTTGCAAGCCCAATGCCCTTAAGGTCACACCACTATGCTGGGGCAAACCACTGCAAACCTCCTCCTCCCCAAAAAGTTAACTTTGTATTATGGCTTTTTAATATTATTATAACATTCAACAATGCTGTTCTATACGGCGTAAATCAATCAGCTCTAGAGATGAGCAAAGTATTGAAAAATTTCAAATTGGCTGCTTTGCCAAATTTTAAATCTGACATGAACATTAAAGTTTAAAAAATAAAAATAAATAAATAAATAAAATCATGCTTACCTCATTCATTTGATCGCGAAGAGCCTTCCGCCACCATCTTGATTAAAGATCTAGTGCGAAATCTTACGGCTTGTGATGACGTCATCACATCAGCTGGCGTGGTGACATCATACGTCACCATGCATGTAATTTCGTGCAAGATCTTCAGTCAAGATGGCTATTCAAGCTAAAACACTAATCAGCGCCTTTAGAGTACAACCACATGGAGAAGATTTTCCGCTATGGAATTTAAGCTACTGATTTGCGGTGCTTTCTGCAGTGGAAATTTTTCTGCCGTGGATTTGTGCAGATTTTGCTGCGGATTTGCCACAGATTTCACCTTGTACATTGCAAAGGAAGTAGAATGCCCCGCATAAATCGCATGCTGTGGAATGTGGATTTAAAATTGGCACCATAGCTCATGGATGAGGTTGGTTCATATCTGATCCACATTGCCGGCACTGTAAATTGCTGGTGCACGCACAACCACCGCATCGAAGCCCCAGCATAAAAGTACCTTAGGGCATGGCCACAACGGTGAAATCTGCAACATGTACCCTAAAATATTAGTAGCTAAGACAAAATGAGCTGGCATAAATGATTTTATGATCATATGTCTTATGATTTTAAGCAGTTCAGCTTGCATTTACTTTTGTATGATCTTGTTATATTATATATTTCTTGTTTCCTTTTTCTTCTAATGGCAGTGATGTTCTGTAAGAGTTTACACCAGACCAAGGCAAAGTGTTGTATTCAGTGTAAAAAAACAGTAAAAGATAGGATTTACACTTAGTTTTCCCAAGTGGCATATAACGACTACACAAGTCAGACACAGCAATAAATCCACTTGCCTAATATTGTGTACTATGCAGCTACACAACCCCGTATGCTACAAACTGCGATGCACTGTGCGTTCTGACCCATTTTCATCATAACAAGCATGAATTATTCCGAAATTTATGGTACAGTAGCCCTTTTGTGCTAACCTTTGCTCCCCATGCTCATCAGGGACTATGATCCTACCCCTGGTCCTTCCTTGGATTACCTTGGTAGGTACTAACCACTGAATAGCGAGAACCTCCAACAGGACCTGCCATTTTGGAAATGCCCTAACCCCAGACGTCTACTCATCACAATGTGGTCCTTGTCATAATCACTCAGGTCCTTACATTTGCCCATATTTCCTGCTTTCAACACATCAACTTCAGGAACTAAAGTTCACATGCTGACTAATTAGTAGGCCAAAGTGTCAAAAGATGACCAATGTTATCCGCTTCATGTCTGTGGTGTTGGACTGGAATTTTTGGCTGAGGTTTTTGAACCCAAAGTCAAGAATGGATCATAAATGGAGGACAAATATAAAAGAAAAAGTAAAACTTCCTTTTTTTTAATCCGTTCCTGGCATTGACTTCAAAAACTGCATAAAAAAACCTGAATGTGGAGATGTTATGGCTGATCAGAGTTTACATGATGGTTGCAGAGTTTATGCTCTTTGAACATGCCTTAGACACTTCACTCATCTGGGCTCATTGTATGACAGGCAGGGGTGAACGAGAACGACCTGTATGACGGGGCTTGGTGCGCTGGAAGAAGTGACCTGCAGCAGTGGCTGGAGGTAGATGCTCGAAGACTCACCAAATTCACAGGGGTCATTACACAAGGCAGGAACTCGCTCTGGCTGTAAGTATTATATTTAATTCCTTAAACATCCTTATGTACTTGATAACCAGGCACCGAGGATAGACTACTGCACATCAAATTCTCCTACATCCAACATCAGTTTCCATAGTGACGGTGCTAATTATTATTTGTAATTATTCAGCTTGCAGGTTGAGGTACAAAACATTTTTATCTCTTCTCATTCTGCTAAAGATATACACTAACACTTTTACAAAACTGGCTCCGGCTGTGCAATGGGCTTGAGCTATTAGCTAGTGCATGCGCGCATTCGTCTACCCCTTGATTTAGGATGCCACTTCCCTGATCTTATTGGTAAAAAGTGCAGTGGCCGGGTTTGGAGTATCCTCAATACTATGATGGGTCCCCCAGACACTGGTGTCACCATGTGTTGCTGCTCTCTGGAGGGGATGGTAAGGCGTGGTGCACTCTAATGGGAAATAAGTCCACAGAGTCAGGGTCTGCAGTACACCACTGTGCTTCTACACTGAAGGAACTGTAGTGCATAACAATATAGGCAATGTACTGAGCTGGCTTCTCCAGTCTCCTCCATGGTTTCATGCTGAGAAAAGATCTGAGCTCACTGTCCCTCTGAGCTTGCTGCCCCAGGCCTGAGTTTGCTTTCCTAGGGCCTGTGGCTCAGTCATCTTGTTGACTCCCTGGTCACTGGGCTGGTGACCCAGGATCTGTGGCAGAGTATTCCCATCTCAGCGTCTTCTTCTGGTCACTCATGCAGTTTAGAAGACTCTCTCTGCAGACAACTAGGGTCCCTGACTGCTCTCCTTATATACAGTTTCTATATAGAGCCTTCTAGTAGGATCTGTGAAGTGGAGAAGCACAGCCTGAACAGAAACACTATGGCTGAGTTGTCTAGCCAGCTCCTTAATCACAGGGCTGGTGACCCAAAGTCTGTAGCTCAATATCCCCATCTCAACTTCAATGGTCCCTATGTGTAGATTAGCAGAGTCTCTTGTACTATACACTGGTCCCTCTCTACAGACAAGTAGGGGCTCTGATTCCTTTCTTTATATACAGTTTCTAGCTGAATTAGAATCTTCTAGTGGGAGGGCTGGAGTGGAGATGCACAGCTTAAACAGATATACTGTTACAATTTCAGTCTGTCATAGATCAGTATAGAGATACAAAGCAAGTCTATGAGAATGGCTAAGCAGTTTTTCCAGACATAAACAAATCTTCAGTCATAAACAACAGAGCTAAACAGACAATCACAAGGTTAATATGTCTGTTTTCTCCCCAAAGCTTTGCATAGGTAGAAAGTCCCACAGTCCCACAGTGCAGTGCAAGTACACTGTAATAACAATGCAAATGAACAGGATATATTACAATACATATATAGAATTCAGTTCAACAATATAAAGCAGTATAAGTGCACACAGCATACATCAAAGTATAAGCCAACCCTTTAAAGTGCAATAAAGTAATGAGATGATGGGTTTGCATAGTAGCAATAGGGACAAATGTCCTTAGTCCAAAGTACACTTTCACCAAGGCACTACAAAAGGACTCATCATCATTAAGTGAAACCATAAAAGTTTAAAACAGTCACTGTACTTTCACATAGTTTTGCTTTATTTAATAGAGAATAGTGTAAGTAGTACCTTTGCAAATCATATAATTTTAAAAAAACATGCCTACATCCACCGAAAAAAGCTGTTATGTCATGGCTACTAGGGGTCTCACTTCCACCTAAGTTGCAGTCCACTGCCTGTTTTCAGGCAAGATCCATCCTTGGTAACAGAGCCAGAATACGGCTGAGAGGAAGTGGGGGCGTGTCAATGCTAGCTGAGTTCTTGAGCCTGATAAAACAACTGCTTTTAAACAGCTTGTGAACATCACAGGAGCCTTCTGCTTTTCTTTAAGTGTGATTTATCCCTCCTTATCAGCTTTCTAAACTTTCTAGAAGAAAATAAACATAGAGGGAAGGAGACGAAGTGAGATCACTGCATACTGTACTGACAGACACGAGACATCACCTGCTTCTGAGAGAAATGCATCTAGCTGCTCAGCTGAAACAGGGAAAAATATGGCTGAAAGAGACTTTAGTGAAGTTCGACTTCTCCCTCACAATTATGATTGTTCAAACAAGCACAGCCATTATGAACACTTTTTTTTTTTAAACTTAGGTATGCTTTAAGCACAAGTCATGACTCATGAGAAATTTTTTAGCACTTTTTTGGTTAGAAAGGAACTTACTTTTAAACATTCTGTTAGAGATAAGAAATAGGTATATCAAATATCAGATATACCTTTTTCTTATTTCTTATCTCTTATTATAATATACTTTCTTATTATAATATACACTTTCTTACAAAGTCTATTTATCTACAAATTTTTTATATTGGCAACAGCCACTCAAATTAATCAAGTAAATAATGGCAATTATTGACCCGATTAATCACCCAATTATGTGAGGAGAGCGGATAAATATGGTGGCACACTCCAAGGCAGGCTACCACTGATGAAGGAGTCAAGAAAGACTCCGAAAAGCGTTTGGTGTTATGCCTGCATTTGGATTAATTAAAAGGACTAATATATTCCCCATAAGAGAATAGAAGCGCTTCATTCTCCAAAATATAAGCTCAGACCTTTCAAGCCCAGACCGTTCATCCAGGTCGGCGCGGCAATAAGATTCATCCCCGTATTACCTGGAAGCCGAGCCCACACTGGATCACGTGAGACGCCGAGCCTCCGGCACAGCTACACGTGGGACGCCGAACTCATTGTGCGCCCAAGGAGGAACAGCATACAGCCATCCGGCATCCAACGGAGCTCAGAGCAACATTTAAAAGAGGTAATTGCAGGCGGTGTGATATCTCCTTGTGGGACGCCGCGGGAGACACACCAATATCCACTGCCTGCCATATTTCATATTCATTTCTACTTTTAATTACTGAAGCTGTCTTTTTGAAAGTTTTATTGGGGCCATATAGATGGACATATAAAACAAGCCCATATGGAGTAATCCCTAGCTGATTAGGAGAATTGCACCTACGTATATTTATTCTTTATTGAAGTGGTTGCAAAGTCACATATAGAGACTGTCACCATTTTTATGAAGACTGTGGACATTAGTGGATATTCCAACCAACCCATACTAAATATACCAATTAACGAGGCAATTGGATTAGCGGATATCAATTTTTATCCTTTTTACCCTCTATATATATTCTATATATATTTTATATACGCTTTTTCCCTTAAAAGGACTCCATCCCATATCCTTTGTCTCATCCTCTCTATACAACGGTATATAGACATCTACTTTGTTTTATCTTATTTTATTCTATTTTCTGGTATACCCATTTTTATTTTTATCTTTATTTCTGCCATACCTATTTTTATCTACTAGAATAAAAATTTTTTTACACATGAACACCATTATATCTCTGTTTGACTCCAGATAGAGTGTGCTAGTCTATCTTTAAACAAATTACTGCTTTATTCTTTCTGGCTGGCTGAGCTAGATTAGACCTACGGCACCTCACATGAGAACAGAAGTGTGAGCATCTACCGAATATACATTTTCATTTTTCTAATAGAAATGTATGATTTCATTAATTAAAGTATATTACAAAAATGGTCAGCATCACTGCCCCTATACATTACAAAAATTTTAAAAAAGAATGACAGTTACGCTTTAAGTACATGAAAAATGTATTAGTATTAAAAATTCAACATTTCCTGGAAAAAAAATGATTCTTATATTGATACGCCGACAAAAAAGTAAATGCTCTTGGAAAGTGGCAATTAAGAAAAATGAAGAAAAGATACCCCATGTGTCTCTAAGACCCACATTGGTCCTGTCCTGTAGGGGTTAAACACCTGCTGTCATGTTCTCCCAAAGATCAGTCATCAGTAAAATTGTGATTTGTGAATGTAAAGATTATCAATAAAATGATATAAAAGCATACAACGAGTGATAGTAATTTGCCAGTGGTTATAGTAGAGATGTTATGTGGTTGAGGTTATGAGGAGTTGACTTGAAGTGCCGCCGGCTCCTGCCTGGCTCCTCAGTTGTGAAATAAGACTCCGTTAGTATTTTATAGAAAACTTTCCAGCATTGCTTCTCTTTATAACTGTCCCGACTTTTTCCCCTGGTGAGTGGATGTCACCGCATATGGTTTTGAGCTCTGCTCATGAGATCTTCAGGGCTGTGATTTATAGACTTGTCTCCAGTCTCTACGCCCCATGCTTTGGGTACAATAAAAGTTCCTAAAGATTTATAGAACTTCAGCTGAGAATCGTAAATGTCTGTTACCAAAGTGGATAACTGGAAACACATACTGAGATTTCCTGGTGAATGCATTAAAAGCTTCAGCGTCCTCCTTCGCCGCTTTACCAGCTGTAAGGCTGTACTGATTCTTGGACCGTCAACAAGCCAGTCCACACCGTGTTGAATTTGTTCGTGATAGTCCTGCCCAGATGTCTTGTGGTGGTAGACCATCATCCTCTGTCTACTGATAGAGCTCATATCAATTCAATGGTCCTCGAGCTGTGAGTAAAGGGAAAAGGCTGTAGGACTATGTTTGATTGCATACACATATATCTCAGCATTATAGCACAGTGATGGCTAACCTCTAGCACACCAGCTGTGGTGAAACTACCACTCTCAGCATGCTCCATTAATTTCTATGGCGTTCTGAGAACAGCCAAGCAAGTGTGCATCTTGAGAGTTGCAGTTTTACCACAGCTGGATACATATTGATACAGTAAATAAGCTATATTTTTTAATACTATATAACACCTAAAGTGGTATTCTGGATTCACAATATCGATGGTCTATTCTTAGGCTTCTTTCACATCAGCGTTAGCAGGGTCCGTCAGGCTGTTCTGGCATGGGGACAGGCCGGAGATTCGGCCACAGCACGGCAAGTATGCCGAGAGGCGACTGGACAAAATATCTGCAGCATGTCCGGCCTCCTCTCAACATGTTAGCCATGCTGCGGCCGCATCTCCCTCGGATGTCCCCATTATAGTGAATGGGGCCGGAGGGGACTTCCGGAGGCACACATAGGCTAGCGTTAGTACAGATACGGCAGGCTGTTCCCCTGACGGAACAGCCTGCCAGACCCTGCTAACGCTAATGTGAAAGTAGCCATACGTGTGCAAACTTCAGGCCACTGTGGTGAGGACCAGAGGGGATCATTTGGCAATAGCCTTACATCATCTTCAGGAAAGTGGAAGCAGCCTGGTGGAAATTCAGGGTTAAGAAAATTTGGGCACGTTACCAGTGCATTCTTGGATCGCTATGCAATGACTCATTGTGTCTGATATTTGGTTACTTAGACACCTAAGTAACAGTTGTGACAATCTTAATTACAGGTGAGTTTCCCTTTAAAAAAGTTATAATTTATATTTTTTAAATAGTGAGACTGTAGGAACCTATATTTGGGAACTGGAAAACATCTTAACATTCTCATTGATGGGATCTTTCTGATGACAAGCCCATGAATCAGATCCATTTAAATCCTTCAGGTCCTTTTTTTGCATTTTTCTTTTTTACTCCCAGCCCTCCCGGAACCATAACTTTTCTATTTTTCCATTCACATAGCTGTATAAAGACTTGTTTCTAAGTTGTAGTTTCTAGTGGCATCCTTTTATATTGCATACAATCTTGTGAGAAGCTGGAAAAAAATTCCAAATAGGGTGGAATTAGAAAAAGAACTATTTCACCACCAGTTTTATGAGTTTCCTTTCTACAGAGTTTGCTACGTGGTAAAACTGGCCTATTAACTTAATTTTAAGGGTCAGTATTTTTACAGCAATACCACATTTATAGTTGTTTTTTTACTGCGTGTTAATACTGAAAAAAAAATTTATACAAACTTTGGAAAAAATGAATTTTTTCTTTGCATCGCCATATTGTGACTTCTATAACTTTTTTTTTATATTTATGTCCATGGAGCTGTGTGAGGACTCATTTTTGCCTGATCATTTTTTGTCATGATCTTTAATTTCTTATTGTTTATCTTTAGTTTTATGAGGAAAGGGAGGTAATTTGAATCTTTATACAGTATCTCACAAAAGTGAGTACACCCCTAACATTTTTGTAAATATTTCATTATATCTTTTAATGGGGCAACACTGAAAATCTGACACTTTCATACAATGTAAAGTAGTCAGTGTACAGCTTGTATAACAGTGTAAATTTGGTGCGTCCTGAAAATAACTCAACGCACAGCCATTAATGTCAAAACCGCTGGCAACAAAAGTGAGTACATCCCTAAGTGAAAGTAGTCACATTGTGCCCAATTAGCCATTTTCTCTCCCCGGTGTCATGTGACTCATTAGTGATACAAGATGTAAATGAGGAGCAGGTGTGTTAAATTTGGTGTTATCGCTCTCACTGATTACTGGAAGTTCAAGATGGCACCTCATGGCAAAGAACTCTGAGTGTCTGAAAAAAAGAATTCTTGCTTTACATGAAGATGGCCTAGGCTATAGGAAGATTGCCAACACTCTGAAACTGAGCTGCAGCATGGTAGCCAAGACCATACAGTGGTTTAACAAGACAGGTTCAAAGAAGTTGAGTGCACATGCTCAGCATCATATCCAGAGGCTGTCTTTTCAAAATAGACTGAGGAGTGTTGCCAGCATTGCTGCAGAGATTAAAGAGGTGGAGGGTCAGCTGGTCAGTGCTCAGACCATACGCCACACACTGCATCAAATTGGTCTGCCTGGCTGTCATCCCAGAAGGAAGGCTCTTCTAAAGATGATGCACAAGAAAGCCTGCAAACAGCTTGCTGAAGACAAGCAGACTAAGGACATGGATTACTGGAACCATGTCCTGTGGTCTGATGAGACCAAGATAAACCTATTTGGTGTCAAACATGTGTGGCAGCAACTAGGTGAGGAGTATAAAGACAAATGAGTCATGTCCTACAGTCAAGTATGGTGGTCGGAGTGTCATGGTTTGGGGCTGTATGAGTGTTGCCGGCTGTGGGGAGCTACAGTTCATTGAGGGAACCATGAATGCCAACATGTACTGTGACATAGTGAAGCAGAGCATAATCCCCTCCCTTCAGAAACTGGGCCCCAGGGCAGTATTCCGACATGATAACGACCCAAACACACCTCCAAGACAACCACTGCCCTGCTAAAGATACTGAGGGAAAAGGTGCTCAACTGGCCAATTATGTCTCTAGACCTAAAACCCTATTGAGCATCTGTGGGGCTCCTCAAATGCAAGGTTGATGAGCGTAAGGTCTCTAACATCCACCGACTCTGTGATGTTGTTATGGAGGAGTGGAAGAGGACTCCAGTGACAACCTGTGAAGCTATAGTAAACTCCATGCCCAAGAGAGTTAAAGCAGTGCTGGGAAATAATTGTGGCCATACAAAATATTGACACTTTGGCCACAATTTAGCCATTTTCCCTTAGGGGTGTACTCACTTTGGTTGCCAGCGGTTTAGACATTAATGGTTGTGTGTTGAGTTATATTGAGGGCACACCAAATTTACACAGTTATACAAGCTGTACACTGACTTATTGACATTGTGAGGGATGTACTCACTTTTGTGAGATACTTGTATATTTTATTGATTGTTGCCCGGCCGTGCCCGTATTGCGGACTGCAAACAGCGGGTTCGCAATATATGGGCATCAGCCGTGTGGGCACTGGATCATGGATGTGGAACCATTCAGTTGAATGGGTCTGCAATACTGATACGGTGCGGAATGGAGTGATGGATAGGAAGCCAACAAAAGGCTTTCTGTCCGTGCCTCCGCACCTCAAAAAAGTAGTGCATGTACTCCTTTATTTTTGTGGTGCAGCTATCGGATGCGGATCACGGACCCCATTCAAGTGAATGGGTTCTCGTCCGCAGATGCCAGGCACACGGTCACTGCCCGTGCATTGCGGAACGTGCATTTGAGGTCGGCAGCACGGGCACGGCCGGCAGACGGTCGTGTGCATGAGGCCTTAGCCTGGAACTCTCCAGCAAGATCTAGCCTAAGGGTACATTCACACAACCATATTTATCGGCCAGTATTTATGAGTCCGCAAAATTGGGAAACCAATGCGGACCCATTCTCTTCAATGGGGCCCTAGAGATGCCGACAGCATCCATGTACGCATCCATGTTTCCGTTCTGCTGCCCGCAAACAAGATGCAAACAAGCATGTCCTATTCTTGTCGGAAATTGCGAAAAAGAATAGGCTTTTCTATTATAGGGCTGGCCATGTCTGTTCCACAAAAAGCTCAACACACACGGCCAGTATCCCTGTTTTGCAGAACCGCAATTTGTAGACCGACATACTGTCATGTGAATGGATCCTAATAGAAAGAACAAAAAGCTTCCCTGATCTCCACTTGGGGAAGGTGTTCAGCCCTGGGAGTAAAGCGCTCCTGGGGAAAGTCGTTACCGACAACGGTATCTGAGGGGTAAAATGTCTGTGATTGCTGATCGCAGACATTAGCCCCTGGTGTCTGCTGCAAGTGCAGCGGGTACCATTTTTAAAAACCAGACGTATGCTTTACATGTACGGCATAGGTCCGGAAACAGTTCATTTTTTTGAGAAAGTAAGGGTATTCAAATAATAATACAAAAAATTATACTCCCTGTTCCAAACCCGATTCATTCCAGCCCTGCTGCTCTGATGCTCCTCTCCGCTGCAGCCATAACTTATTGTTTTGGCGGTAGTGATGACCGCAGTTTTTGGTTGCAGTGGTACATAAACACTGTGAGGAAGACTGGAACTGCAGTGGAAAATGGGTTTACTTTTTATTTTATGACATTTAATGTTTTGGGGAAATTTTAAACAGAGGGGTAACATATAACCATGGGGCCTCATAGCAAAACTTTGAATGTGGCCCCATTCCACCATGACCACCTTTAGCAGCAAGTTCATCAATGATATGGAATGTTTAATGATTATTTTGGTTTCCCTAATACACACAGTGATGTGACAGGAGATAATTCTCACAGTGATGTCACAGTACAGGGATAATGCACACAGTGATGTCACAGTACAGAGATAATACACACAGTGATGTCACAGTACAGGGATAATAAACACAGTGATGTCACAGTACAGGGATAATAAACACAGTGATGTCACAGTTCAGGGATAATAAACACAGTGATGTCACAGTACAGGTATAATAAACACAGCGATGTCACAGTACAGGGATAATAAACACAGTGATGTCACAGTGCAGGGATAATAAACACAGTGATGTCACAGTACAGGGATAATAAACACAGTGATGTCACAGTACAGGATAATACACACAGTGATGTCACAGTACAGGGATAATACAGTGATGTCACAGTACAGAGATAATACACACAGTGATGTCACAGTACAGGGATAATACAGTGATGTCACAGTACAGAGATAATAAACACAGCAATGTCACAGTACAGGGATAATACACACAGTGATGTCACAGTACAGGGATAATAAACACAGTGATGTCACAGTACAGACATAATAAACACAGTGATGTCACAGTGCATGGATAATAAACACAGTGATGTCACAGTACAGACATAATAAACACAGTGATGTCACAGTACAGGGATAATACACACAGTGATATCACAGTGCATGGATAATAAACACAGTGATGTCACAGTACAGAGATAATAAACACAGTGATGTCACAGTGCAGGGATAATAAACACAGTGATGTCACAGTACAGGGATAATAAACACAGCAATGTCACAGTACAGGGATAATAAACACAGTGATGTCACAGTACAGGGATAATGCACACAGTGATGTCACAGTACAGAGATAATACACACAGTGATGTCACAGTACAGGGATAATAAACACAGTGATGTCACAGTCCAGGAATAATAAACACAGTGATGTAACAGTACAGGGATAATAAACACAGTGATGTCACATTACAGGGATAATAAACACAGCGATGTCACAGTACAGGGATAATAAACACAGTGATGTCACAGTACAGGTATAATAAACACAGCAATGTCACAGTACAGGGATTATAAACACAGTGATGTCACAGTTCAGGGATAATAAACACAGTGATGTCACAGTACAGGGATAATAAACACAGTGATGTCACAGTACAGGGATTATAAACACAGTGATGTCACAGTTCAGGGATAATAAACACAGTGATGTCACAGTACAAGGATAATACACACAGTGATGTCACACAGGGCCGGGCCGACACAGAGGCTGGGGAGGCTCCAGCCTCAGGGCGCAGGCAGGGGCCGGCGAGAGGGAGAGGGACTGACAGGGGGGAACCGCTCAGCGCTCCCTCCTGTCATTCCCTGAGCCAGGCCCTGTCAGAGCGCTCCTCTCACCTACATTATGCTGCTTCAGGCCCCCAGCATCAGGCCCCGCTGCCTCTGGCTCTAACTAGAAACAGAGTAAGCAGGTGGGCGGAGCCCAATGGACCTCCGTTAGGCTCCGCCCACCTGCTTAATGTGAGGCAGCGCTGGGGCCTGATCCTGGAAGCCTGGAGAAGTGACCATAAGGTGAGAGGAGCGCTCTGATGGGGCCCGGCATTAAGTACAGTGAAAATGCCGGGCCCCCTTTCATTAAGTCTGTGACAACATGGGGGGCAGAAAGAGCATGACAACATGGGGGGGTAAAAAGAGCATGAAAAGATGGGGAGAATGACAGGGGCAGAAAAAGCATGACAAGAAGAGGGATTATGACAAGAGGGGGGCATGACAAATTACTATGTGGGGGCACTGCTGTGTGGTTGAGGGGGTGTGGCGGACATTACTGTGTGGGGGCAGTGTGGCGGACATTACTGTGTGGGGGCAGTGTGGCGGACATTACTGTGTGGGGGCAGTGTGGCGGACATTACTGTGTGGGGGGCAGTGTGGCGGACATTACTGTGTGGGGGCAGTGTGGCGGACATTACTGTGTGGGGGCAGTGTGGCGGACATTACTGTGTGGGGGCAGTGTGGCGGACATTACTGTGTGGGGGCAGTGTGGCGGACATTACTGTGCGGGGGGCAGTGTGGCGGACATTACTGTGCGGGGGGCAGTGTGGCGGACATTACTGTGTGGGGGCAGTGTGGCGGACATTACTGTGTGGGGGCAGTGTGGCGGACATTACTGTGTGGGGGCAGTGTGGCGGACATTACTGTGTGGGGGCAGTGTGGCGGACATTACTGTGTGGGGGCAGTGTGGCGGACATTACTGTGTGGGGGCAGTGTGGCGGACATTACTGTGTGGGGGCAGTGTGGCAGACATTACTGTGCGGGGGCAGTGTGGCGGACATTACTGTGCGGGGGCAGTGTGGCGGACATTACTGTGCGGGGGGCAGTGTGGCGGACATTACTGTGCGGGGGCAGTGTGGCGGACATTACTGTGCGGGGGCAGTGTGGCGGACATTACTGTGTGGGGGACACTACAGTGTGGGGTGGCATTATACAAAAGCTCTGCAGATGCAACTCCCATGTATTGGGTCACCACAATTTGGGTGGTCAATCACTAAATGAACCCTGTTATGGGGAGAATCTGTGGATGACACATATTTGTCCCACAGACACCCCTCCCCCAAAACAGGGTTAATTTACTGAATGACCACCAATAAAAGAGGTGGGGGTCACATATGCTATTTCATAATGACAGCAGGGCCTGCGCAGTGACTGTATTCTACTACCCTCCATCCCCTCGCTCACTGGATATAATCTTATTAACTATATAACTGTAGCAAATCACTACAGTTATATAGTTAAGATTATATACAGTGTGTGTGGGAGGGGGTGTAGTAGAATACAGTCACTGCACGGGCCCCGCTGGCGCTGTCATCAAAAAAGCAGATACAACCCCACAGCCTCACCCCTTGTATTGGGGGTCATTCCTACATGGACCCTGTTATGGGGAGGGGGGATCTGTGGATGACACAAATGTGTCATCCACAGATTCCCCAATAACAGTATCATTCATCACAGATCCCCCATAGCAGTGTCATCCACAAGTTGGAGGGGGGGAGGGCGCACTTGGGCAGCTCAGCCTCTGTTGGTGGTGGACCTTGTCCCAGCCCTGATGTCACAGTACAGGATAATAAACACAGTTATGTCACAGTACAGAGATGATAAACACAGTGATGTCACAGTACTGGGATAATAAACCCAGTGATGTCACAGTACAGGGATAATAAACACAGTGATGTCACAGAACAGTGATAATAAACACAGTGATGTCACAGTACAGGGATAATAAACACAGTGATGTCACAGTACAGGGATAATAAACACAGTGATGTCACAGTACAGGGATAATACACACAGTGATGTCACAGTACAGGGATAATACACACAGCGATGTCACAGTACAGAAATAATAAACACAGTGATGTCACAGTACAGAGATAATAAATACAGTGATGTCACAGTACAGGGATAATAAACACAGTGATATCACAGTATAGGGGTAATAGACACAGTGATGTCACAGTACAAGGATAATAAACACAGTGATGTCACAGTACAGACATGATAAACACAGTGATGTCACAGTACTGGGTTAATAAACCCAGTGATGTCACAGTACAGGGATAATAAACACAGTGATGTCACAGAACAGTGATAATAAACACAGTGATGTCACAGTACAGGGATAATAAACACAGTGATGTCACAGTACAGGGATAATAAACACAGTGATGTCACAGCACAGGATAATAAACACAGTGATGTCACAGTACAGAGATAATAAACACAGTGATGTCACAGTACAGAGATAATAAAGACAGTGATGTCACAGTACAGGGATAATAAACACAGTGATGTCACAGTACAGGGATAATAAACACAGTGATGTCACAGTACAGGGATAATAAACACAGTGATGTTACAGTACAGGGATGATAAACACAGTGATGTCACAGTACAGGAATAATAAACACAGTGATGTCACAGTACAGGAATAATAAACACAGTGATGTCACAACACAGGATAATAAACACAGTGATGTCACAGTACAGGGATAATAAACACAGCGATGTCACAGCACAGGGATAATAAACACAGCGATGTCACAGTACAGGGATAATAAACACAGCGATGTCACAGTACAGGGATAATAAACACAATGATGTCACAGTACAGGGATAATAAACACAGGGATGTCACAGTACAGGGATAATACACACAGTGATGTCACAGTACAGGGATAATAAACACAGTGATGTCACAGTACAGGATAATAAACACAGTGATGTCACAGTACAGGGATAATAAACACAGTGATGTCACAGTACAGGGATAATACACACAGTGATGTCACAGTACAGGATAATAAACACAGTGATGTCACTGTACAGGGATAATAAACACAGTGATGTCACAGTACAGAGATAATAAACACAGTGATGTCACAGTACAGGATAATAAACACAGTGATGTCACAGTACAGGGATAATAAACACAGTGATGCCACAGTACAGGGATAATAAACACAGTGATGCCACAGTACAGGGATAATGTACATAATGGTGTCACAGTATTGTAATAATGTCCACAGTGATGTCACAATAGTGGGATAATGCTCACAACGATGTCACAGTACAGGGATAATGCTCACAAGGATGTCACAGTACAAGGATGATGTACTTAATGATGTCACAGTATAGGAGTAATGCTCAGAATGATGTCACAGTTTTGTAATTATGCTCACTGTGATGTCACAATAGTAAAATAATGCTCATAGTGATGTCACAAGAAAGGTATAGTGGACGCAGTGATGTCACAATAGCGAGGTAATGTGTACAGTGGTTATCTACTCAGTGATGTCACAGCACAAGAGGAATAAACAACATGATGCAGTGCTGAGATAATGCAAACAAAAAAGGTCACCATGTAAGAGCATTAAGGGTCTCTGTGTCAGAAAGTGAAAGGGACTGTGTCAGGAGAGTGTGATGTTGGTCTTCATGCGTTTTATGCACTATTAATCCAGCATAATATTGTGCTCATAATACACATGAATGAAGCAAACAAATAGGCATAAGATTAGCATACATTGCTTATTAGCAGCAGAATGCATCTGTTCCACGAGCCGCTCCTCGTCTGCAGTTTTGCACCTTGTCATTCCTTTCACACCTCCTTGTATTTTTTCAGCAGATAACACTTTATATATCTTTCTGGGTTTAACTCGCACCGAACAGATTGACTGCCAGAAATGAGATCTAACGCAGGTTTGACTGGAAGAAGATTTCAAAATGTTTCAATCATCAATTTGTTTGTAAAGTCATGTAAAAGGCGTCTTCGTGGACTGCAGTTCTGAGGCCTCCTCCTTAGGATAGGACATCGATATTTGCTTGGAGGGAGTCCAACTCCCAGTTACCCTACCAATAAACTGAACAAGGTTGTTGCGGCTCTCTACAAAGTGTAGCATCCACTTCATATACCTATGGTGGGACACACGCTGCGATTTAAGTGTATGATCTGCAGTACCGCAGCGCAGCCATATAACCAGCAATGAAGACAATTCTGTGAAGGCAATGGATATGAAAGGGGTTTTCTTTAAAACTGAGATTAGGTTAAACCATCAACATTAGACTGGTGCTGGGAATCAGACTCCCACCAATTAGCTGTTCGAAAGTCATGGTGCTCCGGTGAGCCTTATGTCCCATCCATAGATCACCAGGCACTGTTCTGTATTGTGGCGGCTGTGCTTTGTTAGGCTACTTTCACATCTGCGTTTTCGTTTCTAGTGTTGAGATCCATCAGAGGATCTCAAAACCGGAGGAAAACGCTTCAGTCTTGTCCCCTTTATTGTCAATAGGACAGGACTGAACAGAATGGAGTGCACCAGAACGCATTCCGTTCCATTTTGTTGCTTGCCCATGCTGGACACAAAAACACTGTGTGCCATGGGAAACTAAACATGCTGGCATTAAAACCTTGTAAGTCCATGGGCGTCAGATGAGTTTTTTTCATGGGACACACCGGCATGTTCATTTTCGATAAAATACAACCATATTCGTTCTAAACGGATACAGCTGGTTGTATTATTCAAACAGATGCGTTTTCCTGTGGTTTTGAGATCCTCAAAACCGGAAAGGAAAACGCAGATGTGAAAGTCGGCTTTTATAGGTTCAAGTGAATGGAAGTGAACTGCAATTTCAGGCACAGCCGCTACTAAATGGGGCAGTGTAAACAATAAAGGGGGTGCAGCGCTCCACTTGCGGCTCCTTCCAACAGCTAATTGGTTGAGAGCTGAATCTCCACAGATCTGGTATCGATGACCTATCGTGAGGATAGGCCATCAATTTTAAAGAACCGTAAAACCCTTGTCATCTCCTGCATAACCATGTTAGTGGTTGCGAAAGCGACATCAACTTGGGTCCAAGGAGGCTCGATGGGACAATTCTCAAGTCCTAGAAATTAGGTGGAGTAGAAGGTTGTTTTCTTTGTGTGATGGAATGACAATGTTTCTCATCTTGATTCCCCCATGACTAGTCAGACAGAAGGGTGGCATGACCCTGAGGCCAAGTCTTTTATTGCTCATGTGTCCTTGCCTTGTGCAGGTTCATCACGCCAGGGGTAAACTGGGAACTTGAAGTGGCCCTGGAAAAAAATACTAAAAGTGGCCCCGTTTTGTATTTGGGTCCAAATTGATGGAAGGCAGGGCCAGCAATACTATATTGAGGCACATTATACCACCCCAACAGAACTAAATACCACAGTCCATCACAAAATACTGCCAGTAGCACAAAATACATCCCCACTGGCCGGCTGTGAGGAGGGCCCAGGCAGCCCCCTGTGGATCAGACCACCGAGAAATTTCCCTGTAAGGTCTATGGCCAATCCGCCCCTCCATCACGCTCATTAGGTCAATCGAAGTTGGGGCCCCTCTTTTCATAACTTGTTTAGTGACTGTAGGGGCTACCATAGAGAGGGCTCATGAGAGATGAAGACCCTAGTGGTCACATGCTAAGTGTTGTCAATGCAGTCATGAGATCTTGACTCCTTTGTCCCTTGACTTTCATACATGTGGAGAATTCCATATCTTGTGTAGGTCGCTTAGGCCTCTTTCACACTTGCGTTGTAAAGATCCGGCGTGCACTTCCGTCGCCGAAGTGCACGCGGATCCGGCACAACGCAGTGAACTGAAAGCATTTGAAGACTGATCAGTCTTCAAAATGCTTTCAGTGTTACTATGGCAGCCATAGTAGCAGTGGGATGGGGAGCGGCATGCACATTCGTGCGGCTCCCGGGCGCCCTGAATGACGCCAGAGCGCCCGCGCATGGATCACGTGATCTATGCACTGGGGTGCCCTGACTTCATCCTGGAGCGTCCCGGGAGCCGCACGGAATGTAAGTATGCCGCTCCCCCTACTCTTTACTATGGCAACCAGGACTTTAGCGTCCTGGCTGCCATAGTAACCATTGACAAAAAGCTAAACGTCGGATCCGGCAATGCGCCGAAACGACGTTTAGCTTACGGCCGGATCCGGATTAATGCACTTCAATGGGCATTAATTCCGGATCTGGCGTTACGGCATGTCTTCCGGATTTTTGGACGGAGACAAATCCGCAGCATGCTGCGCTTTTGTCAACGTCCAAAAAACGTTCACATACTGAACGGAAGACATCCTGATGCATCCTGAACGGATTTCTCTCCATTCAGGATGCATGGGGATAATCCTGATCAGTAGCTTTCCGTCCTAGAGACCCGAGGACGGATCTCTAGGACGGAAAGCTAAAACGCTGATGTGAAAGAGGCCTTATTGGGACACATTTATAAAGTTCTCCTGATTTTGGCTATAAAATTAGACAGGCGTATTTCATTTGCCGAGTATTTATTAAAATTCGCCCAGCCGTTGATGAATTACACTAGGCGCATTGTTATTAGTCTGACCTCTGGTGGTTGTTTTTCAGTTAGACAGGCTCCTATTCACTTAGACTGGTCTAATTTACATGAACATGAAAAAAGTTGCATCCTTGCAGAGAAATGTTACGCACCTCCAGGAAAGTGCGACATTTAAAGCACAAAGTTGCACTTCTGAAAACAGGCAAAGCAAAATACGCCAACCCAGGGAGGAGTAGAAATTTGACTGCTTTGGCGAAAAATTCGGGCACAAAAACATGCATCAACATCAACTTCTAAATCAATCCAAAAAAATCAAAATTGTTGAACAAGACTCCAAAACAATCGGTCGGAAAAAAAAAGCGCGAAAGGATAAAAACTCTGAATTAGTCAAAAAAAATAATAATATCAAAATAGTAAAAAAAATGAAATTGGCTGACCTGTTACATGTGCGCTTGGCAGCTGAAGGCATCTGTGTTGGTCCCATGTTCATATGTGCCCGCATTGCTGAGAAAAATGATGTTTTACTATAGTATGCAAATGAGCCTCTAGGAGCAACGGGGGCGTTGCCGTTACACCTAGAGGCTCAGCTCTCTCTGCAGCTGCTGCGCCCTCTGCACTTTGATTAACAGGACCAGGCAGTATAAATCTGATCACGTCAGGATAGGTTGGAAAAAGAGGTGCAAAAGTAAGAAAACTTCTGAATTAGGCTACATGCACACGACCGTTGCCTGCCTCCGCGTCCGCTCCTCCTTGAAATTTTGCGTCCGTCAAAAAAAACGGATGACGGACCGTTTTTTTGACGGACCGTTTTTTTTGACGGATCCATTGTAAAAATGCCTATCACTTTTTTAAAATTGCGACTTTTCCAAAGACAAAGCCAAAATACAACTAGGAACCAGAAATACACCAGATTTATCAACCTCTGAAAGAGCCCATGATAAATTTGACTTGACTCAAATACACATACGCCTTCTTTGAAAGTGGAGTGAACTGCAAGAGTAATGATAAATCTGGCCCTATGTTTCCTCATTTGTAATTCTCGGGTTGCAGTCCATGGGCTTTGAAGCTATAGTACAAAGAAAGTAATAGAAATATATCTGAGAAAAGTGTGAGCCTCCAGCTGGATGACTATCTTGATATTCACAAAGCTCTACAGGGAGATCAGGGTCCTGAACTGATTCTGCTACGTAACAAGCTACACCTGGAGACCCTTCAGCATCGCTCAGGTTTTTATGTGCAATACTTGGAAAGTCTGATGTGCCGCCAGATATGATGAACCTCTGCTGATTACCTGCTTCAGTATCTAGTTTACTTTACCTTACTAAATTGACTGGATACATCTTGAGTTGGAATACACCCTTTAGGGTACAGCAAAATGTGGTGTAAACTGCATATTTTTCTAGGTGGAATGGCATTTAGAAAATCAGAAGTGTTTTTACAGTAGCAGCACAGTAAGAAATCTGCTGGGCATATGTTTACCCTTTGTAAAGCGCAGTAAAATCTGCAACAAATTGACAGGGGAAATTCTGCTGCAGATTATCCGTCACATGTCGCGTCGCCATACCCTAAGGCCTCGTTCACATGAGTGATACAAAATGTGTCTTAGAGCTTTGAGTGAAAAACTGAATTTTCTCTATTACTTTTGCCTCAAAGTTTTCTGCAAAACTGTTAAAGGGGGTTTCCAGGCTTCTGATATTAATTACCTATCCTCAGGTATCCTCATCGATCTTTTCAATGCAACTGTACCAGAAATCCGCTGTGATTGCACTGAAAAATGTGTTTCGGTGCACTTTTGACATGAGTTTCCTATGCTCTCATGCCATAACAAGCACATAACAGACATCCTCTTCATTGAATTAATACTGTCAGTATCTGATCAGTCAGCGTAAAAAAATCCTGCTCCACCTTAACCCTTCTCCTGCTGTATTTGCCTCATTATTTAACTATGCTTTCTATTGAAATGCTCTGCAGTGCTTTGCACAGGAAAAGTGATGCAAGGGCGAGAACAGGTGTCGCGGGGGAGGAATCTGTCTCTCTCACATTTTCTATTTACAAGGCACCGGCTGTTTCTGTACAACAGACTGGATACGTGACACACAAATGAGAAAACACACACACACCCGACCCTGATCCTGGGCTTGTGTCTAACTGCCATGACACCGGGAAGAAGAAAGGAAAAGCTTCCTCTGTAATTTCTATAAAGGGAATGTATCATCAGAAAATGACCTATGTGTTTGTAGAGCTGCACATGGAGGCAGAGACTCAGAGTACCGCCATATGATGTCTCTGTACAGCACCATATTACAAAGATATTCTTCCTTAGATGCACCTCTTTAAGAGATACCTCTTAATACTACAGCCGGTAGGGTAAACTTCTGTATACCTCAGACAGACAGAGCAGCAGTATGGCCCAGAGATTTCTATCAGTGCTGTATTATTACTTCATAAAATGTAAAACTTACGGAGCCGTAAGACAGTTGTGTGAATGAAGTGGAGTCCATGCAGATCTGGCTGCAGCAATACCTTGTGGACCATGCGCAGCCGTACAGCGCTGTGATACGGCCCCATAGAAATCTCAGTCTCAGCTGCATCAATAGATGTGATTGATAAACATTTCACATGGTGGGAAAATCTCAACAAAGCCTCCTGCTACAATTTATATTGTATTATATTATGTGTCCTGTGTGAGTTGATTTATCTGACTTGAAGCTTTATAATCTGCCTTGGATCCATTGTTTTATGCCCATGTCATAAATGTTCCCCTCCTAGGAGTGACTGGGTCACATCTTATCGCGTCATGGTCAGTAATGACAGTCACAGCTGGGTCTTTGCAAGAAATGAAACTGGAGATCTGGTAAGAAAAGCTTCTTATTCCTTAAATTTATAGTGGTATTATATCTTTCTTTCTTTCTATCTATCTATCTATCTATCTATCTACCTACCTAAACAGTGTCGGACTGGGGTGCCTAGGGCCCACAAGTAAAATTTATTTTGGATACTATACGGATACATTCAAATATTAGCTGCAAGATGCTACTAGATGATTGAATATGGGGGTCCCTGCAGCGACCTTGAGAAGGTAGGTCCTGGGGGGAAGAGGACACTGACTACCTTTTCTCTATACCTAGAAGTCATCTCAGCTCTGATCGTGTCTATAATAATAAACTGGGGAGTTTCTATAATAACTATCAGGTTTTTTATATGATTATAGGCTGGTTAAGGTTCTGTATATTGAATATATGCATGAAGTGCAGTAAGTCTACTCTGTTATGTGCCACTTGTGAAGGGGGTGGGAGACTAGGGTCCAACTTTGCTCAGGGGCCCACCGGGGATTCATCTGTACCCCTGTAGGTCAGTCCGAGCCTGTATCTAAAATAAAGAATGAGGCAGCACTCCGAGGTAAGGTGACTAGGTGGTGGAGCTGCTATATTTACCCCTAAATGCAATGTTTCAGCCCAACACAATGAGGCTTTCCTCTAGGCTTGAGAACTCCTTGCAGTGCTGCTTCATTCTTCTACTTTATATCCATTGGCTTTAAACCCGCGGCCTGGAGGGATTGTGCCCAATATACACACATTTTTGACAAGTACTGCTGCTTTGTTATAGTATCTATCTACACTGCACAATTATTAGGCAAGTTGTATTTTTGAGGATAAATTTTAATATTGAACAACTGCAGTGCTGTCGGTCAATCCAAAATGTTAATAAAACTCAAACCTTAATATTTAAAGTAAAAAGTGAATTTTCGGCTTTCTTAGCAGAATAGCTATGTGTGCAGAATTATTACATGGGACGACAGAGCAGCAGATTGTCGGGGGGAAGCGTTCTTTACCGACAATCTGCTGCTCGCTGGTGGAGGAGACCGCTGCATTTACATACAGTGATCTCCTCCACAGTATAGGGAGGAGTGATCACTAATGCCATCGCTCGTTCCCATACTGACTAGTTGTTTGCCGGCAGGAGATGCTGTTTACGCAGCACAATCTGCTGGCGGCAAACACCGATTTCTGTGTGCGCACAAACAATTGGATTACCCAATGAATGAGCGTTTTGCTTGTTTATCAGGTAATCCGCGGTACATTTACACCACCAGATAATCACTAATGATTGTTAACTATGAACTCTTGTTAGCGATTATCTTTAGGATTTTCAGCCCGTGTAAAGGAGCCTTAAAGGGGTTGTGTCACTTCAGCATTTATTATTTAGAGGACTTTAATACAAGGCACTTACTAATGTATTGTGATTCTCCATATTGCCTCCTTTGCTGGCTGGAATCACATTATACACTGTTCATTTCCATGGTTATGACCAGCCATGAAAGCCATATTTTTTTTAAAGGCTCCTATTTAAAGGCTCGTTTTTTGGGGGACAGTTGAGGTTTTTATTGGGTACATAAGATTTTTTGATCGTTCAAAAGCACACTTTTTTAGGGCAAAGTGACCAAAAAATGGCTGTTTTGGCACAGTTTTATTATTTTTTTTTTCTACAGTCTTCACCTGAGGCGGCAGGTCATGTGATATTTTTATAGAGCTCCTCGTTATGGATGTGGCAATATCTAATATGTCTATCTTTATTACATATTTTTTATTTTTTTAAATTAAAAATTGCTTGATAAAGATAAAGGGGCACTTCTTTACTACAAACATTTATTTTTCTTATTTTTCTAAAACACTTTTTATTTATTTATTTTCTTTATATCTTTTTTTTCACTTTTTTTATTTTCATACAGGAACTTCAACATTTCAGGGTCTGATCCTTGTTTTAGTGTAGCACAATACATGCTGTATTGTACTATATTTTAACTGTTAGTTTCACACTGACAGTGTGCCTGTGGGACCCAGCCTGGGGGACACTATTGATTGTGGCATATAAGGTGTTAATACCCTGGCATTTGCGTTTACAGCAATACGGGCGGATACAGCAGGGGCCCTGACTGTCAGTCACATACGAGCCTCTGCATTGATCAGGCATACACAGCTCCGGTGATATACTAGTACAGGGCTGGCCAACCTGTGGCTCTCCAGCTGTTGTAAAACTACAATTCCCAGCATACCCAGGCAGCCTACAACTATCAGCCTACAGCAGGGCATGGTGGGAGTTGTAGTTTTACAACAGCTGGAGAGCCGCAGGTTGGCCATCCCTGTAGTACTTCAATTTGCGTGGTCACTTTCCACTGTTAAGCAACAGTACGTCATGTGTCGCCAAGGGGTTAAATGAAAAAGGAAAACGTTCCCATCTCTCTTGTTTATTTTGATCTGTTAATGTGAGAATAATAAACAAACAACTCAACATTTACAAATAAACATTTAAAAAATGAAAATAAAAAAAATCAGTGACCAATATAGCCGCCCTCCTTTTCAATACCAGTCATCAGCCTTTCATCTATGGAGTCTGTTAGTTTCTTAATCTGTTGACAATCAACTTTTTGTGCAGCAGCAACCACAGCCTCCCAGAAAGGTGGACTGTTTTCCTTCACAGTAAATTTCCCTTTAAGAAGCTGACAAGCACTCAGTAGGGTTTTGCTCAGGTGAGGAAAGGGCCATGTCAATATTCTTTCATCTTTAGGGACTTTAGTGGCTAGCCATGTGTTGGAGTACTTCGATGCATATGATAGGCAGGGGTCAGCAACCTTCACACTCCAGCTGTTGTGAAACTACAATTCCCAGCATGCTCCATTCATTTCTACAGGATTTCTGAGAAGAGCAGAGCAATTATGCATGCTGGGAGTTGTACTTTGCTGGTGCTGAAGTCGAGCTCTGTGCCCATTACTTATCCAGCCATGATCCCATCCATCTTGTCTGTCAAGAGTCAGTCCACAAAACCTTTGAAAAATCTGTCTTTAGGTATTTCTTGACCCATTCTTGAAGTTTCAATTTAGGGTACTTTTACACTTGCGGCAGGATGGATCCGGCAGGCTACTCAGCCTGCCGGATCAATCCTGCCACAAGTGCCCGTGCATTGCCGTGCTGCCGCTCCGTCCCCATTGACTATGATGGAGCGAGGCGCGGAGCTACGGCGCAGCACGGCAGTGCACGGCGGAGATCGCCGGACTAAAAGTCCTGCATGTCCGACTTTTTAGTCCGGCGATCTTTGCCGTGCTGCGCCGTAGTTCCGCCCCTGCTCCATTATAGTCAATGAGGACGGAGCAGCAGCACGGCAGATCCGTCCTGCCGCAAGTGTAAAAGTACCCTTATGTGTCTTGTTCAGTGGTCGTTGGGTTTCAGGCTTCCTTGCTTTGGCCATGTCTCTGAGCACTGAACACCTTGTACTTCTGGGCACTCCAGGGAGGTTGCAGTTCTGGAATATGACAGTACTGGAGGATAATGGCTTCCTGGTCGCGTCATGTTTGATTCTTCTCAAATCTTTGCTATTTAATTTGCATCTTTTTTTCTCACCACGTTTCTTGTGACCCTGGTGCCTATTTGCAACAAAACGTTTGATGGTTCTGTGATCACGCCCCAATATCTTAGCAGTTTCAAGAATGCTGTGTCCGTCTGAAAGACTTTGAACAATTTTTGACTTCTCACAGTCATCTATCTATCTATCTATCTATCTATCTATCTATTTATCTAAAGATGCAGCTAAGCTAAACATGATGGTTAACGCGTTAAGTAAAGAATGGCAAGAAAAAGATAACTAACTTTGCAGTGGATTCCAATGTCTTTTGTGACGAGATAACCAAGGTAACACTGTGCCTTGTGTTATCAGAGTCAAGTTTAGCTCTGCTACATCTGTATCTACCCTACTACTAGTAATCTATAACGCCCCTTATTGTTTTATACTATATATTACCTACAGTATAATATTACTACTCGCCTTTACACAGAAGTGGTTAATGTTATTTCATCTTAAAAGCTGAATGGAATTTTGAAAAAACCCTCAGAAAAACCACAATGCCCGCCAAGTTTCATCTGGAAGCAAGACTATTTCCATAAACCTTCAATTTCTGTGGTTTTACTAGAAATGGTTGAGTTCAGAAAATCTTATATCCTGAAAGATTTACAGATGGGATAAACAGGGTTGTCAGGTCAGCCATTAAAAAAATCGCACAACACATATGAAATACATAAACTGGACGGCTATTAGCCGAGATGCATGATCCATGCTTCACTGCAGCTAATTACTGGGGAACTTCTGAAGAACAATGCTGAAAGAAGTAGTAATTGCTTTTTTTTCAGCAGTATTTGATCATAAGATGAAGGAAGAGATTAATCAGAATTTTACTGCCATACTACTGGATGGCCAATGTATGTGGGGACAATGGATGATTTTTCACCTCACTGTTGGATGCACACACCATGATTTTGCCTTGCATTCCTAAGGCATCTAAGGGCTCATTCACACTAGTACGGAGCCCATTCAGCAGTGCAAGGAGCCTGTATGTCTTCTAGTATGGAAACACCTGCAACGTGCCGCCCAACCATGGCCGATTGTGTCACAGGTTTTTAGAAATGAAGAGTGGTGGTGCGGTTGTCTTAGTTTTGTGTGTCACGGTGCTCCTACCTGGATACTGTTGCTCCCCAGGTTTAGGCTCCATAGCAATAAGGGGGGGGGAGTGCTAGTTGGCGGGGTAAGAATCCAGACTTGGTGAAAGTTCAACAGCTTTACCAGAGTAAACTTGCATCCAGACAATATTTGATCTTTCTCTGCCTCCAGCAGGCTTTGGGGTAAACTGGCAGGCAAATTTGGATACCTTGCTTTATCTTTCTCTGCTGGGCTAATCTCTGGTTTCAGTCTCGTTACTGGACTTTATGACAATTCTGGTACCTTCTGAGCGGGGTGCCTTTGGCTGTTGACCCCTGTAAACTGTAAGGAGTCATGGTGCTCTATGAGCTGCTTCCCTTGGCAGACTCCTGCTGCTGGAATGGGGGGAGGGGGCATTCCCCTCACTGCCCTATCTTGACTCGTCTGATTCCAAATCTAGACTCATCTAGACTAGAACCTAAAATGACTATATATTCCTGCAACCCCTCCCTTGGTAGGAAGCAGGACAAGTCCACTTCAATGGAATGGTAAGTTCCACTCTATCTAAAGATCTGTCTCTGCCAGATACACTGCCGCCTGCTGGATAACCAGACACAGTGCATGTAATACAATACATAAGTTACATAGCAATGTTATTAAGGCACAAAATCAAAGGACATGGAATTAAATACAACGATGACATTATTGTTAGCTATTAGAGACAGTAGCAGGGTGAAGGAATGGTAGTGCCCTTTCTGGGGTACTACACACCCATTTATGGGAAGACTTACATAAGTCCTGTCCATTATCGGCCCAGGACAGCCTGAATTTGCCAGGACTGTCTCTGAAAATTAGGGACATTCCCTGCAAATTCAGAAACGTTGGCAACTGTGCTTTAGGGTAGCCCTATCCCGGCTCTGTACAGAACATGCTTATAATATGGCCATGTGCATTTATAATCATTACTGGATATGAATGGCCCTAAAGTGATAAGTTTAGAACATTTATAGAAGTCTTTCCATTATAAGTTCTTCCATTATATTTCCCATTCTTTCTGGCTTTTGCTCAAACAACTGCATCAAAAATTGGCGCAAAACTAGCCTTTTTCCAAATAAAGCAGTATTTGAAACCACCTGTGGACCAAAGAGGTAGCATAAGGAAAATACATGTCTAACATATCAAGCAAAATGCAGCAAATCTATGCGAGCCACTGTGATAAATCTGACGCCCCTTCCATCTACGTAGTCTAATTTAAAGCTACGGCTGCACATCAACATGATCAAAGAGAATGTGGTCGCATTGTGACCTGCAAGTTGTCACGACTGACGGCAGGTTTGGGTTTATGGTGATGCATGGTGCTGAAAAGAATTCTTAAGCTGGTCAGACCTACAGTATATCGGTCCTGGATGCCTGAGAATCACTGGTGCAGTTGGAGCACACATTGATGACAAGTGGGTTTCCTTCTGATACGATATGTGTGTGATAATCAACCATGTATAAAGCATATGAAACAAACTACGGTAATTATGTTCAGCCTTTCCTGCCTTTGTATTCTGCATTATAATTCCATATTTTCTATGTTTATAGATTTTTTCAGGGAATAGCGAGAAGGAAATTCCAGTCCTGAATGAGTTCCTAGAGCCCTTGGTGGGCCGCTATATTAGGATCAATCCACGCTCGTGGTACGAAGAAGGCAGCATATGTATGAGGATGGAAATACTTGGATGTCCTTTGCCAGGTTAGTCAACACTAGTAAATACAATCCTTTACATTGTCTATGTACTGTAATTTGCTAAAATATATTTTCAGACTTTTGAGAATTATTAATATTCTTCTGTAATATGATAAATTGCATTTAAAAACTGTAATTCACACTATATACAATGTAATAGTCCATGTCTACTTTTAAAGGGGTTTTCTGAGATTTTTTAACTGATGATCTATCCTCTGGATACGTCATCAGAATCTGATTGGAGGAGTCCGACACCTGGGACCTCCAGGATCAGCTGTTTGAGAAGCCATCAGCGCTCGCTGTATCGCCAAGGCCTTCTTACGGCTTTGCCTACCTAGGCCATGTGACCTCAAGTTCATCATTCACATGGCCCAGGTCCAGCTCAGACCCATTGAAGTGAATAGGGATGAGTTGCAATACCAAGCACATCCACTATACAATGTACGACGCTGTGCTTGTTGAGCTGAGAGATGGCAGAATCGCTACTGCCTTCTCAAACAGCCGTCGGACCCCCAACGATCAGATGCTGATGACCTATCCAGAGGAAGCTGCTAAAATGGAGAAGAGCTCTCAGTAATATCAGTATTATGTGAAAAGTCCATACTGGGCAGGGTGGGCAGAACAGGAAGTCAGTGCCGTGGGGCTTCAGCCAATAGCTGGAGAGCAGGAAGTGATGTCAGAGGAGGTGTCATCATATTGACAACTTCTGCTGTACAGGTCAGTAAAATCAGCAGCAGTAGTTATTGTTCCCTGAAATTCATATATGAGGAAGCACGATGATATGTCATATTTTTTTGCAGTTAATAATATTATCCCTGTTATATTATACCTAGACCCCAATAATTATTATTACAGAAGGAATGAGCTGACAACATCCGACAACCTGGATTTCCGACATCACAATTACAAGGAAATGAGACAGGTATGGGCCGGAAGAATTGCTATCTTTTTATTTAGTATTTAGCTATGCTTTATGCACATTGGAGCAGAGTTATTAAGACTGGCATTTTATTCGCCAGTCTCAAAAACAGATTGAAGTGACTGGAGTGACTTGCGCCATATTTTTAAAAGGGGCACACCTCTTAATAAATTGGTGCATGTTGGACTGTCAGAAAATGAAATTCATGCTTGCTATGAGCAGACGTAGATTTGTTCCATCATCTTTACTATTTGTTGGCTTTAGAATAAAGAATTTAACATCAGCTGAGTAGTCACTTATTTTAGAAGTTGTATTGAAGATCTAATTAGAGATGTCTGTTTTTATATTTTAGATTTGTATATCATTTATAGTTTTTATAAGCAAATAACTTGAAATAAAACTATTTTAGGCAATACCATACTAGATTCCTGGTTGGATTCCCAGATTCAGTGTTGCCCCCAATCTAAGTAATTTAATACAATGTTTTAGTCCATGCCCCTCCTGGTAACCCATGCCCACTTGTTTCTACTTTTGGTGAGCAAGGTATAAAAAGTAAGATATTTGGTGCAATACATTACTTTTATTACACCAAAAACTCCTGCAAAGCTATTGATAAATTTCCCATTGGTTATACATTATGATATAAAAAACTAAAAATTGATGAAATATCGCAACTTTGAAACAGGTAAATCTTTGTTCTGATGGATTGTGTGTTTTAAGGAGGATCTGTGTGTTTTGCAGATTTTTTTCATTCTCATTTTTTGTTTCAGCTGATGAAAGTGGTGAACGAGATGTGTCCTGATATCACGCGTGTGTATAACATTGGTCGCAGCTATGAAGGGCTGAAGCTGTACGCCATGGAGATGTCTGATAAACCGGGGGAGCACGAAGTTGGTTAGGAGAATAAACACCCTCTATGTATGTCCTGCACCTTCCTGCCTATCTCTTCTACAACTGCTTTCAGTCTGGTCATCTGGTTTGACTTTGATGTTTCGATTTCGATAGGGGAGACTTGGCAATAGAGGTCATGATTGAGTCCAATAAAAAAAAAAAATCTCCTACAATGTACATTAACTTTTATCACAATACACATGAAATAAACCGGCAAACCATTAAATGTGTAGGGTGGTCTTCATAATACCCATTATATGGTCTGCAGGTGCCATGAGCGGCTTCAATCTGCCAACAGTCTTATGTGGATGATCGTTTAATAGGGGTTTTCCAGTTTGCATCAACACCTTTAAAATAATCATTTATGAAGGTAGCTGTAATTTTGTAATGTATTTCTTTTAACTTTATTGGTCCTATCTTCCCTTCTGGGCTGTGGTCACATGACCATGTCCATGCAGCCCTTTCTTATTTCCTGTGATGTTATGTCCATGGGCGGGGCAGTGATGGGGGCGTGTCTATGTAACTAGATGGGCGGGAGGAGCTATAAACTAGCTGGGAATTGTTGGGGGTGGTCCTAGAGCAGGGGTAGAGGAAGAAGAAGTGCATCATGGGTTTGGTTGACTACAGCAACAGGAAGTGCTACCTACAGGGTGTAACCAACCAATGGGATTGGTTTACATTCTGAAAATGGATCAGGGGAGTCTAAATTGAAAAAAAGCATGGGGAAGATGTAAATAAGCATATCTGTTAAAAGCCATACCAATCCCGGAAAATACCTTTAAGCCGGCCATACAATCTTTCAGGTGAGCATGTATGTGTTGTGAATGGACAGAGGCATCACTAGAAACCTCTGGTGGTGGCTTACCTGATGAGAAATAAAGGTTTGGACATGTTGAAAGATAACTGCCCAATCCTTATAACCCTGAAGTAAGACTATAATCTAATGTGTGTGGCCAACTTTACACAGAGCATAAACATTAGATTGTCGGCAGATTCTGGTGACGTCATCAGCATTGGATGCCAGTGTAAAAGAGTCCGACTGTCGTATTTTGCAGATCGCGGACCCATTTAAGTTGATGGGTCCGCCTCTGCAACCAGAGTGCAAAGGATTGCAAATTGCGGTCCGCAGCATGGTCACAAGCACTTACATTTGTCTGAATAGACCCATAACCAGTTACATATACCAATCACCCTATGGCCTGGACACATAAGGTTAGCAAAAGCAATAAACCCTCTTCTGCTGCATATAGCATTTTAGATTTTAGAGGTACAATTTTAATATATTATCCCAACTATTGTAGTGTTTTTTTTAGGACTGAAGGGAACTGGGTGATGGAGTCCAATAGGCAAATGCCCCTGAGGTCCATCGCTGTGGTTAACCCATGTGACACTACCCCTAAAGAAAAGATCTCTACAGAGAAGATAATGACAATAATCATTTCATTGATGGTTGGTCAGAATTATCATCAATCACTGCTTTCCAGAAAATTGCCAAATCTCCCCTGGATCTGATTTATTTTTCCCGTGGTTCCTTTATTCTTTATCTGTGCTGTTACATCCTCTTCTCTTTGCTTATGTCTGTGTTATCATTTTCTGATCTGACATGTGCCAATCTAAGGCATGTTTCACATTGGCGTTTAATCGTTCTGGCAGGTTGCCCTGCAGAAATTTTTGCCATGCTGCGGCCGGATCTATGCCGCACCCCATTATAGGGTATGGGGCTGGGCAGACTTCTGGCAGCTCACGGATGTACACTGTAGTTACGGATCGGCAGGTTGTTCCCCTGCCTAAGTGAGTAACGCCAGTGTGAAAGTAGCCTAAGAAAATGATGTGTAGCTTCTATAATGATTGGAGCTTAACTCAAGAACTTTTTGATGCCAGTTTGTATGAGATTAGAACGAGTCTCTGCTTTATCCTCAAGAACATCGCCACTTTTGTCCATGGGATGTGCCTGGTATTGCAAAATATGACAGTGGACAAAAAACACCCTTCTAGTCTCATAAACTATTTTTGGTGGAAGAAAATAGAAATGAATAGAAAAATGGTGCTTCTCCTTCTTGGTGGGTGAAGGCAGCACGACCTCCGACTTGATAAAAGCAGCATGTTTTTATCAGAGTTGTGAATGTGCTCCCACAGCTTCGTCGCTTCAGCTGATTACCGCAGTGGGTGCTATTGCACGTAGCGTTTTTGTAAATGCCTTTGATAAAAACTACTGTACATGTACAGATGTAGCAAGCACCAAAATCAGTGGGTTAGCGTAAGCGCATACTAACTCAATACCAACATTAAGCTTTAGAAGCTTTGCACAAATTTATCAAACTCGGCCAGCGCAATAAGCTTGTGTGATAACGCGCCAGGTATGACTTTAATGCTGGGTGTAAAAATGCCTGAATTTTCAACCATTCTTACATTTTTACATGTAGTTTTTCCTCTTCCTCCTCCCCCTAAAAAAAAAAATGCTAGGTATCTTAACGCCCTAAAGCCCCCTTTAGGCTCAGGATCCCTCCGGTGTGGTGCAGAAAATCCTGGGGGGAGGGAACTGAAGATACTGTAGAACTGATCCCATATTTCTCTATGAGATTGTTCATATTGATCCGGTGCATCGCTTGTGATGCCGATGTCAAATAGCACAGGACAGAAAAACGCTGCATTATCCTGTTTAGCGCTATCAGCTCGGAGATGCCGGATCTGTGCACCAAGTGCCCATACATCTCCTAAAAAGACCCAAAAAACTGTCCAGACACAACTGATGTATGACAGACCCAAAAGAGATGACCATGCAGGAACGTGACCCTGTCAATCAAGGATTGGCAGAAGAGCAAGGGTGCAAAGAGTGGCTTGGGCCCACCCTCAGTGCACTTAACTGGTCATTTACATATGGATTACAAGTACATTTTTCTCCAGAATGAAGCAACAGATCACTCAGTAAAACATGATCAGCTGAGCTAGCCCCACAAGACATTGCGGGCATTTACTAGAGTGTTTACGCCACTATTGTGAAATGAAAAAGTCGCAGATTACAAACTCCCTTTAAGGGCCTTTAGCCCTTTACCAAAGGGAGATGATTGCCCCGTCTAAACACCCCTTCAATAGACGCTTGTTTATTAACTGATAGGATTATTTTATGGAAGCTTAAAAATGTTGTGATGTCAGCGGTACTTCTTCTGTGTAAACAGGGGGTATGCTGCCCACATAATGTAAAGTGTATGGGGGATACAGTTTGCCCTTTTTCTAAAATGTTTTAAGGTGCTGTGGGGAGTTAGCTCTGGTCTCGAGGATCGTTCACAAAAACTTCCTTCCGGACAACGGATTTCACGTCCAAACAGTGCGTTTATTATAGCAGAAACAACACAACAGGTGCAAAACAATAAACACTGGCCCGGCTAGGCTCTAACTAAACATATTAGTTGGGTCCCTCACTCACCTAGTGGGTACAGTTCACACCCTGTGAACTGCTGCGGCTTTCTCCAGCCCAATGTCCCACAGCCTCCTGGCTGTTCAGAGCACTGTTCACACACAGCCTCAGATCAGTGTCCGTTGGGGAATTCAGGCTCACCAGACCTCCTGACTGTGGCCCTGCGACCCTTCCAGGCGTCGCTGTGTCCCCCAATTCCGGGCTGTCGCTAGCCCCGTGGCCCCTCAGCCAACTCAGCCGAGACCACTCACACAGAGCCTCTGTCTCCAAAGCTCTCTCCAGAGTGGGGCCCCACCCATGTCCAACAAGAGGATTAAATATCCTCCCTGGACATGGGCATTGTCCAAAATCCTGGACTGGAGCATGGGGAACAGGCACCCACCCAGCACATTGCCTGTTCCCAGTAAAAGCCCGCCCTGGAACTGGCTGAGCCAGCTATACTAACACTAGTACTTGGGCTTTCACTCCCCCAAGGCCAGGCACCTTGGTGACACGCTCTCTCTGACGGCCTCCCTGGGGTTTCACTGCACACCCCAGTGTTCACATTGCCACAGTGCGACCATAGGGCGCGGTCCTGATCCTTTCGGGCTGCAGCCAGTTGCGGTCAAGAATTTAGGCTGCAGCTGCTTAAAATTTGTCCAATGAAGACCACACTGTATAGCTGTTCTAAATTCTCAATGGTCGTGCGGTATTAAAGGTGTGAGTCTTCATTAATTAAACATCAGGTTCTTGACCGCAGCTGGCCAGGACCTGAACGGATTACAACCATGCCATGAGGTCATTCACTTATCCTTCTAGATGACACCTCTAACCAGCAAACACATAGTAGAGTAAGACAAATCACTAATTATTACTGAAATATAATTCTTGCTCTAGTCTGTATAAGGTGGTCCAGGACACCTTTATATATCTTCTTGTGTTGTGTGTAATCATGGACTGCTGTTGCGGTGTCTCTCTTTCCATCAATCCAGGAGAACCTGAATTCCGATACATGGCTGGAGCCCATGGAAATGAAGTCTTAGGACGTGAACTTATTCTCTTGCTGATGCAGTTCCTGTGTCAGGAGTACCTGGCAGATAACAAACGGATCAGACATCTGATCACCAATACACGTCTCCATTTCCTTCCATCTATCAACCCAGATGGGTACGAGAAGGCTGCTGAACTGGTGAGCAGTAATATCTGGGTACACAATGAATTAAAGGGAAAGTTCAATCTTTGGGTGGACTTCACCCTGATCTTCCTACCATGAAAGTTGGAGTTATTGGCATCCACAGTCAGTAAGGGTCTTTTTTGAGTGCACTTTTTTGGTGTTTCTCCTATTGCAAGAATGTTGCAAGACATTACTCCACCATTCTGATGAGAGTTGTAGTTTTGCAACAGCTGGAGCGCCACAGTTTAGGAAACACTGTTGTAATGTCTTACAACTGTAGGGGAAATTTATCAAATGTGTTATGCTAGTTTTGTGGCCTAAAAATGTTGCAATTGATGGCAAAATTTTTCGACATTTGGCTGCCCGTGCCACTTTCAGAAGTGGAATAAGAAATCAGTAGAGTTTTCGCTATAGATCACTTCTTTGTCTCCTTTATTATTTGCAACTTTTTAAAAAGTCCTTACTCCAACCCAGGCATCCCCTAGGCGCACTTTCACTGAAATAGGCACAACTACATTGCACTTTAATCAAACTTATTACTACATTGCACCATTGTCATAAATTTGCCGCAGGTGCACATAGCAACTCCAATCTAAAAACTAACGTCAATCACACCTACAATGATAAATTCCCCCTGTGTTCTTGCTATAGGCATAGGGAATAGACTAGTGGAGCTACCACCAGGTACACAGTCGTTTCCGGGATAAGACTTTCCTTGAGCCTGTTTTTTCCATTGTGGTGTTGATATCAAATTTTAATTTAAGTTTTTCTATTAATTTTAGGGCTCTGAACTGGGAGGCTGGTCTTTGGGTCGCTGGACAGCTGATGGGATTGATATAAATAACAATTTTCCAGACTTGAATTCATTGTTGTGGGAGTCAGAGGATCGTCCCAGGAATATGCGCAGAGTCCCGAACAACCACATCCCAATCCCTGACTGGTATCAGTACGAGAATGCCACAGTGAGTCAAGATGCCCGCAAATGTAGAATACCTGTTGGCCAACAGCTTCTCTTCCCGACTCCCCTGTATACATGCACACTTTGCATGACTGAGAGTGCATGTGTTATCAGTGGGAAGGGGGGAATTAGCTAATGGCTTAGGTTGCATGGAAAAAAATATCAGGCATGTTGAACGCTAATACTGAATTGATTTACGTTAAAATCCCACCGGAGGCTGACGTTTTAGGGTGCGTTCAGACGCCTGTATTTTCGGTCTGCATCTGATCTGCATTTTTTTCAGATTGGATGATGACCCATTCATTTCAATGGGGGTGTAAAAGCAAACAGCAAACTGTGTGCTGTCCACATCCGTATGTCTGTTCCGCGGCCCAGAAAAAAATAGAAAATTTCCTATTCTTTTCCTTTTGCAGACACGAATAGACATTTCTAACAAAGGGCGGGACATGCTGATTCACCAAAAGCGGAACGCACGTGGACGGTATCCGTGTTTTGCAGATCCGTAATTTGCAGACCGCTAAATGGATACAGTCGTGTGAATGCCACCTTACAATAGGTCCTTTATCGTACCTTGGGAGACTTGCCTGCTCTGCCTATGGTTCCAATGACATGGTATTACCAATGGCATGGACAATCTATGGTGGTACATGAAGTCCCTATGGCTCTGTATTATGGACCTGTAGGCCTCCATGTGCCTCTATGTGGTGTCTCCTTCCAGCATCATATTGTCCATTACAAGTATTACTATATCTTCTAAACATGGCATACCTGTGGGAAAAAACTAGGTGTGGAGGCACATAAAGGTACAGCATGGGCTTGTAGCCGTGTGCATGAGGCCTATATAAAAATGTGTTCTTGCTTTTAAGATATGCAACTTGTTCTTAATTCCTGAATACCATAAAATATTGTTCCTCCTCGCATTGCCAAGGTTATTAATAAAATTGTTAAAAATGGTGCTTACAGGTTGCTATTGAAACCCGTGCCCTAATTACATGGATGGAAAAGATTCCTTTTGTTCTCGGTGGAAACCTCCAAGGAGGAGAGCTGGTGGTGTCTTATCCCTTCGACATGGTACGGTCACCGTGGAAGACCCAGGAGTATACAGCAACACCGGATGACCATGTGTTTCGCTGGTTGGCATACTCCTATGCATCCACCCATCGGCATATGACAGACTCCAGCCGGAGGCCATGCCACACTGAGGATTTTAACAAGGAGGAGGGAAGTGTGAATGGAGCCTCTTGGCATACAGTGGCTGGAAGTAAGCTTTTCTATTGCTGTAAAATAATAAACAGTGTCATGGGTAGTCTTGAGCGAATCGAGCTTCGGATCATAGATCCAAAGTCAATTCGTTCAATACCTTCTTTTTTAATGCTGTTTCTATACATCATTAAAATGTATGGGCTCCGTGTAGGCCAACTTCGTATCAGCCAAAGTTGCGCGTGACTTCGGTGAATTAGTCGGGTATTCCTATCTGCGTATTTAAAAATCTTTTAATTAGGAATTTTCGAAGAGGGCTTTTGTACCGAGGTTCCAGCCAGTACCAAAGCCCACTTCGAATTCCATACTTAAAATGTTTTTAAATACGCAGATAGGAACAACAGACTTCGGGCAATATGAAGTTGACCTACACGGAGCCAATACATTTTAATGTCGCACGCAAACAGCATCAAAAATGTAAAAACAGTTTTTGAACGAATCGACTTCGGATATATGATCTGAAGCTCAATTCACTCAAGCCTAGTCATGGGAATCACACACTCAGATATTTATGTGTAGATCTGTAAAAACACATTTGTCATAATGATATATATAAGGTAGTCTATGGGTACTTTTGCCCCTGAAGGTGTTTTTGTACCTGGCCCTCCCTAATCTACTACTAAGGCCTCATGCATACGGCCGTGGAACACAGCCGTGCGTGGAACGTAGTATCCCGGCCTGGAATCCAGCTGACAGCAGGAGCGCACGGCGTCATTGGTTGCTATGATGCCTTGCGCTTCATGCCGCCGCTGGACTACAGTAATACACCTGTACGAGTGTATTACTGTAGTCCAGCGGCGGCATGAAGCGCACGGCGTCATAGCAACCAATGACGTCATGCGCTCCTGCTGTCAGCTGGATTTCAGGCCGGGATACCACGGTCCACCGCCGTGTGCATGAGGCCTAATTGTTATGGGAGATATCTTCAGTCCTGTCATACTTATCTGATCAGTTAAGGGGGTAAGTTCTAGACTTGACCGCGGCGAATCAATGGATGTCGTATATCTGGACTTTGCCAAAGCATTTGACACCGTACCTCATAAAAGGTTGGTATATAAAATGAGGATGCTCGGACTGGAAGAAAATGTCTGTATGTGGGTAAGTAACTGGCTGAGTGACAGAAAACAGAGGGTGGTTATTAATGGTAGATACTCAGATTGGGTCACTGTCACTAGTGGGGTACCTCAGGGGTCAGTATTGGGCCCTATTCTCTTCAATATATTTATTAATGATCTTGTAGAAGGCCTGCACAGTAAAATATCTATTTTGCAAATGACACTAAACTGTGTAAAGTAATTAACACTGAAGAGGACAGCTAAAAGCTCATGAGTCCTGGTACAAGAGTTCATCTTGGGCCCCCTTTCTCTCAGTGCTTTGTAGCATAGGGCAGTGGTGCACCTAGCCTTTCTGCTGCCTGAGGTAAAAATTGAAATGGCAAACCCCCATACCAAATTTTCAACCTAACCCCTTCCCTCTAGCCCTACTGTTAAAGACATACTCAGAGCCGGTGCAAGGATTTTTGCCGCCCTAGGCAAAAGAAAAGTTTGCTGCCCCCCCCCCCCCATGTGACATTACAATGCCCCACCCATATGATCTGCCATATTAAAGAGGTTCTGCAGCTTATTTAAACTGATGATCTAACCTCTGGATAGATCATCAGCATCTGATCGGCGGGCGTCCGACACCCGGGGCCCCCACGATCAGCTGTTTGAGAAGGCAGCGGCGCTGGCTGTAGTGCCTCAGCCTTCTCTCTGTTTACCGCAGGCGCAGTGACGTCACGACTTGTATCACTGGCCTGGGTGGGGCTAAGCTTCATTCAAGTGAACAGAGCTTAACCCCGCCAAGGCCAGTGATACTAGTCGTGACGTCACTGCGCCTGCGGTAAACAGCGAGAGGGCCGAGGCGCTACTGCCAGTGCCGGGTGTCAGACCCCTGCCAATCAGATGCCGATGATCTATCCAGAGGATAGATCATCAGTTTAAATAAACTGCAGAACCCCTTTAACTAACGCAGTTCTCTCTCTCCCCCTCTTGTCATTCTCTCTACCCCACCCTTGTCATTCTCTTACACCCCCAACCCCGTCATTCTCTTTACCTCCCTTGTTATTCTCTTTCCCTTTTGTGTCATTCTTCCCCCCCCTTGTCATTCTCTTTGTTCCCCTTGTCATTCTTGTCCCCTTGTCATTGTCCCCCCCCCCCCAACCTTCGCTACCTCTAGTGTAGCGTGGCCGAGCTCTGAATGATCCACAGGTACAGGCACTTTTGTTTCCTGTACCCGAGCGGACTGACAGGAAGTGCACACTGTGTGCGCACTTTATGTCAGTCCGGCCGGGTACAGGAGACAGATGCTCCCTGTACCCGCGGACCATACAGGGCTCGGCCACGCTACAATGAGGGAGTGACAGGAGGGAGCACTGAGCGCTTCCCTCCTGTCAGTCCCTCTCTTCATGGTGCGCCCTCATGGACAGCCGCCAGAGGCTCAATATAAAGCGTTCGGGCGGCTGCAGCATGAGGGGGGCGGCGCTCCTAGCGGCGCCCCTTCCCAAGGGGCACTCTACGCGGCTGCCTAGTCCGCTTGTAGGACACGTCGGCCCTGGACATACTTTTAAAACATTACATACAGAGCTACAAAACATACAGGGTAATACAGCCCCTCGGACTGGGGTGTCTAGGGCCTACCAGTAAAACTTATTTTGGGGGCCCACCACACAGATACATTCCAATATTCCCTGCTCACACAGCAGCAAGATGCCACCAGATGATTGTATATGGGGGTCCCTGCAGAAGCTTTGAGAAGGTAGGTCCTGGGGAGAAGAGGATACTGGCAGCTTTCCTCTATACCTAGAAGTCATCTCGGCTCTGATCGTGTCTATAATAATAAACTGGGGAGTTTCTTTGATAATCTAATAAGTTTTTTATATGAAGATAGGCTGGTTGAGGTGCTGTACATTGAATATATGTATGTAGTGCAGTAAGTCTACTGTGTTATGTGCCACTTGTGCAGGGGGTGGGAGACTAGGAGCCCACATTGCTCAGGGGCCCACCGGGGGATTCACCTGTACCCCTGTGGGCCAGTCCGAGCCTGCCCACATACCTCTTACATCCAGGGACGTCCATGATGACTTCTTTCAGTCATCTCTTGTGTCTGCAGAGTTTCACCAACAGACATCTTAGTTTCCTACTTTTCCATCATCCTCACATCTTCTCAAAGTCAACATCCCATCCTGCCACCCCCAAAACTGTGCCCACTGTGCTCCCCAAAACTATACTGCAGAAACAGTCCCCCTGGAAATACTAGTACCACACAGATAGTGCCCCTTCAATAATTACTGGCACATAGTGCTCTAAAAGATAACTGCCCAGCAAATAGTGTCCCTGACACTAATAGTGTAAACATAATATCCCCCAAAAATAATTCTGATAAACTAATACCGTGCCAGGGTGCCCTCCACAGTAAATATAATTATTTGCCACTTAGTCCACTTAGTGTTAACAGTGCGCCCAACAGTAATAAAGTCCCCCATTGTGCCCCAGAAGTAATAATACTCTCATAGTGTCCATTCTGGTAATCATGTCCGCAATTGTGGACAAGAATAGATGTTTTCTATGATGGCGGTGGCCATGTGCAGTCTACAAATGGCGAGACGCATGTGGGCCAGTACTCGTGTTTTGTGGATCCGCAAAACACTACGGTCGTGTGATTGTAGCCTTAGTATGATCGAATACCTGTTTAACCAGACCTGCTCCCTGTGATGACCTGCGTGGCTTGAAATGTAATTAATATTTAATATCAAATGTAATGTCATTCATCTAATTTTTAACGACCCGCAGCAGACAATATCCGGGCAGAACCCTCTTGATTTTGTTGAAATATTGCTTCCACTTAAGTCCTTTTTACAGATGATTATTATTTATGTTCTTAGTTTTCATTTTCCATCTTTTTTGGGATGTCTCCCAGTTAATTAGGGGTTTTATAGACAGCAGGGCTCACAGTCAATGAATTCCACGCACTACAATGAGGCAAATACAAAAGAAACAGAGTAAGACAAAGAAATGTTGTACTTCACAGGACCACCTGCTGAGTCAATGAATTGAGCTGCTTTCTAGAATCCGGGCAGAGAACTGAGAAAACAGAATTTACATCTAACGATAAACATATGCCCCGCAGAGGCAACAAAGAGCCAATAAAATGGCAACAATTGGACTGAGTTGAATTAAGCATCATCTGCATTACATATGTTTGTGAAATGTCTGTGAAAGTAACTAATAAATTGCTTCAGTGCTGCAAAAAAATTCTGCTTAAAGGGGTCAGACCAGCACCTGGATCTGAATACTTTTGAAACTCATACTTACTCATTGAAATCTATCTATATAGCGCCACCTGCTGTTTGCTCTTTTTCTAATTTCTCTGTCCTACTCACTGAGACAGAAGCACATGCTCAGTTCCATCCTTCAACTGCCACCAGCTCCAGTAGAAAGCACATGTCCCTTGAGAAAGTGCACGCCCCCTGAGCTGCCAGCTTGAAATAAATCTAGCAGAGCAATTGGAGCAATGAATGGGGAGATATCTGGATCCATGTTGGTGACATGCTGGTTTCAAGTTTGTTAGAAAGAGACTATCAGGTACTTTCATTGTTTACATTAATCATAGGATAACACTTTTAAGGCCTCATGCACATGACCGTATGTATTTTGCAGTCCGCAAATTGCAGATCCTTAAAATACTGATCCCGCCTGCGCTGCATCTGCATTTTTCGTAGACCAATTGACTTCAAAGGGTCTGTCGTCCGCATAGAACGTGTTCTATCTACTATCTAAAGTCAGTGGGTCTGCAAAAAAATGCGGACGGAACATGGACCACATCCGTATTTTGCGTATTCGCTATTTGCAGACCACAAGTCGGATACGGTCGCATATATGAGCCCTAATTGTGAACTCCGATATGTGTTTCTAGCTTGTTGTCACTTTTAAATATTGCTGAGCCTACACTAGTGATGGCAATATCCTCTCATTATCAGTATCACATCTACACGCGGGAGAGATCCGACAATAGAAAAGAGCGGCAGACTCAGTCATCTTCTGATGAGAATATATTAGGAATGTCTATTTATAAGATCCCGCTACATGATTATACATTAACAACGTTTTTTCTGGGCTTTCAGTGATACATCGAGTTGAAACGACTTTCCTAATTGTCTTGATTCTTCCAAAGTTGCCTAATTTTTTCCTCTAATTGTATGTTATCACACTGTTTCCTATAAGACAGTTTTTGTATTCCTATTATTAGGTATTAATGATTTTAGCTATTTGCACACCAACTGCTTTGAGATTTCCATATACTTGGATTGTGACAAGTATCCGCATGGAAGTGAACTGGCAGAACAGTGGGAAAATAACAGAGAGTCCTTGATTGTCTTCATGGAGCAGGTTAGTGTCTGGTCTTATATAACAGTAAATTCTTAAAGGGAATCTGTCAGCTCTGAAATCCCCCCCAAACTAGAGTCGGGGGTGTATATGTAAGTGATGCTGAGTCCGGTAATGTCATTTTTATCTTCACAATCACTTGCATTCTGATACTGCACTCCAACAGGCCAGCAGTAAAATGTATTGAGAGGACTCCTCCTTGAGTCCTCTCATTATGTGCAGGAGCTTGGGAGTCCTCACAATGCCCTTTCAGGCTGGTTTGTTGGAGCACAGCATCGGAATACAAGTATGATGATAAAAATTACATTACCGGACTCAGCTCCACTTTCACTATACACCACTCACTCTAGTTTGGGGTGTGTTTCGGAGCTGACAGACTCCCTTTAAAGGGCATCTGTGAGCAGTTTTGACCATGGTAAACTGCTGACAGCACTAGTTGGAGCATGGGGAGAGCACTACAAAAATACCTTTTGTGGAGCTTTATTATCAGGGGTAGCGTAAATGATGAATTAGCGGGGGCTGATGGCCCTGCCCTCTCAACGTCCTCACTCCTCCCTCACCTTGCTGACTTTTTGTAGACTTGGCGAGGACGGCATAAAATGCAGATTTTTGATCCATTGGAGTTACAACTTTTTTACGCCAAAAAAAAAAGAGGTGTAAGGGGATTGAGAAATTCCCCCCAATGTCTTAATAATAGAAAAAGACAGGACTTCTAGGAAATAATAAGGATTAGGTAGTAAGTCCATCCAGTTCAGCCGATTTTTCTGTTGATCCAGAGGAAGCCAAAAAAGCCCATGAGGCAGAAACTAATGTTCCTGATCTTAGGCTACCTTCACAGCAGCATTTTTCCTGGATCTGGCAAGGGTTCAGCAAAAATGCTTTCGTCGTGATAATACAACCGGCTGTATCTGTTATGAACGGATCTGGTTGCATTATCTCTAAAATGGGCCATGACAGCACTAAAACCATTTTAAGTCAATGGGTGCCGGATCCATTTTCTTTTGTGTCCGAGAAAACGGATCCGGCATCATTAACTTACATTGTGTTTCATGCCAGATCTGTCTTGCTCTGCATCCCATGCCAGACAGAAAAACTGTCCGACATGGGAACGCAACCAAAAGGAACACAATGCTTTCTGGTGCTCTCCGTTCCATTCAGTTCAGTTTTGTCCCCATTGACATTGATTGGTGACAAAACTGAAACATTTTTCTCCAGTATTGAGATCCTATGATGGATCTCAATACCGGAAAGGAAAAAAACGCAGATGTGAAAGTAGCCTTAGGAGAAAAATTCCTCCCCAACTCCACATTCAGCTATATGTGTATGCGGAAGATGGGAGGGAGTCGGCCGAATGTTCATGAGCAGTTTTGGTCCTGCAGGAATGGTGTTCTGCAGGAGCCTGAGATAAAAATAAAAAAGAGATAAGAATGTGATGACGTTTTCCCGTTAAATAAATTCAGGATAATAGTCCTATAATTTAAACACACGTTGCGTAGAATAATAAAAGCAATCGTTCGTTTTCTTTTATTAGGTTCATCGTGGAATTAAAGGAGTTGTGAGAGACATATACGGACGCGGGATAGGAAATGCAGTTATATCTGTGGAAGGGATCAATCATGATATTCGTACAGGTCGGTTGTTTTTTCCTGGGGGATCACTGAGTTTGCACTTTGTGGCCGGGACTCATTTAGTGGATTAAATGTTGTGCTGCCATGATAGGTCCTATGGGACAGATTCATGGTGGATTTAGGCTCAGTATTATAAATTATATATTTATTAATGCACATAGGTGGTGTAGATTTGATTTTCTGGTGCATGGATTGCTGGGAAATGTTCCAAATTCCACTTAGTAAATTCAGCGCATTTACTCCAACGGACTGAAACGTCAGTCGTAGTCAATGTGCCTCCATATCCAGATCTCCATATTATAGCTCAGTAATGATGTCTCCTTAGTGCTATCCACTAATAGGATGCGTGTTGTATTGTTCATGGCCACAGAAGAAGGACACATTCTGACCATTAGACTGATATCTAAAACCAGTGTTCATCTCACCCTTTCCACTCTGAGAACCCCATCAGATGATTATTACTTTACTTTTACCGCCTGAATTTATTCATATCCACCTTCAAGACTCATGACCATCTCATGATTCTGGTAGTAGACTTGAGACTGGCAGTTTTAGGGTCACCATGACAATGTTTTAGTATGACAAAAAATATAAAAAACAAAAGAAAACAATATTTAACCGAAACGCTGAGTTTTTCCAGTCAGCTGGTAAAATCTTTCCCTACTGAGCACTTACTCATTGTGGACGTACTCCAGTGTTGGCCCATATTGTGGAGGTCAGCTGGAGAGATTCCCAGGAAAATCATATGCTAGGAGGCACGCCTCGATTTCAAGTGCCATTAATTAATTTCTAGGGAAACCTCCAGTATTTGCAGGGTATTGCTCCTACCTGGATATAATGCTACCTGTCTTGACATTTATCTGGATAGGTCTACATTATTAGGGAATTATCCACAAACATTGCTGCATCGCCATAATCCTGCACCCACCCCTGTAACTTACACTTTAGATTGGTTTGCAGTACCAGTAGGGTAGGATAATAGTAGGTAGCCTATCCCCCAAATCAGTGATGTAACTAGAACTGACTGGGCCCCACGGCAAATTTTTAAATGGGCCACCCCCTTACAAACCCCTTCGCAACCCCTCTTCCCCTGCAACCCCCACTCCTGCGGCTAGTCAAGATCGCTCTCTCAGACCAGCCAATCCGTCCATTTTCTATTGTCATTGTATATAATGACATTGTGTAATACTGTTGAGGGGGCCCTGACAATAAAATCTTTTACTCCTCCTCCCGGACGGGCTCCTTCTGAGCTTGGGTCCCATAACAGCCAAGCTCTGGCTCCCCTATTTCTGTAAGCCCCATAGAAGTGAATGGAGCGGTGCCTGCACTTGCGCGGTGCACTTCCCATTCATTTCAATGGGACATCCAAAAATAGCCGACCACCCTACTTGACTATTTTCAGCACTCCCATTGGAATGGATGGAGGGCAGCCGCGCATGCGTGAGGCCCTCCATCACTTTGCAGTCTCCTTTCTAAGGATATCTGCGGGTTCCAGAGGTGGGACCCGCACCTATCAGACATTTGGGGCCATTTCCTAGCAATATGCGCCCATGTCCAAGATGAGACAACCCCTTTAAGGTATACACATTCATTCAATAACTGTCTTGGCAGACAGCCTCCCTATACATATGTTGCTCAGCTGAACATGCATGTGTTTTGAATGGGGAGAGGGGAGTATGCCGCTGTCAGACACCTATTATTTTTCTTGAGAACAAAGGATCGGACATGTTTAAAGTCAACATGTCCAAACCTTTTTTTTCCTGACAGGTGGTTGATTAGATGGTTGGCCGGTCCTCCTGAAATATGTGGGTTTGGTCAACCATAGTCTAATGGGTACAGCAATCTTTAGAGTATTTTTAGAAGCAACACTTCCCTTTTTTGTGTTGGTTTTGATATCTCTCTCCACAGTTTGTAGTCACTTAGCCTCCTACCAATGTCTAAGGTATAAATCCTATCTCTTTAACGTCCACATAGTGTGTCTTAGGTATCCACACAGCCGCACACCTGTTATAACAGCCTTCTCTGTGAACTCTTCTCCAGTTCTTCCTTCCATTCCTCTTTCCTAATCTGTGCCTCATGCAATGGCTGAGCATCCCAGTTTCCAAGCGACACCTATTAATATTTGCTAGGATACACAACTGGAGCCCTGTTTTGCCTGTGCTGGCACATGAAAGCATTTCTTACAGCTTATTACCCCTCCGACCTTCAGAACTCCTGGGACCTGGAGTTACAACCTCTCTCACATTTTAATGACTTTGCCTTATGGAAAGCTATATTCATCCTCTCCCAGTCTATACCCCACCTCTGGCACGGACGGCTTCCTTTACAGCACACTCTTCTTGAAGATCCTTTTGTTGCATAATAACACCACCAGGCATAATACGTTCCCTTCTTTGCTTTCTGTCTGTAAAAACCTTTTTAATGTCAAAGAATGAAGAAGATGAAAGAATAAAAAGCTACGTGAGAAAATTCTTATACACCAAGTAAACCTTGTGCATTTTTCCAGATCTTTCCTCTATGGTGCCTTCAAATTATCCTTCTGTTGTTTACATGTTGTCACTTATACAAAGCTCTTTAAATTAGAAATTAAGTAAAAAAAATGGCATATGTTGATAAAAAAGTATATAATATATATAACTCATGAAAGCATATTGTGTTAGGGTAATGATAGAGATGTTGTCAAAGTAACAGGAATAATGAGCAGCGCTGCCCAGAATTGGACCTGTCCCACCCCTGACATGGCTGTTTTAGTAACTACTTGCTTTCCCCATGTAATAACCATTCTGCAGCATCTATTCTTTTGACTCTATGTTGTGCCATTCCTTTATTATACCTGCTAGAAGTTATGAATGAATTACTAGCAGTTTGCAATAAAGGTCCAGATGGGTGCTACCAGCTGGTAGTGTGTCCCTGCACAGTTGTACACTATCCAATCAGTGCTGCCATGGTCAGCCTGTGCAGGGACCCTGCTCCCCCCCACTGACTGGTAACACCCATCCAGACCTTCAGTGCAGACTGCTATCAATTCATTTATACATTCTAGAAGGAATAATAAAGGAATGGCACATCACAGAGTCATAAAAAATGATGCCCCACAATTGTTATTACATGGGGAATGCGAGTAGTTACTAAAACAGACATGTCAGGGGAGGTGACAGATTTTCTTTAAAGGGAAACTGTCACATTAAAAGGGTTGTCCACTTTTCTTATTTGATGACTTATCCTGAGGATAGCTCATCAATATCAGGTTGTGGAGCAGGACGGCCAGCACCCTGCTGATCATCTGTATGAAGAGAACACAGCGCTCGTACCACCCCTCCTAAGGACACGACCAAGGCGGCATTTGAATTCCGTAAACCCTTTACCAGTGTGCTATCTCAGTGACCTGTTTTGGCCACTAGGCTGTTTAATTGCCCTTAAAGAGGCTTTCTACCTTTTAGATATTGAAGGTCTATCCTCCGATGAGGTCATCAATATTAGATCTGTATTGGTCCGACACCCAGCAACCCCCACCCACCAGCTGTTTATGTCAGCCACAGATGCCGGAAACATGACAGTAGATTGAACTGGGAGCAGTCAGGTGTCGGAGTACTGCAGTTCAGCTCCCATTCACCTGAAAGGGACCCCCTCCCACCAATCTGACATCGATGACCTGTCCGGAGGATAGTAGTAGTAGTGAAGGACCGGCACACGCTTGTAGTCTTCTCGCATAAATCGTTTACCAACACATATTAGTTAAATGTGACACGTTTCGGCACAAACCTGTGCCTTCCCCAGAAGGCACAGATTTGCACCGAAACGCGTCACATTTAACTAATATGTGGCAATAAGTGATTTATGCAAGAAGACTACGAGTGAGTGCTGGTCCTTCATTACTATTGTCTATATGGGACGCCTTCCCTAGGACACGTGCAACAAACCGCCATGACCAGAGTGCCGACTGATACACATGGCAACTGTCTGGGGGATAGGTCATCAGTCTCTAAAAGCTGGAAACACCCTTTAAAATAAAGATACCGTAGGGTCCTTACACTTCAATAGCTTTTAAGTCTTCCTTTGAAACAACTGAATGTGATATAAAGCCACTGGATACCAATTTTAATGATGTCCTAAGACAACATATTTTCCTCGTGTACCTGCGTATCTCCACAACTGGAAGGGGGATGTGTGTCATTAAATTGCTGCTTTCTTCCTATACGTTGAAGCACTGGACTCCTATGGAGCTCAGGATTAAGTATATATATTTCCCTATGTAATTAACAGCTCGGTAATTAGAAACTTAGAGTAATACTGGGACTAGTTCCAGCCACCACATGCTGAGTGTATCCGCTCCCGGGATTAATTTAACCCTCCCACGCTCTCTTCTGCTTTTTTCTTTTTGAAATATAAAAGTGGAGAACGATATCTTATTCATGGCTCCTCTGAAATCTGATGATGAAAAGATCTGCTGTTTTCCCCCAGCTTTTCCTTCCCATCCCCAGATCTGTCATATTCTCCGTCCCCAGATCTCATATTCTCCATTCCCAGATCTGTTTGTTTTAGTGCTTTATGTAGTTGTGCTTTTTCGTGTTTATGATTATTTGGACAGATTGAGCCTAGACTATACTTACACGTTGGGCTCGACTGCGTATATTCTTCCACGAGACATTGAGGCTGGGAGCTTTCTTGGCGCCTTTTAAAATTCCCATGGACTTCACTGGAGAGAGCCGTCACATGTCCTCCATGTAGTCTGCAGTTGGCAGAAGCTACCTGAGATTTCTACCTGTGAGACCTATATACCTATGTCAAATGTGCCACAAATTAGTAAATCTCCTCTAATAAAACAAGGATAAAATATTTCCACTACCACATAGGAGGACCAAACAAAACGCCTTGCTCCTGGTCTGTTCCATCCTTGTTGCAAGGTGTATATAGAAAAAAGAAGGGGATCGTGGCAAAGATAAAACTGGGACCACTATAAATGTGCCGGGTTTTGCCATGAAAAAAATAAGGACCTGGCGTTGGGTTTTGCCTCCTTTCTATGACCAATGAGTCCTTCTCCTTCCCCTTGTCTTCTGTAAAGGAGGTCCTACACACCCAGTCGTGAAGTGAATGATATCAACCAAGGATCAGAATCTTCCCTTTAAGTATATACAACAACAAGTTTTATTAATACGTTTAAAAAAAACTAAATAAAACTCATTGTTTTATGTGTATTTCACACCATTTCACGTCCTAATTTGGCAGTGCCGCTGAAATCCACAGGCCTGCCTCATTTCTCACAATGAATTTTCGATTGCACTTTCTTAGGATGATGTCAGAAAGGCCAAGTAGCAGCAGACAAGCTACATATTGGTCCTTGATGTGTGCCCAACACAAAACTATAGAAGTGAGCAGACCTTAAACTTTGTTTAATCCCTTTGTATCTTAATGTAATTCACCATTTCTTTGTTCTTCTTCCTTCTAAGGGCCCCAGAGCACCGACAACCTCCTAGATACTTCCAATTTTAATGTTTTCTGTATCTATTTTTAAAGGCATCTGTCAGCAGATTTGCACCTATGACACTGGCTGACCGGTTACATGTGCACTTGGCAGCTGAAGGCGTCTGTGTTGGTCCCATGGTCATATGTGCCCGCATTACTGAGAAAAGTGATGTTTTATTATATGCAAATGAGTCTCTAGGAGCAACGGGGGTGTTATCTTTACATGTAGAGGCTCTGCTCTCTCTGCAAATGCTCCGCCCTCTGCACTTTGATTGACAGTGCCAGGCAGTCCAGGCCTTGTCAATCGAAATACAAAGGGCGCTGCAGTTGCAGAGAGAGCAGAGTCTCTACATGTAAAGGGAACGCCCCCTTTGCTCCTAGAAGATCATTTGCATATATCAAAGCTTAATTTTTCTCAGTAATGTGGGCACATATGAACATGGGACCAACACAGATGCCTTCAGCTGCCAAGCGCACATGTAACAGGTCAGACAGTGTCATAGGTGACAAATCTGCTGACAGATGGACTTTAAAGGGGTTGTGTCACTTCAGCAAATAGCATTTATTATGTAGAGAAAGATAATACAGAGCACTTACTAATGTATTATTACCCATATTGCTTCCTTTGCTGGCTGGATTCATTTTTCGACCACTCTATGCATTGCAGTGTATAATGTGATGGAAAAATGAATCAAGACAGCAAAGGAAGCAATATGGACAATCACAATACATTAGTAAGTGCCTTGTATTCATTTTATCTACATGACAAATGGCACTTGCTGAAGTGAAATAATCCCTTTAAGGTGTATGCGATCACATTGTACATTTATGTAGGAATTCTGAAAATTAATCTTTATCATGATATTTTTGTTTTTTTCACTGGCGACTGTGAAGTTAATAAAAAAATGTTTCAACTCTTTTTGATCATAGCAAGTGATGGAGATTATTGGCGACTTCTGAATCCAGGAGAATATGCGATAACAGCTCGAGCTGAAGGCTTTACACCCTCCACCAAAAACTGTGCTGTTGGATATGAAATGGGAGCCACACGATGTGACTTCACCTTAGCCAAGTCCAACCTGGCACGGATCAGGGAGATCATGGAGAGGTTTGGGAAGCAGCCAGTCAGCATGTCTCTGCGACGTAGGAGAGTACGAGTCAGAGCTGGTCGTCATACCTAGAGTTTGTCTTGGCATAAAATTCAAGCTAACGAAAAGTCAAGTTGGAAACAACATAAATTGACCACTTAATTGAAGGAAGGCGCGGTTGAGGATTCGCTCTCCAGTCATCTTGCTAATAAGATAAGATCCTCCGAGAATCTCTTCTAATTATGGCACCTTATGACAATCGCTAGCCTAAAGTCTACAGATATGGAACGCTTCTTTCTCTTAGAGCTGTAGGAATCTCTCAAGGACCCTTAGATCTTGAGTTTATCATATTATAGACTCATCCTAACTGTATGACAAGAGTAATGTACAGGTTATAGGAAGTCTGGGAATAGATTTTCAGATGTTACATCTTTGAATCATGGTTGTGTTATAAAAGACAAGAACGTTGTGCTGTTAATGGCCATAGTTTTTCCTACCATTTGCCTCAATATATTACTTCCTGCATGCTTCAGTTCACTCCTAGCACCAAGAAACGCTGCCATCATCCAGTGACGATGGTGGACAAGATATTTCCTCCAATAACATTGGCCTTCTCCTCTCCTACAATATTCTGAGATGCTTCGAAGATTGGACTGGATACACATTTTACCTTGGGATGTTGGAATATGCCAAAGTGGTATGGAACTATGGCCACTAAACCTAATCAAAAGCACCTTAAACCACTGCCAACATTACTTCTACGTTTGAAAAAATGCTTTTCCGCATTTGAGGTTGTGTAAATAGCAAATGTCAAATTTAATGAGAAAATGAATTTTTTTTAAAAAATACGAGTTCCGGCAATTCCTTTCACATCCGCGCTGTCCTAGAGTCATTGTATCTGGACTCAACCACTATGCTTCAAATCATATAATTGGCTTTCTGTTGGATTTTTAATTGTTTCTGTCAAGTGACTGTTCCTAATTTACATGATATTTAATCAGTTTTGCTCTCATGCTAGATAATAGTGCACATGGCAATAATCTGCTAACTGGTGGCAATACCTTACAGCATTTCTTGATTGAAAATCTTAAATTCTTGTGTTTAAAATAAAATTTGTGTCTAACATCTGATATCTTAGAAATAAAGGCAATGCAACTTTCTAAAACAGAGAACATGGACTTTAAGTGTCTTTTGTAAAGAAAACGTATGTGCTGTTCAGTTTTTCTATACCGTTACATACACAAGAATCTCCACGTAATATTATACCTTGGTCCAGCATTCTACAGTATGCTGAGTAATTTTCAAGTATATCCTTACAGACGTTTGGAGCATAGAATTAAAGGGATATTCCCAAAGTCATCTGTTTATTTTTTAAAGAAAAGCTCTGTAGGCTATCAGTCCACAAAAGGCAAAGCAATCATGCTATTATATACTCCCTATCTGGGTTAGGCTACATGCACACGACAGTTGTTTTTTGTTGTCCGCAAATCGCAGATCCATCTTCCTTTTTTTTTCACATCCACATCCGTTTCAAGTGTCCGCAAACTTTGTAGGTTGTGTTTCCGTGTGTCTTCCGTTTTTTTTTGCGGATCCGCAAAAAAAAAAACGGAAGGTTTGAACCAGTTTCTAAAAGTACCTGTACAAGTGCCCTGGTTTCCAAGCAACCATCCGCAAAAAAAAAAACAGATGCGGATGACAAACGGATGGCTTCTGTTGGTCATACGCATTTTTTGCGGACCCATTGACTTCTATGGGTCCGCAAAACGTTTTTTGCGGACAAGAATAGGACATGCCATATTTTTTTTGCGGACGTGAAATGCGGACAGCGGACGCGGACAGGCAACGGAAGAGGCATCCGCATTTTTAACGGATCCATAGAAATGAATAGGAAACCATTTGATCCGTAAAAAAAACGGAACGGAGGCCGCCGTGTGCATGTAGGCTTACTTCCCTTTTTTCTGCCACCTGGCCATCCATGACTCTTTCTGTCTTAATAGCGCAATTTGGGTGTTCCTTCATCACTGGTCATGTCACCTCTGCTTGCGGAAAACTACATTTCCCACAAACTTGCCTCTCCTACTCTGCCAATGCTAGCCATACACAGGCCAACATATACAAACGTGTTAATGCCTAAAAGTTGGGGTAAAATGTGCCACAATTTGGCACATTTATGGAGCATAATCTTGCATTATGTTTTACTCCTATTCATAATGCAAATGCACCAGAAATGATCCACGGTGCATCAATCAATGAGGGGCATGGCTAAGGGGTAAAAGAGGACATGGCTTAACTTAAAGGGGCATGGCTTATGATAATTAAAAATGTGCCAAATTGTGCAACATTTTGGAACCACATGTTGGCACAAATTAGGCCAACCAATAGTTGGTGAAAAGTTGGCAAAATATCTAGCCATGCACCAAATTTATAATGCCCCAAATTTATAATGGGGCAACTTTTAAGCTCACATTGTCTACATGCTTGACCATGGCGAACGAAACTACAGGAAGATGGATCCATGGGTAACAAGGTACAAACAAACTTGGACGATGAACATTTTTGGGGGGTTGAATTGTCAGACACCGTAGACTTTAGATACAGTGCATTCGTAAAGTTTTCAGACCCTTTTTTCACATGTTGTTATGTTGCAAATTTCCCCATCATTCTGCACTCGATACCCTATAACGAGAAAATAAAAACAGAATTTTAAAACTGTTTGCAAATTTATTAAAATGGAAAAAATAAAATTGCTAGGACATTTGACAATTGGGGACCTTCCATTTCTCTTGAAAATCTTTGAGATGTTTCTACACTTTGATTGGAGTCACCTGTGGTACATTTAGTTGATTGGACATGATTTGGAAAGATACACCACTGTCATGCCATGAAGAGGAATGAACTGCCTGTAGAGTCCAGAGACAGGATTTTGTGGAGGCACAGATCTGGAGAAGAGTACAAAAAATGCTGCACCGAAAGCTCCTAAGAGCACAGTGGTCTCCATAATTCTTAAATGAAAGAAGTCTAGAACAACCAGGACACTTCCTAGAGGTGTTCTCCACCCAATTAAGTAAGCGGGTGCAAAGGGCCTTGGTAAGACAGGTTACCAAGAAGCCAATGGTCACTCTGGCTGAGCTCCAAATATCCTGTGTGCGGATGGGAGAAACTATTTACAAGGTCACCCATCACTGCAGCACTCCACCAATCTGGGCTTTATGGCAGAGTGGCCAGAAAGAAGCCTCTTCTCAATAAAAGACACATGAAAGTCCACCCGGAGAAAAAGCAGAAAAGCACCTAAAGGACTCTCAGACTGTGAGAAACAAGATTCTATGGCCTGATGAAACCAAGATTTAACTTTGTGGCCTCAATTCTAGGCATCAAATTTGGAGAAAACCAGGCACTGCCCAATACCATCTCTACAGTAAAGCATTGTGGCGGCAGCATCGTGCTGTGGGGGTGTTTTTAGAGGTTAGGACAGGGAGACTGGTGAGGATTAAAGGAAAGCTGAATGGGGCAAAGTACAGAAAACCTGATCCAGAGTGCTCTGGACCTCAGACTAGGCTGAATGTTCACCTTCATACAAGAGAATGACCCTAAGGACACAGCCAAGACAACACAGAAGTGACTTAGGGACAACTGTGAATGTACTTAAGTGGCCCAGCCAGGGCCCTGACGGGACACAATCAAACATCTCTACAAATGTCTGTCCACTGACGGTCCCCATCCAGCCTGACAGAGCTTGAGAGGATCTGCAGAGAAGAATGGCAGAAAATCCCCAAATCCAGATGTACAAACCTTGTGTCATCACACCCAAGAAGACTGGAGGCTGTAATCGCTGCCAAAGGGCCTTAAACTAAGTCCTGAGTAAAGGGTCTGAAGACTTATGTCAATGCAATATTGTAGTTTTTCGTTATCAATTAATTAGAAAATATTTCTAACATTCTGTTTTCACTTTCTCATTATGGGGTGCTGAGTGCAGAAAGCTGATTTTTTTAATTTTAGCACAAGACCTCAAACTAACAAAATGTAAAAAAAAGGACTTCCGGTTCCGGCGCTGGGATGCGAGCAGCGGGGTGAAGTAGCTCCGGCCACCGCTCGCCTATTACATCGCCTCCTTCCCTCTAAATTGACGGGGGAGGCCATCATAACGACGCCCAGAACCCCTGCCCGACTGTAGAGACTGGTACATGGAGCGGTACCTCCTGAGAAGCTGCGGGCAGAAAACGATTAGAGCAGGCAGCACGGGAGGAGCGCAGTGCAACATGGCGGACACGCGCCCTCCTTCTCCAGTGGAGGTGCCAGAGACACAAGAGGGGGGTGAGTCAGGTGAACCAGCCACTAACCCAGCGGTTCCCCCTGCAATTGATTATAAAACTATAGACTACAAGTCTCTTGCCATAGAGGTGGCCACTCATCTCACCCCAGATATCAGAGACACGCTCACAAAGACACTATCAGTGTCCCTACAGCAGCTGCATGACGCCATTGCGTAGCATGATACTAAGATAGAGGAGTTGGAGCAGAGAACCATGTCCCTAGAGGCTGACAATACTAAGTTTGTGCATACCATAAATGACCTAACCAAACAGAATATTGTGCTTTTGGACCGAGTTGAGGACCTGGAAAACCGGTCCAGGCGGAACAATTTATGCCTCCTAGGACTACCTGAGACCATCAAACCGCAGTCCTTAAAGGGCATTTGTGAATCTGATCTTCCTAGGGCGCTAGGACTGGAGGGGTGCCATAAAGTGGAAAGGGCGCACAGGATAGGGCCCCAACCAGAGCTACGCCCAGACAGACCTCCTGGCTCGAATAATATGCCACTGAGACCTCGCCAGGTGATTATGAAATACCTGGACTATTGCGATAAGGAAGCAATTCTAAGAGCATTCAGGGCCAGGAGAAGCCTGCTTAAAATCATGGGCCACACAGTCCTCCTATTTGCAGATTATTCGTCGGCTGTTGCGAAAAAGAGGAGGGAGTTCAGTCAAGTCTGCTCTATGTTATACAAAAGACAAATAAAATTCCAACTCATGTATCCGGCAAAACTCCGAGTCACACATGTCGATGGATCCATTATCATTTTTCATGAACCATCAGCTGCGGAGGAGATGGTGGACTCTTTACAGAAACGTCAAAGTGAGAGGGAGGTGGAGCAGAGAAAGAGAGGAGATTCACCACGTCAAGGATGGTCAGATGGAGAGAGACGCAGAATGGAGTCCGGCCAAGAGGGAGAAACCAGAGATCGTGGACAAGGTCGGAGCCGTAAAAAGTCTCCTGGTAGAGGTGGCTCAGGGACCCAGGGACGCTGAATGCAGGTTGATCGTTAATGGCTCCAAGAGGACATTACTATCCTTTTTTTTTTGTGTTCAGGGATGTGTCACCGGTTTAGAGCGGCGAGATACTACTGGTGCCATTGATGGCTATACCTCCATCATACCGGGACTGTAGTAATTAATGTCCCCCAAGGTGCGTTTGGGGGTAGTTCCAGGCCACATGTTTCTGCCTAGGAGATGTTGTTTCATTTTGTTATGCTATGTTCTGTTGCACATAGGAGGGGTGGGCGGGTCTAGGGGTATGTGGGATAACAAAAAATGGCGAACAGAGAGGCGGGCTGAGGCCGCAACCCAGAAAAAAGGAAGTTCAGTTACAAAAGTTGATCCAGTTGGTTGCTGTGCCTACTGGTGGGGTAATCCAGAGGGAGGGAAGAGTTGGGAGATTACAGGGATAGTTGGGGATTCTAAAACTTTCATTCTTGATTCTGGTTCTCTGGATGTCCAGGGTTAGGGGAGGAAGATAACAGATAGTGTACTGACGACAGACCGATATGAAAGTAATTTCATGGAATATTAAGGGCCTGAAATCTCCGCAAAAAAGATGGATGGTCCTCAGACATCTTAAGAAACTGAAGCCAGATGTTGTTTTATTGCAGGAGACTCATCTGAAGGGAGATGACTTTGACAGAATGAGGAAATTGTGGGTCGGGACGGTTATAGGATCTCCATCACAAGAAAGAAAAGCGGGTGTGCTAATTCTGATTAGTAAGTCCTTGAATAACTCAGTTATAAGCCAATCAGCGGACCCTATGGGAAGGTGGGCGCAAGTTCTCTTACAGGTTCAAGATTCCCAATACAGTATATACAGTGTTTATGGCCCGAATCACAATAATGGAGCCTTTTTTCGGGAGCTGGAGACGACCCTGCTGAGTGACTCATGCCCGAACAAAATTGTAGGGGGGAATTTTAACTCGGCTGTAAAGGGGCAGGAGGATAGGAGGGGGGTAGGAGATAGAACAGGGGTAGATGGACCTCAGGATCGTGTGTTACAACCTCTAATGGGTGGAGTGGGACTGGATGACCCTTGGCGCACACTTCACCCGGATGAGAGAACTTATACTTTTTTCTCCCATTCACAGTCATCCTGGTCCCGTATCGATTATATATTTCTGTCCCATTCTTTGATGCACAAGGTGGAGGGCGCTGAAATTGGGGACATTGTTATCTCCGATCACGCAACTGTATCTGTGTCGCTCTTAGACTCATATCCACGAGGGCCAGATTACATCTGGCGCTTTCCCTCCAACTTGTGTGTACAAGAGGAGTTTATGGAGAAGTTGGGAATATGGTGGGAGGAATATAAAGCTGACAACGAGATACACTTGAATGACCCAGGCTTATATTGGAATGCATCAAAGGTGGTAATGCGGGGGAAAATCATGGGGTATGTTAATGAGATCAAAAGAAAAGCTCGGCAAGCATTTAATTTAGCGAGTCAAAAAGTCAGGGACGCTTACCTTGCCTTCATGACTACCCCTTCAGAAAACAATAGAAAGAGGTGGGTTACGGAAAGGCAAACTTTCGAGAAATGTGTGAGTGACCTGGAATCATTGAGACACTCAGAACTTGAGGCCAAGTTATTCAGGTATGGTAACAAATCAGGGAAACTCCTGGCGAATTTAGCCAAAGGAATGAGACCCCCTCAATATATTAAATGCTTGAAGAACTCAGAGGATGTGGTGATACACGACCCCGCGGAAATTAATAACATAGTGGGGAAATATTACGAGGCCCTGTACAGAGATGAGGGACAATGTGACCTAAATGACACTCTTCTGGACAGGGTCGACTTACCCAAGCTGACGGACGAACAACTCCAGAGGCTAAATGCAGATATTACAGAACAAGAGATTCAGGGAGCCATTAAAAGACTAGGGAACTCGAAGGCACCAGGCCCAGACGGATTCACTGGGGAATATTTTAAAGCACTAATACCTCAGATATCACCAGTCTTATTAGAAGTCTTTAATGGAGTCCTTCAGGGGCGTATGCCACTAGATACTGACAATATGTCCTACATCAAATTACTATCCAAACCAGGGAAGGATCCCTTATTGCCCGGGTCATACAGACCGATATCGCTGATCAACGTCGACGCAAAGTTAATGGCTAAGATAGTAGCAGATCGCTTAGCAACCCTGCTACCTGGTCTGATCGGCCCGGAACAGGCGGGCTTCGTCCAGGGTAGATCGGCAGTGAAGAATATAAGGACGGTTTTGACTGTCCTAGATAGGGTGCATAATATTCCAGTACAAGGGGAACACCCAGCCATGCTCACCCTGGATGCGGAGAAAGCATTTGATAATGTGCGATGGGCATGGCTGGGTGCGGTACTTGATAAAATGGGGTTCTCTGGACCTTTTAGGACCTATCTTTCTCAAATGTATCATAACCCTAGAGCCAGGGTCTATACTCAGGGGTTCTTGTCGGCACCCTTCATGCTGCAAAAAGGCACCCGACAGGGTTGCCCATTATCACCCCTCCTGTTTAATATGGCGTTAGAGCCCCTAGCAAGGGAATTATGTAGCTCAAGAGTGTTTGATGGAATTAGAGTATGAGAGGCTCAGGTGAAAACAGCACTGTTCGCAGACGATGTTGTCCTCTTTATGGCAAAACCGGAGACACAATTAGGAAAGGTTGTAGACCTACTAAAAGATTTTGGTAGGTATTCTGGGTACTCGATTAACATGTCCAAGTGCGAACTACTGCCCTTAGCACAAGGAGATGAGGGGGCCTATTTGAGATCTTAAGGTCTGGGCATCCTGAAAGCTACGAAACAAATAACGTACCTAGGAATTAAGATCGGGAAGTCGCCACACTCAATTTATCAAATGAACTTTCCCCCATTGTTTTCCAAAATTAAATCAGACTTAGATAGATGGCAAAACCTGCCGCTCTCGTTAGTAGGGAGAAGCCATCTGATCAAAATGATGGGAGCAGCAAAATTAATGTACCCCCTCCAAAATATTCCAGTTCTATTGCGTCATACAGATATAGCAGCATTGGAGAGCAGGTTTGTCAGCTTTATTTGGAGCGGGAGGCGGGCAAGGATCTCTCTGAAAAAACTTAAACTAGGAAAATCTCATGGGGGTCTCAATCTCCCAGACCTACGGGGTTATAATTTAGCATGTCTCAGCAGACACATCATAGATTGGGCCAATGCCACGGCATTCTATTCAAATTTGCATGTAGAACGACAGCTTGCGGCCCCTTGGAATTTAATGGCTCTTGTACATACTAGAATATCTCGACTCCCAGTGATGGCAAGGAAGTCTTTAATACTAAGGGACACCATCATTGCATGGAAAAACGTAAGAAAACTTTTTAGTCTATCCTACCAGTTCTCTAAACACTTACCTATTGGGGGTAATCCGGCGTTTGTTGCAGGGTCCACAGTCAAATACTTCCGAACATGGGCTACTAAGGGGGTGACTAAGATGGGAGACCTTTTTCACGAGAAAGAAACCAGGTGGGCGACTTTGAAGGAATTAGAGGACAGATGGAATCTTCAGGGAGTGAACTCATTTCCCTATATACAAATTAGAAGCTACGCTAAAGGCTTGTTAACAGACCTTTCTAAGGAATGGCAAACCAATAGATTTGACACCATGATTAACAATAGAAACAGGACATCTATCTCCATACTTTATAGAACTCTTAGAGATTCTTGGGAGGGATCCTTACGCGAGTCCTTATATAAAAAGTGGGGTAATCAACTGGACATAGCAGATATTGGGCAGGTGGCTCTGTCGGGGCTTCAAGCTGTATACCGGGCAGTCTCCAATAAAAAAATGAGAGAAACCCAGTTCAAAATCCTACATCATGCCATATATGGTTTTGATCTGCCAAGGTCGACAGCCAAACCTGACAGACTCACTGCCTGTCCCAAATGTAGAGCCCCGAAATCTGATTTGTTTCATGGGCTGTGGAAATGTCCCAAACTAGATGTGTTCTGGACTCAAGTGGGACAGCTTTTGGAGCGCACGGGATACCTTCCAACAGGCTTAACACCATCGTTGGTGGTGCTCCAGGCGGATGTTACGGAGTCTTCTGAAGATAATGGGAGCGGTGAAGTCAAAAAAATGACGATGTTAGCTCATAAAATAGTGCTAGAAGCGAAAAGATGTTTGCTGACAAAATGGTTGTCTGCTGACGTTCCTAGCTTAGAAATGTTGATAACTCGAGTCAGACACATCTTTCAGATGGAATGGCAAAATGCTATGACCAAAAAAGAAACCTTAGGAAAAAAGCTTTACAAAACTTGGAAAAGGTTTATTTTGCATTACATTCCTAGTACTGATTACTCCTTAGTAATGGGGCCTTTTAAATACACTGAGTGGTATCTGCTAGAAGACCTAAGCGGTCGATTAGGAAATTTAAAAGTTTGATATTCTTGCAGAAATAGCCTGGACATCCAGAGGGGAGGGGGGAAAGGGGGGAGGAGGAATGGGGGGAGGTGGAATGGGGGGAGGAGGGATGGGGGGTAGGAGGGATGGGGGGTAGGAGGGATGGGGGGGTAGGAGGGATGGGGGGGTAGGAGGGATGGGGGGGGTAGGAGGGATGGGGGGGGGTAGGAGGGATGGGGGGGCTTGGGGGGGGAGAAATTTTTCTTTTGAAAATTTAAGGTTGCCATGTTATGTGCTTTTCAGTTTTTGTATAGAACAATGGACTTTCTGTACAGATTTTATTCATGCTTCTTGTTCTAGAACGATATGGCAACAATAAAGAATTGTTTAAAAAAAAAAAAATGTAAAAAAAAGTGAAAGAGTTGGACGACTTTCCGATTGCACTGAATATGTTCGTATTTTATAAGTTGTTTCTCTTCTGCAGCGAAGGACACGAAACCTACAGTAGGATTCTGACCATACCCCTTTATATATTATATGCTGTCTGTATACGGCTTTATTATTGAGTTCCCTGTATAATAGCAGTATACAGCAAGGTAATAAGCGGCCAACTGCTATAAGCGTATATTAGGAAACTGATTAACACTAGTAATTAATCTATTGTTACAAACAAGGCATTCAGTGGAATAATAGTAGACATTCACTTTACAGTGAAGCATCATCCTTGGAGCTTAATTAAAGATTGTAGAATAGAAATACACGAGAAAGAAAGAGGAATTAGGAATATAATGAAGCGATGCATACACATTCCCTGCAATTATAGGATAGAACAATAGGGCCCAACCATTTTTCGTCTGAGGGCCACACTAGACATGGTATACATTTCGCACGCTAGAACCAGGTAGATTTGCGAGAAAGAAATGCAAACACTGTGAGGGGGCATGTGTGAGCATTACTAAAATACATAATACGTAGGCCTACACTTGTTCAAATTGGCGTTTGGGGCCTCTGTTGCAGATTCTGTCAAAAGACCAGACAAAAAAGTCTTATATGCAGAACTTTTGTGTCCATTAAAAAGACAGGATCCCGAACAGAAACTGAACAGATCCCATCATACTCGGTGAAGTCTGTTCAGCTTCTTCCCTGTGGGGTGACAGGAAGAGGGGGGAGCAGGGTCACATGTCCTCATATACAGGGTCCTGTCACATCTCCTCATATACAGGGTCCTGTCACATCTTCTCATATACAGGGTCCTGTCACATATCCCCCTTATATACAGGGTCCTGTCACATGTCCCCCTTATATACAGGGTCCTGTCACATGTCCCCCTCATATACAGGGTCCTGTCACATCTCCCCCTCATATACAGGGTCCTGTCACATCTCCTCATATACATGGTCCTGTCACATATCCCCCTTATATACAGGGTCCTGTCACATCTCCTCCTCATATACACCGTCCTGTCACATGTCCTCATATACAGGGTCCTGTCACATCTCCTCCTCATATACAGGGTCCTGTCACATCTTCTCCTCATATACAGGGTCCTGTCACATCTCCTCCTCATATACAGGGTCCTGTCACATCTCCCCCTTATATACAGGGTCCTGTCACATGTCCCCCTCATATACAGGGTCCTGTAACATCTCCTCCTCATATACAGGGTCCTGTCACATCTCCCCCTCATATACAGGGTCCTGTCACATCTCCTCCTCATATACAGGGTCCTGTCACATCTCCTCCTCATATACAGGGTCCTGTCACATCTCCCCCTTATATACAGGGTCCTGTCACATGTCCCCCTCATATACAGGGTCCTGTCACATCTCCTCCTCATATACAGGGTCCTGTCACATCTCCTCCTCATATACAGGGTCCTGTCACATCTCCTCCTCATATACAGGGTCCTGTCACATCCCCCTCATATACAGGGTCCTGTCACATCTCCCCCTCATATACAGGGTCCTGTCACATCTCTCCCTCATATACAGGTCCTGTCACATCTTCTCCTCATATACAGGGTCCTGTCACATCTTCTCCTCATATACAGGGTCCTGTCACATCTCCCCCTCATATACAGGGTCCTGTCACATCTCTCCCTCATATACAGGTCCTGTCACATCTCCCCCTCATATACAGGGTCCTGTCACATCTCCCCCTCATATACAGGGTCCTGTCACATCTTCTCCTCATATACAGGGTCCTGTCACATCTTCTCCTCATATACAGGGTCCTGTCACATCTCCTCATATACAGGGTCCTGTCACATCTCCTCATATACAGGGTCCTGTCACATCTCCTCATATACAGGGTCCTGTCACATCTCCTCATATACAGGTCCTGTCACATCTCCCCCTCATATACACCATCCTGTCACATCTCCCTCTCATATACAGGGTCCTGTCACATCTCCTCATATACAGGGTCCTGTCACATCTCCCCCTCATATACAGGGTCCTGTCACATCTCCCCCTCATATACACCATCCTGTCACATCTCCTCATATACAGGGTCCTGTCACATCTCCTCATATACAGGTCCTGTCACATCTCCCCCTCATATACACCATCCTGTCACATCTCCTCATATACAGGGTCCTGTCACATCTCCTCATATACAGGTCCTGTCACATCTCCCCCTCATATACACCATCCTGTCACATCTCCCTCTCATATACAGGGTCCTGTCACATCTTCTCCTCATATACAGGGTCCTGTCACATCTTCTCCTCATATACAGGGTCCTGTCACATCTTCTCATATACAGGGTCCTGTCACATCTTCTCCTCATATACACTATCCTGTCACATCTCCCTCTCATATACAGGGTCCTGTCACATCTTCTCATATACAGGGTCCTGTCACATCTCCTCATATACAGGGTCCTGTCACATCTTCTCATATACAGGGTCCTGTCGCATCTCCTCATATACAGGGTCCTGTCGCATCTCCTCATATACAGGGTCCTGTCACATCTCCTCATATACAGGGTCCTGTCACATCTCCTCATATACAGGGTCCTGTCACATCTTCTCCTCATATACAGGGTCCTGTCACATCTCCTCATATACAGGGTCCTGTCACATCTCCCCACTCATATACACCGTTCTGTCACATCCCCCCTCCTATACAGGTGATAGGAGGGGGAGCAGGGTCACCGGGGACCAGTCACATGAGTCCACGGCTCCTTACCTCTCCCAATGTCCTCGGGCAGCGCGCCCCGCTTTCCTTAAAACAGCCGCCCCCGGAGCTGGCCCCTCCGCCTTCCAGCTCCCGCCAGCTTCCCCTGCTGCAGGACCTGTATTTCTCCGGCGCGCGCCTATACCAACCAATAGCAAAGCAGCTTGCTGTAAGGAGCTTTGCTATTGGTTATTTCAGGCACAGACAGCATCGCTGCGCTGCCTGTGCCGTTCACAGCACTCACTGCGCTGATAAACGTGGGGGAAAAGTCTAAGGCATATTGGTACGCCTTAGACTTTTTCCAGGGAGTCGCATGGGCCGCATGACACAGCTTCGCGGGCTGGATTTGGGGCCGTAGGTTGGGCATTACTGGTATAGAACATAACAAGGTGTTGGAGCTGGTGCCATCTGGATAGTGACAAATGTTATATGTGACATGTAGACCATAATGTGGCTACGCATCTCGGGTCCTTGCGACTCACTGGTAAATTGAATGGTTCTACCTCGCTGGTAGATTTAGTGCCATGTAGAAAGCAGCTGCTCGAATTTCACCCAGAACGTGCTCCCCTTCCTGTGAAATAACTCTCAGCAGATGTGCTGGCATTGGCTTGCCCCAGTGTGGAACTAATCTGGTTTCCCATTCTGAAGAAAGAACAGACTTTGAATGTCTCGAGTTAACCTCTTTTTACTAGGAAAGCCTGACGGATGAAGGAGAATGGAGGGATATTTGACAAAGCAATACCATATTTCTCAGGACCGAAGCAAACATCATTATATAAGACGAACTATTGTAAAATAGATTCAAGCAACACCGTCTTCTCTTGGAGACGGAAACGGCAAAGTTCATGGAAAATAGTGGTTTTAATGAAATTGCTGAACTGATTATTTTTAATTTAAGGGAATCTTAAAGGCATCAGGATGGGTCCATGTCTGACCATCTTAAAGGGGTTATCTGGTAATAAATATTAATGACCTATCCGCTCCCTGAAACAGCTGATCTGCAGGGGTGCCCGGACTTGGACCCCCACTGATGTGATAATGATGACCGATCCTGAGGATAGGCGCTGACAGCAGTCTGAACTGTGCGTTTTGGTGCAAGTCAGTGTGAAAAAGTGGTGTCAGTAGGAAAATAAAACCATTTGATCTGAACTCTTTATGTGTAATATTACTCATGTACTACTTCAGATAATAATGTAGAATCATGGAGACATAGGGGCACAGCTATAGTGTAAGCAGGGGAGTGGTTGTACGAGCCCTAAGCACAGAAGGGGCCCACCTGGGAGGAGGACTGAAAGATTTTATTGTCAGGGCCCCCTCGACAGTATTATACAATGACATTATATACAGTGACATCACATACAGTATATACATGTAGTGCCGTGAGACCCAGTCAATTCTAGTCACGCCACTGCCAAGGGGCAGCATATTGTATGCCTTGCACTCTGCTAGCAAGAACAGATAGAGATCAGCACATGCAGAGGAAGCTACATGTACACAGGGGCGGACACCGATACCATAGGACCCCTGTTACAGAAGCCACATACAAGATGCTTACCACACACACACATATCACGTTTTGGCTTTCCGTTTGTGAGATCTGTTCAAGGCTATTACCATAAATTGTTAATTTATGCCTACTCTTGGCTCCTGGACTAGATCGCTCTAAAACTTAACTATTATTTACTCTACTAACTATTAGCACTAACTCTATTAAAATTACTGGCCGCTCACCTGACTAGTTTTCTCTATCGCTAAGTATTGCGGAGTTGTACTCCGCTACAATTGAGGGGGAGAGTCGCGCGTACTGTCTCCCCTACACTGATTTAGTGAAGACAGGTGTAGCGGTCACTGTGTTAAAATCATTGCACACTACCCCGCGACATGTTTCGCCCGTGAAGGCGTCCTCAGGGGTATCGGGTAGCGTCTGTGTGCTGCCTTTGTTCCCCACCTCCTTTTTCATCATAGTTAAATTAACCTATAGGAGCTGTTCATAGATCGAGATTTTTGTTACACTAAAGCTCATTGGATCTGGGGATCTGGGGGGTGTGCACTGAGATATCCTTCAGCGCATGTCATGACACTTAAACTTTTCCCCACTAAGTCTCAAAATGACTGCGCATGTCATAGTACTTTCATAGGCGTGCGCAGCCAATTGCATTAGGGTGTGCACTCTAAAGCAAAAAAACGCACGCGCGTATGTGTGTGTGTATGTGTGTGTGTATATATATATATATATATATATATATATATATTATATACACATATATATACACAAATATACTAAGGGGTATCAGGGTACATTATTATACAGGGTAATATAACTAAGGGGTATCAGGGTACATTATTATACAGGGGTAATATAACTAAGGGGTATCAGGGTACATTATTATACAGGGGTAATATAACTAAGGGGTATCAGGGTACATTATTATACAGGGGTAATATAACTAAGGGGTATCAGGGTAAATTATACAGGAGTAAGGGCTCTTTAACACTAGCGTTTTTGTTTTCCGGCATAGAGATCCGTCGTCGGGGCTCTATGCCGGAAAATCCTGATCAGGATCATCCCAATGCATTCTGAATGGAGAGAAATCCGTTCAGGATGCATCAGGATGTCTTCAGTTCAGGACCGGAACGTTTTTGGCCGGAGAAAATACCGCAGCATACTGCGCTTTTGCTCCGGCCAAAAATCCTGAACACTTGCCGCAAGGCCGGATCCGGAATTAATGCCCATTGAAAGGCATTAATCTGGATCGGCCTTAAGCTAAACGTCGTTTCGGCGCATCGCCGGATCCGACTTTAGCTTTTTCTCAATGGTTACCATGGCAGCCAGGACGCTAAAGTCCTGATTGCCATGGTAAAGTGTAGTGGGGAGCGGGGAGCAGTATACTTACCATCCGTGCGGCTCCCGGGGCGCTCTAGAGTGACGTCAGGGCGCCCTACACGCATGGATCACGTGATCCATGCGCATGGGGCGCACTGACGTCACTCTGGAGCGCCACGGGAGCCACACGGACTGTAAGTATACCGCTCCCCCGCTCCCCACTACTACTATGGCAACCAGGACTTTAATAGCGTCCTGGCTGCCATAGTAAGCATTTGATCAGTCTAATGCTTTCAGACGACTTGCGTTCTGACGGATCCGGCGGGACGGAAGTGCCTGCCGGATCCTCAGAACGCAAGTATGAAAGAGGCCTAATATAACTGAGGAGGGCTATCAGGGACATTATACAGGGGTAAGATAACTTATATTATATTAGTTATATTACCCCTTTATCATGTCCCCTGAGATAGCCCTCCTCACTTATCATTCCCCTGTATAATAATGTACCCAATAGCCCTGCTCAGTTATATTACCCCCTGTAATTTACCCTGATACCCCTCAGTTACATGGTATCATATAACTGAGGGGTATCAGGGTACATTATTCAGCCCTTCCAGCATACAGTCCCATGAAAAATAATATCACCCCTCCTGCCTTCAGCCCCCAGCATACAGTCCCCATGTAAATAATATCCCTCCAGAACAAGGATTGTTCCTCCTCCCTTCAGCCCCTACAAAATGCCCCCAAAGTAAACATAACAGTCATAACAGTCCCATGTAAATAATATCACCCCCGCCTGCAGCCCCTCCAGCATACAGTCCCATGTAAATAATATCACCTTTCCCCTGTCTGCAGCCCCACCAGCATACAGTCCCATGTAAAAATATCACCCCCCACCGCCTGCAGCCCCTCCAGCATACAGTCCCATGTAAATAACATCACCGTCCCCTGCATGCAGACCCTCCAGCAAACAGCCCCATGTAAATATCACCCCCACCTGCAGCCCCTCCAACATACAGTCCCATGTAAATAATATCACTCCCCACCTTCAGCCCCTCCAGCATACAGTCCCATGTAAATAATATCACCTCCCCCTGCCTGCAGCCCCTCCAGCATACAGTCCCCTGGAAATATCACCCCCTCTAATATACAGCCCCCCAGTAAACATAGCAGTCACTTTTATCCTCCACTCACCGACCTGCAGCTTCTGCTCCTCTCTCCTGCAATGGGCTCTGTAGAATCTCCCGCACATTGTGAGGCCCCGCCCCCTGGATGACGAGACTCCGCCTCTTCCTACGACATCATACCTCCCTGGAGCAACTCCATTCTAGCGCTCTGTTGTCTCATAGGCTTCAGACCACTAGCCTGAAGCCTATGAGAGCGGTTCGCTTCAGGAGTTGTAGATGGCAGTGCAGCATGGAGGTGATGATTAGGGTGTGCCCAGGCACACCCGGCACACCCCGTGCGCACGCCTATGAGTACTTTGCCTTCTGAGAACCTCTCAGAATCCATTGCGCATGTCTTGATACTTAACTTTTGCGCTTCCCTGTACGATCTTACCGCGCATGTCTCTTGGGACTTATGTTTCAAATACTAAGCGCTTTGCAATTCCGTATGTGATCTTACCGCGCATGTCTTAGGACTTATCTTTTAAATTGCTAAGCACCGTAGTCTACTGCGCATGCCCCCATACTTATACTCTGTTCGGGCTATTTCGTGCGCATGTCAGCCGACTTAGACATATTTCTCAGTAAATACCCATTCTTAACATATATCTATCCCTATCATATCCTAATGCGTGAGTCTCCATAACAACTATTCATGATATCAAGTTAACGGGATATTCTTGATAGATGCTATCTTACATTTAATCAGTCAATAGTTACTCTTTTTCCGGTCATGATTAGTATAGTACCAGCCCTTATATTAATGTATATTTTATTATATGATTATTGGTGAATTGAAGATTTTATATTATGGGTAAATAATATAACCCCTGTTTTTATATGTATAATTGGATGTTCTTGTTATTCGTCTTAGCTTCCAAGTATTACCTTAGATCCATCAATTTTACATATAATACATTCTATACTATTATATTAGCTCCGATTTTTAACTCCGCAATACTTAGCGATAGAGAAAACTAGTCAGGTGAGCGACCAGTAATTTTAATAGAGTTGGTGCTAATAGTTAGTAGAGTAAATAAAAGTTAAGTTTTAGAGCGATCTAGTCCAGGAGCCAAGAGTAGGCATAAATTAACAATTTATGGTAATATTATAATGGCCTCTGCTCTCACAAGCGATCCAAAACAGATCAGTTTTGGCCTAATGCGTTTTGAATGGAAAAGGATCCGCTCAGAATGCATCAGTTTGCCTCTGTTCAGTCTCCATTCCGCTCTGGAGACGGACACCAAAACGCTGCCTGCAGAGTTTTGCTGTCCGCCTGATGAAAAACTGATCCGTTTTCTCTGACACAATCTGGACCAAGAGAAAACAGATCCGTCTCCCATTGACTTTCAATAGAGTTCATGACGGATCTGTATTAGCTCTATTACATTCCCCATGTCTCCAACTCATACACAGAGCACATGTCGCCTACACGCTAATCACATGTAGGACACTTTGTGCACATATTCCACTTATAAATAGGACACATGCCATACATGCCACTCACATATATGTGTGCAAACACAACAGCACTGACATCTGCAGCATAACCCCTAAGTACTGGAAGACACACATACACTGAAAAGTGTAGGGTAACAATGTTATAAACTTTTGACTCCATATCTCACCATCCACTACAGCTTTGACCGTGTGACTACCATCATCTTGGCTATCTCATACATAAATTGGACTTGCAACTATTTAGCATATGATTATTATGCAGATTCTTGTCATGTAATGTCCCTGTTTAGCTCCTGGTGGTGGAACAATCTTCTTCTACTTCTATACTACAAATTACCACCTGTTCTCACATTTCCTAATAGCTCAGTGTGTTATTAGGTTGAGTCCCAAGCAAAAGGTCACTTGGAAGATTTTCCAAGAAAAGGGAAACAGCCTCATCCATCTCATCCATCTCATCCATCGCAGTATCTCGGCCAAGAAAATTGCCAAACTGCATCATGTGAGTGTCATGGCAGCTAGAATATAAAATGTAGTCCGCCCATCTATTCCAAAGGCAAGAGGTGGACTTCCAGGCAAAATATCAGAATCAACAAGTCGGCAGGGTGTTTGACAGGGTATATCAGTTCTGGCGCGACAAACACGGCAGTGGAGGTGGCTCATATGCTTCGTAATACTGAGATCACAGGCGTCGTGCAACGAGCATTACACAAGTCTGAAAAGATGAAGAAGCCCTGACTTCACAATTGTCATAAAAAGCGTTGGCCAGAGTTTGCAAAAAAGTGTGGACAGTAGAAGATTGATAACGGTTGAGCAATGAGACTACGGGTTTGAAAAGGATGACATAGTATTCCAGCAGGACAAGTACGAAAAGCATACGTCGAGATTGGCGAAGACAATGAAGTAGAGGTACTGGATTGACCCCCACAGTCTCCAGACCTCAACCCAATCGGTAGAGATGAAGAAAAGGCTGTATTCGTACCCGAGTCGACCAGTATGCACCAACATTGGGAACGTGTAGAAGAGACTTGGGAACAGATTTCGGTCGAGACATGCTTGAATCTGATCGAGAGCATGCCCAGAAGGATTCAGGCAGTGTTGAAAGCCAAAGGTGGACTTACACAAAAGAAAATTTAGAATTTTAGGAGCAAAACAATAACAATGTTACACGATAAGCATATGCATAACTAATCATATGCTAAATAGTTGCAAGTCCAATTTATGTATGAGATAGCCAAGATGATTGTCTATAAAATTATGGTAGTCTCACGTTCGAAGCTGTAGTGGATGGTGAGATATGGAGCCTGAAAGTCAAAAGTAAAAAACATTGTTACCCCTTTGCTCGTCAGTAGTGATGAGCGGCAGGTGCCAAATTCGATTTCGACGAAATTCGCGAATATTCGAATGAATATTCGTTTCATATTCGTCGAAATCGAATATTCGTCATTAATCATATTTTGATTGCTAGAATTAGCGAGGTTGACGAATAGGTTGCTAAAACGAAGATGTAGAATACTTCGTTATCTTCGTTTTGAGGAATATGACGAATACATTCGTCATATTCGCTATTCGCTAATTCTACCAAGCCAACCATAAAGTTCCTTGCTCATGGAGCGTCCCCATCACCATGGGAACATCTCCATATACTAAAATGTACTGTCGGATTTGAGGAATTACGTTGAAATCGCAATGCGATTAATTCAAGTTATATTAATCGCATTGCGATTTCAACTTAGAGCTGGGTTTATAATGGGTCAGCTTGCTAGAATAAACGAAGTTAACGATTCAATGAACGAAGTTAACGAATATGGAATATAGCAGCACTGCTAAGTTGAATTCGCAATGCGATTCATTTAACTTGAAGTAATCGCATTGCGATTTCAACTTAGCACTGCTATCTTACATAGGCTAGAATTAACGAATATGGAATATAGCAGCACTGCTAAGTTGAAATCGCAATGCGATTACTTTAAGTTAAATTAATCGCATTGCGAATTCAACTTAGCAGTGCTGCTATATTCCATATTCGTTAACTTCGTTCATTCTAGCAAGCTGACCCATTATAAACCCAGCTCTAAGTTGAAATCGCAATGCGATTAATATAACTTGAATTAATCGCATTGCGATTTCAACGTAATTCCTCAAATCCGACAGTACATTTTAGTATATGGAGACGTTCCCATGGATGGGGACGCTCCATGAGCACGGAAGTCGGCAGAAGCGGCAATGGGCACTGACTAGAGCAGCCAGGAAGCCAGGAATCCTCAGGACAGGTAAGAACTACTGTTGGGAAGAGGGAAAGAAAAAAATATAACTAAAAAAAAAACTAAAAAAAAAACGAATATTCAAAATAGCGAATTTATAGCGCTATATTTGAAATATTCGCGAATTAGCGAAGTGCCGATATTCGCTAAAAAAATTCGCTATTCGAATATTCGCGCTCAACACTACTCGTCAGTGTACTTCTGGTGTCAATCAGTAAAGAAAAAGAAACAGCTGACTGCAGAATACAGGTAAAACACCGAAGCAGACATTGTTTGTCTGTTAAATCCCCTGCTGCTTCAGTATCGGTGCGTCTGTGGTCCCTGCTGGTTTTTATTTACAAGTGAGTTCTGCAGCCAATCACTGACTGCAACAGACGCGTTCTATGGAGCAATTGTATGTAGTGGTGATGTGCCGCCATGTGACTGTCAGGAAGCAATGAGAGCATCATTGCTAGAGAGATGGTGGGTTCAACAGTATTGTTCATTTAATTATTCTGCTTTTTTTTTTTTTAATAAACCTGGGCAATCCCTTTAATCAAAAATACCTAGCACAACCTAAAGCACACAGACCTTGCACCCATAACCTCACAGTGCACAGCGGTCTTATGTTCCACTATGTCCCCTGACTTGCATAGTCTGTTCTGCACCACAGAGCAGTCTCTCCAGCAGACCGCCTTTCCTGGTTGTAAGGGGTGGGAATTAGAAGAATGCCAAACACTTCCCCTCCTTTCTCTTCTTCCTCCTTAACTCCCTGATGAAGCACGCTGCTGACCCCCAGCTCCTCCAGTGTTTCATACCAGCAGAAGGCAGCATCTTTGTGTGATGCTGCCACCTAGTGGAGGCAATAATTATGTCTCCTCTAAACTAGAGGAGACATAATTATTACAGCCTTCACATTGCCAGCCATGTAGCAACCCCCTCCCCTTCCTCCAGTCCCCTTTTCTGCTGAACTGGCTGCACAGGTGGAATCCATGACAAACACTCCAGAAATGAGAGCAAAAAGTTTCTTGTTACTACTTTTAGTAAAAAAAAAATGTCCAAATGTTGCAATGATAAATCTTCCTAAAAATGTATCCCACCCACAAAACATCTGGCTGCCCCTTGCCAGCATTATGGAAACCACACGAAATACTGAGCGACAAAGTCATGAATTTGTTGAAGATGCCTACTGCACTGACAAAACAGGCAAAACGACTCCACTTTTCTGGTGCAGTTCATTTGATTTATTACCCCCTCGATCTTCAGTGCACTGGAGTGACATGCACCTAATTTATTAGGAGGTACATGTCTCTTAATAAATAAGGTGCGTCCTGGCTCTCCTTGCAAAAGAAACTCAAATCGATGCCAGTTAGCGGCTATCGTAGCCTTGATCTATAATTTCTGTCAGTTTCTGGCTTAAATTCTAGTAAATCCAAGGAGTGTGGAGGCTCAGCCCTTCCACCCAGCCCCGCTCTTTTCTTAGCACTTGAAAAATGGTGACACACACAACAAGTTGCAAATGATGGCGCAAATATGCCATGTGCCACAGTTTGCAACTTTTTAATGCTACTTTTGTGGAGTAAAAGCCTCGATAAACCTCCTCAGTAACGTTCGAAAAATAACAGTCTACTTTCAAGTTCCCCCATGTCATTTGTGACATTCTTAATTTCCGAATAAGGCCTTATGCACACAACCGCAAATTGTAGAACATGTCCTATTCTGGTCCGTATTGTGGATGAAAATAATCATTTCTACTGACAGGACTGAGAAACATATGGATTGCACACGGAAACTAGCTGTACTTTGTTGATCTGTTGTTTACGGACTGAAACACGGACATAGCTGCACAGTGTCGGACTGAAGTCCCTTGGACCCACCAGAGGAAATTATTCTGAGGGCCTAACCTCTGAGTGTATAGGACCTAAAGGTCCCTGTTTTATTAGGGTCTATTCTTGTCAGAGCTTAGACCCACCAGAGGATCCTCTGGCACTTTGGTGGGCAGCCGGGTTCTTAAAGCCTAAGTGAAGCATTTCAGGTAATGCTGAACTTATTCGGTACTTGGTGCTTTCAATAAAGACCCAAAAAAGTTTCCATGAGCAAAGTAACAAGGTTCTGCTCCCCCGCCCCCCCCCCCCCAATCTAGCACCTCTCTTATCCATGGGGTTATATCTGGTATTGCAGTTCAGCCCTTTCCAAATGAATGGCTCTAGGCTGCTATACCTGATGAAGCCCACTGACGAAGCTGGTGCCCGGGAAGAAGGTACACCTGTAACTCTAATCTCTAAGAGTCTATTGAATGTTATTTCAGTATGACCTATTACAGTACCCACTTAGAATCTCCTTTTCCTACTCCTGCTAAATGAGAGCAGCTCGCTTTTTGGAGGACTTGAGCCAGCCTTGTATTACATAGACGTCCTTCATATGAATGGAAGGTATGTAATATCACAGTTCCTGCCTGCATTAGAAGTGGGACTCTCTATGATGAGACAACCCCATTAAATGTAGAGTACCTGCACTTACAAGAAACTTTTAATATTTTCATAGTAACATATCAAATGTTTTTGTCTGGTGGGGGTCTGAGACCCTGCGGATAGCTATAATGAGAGGTTAGAAGCTCTCAGTGCTGAAGTTGCGACTGAAAATGACCTCAATAGAAAGCTTATGAAGCCGTCTCCAGCCATGAGGAGAAATAGTGCTCGGCTCAACTCCTTATTTTAGTAATCTGCTGCGGTTTCAGACCATCACCAATAAACAACTTTGATAGGAATGTTTTTTAAATTGAATTTACTATTTAAAGAGAACTCCATTAATCTCCAAACTGGCTGTCCATGTTATACCCAGTAGTAGCTTGGAAATAGGGTTATCAGGCAAAAGGTTTTTCCACCAGGTTTTGCAGGAGAAACCCATGATCCGTACAACTGGTCATTTATTTACAGACTGGGAATAGGTTGAGGTTCTAATAGTTTTGTGGGAGTCAGCTGGAGCATCTCATAAGAAAAAGACCCTACTGATCTGAGTATGGGGGTGGTGGTAGGGAGAGATAAATTCCAAACCCAGGACTGGGTTAATACTCCTTTAACATTAAAACATGTGCACCCTGTAGCGTCTCATGCACATGACCATACGTATTTTGTGGTCTGCAAATTGTGTATCCGCAAACTACTGATACCGTCCGTGTTGCATCCACATTTTTATGGCCCCTTGTCCTCAGTGGGTCTGTGGTCTGCACTTTGCAGCCAAGAATGAGACATGTTCCATATTTTTTCAGTTGGACAGCACACCGACCAAAAAATGGATAAGGTCTTGTGCATGAGGCCTAAGGTCCCTTGCAGACGAGCAGTTGTCACGCTGCGAGTCCGCAGCACAGCTTCTGGCCTGACCTCCCAGCACTGATGGGGTCACATAGCATTATATTGATTTATGATGCTGTGTAACTCTTACAGTTCTGAAATGTATTGGATAACACTTGCAGCATTATGTCAGTGTCATCTAATATATTCCAGATCTGTAGGGGTTACATAGCATCATAAATCAATATAATGCTATGTGACCCCGTCAGTGCTGGGAGGTCAGGCCGGGAGCTGCGCTGCGCTGCGGACTCGCATGATGACACACGCTTGTCTACAAGGGGCCTAAGTCATCAGGAGTCTCTTTGTAGGTCACATGCATAGTCCTACAAAGCTGGTCGGATAGATTTTATTTTTTTCTTAAAAATAAAAGTCAAACAATATATCTTTCTTTGAAGAGTTGAGGTTTGAATAGTAAAATTTATAATGACACATGTTCCAAATATGTGACATCTATCTATATACATGATTGTCAAAAAGATCATCAGATCAACATCTACTGAGCAATAGTTCTGATCTCCTCATGGTCCACTGACCTCCCGCTGACAGATGTGGCTCACTTACATTGTGTTCAGTGATTCAATTTGATATGTTTATCTTTCTTGTCCTGGAAATGAATTTCGAGTTGGAATGGTACAGTTCTCAGGAAATATGATTCAGACCCCTCTTGAATAGTCCAAAGAGCCATCCTGAGGCTTTAAGGGCAATCCAAAACCCTGATAATAAGTTAAGGCAATACATTACAGCAGCTGTCTTTTCTTCTTACAGATCTCGTCTTTGTACTAGACATTGGTCCATGGTCATTTTGGTTTTTCATAGTTCTTCTAGTGCCATTAATCAGAGGTTGTTGGCACCATGTGTCCTGCGTAAGAATTGGCCCTTTGTACAGAGTTGCCAGAACTGCGTTTGAGGAGTTTGTTGAGCATGTCCCGGCAACAGCTTTTATACTGATTGCGTGTCAGACAGTATACAAATGGATCTGACAATGCTTTGCTGTAGGCCAAACATCGACTGATGATGCCCCACTGGGAACTGATGGTGGCGGATGAAGAGATCTCAACCAACCTAAAATGCGAACAAAACACATGGGCACAGTAGGTTATTATGACTGGAATTTCAGAAATGGGAACTGCTGGGATTGGGACAATGGATTGACTTCATTGTAAAAATAAGTGGTTTTGATTAGACAACTTCTTTACTCTGACTCCTCGATACCTAGGCCGGCCTATACTTTAGACAGTTATCTCTCCTGATAACCCCGCACACATGTACTATCGGCTTTGCCCTGCATGCATATGTTCCAGGGGCGTAGCTAGAAATGACTGGGCCCCATAGCAAAAAAAATTTATGGGCCCCCCCCCCTCCTGGATCTCCCACCCCATATACCTATCAGACCTCCCACCCCTTTCAGAGCTCCCACCCAAAGACCCCTCCAGGACCTCCCATCCCAACATCCCCACACCCATCCCTATACCCCCTAAGTGTCATCCACAGATCCCCCCTAAATGTCATCCACAGATCCCCCCTTAAGTGTCATCCACAGATCCCCCCTAAATGTCATCCACAGATCCCCCCTAAGTGTCATACACAGATCCCCCCTTAAGTGTCATCCACAGATCCCACCATTAAGTGTCATCCACAGATCCCCCCTTAAGTGTCATCCACAGATCCCCCCTAAAGTGTCATCCACAGATCTCAACTTAAGTGTCATCCACAGATCCCCCCTTAAGTGTCATCGACAGATCCCCCCTTAAGTGTCATCCACAGATCCCCCTTAAGTGTCATCCACAGATCCCCCCTTAAGTGTCATCCACAGATCCCCCTTAAGTGTCATCCACAGATCCCCCCATCAGTGTCATCCACAGATCCCCCCTTAGGTGTCATCCACAGATCCCCCCTTAAGTGTCATCCACAGATCCCACCTTAAGTGTCATCCACAGATCCCAACTTAAGTGTCATCCACAGATCCCCCCTTAAGTGTTATCCACAGATCCCCCCTTAAGTGTCATCCACAGATCCCCCTTAAGTGTCAACCACAGATCCCCCCTTAGGTGTCATCCACAGATCCCCCCTTAAGTGTCATCCACAGATCCCCCTTAAGTGTCATCCATAGATCCCCCTTAAGTGTCATCCACAGATCCCCCCTTAGGTGTCATCCACAGATCCCCCTAAGTGTCATCCACAGATCCCCCTTAAGTGTCATCCACAGATCCCCCATCAGTGTCATCCACAGATCCCCCTTAGGTGTCATCCACAGATCCCCCTTAAGTGTCATCCACAGATCCCCCTTAAGTGTCATCCACAGATACCCCTTAGGTGTCATCCACAGATCCCCTTAAGTGTCATCCACAGATCCCCATCAGTGTCATCCACAGATCCCCCTTAGGTGCCATCCACAGATCCCCCTTAAGTGTCATCCACAGATCCCCCTTAAGTGCCATCCACAGATCCCCCCTTAAGTGTCATCCACAGATCCCCCTTAAGTGTCATCCACAGATCCCCCTTAGGTGTCATCCACAGATCCCCCTTAGGTGTCATCCACAGATCCCCCTTAAGTGTCATCCACAGATCCCCTTAAGTGTCATCCACAGATCCCCCTAAGTGTCATCCACAGATCCCCCTTAAGTGTCATCCACAGATCCCCCTTAAGTGTCATCCACAGATCCCCCCTTAGGTGTCATCCACAGATCCCCCTTAGGTGTCATCCACTGATCCCCCCTTAAGTGTCATCCACAGATTCCCCATCAGTGTCATCCACAGATCTCCTTCCCACCCAAAGCTGCCTCCTAGCTATTTTATTCACTGCACTTGCCTCTGTGAAAATAAAGAGAAGCTTGCAGAGGCCAGGAAGACGGCGCATGCACACTTCAATGCCTCTGCCAGTGCGCCTGTGCGAGATTATGGCGCTTCTCTTCAATTTCACAGAGGCAAGTGCAGTGAATAAATTAGCTAGGAGGCAGCACTGGGCGGGGAGGAGCAGCGCCTGTGTCCCCAGCAAGAGTGAACTCCTCAGCCGGTGGCCCGGACCCCCAGTGGCATAGGGCCCCATAGCCATTGCTATGGCTGCTATGGCGATCCCTACGCCACTGATATGTTCTAAGTGGGTGGAGGGCAGAAATCCTGTGGCAGCAACTTATATAACTTGAGAACCAAATGATCAGGCATGTTGAAATCAACAGACTGATCTTTTTTCCCTAGCATCTGCTGATAGCTGTCAGGTTCTGCAAAAAAATATATATATATATATACATATATACAGTAACTACTTTATATATGACAAAAACAATAAAATACAGAAGCTCTTGGATTAGTTATGCTGCTTCTCACACCTACCTAGTGATTACATATGGAGAGAAACAAAGCAGAAATGTCCCAATAAATGTGATAATTTTTTTGGTTGCTCGCTGCCTTCTCCTCTTCTGCTCCTCCAGGCATCTCTGTCTGACACTAGAAGAAAAAACACATCTGTGAGAATTCTATATATAGAAGAAGAGGAAAAAGCAAGCATAAATTATAGAAAGATAGATTTTTGTTACATTGGCGGTCTGTGCCTGCTGCTCCTCCTTCTGCAGCATCAATAAGGTTTATTCCCCCTTTGTATTCTGATATTCTCTGCAGCACTGCAAGGGTTAATGTTTTTTTGTTTCTGTGTGCACCTGCATGACTTTGCCCTGCTATATATTCTGTGCGGTATGTCCCACCCCTTGCCTGAGCACCAGGTTCTCTCTGTTTTTTTGCTGAATCCTGTGAAGGAGCTATAATCCATTTGTCTGTATGTGGACCGTGTTCTGCCTGACTCCTTAGTCTATATGTCTGCTGTCTGACCTAGTCTGTGCCTGTTACCTTGATCTGCTCATCTGCCTGTTTTTTTCTTCTGCCTCTTGCCTGGATCCTGACTCTGTGCCACCTGCTTTGGTCCTGGGACTGTTTCTCAGAATTGCATGTACTCTGTCTGCCTGATCATAGCCTGGTTATGATTACGTGTATTGCCTGATCCCTTGGTGTTTGGCATAGGTGGCTCTAACCCCAATGAGTCAGCTGCCAACAACACAGGGACTGTTCCAAGAGATAGCAGCCTGGTGGTTCCCCTGCGGCAAAGACCGGATCCCTGTACAGAGGTTAAAGTGTGAAAACCACGGTATGGTCAGGACAAAACCCTGAGGAACAGCCAAAAGTCCTGTGGTTCCACAACCATGGTCTGTAGAACTTTTACTAAAGAGGTGCAGCGGGTCATTTGTTAACCTGAAATACGTCCATATTGGGCGTATTTACGGCGCAGATTGCGGCACAACGATTAGTTGCGCAACAATCCGCGTCTTTTTCGTGCCAGGTCTAAAAAAGTGGGCATGGTGTGGGCAGCGAAGGGGCTGGCAGGCCCCTCTCATTCATCATTTTGTATTCCTGTTTAAGGTGTAGAAAATAGTCTAAATGTAAGACAGTAAAGAAGCTGTCTTACATTTAGACTGGCGCTGGATGCGCCAAAGTTATGTAGAGGCCGCACCTCATCATAACTTCAGCAATCCACCGCTAGAGCAGGAGCTTTATTAAGACCAGCGTCTAAAACGCCAGTCTTAATAAATGACCCCCACAGAGTTTCACAGATTGTTTGTACAATGATAAGGTCTCCAATCAGGGATCAAGATAAAATTTCATCTAGAAATCACTTTAAGCATGTCCTGTGGGTCTACCACCCAATGGAGATGTCGCTCCTACTTTTGACAACTTCAATGTAAATAAAAAGCACAAAAGTTAGAGAACTGAGTCCCGGGTTAGAAACATCACAATGTTATACCAGGATAGGGCCACAAGATAAAGTGAGAGTCCATCAGGTGCATGATGACAGAGAGAGACCAACATTTGGTATATAGTTGGAAGAAAGTCTCAGCTGTTTATATAAAATAATGCAGTTCTGATTAACGCAGAAAATGTGTTTAAGGGCAGACTACTTCCTGCATTCAAAAATACCATTCCTGTGTGAGATGGAGTGGTCATGGGGTAAGGGAAGGGACAAAGGGACAACCCTCTGGGTAACTCCATGCATTTCAATGCAAAAGTAAATGCTCATGAAAATATACCCAAACAATCTATAGGCAGATTGAATGCAGCCTCCTGTAACTCTGACCTACTGGGATAAAAAGATGATGATAGATAGATAGATAGATAGATAGATAGATAGATAGATAGATATGAGATAGATAGATAGATAGATAGATAGATAGATAGATGGATAGATAGACGGACAGATAGATAGATAATAGATAGATATATAATAGATAGATAGATAGATAGATAGATAGATAGATAGATAGATAGATAGATAATAGATAGTAGATAGATAGATAGATAGATAGATAGATAGATAGATAGATAATAGATAGATAGATAGATAGATAGATAGATATAGATAGATAGATAGATAGATAGATACATAGATAATAGATAGATAGATAGATAGATAGATAGATAGATAGATAGATAGTACTAGATAGATAGATAGATAATAGATAGATAGATAGATAGATAGATAGATAATAGATATATAGATACATAGATCATAGATAGATAGATAGATAGATAGATAGATAGATAGATAATGGATGTATAAATAGATAGATAGATAATAGATAGTAGATAGATAGATAGATAGATAGATAGATAGATAGATAGATAATGGATGTATAAATAGATAGATAGATAGATAGATAGATAGATAGATAATACTGTAGATAGATAATGCATTCCTATTGGCCCAGTGTCATCCTGAATTCTTTCTGTGGCCATCATACACTCACATTCCTGTATGTGGTTCTACCTTACACCTGGCACAAATGTGAGTCAGAATTTGAGTATTTACTACCTGTTAGTGACTTTGTGCTAGTACACACACACAGCACAGATTTCCCAGTATTTAATAAACATGCATCATATAATTTATAATAAATAAAACGTAGAAGATGCAACAACTTTAGTAAGTTAACACAGTTTTACAATGTAGGTAATGCTGAGCCTCTGTGATTGACAAGCAATATTTCTGCTATATGATATCATGCAGCAAATATGCAACCCTTACATAACCCAGAACATCATCAAAAACCCAATACACGCACATCTACTTTCCTTCCCTAGATGATGTTATTGTAATGGGATTTATACCTTTCAGTATTTATCTTATTGCCTTATGATCTGACCAAACAGCCACTTATATCTCAAATAATGTATCCCGGACACATTGCCATCTACTTGTATTGTTAATGTCAGGCAGGGCCAATGTACCCAGAAAACAATGTGCTCTGCTAATTCTTTCCTACTGTTCAGCAATCATTTCTAGCATGCTTAGTCGCAGTACAACTGGAATCACTCCTGCAGGTTTTAATTCAGTTTTTGATGGAGTTTGCTTAAGCCTGGAGGTCCCAGCAAGAAGAAGTCCTTCCTTTATATTTCCCTTCATTACTAATACACTCCTGGCTTTGACATGGACAAAAAACTTTCACAAAAACTGTGTGTGTGATTCAGGACAAGGAGTAAAGAAGTGGAACTCCTTCACCTGCTAAGGAATTCTCCACACCTGTAACAGCAAATACTGTTATATATGATACACGGGGTGTAAGGACTATATCAGATAGTAAGTAATACCTGGGGTATATGCACTTTAGTAGAAGATACTGAGTAGTACCTAGGATGTAAAGATTAAATCAATATATAATATCTGGAGCGCAGGGACTATAACAGCAGATATTGAGTAATACCTGGGCTGTAGTGAGTATAACAGCAGGTACTGAGTAATATCTAGGGAGTAGAAACTATAACAGCATATAATAAGTAATATCTGGGGTGTATGGATTATAACAGCAGATACTAAGTAATATCTGGGTTGTAGGTGACTATAAAAGAATATACATATATATAGAGTAGTATCTCAGGTGTAAAGAATATAACAGTGGGGTGTAGGGACTATAACAGCAGATACTGAATAATCCCTGTGGTGTAGGGAGTATAAAAACATAAAATAAGTAATGCCTGGCATGTGGGGACTATAACAGCAAATAGTATGTAATATCTGGGGAGTAGAGAATATAATAGCAGATGCTATTTCATTCTTGGGGTGTAGAGACTATAACAACTAATAAGTAATGCCTGGCATGTGGGGACTATGACAGCAAGTATTGAGTAGTAATTTGGGTGTGAAGATTATAACAGTGGGGTATAGGGACTATAATAGCAGATACTGAGTAATTCATGGGGTGTAGGTCTATAACAGCAGATACTAAATAATTCCTGGGGTTTAGGGGCTATAACAGCAGATACTGGGTAATTCCTGGGGTGTGGGGACTATAGCAGATGATACTGAGTAATTCCTCCGTTGTATATGGACTATAACAGCTGATACTGAGCAATACCTGGGGTGTAGGGACTATAACAGTATATAATAATTCATTCCTGGGGTGTAGGGACTATAACAGCAGATACTAAGTAATTCCTCCGGTGTATGTGGACTATAACAGCTGATACTGAGCAATACCTGGGGAATAGGGACTATGACAGATGATACTACGTAGTGCTTTGGGTGTGAAGATTATAACAGTGGGTTGTATGGATTTAGGGACTATAACAGCAGATACAGAGTAATTCCTGGGGTGTATGGACTTTAACAGCATATCATATGTAATATCTTGGGTGTAGGGACTATAACAGCATACAATGAGTAATTCCTGGGGTGTAGGGACTATAACAGCAGATACTGGGTAATTCATGGGGTGTGGGGACTATAGCAGATGATACTGAGAAATACCTGGGGTATAGGGACTATAACAGATGGTACTAAGTAGTGCTTTGGGTGTGAAGATTATAACAGTGGGTTGTATGGACTTAGGGACTATAACAACAGATACAGAGTAATTCCTGGGGTGTATGGACTATCACAGCAGATACAGAGTAATTCCTGGGGTGTAGGGACTATAACAGATGATACTGAGCAATACCTGGGGTGCAGATCTACCAGCAGGACCAGAGTTTGCATTGTGATCACATCAATCCTTCTGCAGTGGGAGCGAGCTACCTTCAGCACCTGCAGGTAAGTGATACACAGCACCAGGAGGGTCAGGAAGAAGCTGAGCAGGTGAAACAAGACCATAAAAGCCAAGAAGGAAGTCCCCTCTTCGTGGTTATTGCTGTGGAGGGTGCAGGAGCCATAGGTGTGGTGGAAGCCCACCCAGGAGAGGCAGAGGGCCACTGTGGGGAAGGACAAGGAGTGGATCCAGGAGTAGAGGAGGATGACAGCAGCCTCCTGATACCTCATCTTTGAGTGGTAGCTGAGAGGGAACACCACAGCCACCCAGCGGTCAATGCTCAGGGCAGCCATGCTCAGCATGGAGTTACTGGTCAAGAAAGTTTCCAAAAGCCCACAGCCCTGCAGAGCCTGTCGCCCCCGGGCTGGTGACCCGCACAGCGCCCACCAGGGTCAGGGGCATGTTGATGGCAGTCAGCAGCAGGTTGCACAGGGTGAGGTTGAGGGTGAACAAGCCGGGCACCTGCCCTCGGAGGTCCGCGCAGCCCAGGAAGCAGATCAGCACCATCCCGTTGGACAGCGCAGCAGCCACTATGAGCACAGCCTGAAGGGAGCAGCCAAAAATCCCCCACAGCTCCATTGCTGGAGCCCCCCGGATCAGGCATGCTGCTGCCCAGAGCCTGACCCCATCCTGCCTCCTGTCCTCTGCTCCTAGCCCTCTGCTCCTGCAGATGAAGGCACTGAGGAGGCTCTGAGAAGTAGCCTGTCCATAGGAAGCAGCAGCAGCAGCTCAGGTGAGGAGGTTTATGTAACAGTCATCTCATCTGACTCCCTCCCTGCAGAACCAGAGCCTATTGTGTAAAAAGAATTGCCGGCAAGGATAGGGGAGGGTTTAACTAAAGCAAGATGCTTCTCCCTGTGAGCATCCATCCTCCAGAGGAGGCAGAGGAACCTTCCCCACCTCAAAGTGCATGGACCACTAAGACCATCAGACTCAAAGCCATCACAATAAGAGTATCTACAGATCCAGCAGGTGCACTGTCTTATTTAATAATGAGTAACCCCCTAAGGCTCCTGATTGCTTCATTCTATGTAATCTGCATAGCTCTAGTGTTACATGTTAGTTAGAAAATGCCAGGGAAATCTGAGAATTGTAGTAGAAAGTGGAAATAATCTGACTTTTATTGTTTTATACCTGAGTAAAATAAATAAATACATACATATTGTTGCATTGTCTCTTGCTGAAACATCTTATTTAATATTTGACTGAGTTTTAGTATTGGGCTCCTTCATTCATACCTCTACCCCAGGGATCACCAGCTGCTGTGAAACTATAATTCCCAGCATTACACAGTTACTCTTGCAACTCACATAGAAGTGAATGGAGCACTCTGGGAGTTGTAGTTTCAGAACAGATGGAGTGCTGGAGGTTGCTAACCCCTGACCTACTCCATTAGCATTGCTTCAGAATTTTAAAAAAGTGAAGCTGAGTTTACATTGCTCATCTTATGAAATAAGGACATTAAAGGTCAGCGGTTGATTTCTGTTGGAAGGTTCCTAATGATAGGATTTCTTGATGTGTGAACCTCCAAACCATGGAATGTGTAGGGGAGTTCATCAGCAAGAGTTAAAAGGTTATTCCCATCACAGACAATGGGGGCATAACTCTAGGATATGCCCCCATTGTCTGAAAGGTGTAGGTTCCACTTCTGGGACCTGCACCTACGCCGAGAACAAAGCACGGAGTGCAGTGTCTGGAGGACCCTGGGTTTCCCGGGGTCAGGCCACCGCCAAGCGCTCCCCCCATACAAGTGAATAGGAGCGCACCATGCTTGCGCGGACACCGCTTCTATTCATTTCTATGGAGCTGACCGAAATAGCCGAGCCACCCAGCTCCTTTATTTTCGGCGGCCCCATAGACATGAATGGAGGGCGGATGCGCATGCACAGTGCGCCCTCAGCCACTTTCCCCTGCTCCGGAAACCCTGGGTCCTCCAGCCACCAGCCTCTCCCTGCTCCATTCCTGAGGTGGGACCCGCACCTATCAGACAATGGGGGCATATCCTAGTGATGGGAATAGCCCTTTAAGCTCATCTGAAGCTCACTGCAGGGGTAATAAGTAGTTCTCATTGTCATCAATGTGGTGTTTGGGTAACTCATGCATATGCTGGGTTCTTCAGCTGCCCTCTATCTAGTAAATAAGAAAAGGGTAGGTTCACACAATGGATTCTGACTGTGGATTTTGACCGTTTTTAATGCTGCAGTCCTACTTTAGGTTTAGCTCCATTGAATGGAGCTAAATCACGAGCAGGCTCCCACTTCAGCTTTCGAGCTGTAGCTTCTCAAAGACCTGTACATTGTAAGTGTGGTCTGGAAAACCAAATCCTCGGATGCAGGAACTGCGACACAGTTTCTCATTGAAAACAATAGGAGGTGATTTCAGCACAGATTTGGCACGGTTTTCACCACTTAATCTGCACTGAAATCCATGCCAAACATACCCTAAATCTCCAGATATGGTGTCAGTTTTAGCTCTCAAATAGGCATCTGTATTAAAGGGGTTGGAATAAGCTTAAATAGGGATCTGTGTTAAAGGGGTTTTCTGAGCAGACAATAAAAAAGTGGGACAGAAAGGGTTAAAAGTGACAAAGAAACATTACTCATCCAAATTGACCCCCATTGCTGCCCTTCTGGTTCTGTTACGGTCCCCTTCCGCTCTGCACTTCCTGCCCTGGCCCGATACATGGGAAATGCCAGGAAAAGCCCACTTCTGTCAATCACTGGCCTTAGAGGCGAGCTGCCACGGCTGGTGATTGACTGAAGCCTTTATTGGCATTTCCAGGACAGCGGGTATCGGCAGTGGTGGGGATCTGTGCAGGTGATTAGTGCCTGATTGTTAAATTATACATACATTTCTAAGATGAATAATAGAGGAATGGCACAATACAGAGCTCTTAAGAAAAGATGCTCCTGAATATAAAGGGAAATACAAGAATGGACTAAAACAGACATGTCTGGGACATTTACTAGCCCTCATTTAAGGATTTTCACCTGCATTGTTTTATAGAAATGCTGAATGGCTTCATAAAAGAAATTTTTTTGGGCAAAAAATTCTGGAGAATAAGTTTAATATAGTCCATGACAATACCTTCCTAACAAAGCTAGAACCAGCCCTATACCTCACATGGATCCAGAGATCTCATTCATTTCTCTGCTGGATTTAAATCGAGCTGGCAGCTCAAGGGGAGGGTTTTTTCTGATGCAGATAAGGGGGCGTGTCTCAGCTCTCCCTATCACAGCTCAGGAGGCAGTTGAAGGATGAAACTGAGCATGTGCGACCATTTCAGTGAGCAGGAGAAAGGAAATAAAAAAACTAACAAACAGCAGGTGGCTCTATACAGATAGATTTTATTGAATAACTCAGTAGCTATGCAAAATTTTTAATTACAATTACAAAAGAATTCAAATCCAGCTGCTGGTTTAAAAACTGTAGAATATTTTTCGTGGGACAACTTCTTTAACGCCCAGCGTAATCAAACAATTTGCAATACTCAATAGGACCAGAAATCTTCAGCAGTTATATATGACAATATTACACGGAAGGCTCTCATGAGGTGGTGTAAAACTCTCTCTTGTCCTCCGTCACTGCTCTTTTCACATCTATCTGTCTTTTTTATGTAACCTTGATCCCCTCTCTGCTCACTTTTAACAGTAAAGTAGGAGGAAGGATTCCTCACTGAATTAGGACTGCTGAGAAGACAGCACATACATATCCCTGGAACTAGCTGTTGCACATAACTTCTTCCTCTTAGAATTTATATTTATTTAGGAGAATGAGCAAAATGCGCATTTCAGCTATAGGAATATGAGGTGTCATTAGGCGTTCAACTGTACACCCAGAGACACCTCTTTTGAAATTTTACAGGATATGTACACCTTTGGGGGAAAATTTTTAAAATTATTGCATCGTTATAATTTTAAGCTAACAATAATTTTTTCTATGGTCTTTATTAAAAATGTTGAACCCCTGTCTCTGTGCAGCCTTGAGTTTCTCTAGTAGCAGGCTCTGAATTTTCACTCTGTTCAGTTGATGGCTCCTTATCTCTGATCTCTGACCTCCTAAATACTGATTATGGCTCAATTCTTATTTTACTGATAAGAATGTGGCTTATATAAATACTTATTACCTTTTAGTAATTTAGAGATATAGGTTTATCAGAGGACCGGCATAAAGGGAAAATGAACATACCATACAAACAACTAGACAAACAGTAAATCCTTTGTGAAAAAACTAATTTTTAGCCCAAAATGAGTAAAATACAAGCTTATAAAAACTGCCCCCAAAGGTGTACATAGCCTTTAAGGGTACCTCTACCTTTAAAAATGATTTAGTTTTTAGGTTTAAAATTTTGTCCTGGTAATTCCAGAATATATATATATTTTGTTTGTTTGTTAAGGAGCTCCAAATTCCTTGCCTCTCAGCTGAGTTAAACTTATGATTGCTGGAAGTCACCACTTGGGGGAGGTTTACTGAAGGCTTCCAGTGCTCTCTTTGAAGGTAATAATAAACTTGTACTCTCCCTAATAGTCGCTGCAGGAAGCCACAATTTTATTATCTCGCTGGCTGAATGAAGGAGAATTGGGGATTTGTAACTCCAACACATCACTGTGTTTATTATCCCTGTACTGTGACATCAATGTTTTTATTATCCCTTTACTGTGACATCGCTGTGTTTATTATCCCTGTACTGTGACATCACTGTGTTTATTACCCCTGTACTGTGACATCACTGTGTTTATTATGCCTGTACTGTGACATCACTGTGTTTATTATGCCTATACTGTGACATCACTGTGTCTATTATCCTGTACTGTGACATCACTGTGTTTATTATCCCTGTACTGTGACATCACTGTGTGTATTATCCCTGTACTGAGACATCACTGTGTGTATTATCCCTGCCTGTACTGTGGCATCACTGTGTGTATTATCCCTGTACTGTGACATCACTGTGTGTATTATTCCTGTACTGTGACATCACTTTGTTTATTATCTATATACTATAACATCACTGTATTTATTATCTCTGTACTGTGACATCATTGTGTTTATTATTCTTGTACTGTGACATCACTGTGTTTATTATCCCTGTACTGGGACATCACTGTGTTTATTATCCCTGTACTGTGACATCACTGTGTTTATTATCCCTGTTCTGTGACATGATTGTGTTTATTTTTCCTGTACTGTGACATCACTGTGGTTATTATCCCTGTACTGTGACATCACTGTGGTTTTTATCCCAATACTGTGACATTGCTGTGCTTATTAACCCTGTACTGTGACATCACTGTTTTTATTATCCCTGTACTGTGACATTGCTGTGCTTATTAACCCTGTACTGTGACATCACTGTATTTATTATACCTATACTGTGACATCACTGTGTTTATTATCCCTGTACTGTGACATTACTGTGTTTATTATCCCTGTTCTGTGACATCATTGTGTTTATTATCCCTGTTCTGTGACATCATTGTGTTTTTTATTCCTGTACTGTGACATCACTGTGTTTATTATCCCTGTACTTTGACATCACTGTGTTTATTATCCCTGTACTGTGACATCACTGTGGTTTTTATCCCTGTACTGTGACATTGCTGTGCTTATTAACCCTGTACTGTGAAATCACTGTGTATATTATCCCTGTACTGTGACATCTCTTTTTTTTTTTGCCTGTACTGTGACATCACTGTGTTTGTTATCCCTGTACTGTGACATTACTGTGTTTATTATCCCTGTTCTGTGACATCATTGTGTTTATTTTTCCTGTACTGTGACATCACTGTGTTTATTATCCCAGTTCTGTGACATCATTGTGTTTATTATTCCTGTACTGTGACATCACTGTTTTTATTATCCCTGTACTTTGACATCACTGTGTTTATTATCCCTGTACTGTGACATCACTGTGGTTTTTATTCCTGTACTCTGACATTGCTGTGTGTATTATCCCTGTACTGTGACATCACTGTTTTTATTATCCCTGTACTGTGACATCACTGTGTTTATTATGCCTGTACTGTGACATCACTGTATTTATTATACCTATACTGTGACATCACTGTGTTTATTATCCCTGTACTGTGACATTACTGTGTTTATTATCCCTGTTCTGTGACATCATTGTGTTTTTTATTCCTGTACTGTGACATCACTGTGTTTATTATCCCTGTACTTTGACATCACTGTGTTTATTATCCCTGTACTGTGACATCACTGTGGTTTTTATCCCTGTACTGTGACATTGCTGTGCTTATTAACCCTGTACTGTGAAATCACTGTGTATATTATCCCTGTACTGTGACATCTCTTTTTTTTTTTTGCCTGTACTGTGACATCACTGTGTTTGTTATCCCTGTACTGTGACATTACTGTGTTTATTATCCCTGTTCTGTGACATCATTGTGTTTATTTTTCCTGTACTGTGACATCACTGTGTTTATTATCCCAGTTCTGTGACATCATTGTGTTTATTATTCCTGTACTGTGACATCACTGTTTTTATTATCCCTGTACTGTGACATCACTGTGTTTATTATCCATGTACTGTGACATTGCTGTGCATATTAACACTGTACTGTGACATCACTGTTTTTATTATCCCTGTACTGTGACATCACTGTGTTAATTATGCCTGTACTGTGACATCACTGTGTGTATTATCCCTGTACTGTGACATCGCTGTGTTTATTGTCCCTGTACTGTGATATCACTGTGTTTATTATCCCTGTACTGTGACATCACTGTATTTATTATCCCTGTACTGTGACATCACTGTGTTTATTATCTCTGTACTGAGACATCACTGTCTTTTTTATCCCTGTACTGTGACATCACTGTGTTTATTATCCCTGTATTGTGACATCACTGTGTTTATTATCCCTGTATTGTGACATCACTGTGCTTATTTTCCCTGTACTGTGACATCACTGTGTTTATTATCCCTGTACTGTGACATCAATTTCTTTATTATCCCTGTACTGTGACATCACTGTGTTTATTATCCCTGTACTGTGACATCACTATCTTTATTATCCCTGTATTGTGACATCACTGTGTTTATTATCCCTGTACTGTGACCTCACTGTGTTTATTATCCCTGTACTGTGACATCCCTGTGGTTTTTATCCCAATACTGTGACATTGCGGTGCTTATTAACCCTGTACTGTGACATCACTGTTTTTATTATCCCTGTACTGTGACATCACTGTATTTATTATACCTGTACTGTGACATCACTGTGTTTATTATCGATGTACTGAGACATCACTGTGTTTATTATCCCTGTACTGTGACATCACTGTGTTTATTATCCCTGTACTGTGACATCACTGTGTTTACTATCCCTGTACTGTGACATCACTGTGTTTTTTATCCCTGTACTGTGACATCACTGTGTTTATTATCCCTGTACTGTGACATCACTGTGTGTATTATCCCTGTACTGTGACATCGCTGTGTTTATTGTCCCTGTACTGTGATATCACTGTGTTTATTATCCCTGTACTGTGACATCACTGTGTGTATTAACCCTGTACTGTGACATCACTGTGTTTATTATCCCTGTACTGTGACATCACTGTGTTTATTATCCCTGTACTATGACATCACTGTGTTTATTATCCCTGTACTGTGACATCACTGTTTTTATTATCCCTGTACTGTGACATCACTGTGTTTATTATCCCTGTACTGTGACATTGCTGTGCTTATTAACACTGTACTGTGACATCGCTGTGTTTATTGTCCCTGTACTGTGATATCACTGTGTTTATTATCCCTGTACTGTGACATTACTGTGTTTATTATCCCTGTTCTGTGACATCATTGTGTTTATTATCCCTGTTCTGTGACATCATTGTGTTTTTTATTCCTGTACTTTGACATCACTGTGTTTATTATCCCTGTACTGTGACATTGCTGTGCTTATTAACCCTGTACTGTGAAATCACTGTGTATATTATCCCTGTACTGTGACATCTCTTTTTTTTTGCCTGTACTGTGACATCACTGTGTTTATTATCCCTGTACTGTGACATCACTGTGTTTCCTATCTCTGTACTGTGACATTACTGTGTTTATTATCCCTGTTCTGTGACATCATTGTGTTTATTTTTCCTGTACTGTGACATCACTGTGTTTATTATCCCAGTTCTGTGACATCATTGTGTTTATTATTCCTGTACTGTGACATCACTGTTTTTATTATCCCTGTACTGTGACATCACTGTGTTTATTATCCCTGTACTGTGTCATTGCTGTGCTTATTAACACTGTTCTGTGACATCACTGTTTTTATTATCCCTGTAATGTGACATCACTGTGTTTATTATGCCTGTACTGTGACATCTCTGTGTGTATTATCTCTGTACTGAGACATCACTGTTTTTATTATCCCTGTACTGTGACATCACTGTGTTTATTATCCCTGTACTGTGACATCACTGTGTTTATTATCCCTGTACTGTGACATCACTGTCTTTATTATCCCTGTACTGTGACATCACTGTGTTTATTATCCCTGTACTGTGACATCACTGTGTTTATTATCCCTGTACTGTGACATCACTGTCTTTATTATCCCTGTACTGTGACATCACTGTGTTTATTATCCCTGTACTGTGACATCACTGTGTTTATTATCCTTGTACTGTGACATCACTGTCGTTTATTATCCCTGTACTGTGACATCGCTGTGTTTATTATCCCTGTACTGTGACATCACTGTGTTTATTATCCCTGTACTGTGACATCACTGTATTTATTATACCTGTACTGTGACATCACTGTGTTTATTATCGATGTACTGAGACATTACTGTGTTTATTATCCCTGTACTGTGACATCACTGTGTTTACTATCCCTGTACTGTGAGATCACTGTGTTTATTATCCCTGTACTGTGACATCACTTTCTTTATTATCCCTGTACTATGACATCACTGTGTTTATTATCCTTGTACTGTGACATCACTGTGTTTATTATCCCTGTACTGTGACATCACTGTGTTTATTATCCCTGTACTGTGACATCACTGTGTTTACTATCCCTGTACTGTGACATCACTGTGTTTTTATCCCTGTACTGTGACATCACTGTGTTTATTATCTCTGTACTGTGACATCACTGTGTTTATTATCCCTGTACTTTGACATCACTGTGTGTATTAACCCTGTACTGTGACATCACTGTTTTTATTATCCCTGTACTGTGACATCACTGTGTTTATTATCCCTGTACTGTGAAATCACTGTGTTTATTATCCCTGTACTATGACATCACTGTGTTTATTATCCCTGTACTGTGACATCACTGTGTTTATTATCCCTGCACTGTGACATCGCTGTGTTTATTATGTCTGTACTGTGACATCACTGTGTTTATTATCCCTGTACTGTGACATCACTGTGTGTATTAACCCTGTACTGTGACATCACTGTGTTTATTATCCCTGTACTGTGACATCACTGTGTATAATATCCCTGTACTGTGACATTGCTGTGCTTATTATCCCTGTACTGTGACATCACTGTGTTTACTATCCCTGTACTGTGACATCACTGTGTTTACTATCCCTGTACTGTGACATCACGGTGTTTATTATCTCTGTACTGTGACATCACGGTGTTTATTATCTCTGTACTGTGACATCACTGGGTTTATTATCCCTGTACTGTGACATCACTTTCTTTATTATCCCTGTACTGTGACATCACTGTGTTTATTACCCCTGTACTGTGACATCACTGTGTTTATTATGCCTGTACTGTGACATCACTGTGTTTATTATGCCTATACTGTGACATCACTGTGTCTATTATCCCTGTACTGTGACATCACTGTGTTTATTATCCTGTACTGTGACATCACTGTGTTTATTATCCCTGTACTGTGACATCGCTGTGTTTATTATTCCTGTACTGTGACATCACTGTGTTTATTATCCCTGCACTATGACATCACTGTGTTTCTTATCCCTGTACAGTGACATCACTGTGTTTATTATCCCTTTACTGTGACATCACTGTGTTTATTATCCCTTTACTGTGACATCACTGTGTGTATTATCCCTGTACTGTGACATTGCTGTGTTTATTGTCCCTGTACTGTGATATCACTGTGTTTATTATCCCTGTACTGTGACATCACTGTATTATCCCTGTACTGTGACATCACTGTGTTTATTATCTCTGTACTGAGACATCACTGTCTTTTTTATCCCTGTACTGTGACATCACTGTGTTTATTATCCCTGTATTGTGACATCACTGTGCTTATTTTCCCTGTACTGTGACATCACTGTGTTTATTATCCCTGTACTGTGACATCACTTTCTTTATTATCCCTGTACTGTGACATCACTGTGTTTATTATCCTTGTACTGTGACATCATTATCTTTATTATCCCTGTATTGTGACATCACTGTGTTTATTATCCCTGTACTGTGACCTCACTGTGTTTATTATCCCTGTACTGTGACATCCCTGTGGTTTTTATCCCAATACTGTGACATTGCTGTGCTTATTAACCCTGTACTGTGACATCACTGTTTTTATTATCCCTGTACTGTGACATCACTGTATTTATTATACCTGTACTGTGACATCACTGTGTTTATTATCGATGTACTGAGACATTACTGTGTTTATTATCCCTGTACTGTGACATCACTGTGTTTACTATCCCTGTACTGTGACATCACTGTGTTTATTATCCCTGTACTGTGACATCACTGTGTTTATTATCTCTGTACTGTGACATCACTGTGTTTATTATCCCTGTACTGTGACATCACTTTCTTTATTATCCCTGTACTATGACATCACTGTGTTTATTATCCTTGTACTGTGACATCACTGTGTTTATTATCCCTGTACTGTGACATCACTGTGTTTATTATCCCTGTACTGTGACATCACTGTGTTTATTATCCCTGTACTGTGACATCACTGTGTTTTTTATCCCTGTACTGTGACATCACTGTGTTTATTATCCCTGTACTGTGACATCACTGTGTGTATCAACCCTGTACTGTGACATCACTGTGTTTATTATCCCTGTACTGTGACATCACTGTGTTTATTATCCCTGTACTGTGACATCACTGTGTTTATTATCCCTGTACTATGACATCACTGTGTTTATTATCCCTGTACTGTGACATCACTGTGTTTTTATCCCTGCACTGTGACATTGCTGTGTTTATTATCTCTGTACTGTGACATCACTGTGTTTATTATCCCTGTACTGTGACATCACTGTGTATATTAACCCTGTACTGTGACATCACTGTGTTTATTATCCCTGTACTGTGACATCACTGTGTATAAAATCCCTGTACTGTGACACTGCTGTGCTTATTATCCCTGTACTGTGACATCGCTGTGTTTATTATCCCTGTAATGTGACATCACTGTGTTTATTATCCCTGCACTGTGACATCACTTTGTTTATTAACCCTGTACTGTGACATCACTGTGTTTATTATCCCTGTACTGTGACATCACTGAGTTTATTATGCCTATACTGTGACATCACTGTGTCTATTATCCCTGTACTGTGACATCACTGTGTTTACTATCCCTGTACTGTGACATCGCTGTGTTTATTATCCCTGTACTGTGACATCACTGTGTTTATTATCCCTGTACTAGGACATCACTGTGTTTATTATCACTGTACTGTGACATCACTGTGTTTATTATCTCTGTACTGTGACATCACTGTGTTTATTATCCCTGTACTGTGACATCACTGTGTTTACTATCCCTGTACTGTGACATCGCTGTGTTTATTATCCCTGTACTGTGACATCACTGTGTTTATTATCTCTGTACTGTGACATCACTGGGTTTATTATCCCTGTACTGTGTCATCACTTTCTTTAATATCTCTGTACTGTGACATCACTGTGTTTATTATCCCTGTACTGTGACATCACTGTGTTTATTATGCCTGTACTGTGACATCACTGTGTTTATTATCCCTGTACTGTGACATCACTGTGTTTATTTTCCTGTACTGTGACATCACTGTGTTTATTATCCTGTACTGTGACATCACTGTGTTTATTATCCCTGTACTGTGATATCGCTGTGTTTATTATCCCTGTACTGTGACATCACTATGTTTATTATCCCTGCACTGTGACATCACTGTGTTTCTTATCCCTGTACAGTGACATCACTGTGTTTATTATCCCTGTACTGTGACATCACTGTGTTTATTATGCCTATACTGTGACATCACTGTGTCTATTATCCCTGTACTGTGACATCACTGTGTTTACTATCCCTGTACTGTGACATCATTGTGTTTATTATCTCTGTACTGTGACATCACTTTCTTTATTATCCCTGTACTGTGACATCACTTTCTTTATTATCCCTGTACTGTGACATCACTGTGTTTATTATCCCTGTACTGTGACATCACTGTGTTTATTATCCCTGTACTGTGACATCACTGTGTGTTATCCTGTACTGTGACATCACTGGTACTGTGACATCACTGTGTGTATTATTCCTGTACTGTGACATCACTGTGTTTATTATCCCTGTATTGTGACATCACTCTGTTTATTATCCCTGTACCGTGACATCACTGTGTTTATTATCCCTGTACTGTGACATCACTGTGTTTATTATCCCTGTACTGTGACATCACTGTGTTTATTATGCCTGTACTGTGACATCACTGTGTCTATTATCCCTGTACTGTGACATCACTGTGCGCATTATCCCTGTGCCTTTACATCACTGTGTGCATTATCCCACTATTGTAACATCCCTGTGTGCATTATACCTATGTATTAGAGATTAGACAAAATATTTGCAATCATGTATTAGACTTGCTGCAGAATATGGTCGTAGAAAGTGAGACCCTATTCATAATTTTTCTCTGATGCCTCATGGTTTCATTTCTGATGCCTACAACGACATATAATGAAATGAGTCAGATTTTGAATCTCAATTTGATAAATGGAGCAATACAGCGGCTTCCCTCAGAAATTCAGGTCAGTCAGGAGTTTGCTTTCTAGAAAATATATGATTGTCACAATCAGGTTCCCCTTATGTTATCTGAAACGAATCTTTTTAATGTCCTGCTGCCTTATCACACAGAGTGGCACCGTGGATCTCACTCAGTACTACTATTTGTTGATTTAGCTGACATTTAACAACATGCAGAGGCAATTTGGAGCCATGCTGCCAATATAATGCCAACTGTGTGATGCAGATGGTAGAAAGCAAGAAATAAAAAGTACGAAACCCCGCACTGATGAGGCACATTGAATGATGCATGGCTGTCTCTGGGGTGAAGGTTTCCTGTCACATCCTAATTAGTTGACTTTGCAGACTTGCATTTCCAATAAATAACTGGAGCAAATGTTATAATCATTAATCTCTGCCGTGCCATCATATTCCAGAACACTATGGAAACATTTCATTTATCGACAGAGCTAGCAGAAATGAATCATCATGTGAACAGCTTTTATCAGCCGGTTTTACATGGGACTGCTGGTAAATCTGCTGTATATTAAAGGGGTTGTCTCAGGAGAAGCAATGAAGGCATCTCACTACGGTAGGCTGCCAATGTCCAATCAGTGGGGATCCTATCACCGTGACTTTCCACAGATCCTGGAATGAGGTGGCAGCAATTTTAGGAACATGCTGGACTATTTAGGGTAGGTTAATGAGGATTTCTGGATAGGTCATCAATGTCTGATTGGTGGAGGTCCAACTTGGGGAACAGCAACTGATCAGCTGTTTGAAGAGACAGCTGCGTTCCGGAGAGCACTGTGGCCCTCAAGACGTACCATGCACAGCACCACACATTGTATAGTAACTGTGCTTGGTCTTGCAGCTCATGCCTATTCAGAACGTAGGCTATGTGAATGACATCACTGGCCTAGGGGAGACCACAGCAGCCTCTTCATACAGCGTATCGGTGGGGGTGCCAGGAGTCAGACCTCCACTGGTTAGATATTGATGACTTATCCAGAAGATAGGCCATCACTATTCTACAACTGGAAAACATTGCTGTACATTTGGGAATAGACACTACATAATTTATCCCCTTCTTCTGTCTTTACTCTTTTCAGTAATGTTTCTTACTCTTCTAAACTTTTAATAAACATACATGTTAAAATGTCAGACATTAATTCAGTGGGGCCCTGGGCTCTAATACCCCCTTCGTTTTCTACAGCAAAACATCTGTCAGCAGGTTTGTACCTCTGACACTGGCTGACCTGTTACATGTGCGCTTGGCAGCTGAAGGATTCTGTGTGGGTACCATGTTCATATGTGTCCGCATTGCTGAGAAAAATGATGTTTCAATATATGCAAATGAGCCTCTAGGAGCAACGGGGGCATTGCTGTTGCACCTAGAGGCTCTACTCTCTCTGTGCTCTCTGCTCTTTGATTGACAGGACCAGGCAGTGTAACCATCACACCTACCTGGTCCTGTCAATCAAAGTGCAGATGACGCGGCAGTTGCAGAGAGAGCAGAGCCTCTAGGTGTAATGGTAACGCCCCTGTTGCTCCTAGAGGTTCATTTGCATATATTAAAACATATTTTTCTCAGCAATGCGGGCAAAATATGAACATAGGACCAACACAGATGCCTTCAGCTGTCAAGTGCACATGTAACAGGTCAGCCAGTGTCATAAGTACAAACCTGCTGATAGATGCTCTTTAACAGTTTTGCTCTGGCAAATGGAGGGGTTCTCGGACACTTTTAGCTTGGAATGTAAAAATCTGAGAATCCTTGATAATATATTGGACATTTCCTATAATTAGATTGACTTTGATTAAATACCCAAATGCCGCTTATAGAACAGAAGGCTCTCTTAACCAAAATTCCCCTTCATGCCCTTATATCAATATTTGTACACAGGAATGACGCAGATACGTCTGTGATGTTTGCCTTCGTATAGTATGAACCATAAAAACAGCACAGCAAAGGAAGCGAGCATTATTTCACTCCCCAGACCCCCTAGTATTCGGCTCATACAGGTAACTGCCACGCTCTCATATTTGTTTTTTCCAGTCAAGTCAAGAACAAATGCCTGACATCAGAATGCTCCGACCTCTCCCGGCAAACAGTGCTAAAGGGGTTGTCCGGGCTCAGAGCTTAACCCAGACATACCTCCATTTTCACCCAGGCAGCCCCTGACTTGAGCATCGGAGCAGTTCATGCTCTGATGCTCTCCTTTGCCCTCCGCTAAATCGCGCAGGACAAAGGCATTTTCCAGAGTTCCGGTGACAAAACGGGCTCTCCATGGGGCTGCCAGAAAGTCCGGTGACGTCACAGGCACTAATGGGCGGGCTTTAGCGCTGCCCAAGCCTGTAAAACAGCTAGGGCAGCGCTAAAGCACGCCCATCAGAGCCGGTGATGTCATCGAACACACTGCCGGGCAGAAGCTTCTGCCCAGCAGTGTGTTATTGTAGACAAAAGAGCATGAGATGCTCCGATGCTAACATCAGGGGTGCAGCTGGGGTAAAATTATGGGTATGTCCAAGTTCAGCTCTGAACCTGGACAACCCCTTTAACAACGTGTCGTTGTAGATTAAAGCATCTGTGTCCAGTTTGTATTGTGCAAATATACTGGAAATATACTGTAAAAACCGGTGACATACACCACCACTCAGAAAAATCATATTTCAGGAGTGTAGCGGGGCATGTTACCCTAGGAACCGGGAGCAGGGGTGCCAACAAGCTACTCTACCGCAGCAGGGGAATTTGCCTTTAAATATGTAATGTCCTTAAAGGACCTATGACACTGGCTGACCTGTTACATGTGCGCTGGCAGCTGAAGATATCTGTGTCGGTCCCATGTTCTTATGTGCTCGTATTGCTGAGTAAGATGAAGTTTTTATATATGCAAATGAGCCTCTAGGAGCAATTGTGGCGTTACCATTACACCTAGAGGCTCTGCTATCTCAGCAACTGCCAGATCCGTACTAGCGTTTACACACATGTGCTGCCAGGAGTCCACTCCGGCCCCATTCACTATAAGGGTCCATTCACATGTCCGCAAAATGGATCCGCATCTGTTCCACAATTTTGCGGAATGGGTGCGGACCCATTCATTTTCAATGAGGCCGCAAAAGATGCGGACAGTACACCTTGTGTTGTCAACATCCGCACTTCCGCTCTGAGGCCCCGCAAAAAATAGAACATGTCCTATTCTTGTACGCAGCCACGGACAAGAAGAGGCATTTCTATCATAGTGTCGTCGATGTGCGGTCCGCAAAATATGAAAAGCACATAGTCGGTGTCCATGTTTTAAGGATCCTCAATTTGCGGATCGCAAAACAGTTGCGGATGTGTGAATGGAACCTAATAGGGGTGGGACAAAGATGGCCGCAGCACGGCAAAAATGTAGGAGGTGGCTGGACAAAAACCGCATCTCCGGTCCGTCCCCATTATAGTAAATACAGCCAGGACAGACTTCTGGCAGCACACAGCCTGCCGGACAATCCTAACGCCAGTGTGAAAGAAGCCTAAAATGTAACTGGTCTAAAAAATTTAGGTCAGAGTTGGTAGATTTTAGGAATACACCGGTATATATATTTACATATACACATCTGTAATGGTCTGTATAAAACAAGCGTAAACTCAAAGCCCCTTCACCTCCATACACCTAACATTGTTGTTTATAGATTCCACTATTTTCCCCAGGATCCAACAACCATAAAATGTGCATTAAGGATGCCGGACATATTCTGGGGTCCTTTGTACCATAGATAAGAGGCATCAGTGTTGTCTGGCAGCCGCTCTCCCTCCTGCCTACATAGGAATTCAAATGGATGCTCTACTGAACCACACAAGCAAGTGGATGGGAGGTCGGAGGACATCATTCCTGGATGTGAGGTCTTTTGGTTGATGATTACAGTTCCTCGTGTGTATGGCAGGCATCAGAGACTGGAGGCGCAAAAGCGAGGTTCTTCAGTGCAGCATCTCACCCTGTCCAGATCTTTACTACCTCCTTATTGGAAATAAAAGGAAGAAAGACAATTTTGAACTATTCATACAAATGTGAATTATCTTTGCTTCACATTGTACTGGGATCGTGTAACTCATTATTACATACATGTGTGTTTGTTGCTGGTTCTACTGGAGTCCAGTAAGGGGTATCAGACCAGTCACCGGAACTGGTGGTATCACTTCTTAGATAGCAGGTAACAGATGTGTGGCGCAGAGGGAGAAAACCCTTCCACTAGGGAGAGGGAGGAGTGGTGACCCCTAGCTCACCTAGCACTGGCACCTGGCTGCTCTGACCAGTGGCGTACACACAATCCATGGGGCCCCGGTGCGAAACTGATCCATGGGCCCCCCGCCATCTGGGGCCCCCTACTTTAACAAACTCAATGCAGCCAATAACCCCCTCCCACTTTAACAAAATCAATGCAGCCAATACAACCCATCACCCCCGCCCCGTCTGCAGGGGCCCCCTTCTTTACCAAACTCAATGCAGCCAATAACCCCCCACTTTAACAAACTCAATGCAGCCAATAAACCCCCCACTTTAACAAACTCAGTGCAGCCAATAACCAGCCCCCTACTTTAACAGACTCAATGCAGCCACATTAGCCAATACACTAAACCCCCTCCATGCCAGGGCCCCCACTGTCTCCAAGTCTCCAACTCAGTGCGGCTTTTTCTTACTTACCGGCGCTGCTCAGCCTCTAGGGAAGTGAACTGCTCTCTCTCCCGTCCGGGTCCCGTCTGCTGCGTGAGTTCAGGCGCGCGCATGTTCCCGCGAGACCTGCCACAGGAGTTCACAGGTCTCGCGGGATTGACGCCGTGCTCGCTCCTGCCCGGGCCCGGCGCTGACAGCAAGTCTCGCTTCCAAACAACTTTTAGTGCAGCCGGAGGGGCCAGGCGTCCGCAGCCGGCCGGGCCCCTGGAGTGCCGGGCCCGGTCGCAGCTGCGACCCTGCGACCCTATATGTACGCCACTGGCTCTGACGTCCCTAGACGGGCTACTAACCTGTACGCCGATCACGTGCCTCATCCCTAGCTTACCTGAAATAAGCCCTAGGTAGTGAGTAGGGCGGTGGGAGCTCTAGTCCTCACCACAGATGTAACGCCCCAGAGTGGCATTACCACTTCTTCACCCCGCGATTGTCTCTAATGGGCCAACAAAACGTCATCTTATGTATTTTGTTCAGGTCCTATACACTGTGCATTTCTAATGTTTGTAACTGTTATGTTTATATGTAATGTGCCTGGTTCATCAGCAGGTGGCAGCAAATATGGCAGACATGCAGTTAGATAGAATCGAACCTTCCATTCCATTCTAACCTCCCTCTGTGGAGAAGTGAGCTAGTCCCATTTCCTGGAGGAAGGATGGGGGATCAGTTTTAGTTAGTCTAGCTTACCCCTTGCTAGGGAAGGATGGTGTGCTGGGCACGTCTCTGCTGGATGTGCCCAGGCCAAGCCAAGCCAGCCAGAGCACTGTCAGCTCTGCTGGATGTGGAGGCCACAGCTTAGAACCTCAGGAGCCAGGAGGAGAGTTTCCTGGCATAATTAAGAGACAGACTACAAAGAGAGAAGTTGCAGCATAAAGAAGAAGTTAAGTTATACAGCAAGCCTGTCAGCACAGCAGAGCCAGAGAGCAACAGATGTAGCAGAGTTGAGTTTGCTTGCCAGAGTTTTAATGCTAAAGCCTGCTGGGACCAAGGCAAAGTTGGAAGATTGTGTCTGATGAAAGTTTATCAAAATAAAGCTGCTATTCAACTTCATCACAAGGTCTGGACTCAATTATTTCTTCAAATTCCTCAACTGTTCCCCCTATTTGTCTGCTTCGGAGCCAACGCCTAGGGTCCAGCCATATCCAGTTAGGAGCACCGTGACACTAACATACACTCGAAGGGACATTTTAGGCTACCCTATACCATTCGGCCATTCCTACACCTGGGTATTAACCCTCTAATAGGGCCCCAGGGGCCAGCCCGCTGCACTGACACCTAGGGTAACAACAGGAAAGGTCAAACACACATATTTGCTCTAAGCGACGAGCATCGCGGTGAAACATGTCGGGTGGAGGAGTGTTAGGCGCAGCATTTTAGGCAGGAATGGAGGGCTAATATGGCCCATGAATGTGTGTGACCACCACTGTTTGTTTAGGGGCAGATATCTTAGGCCTGTGAGACACCTAACAGAGACATAGCTCTCAGGGACAGGAATTAAGTGTAGTGTGCTGGTACTGAGCCGCAGTTCCTACACAACGGAACTGAGTAGTGCTCTTGGTCTGAATGGGAATCGACTGTATGTGATTTTCACCAATCACACAATCCTATTACCATTGGCAATAAGTGCCACGAGTTTATGCGAGATTGAGTGCGATACTTACCAATTCTAGTGTCATTGGTAGTATAGACACCATTAAGAGTGTGAATGAGAAATAAATTCCACTCCTAACTGTACCACAGAGTGGCCAGCAGAGACTTACTAATAGTTGTGTCAGCTCAAATAAAATTAATAACATTGCCAGCGCTCTCAGAAAGATAACACTCAATGGTAGCACCTAGGTTGCACCTAATTGTGCACCCATGAACTCCTAGTTTTGCACAGCAGTACCACACATGCAAACCTAGTCCAGATATCCTTAGGTTTGTGACAGGCCCTGCGCCCATGGAATAAACAAATGGTCTATGTAGTGTGAGGTGGCACCAATTGCAAGTGAGGAACCGTCACCCCTCCTCATTCCTGATAGTTTTAACCTATCCCTGTAGGTCTTGTGATTTTAGATTTGTAACAATAAAGATATTTAGTTTAGGACCCCTACAGGGATCTTTGTCGGTCCACTAACCGAATTGAGTATTTGACAAACACACAGAACACCACAAACAATCCCCGAAGGGAGAAAACAAACAGGAGACAACTCCACGGCAACAGTTGTCCATCTGAGGTCAGAATAGAAGATCTGGAAAGAAGGTCTATATCTGGCAACAAGGGAAGTAGAAAGGGAGAATATATAGTAGCTGGAAGTGGCTGACAGAGAACAGCCGAAAGGAAAAGCTACAGATTCCTAAATGGGACAAAAGGATCGCAAACCTAAGCATGAAAACCTGGACCAGAATCCATTCTCACCACTAGGTCATGGAGCGATCTCTTGAGAAGCCGAGCACGTAGCCACCTGCTGCGACCTTCTGACCCCAGGCACAACAGCGATAGGTCGTGACACCCTTGTGACAGGTAGTCCACCATGTATTTCTGATTAGGTTTCACATTCTAACAGAAGAGAAGTTAAAACTGAAAGGAAGTCACGTGTGTAGCCGGTATTTTACGCGTGTCACATTAAAACATGGTTTCCTGTCAATGATGCAATTAAAATTATTGAAAAACTTTTTTTTATGTCTTCAGTAATTAAATCCTTAAATGTGTGTTCCCAGCATTACACCATAGGAAAGGTGATACATTTATTCTAGAAATACCACTTTATTCTAGAAATACCACTAAAGGGGTCCTCCAGGATTTTCATATTGATGGCCTATCCTCAAGCTAGGTGATCAATATTAAATCGGAAGGGGTCCGATTCCGAGCACCCGCACCGAACAGCTGTATGAAGTGGCCGTGGTGTTCTGTGGCCTCTTCCTAGGCCAGTGACGTCACATTCATTAGTCACGTTGCCTAGCCGCAGCTCAATCCCATTCAAGTGAATGCACTTGAGCTGCAATATCAAACACAGCCATTATCTAATGGACAGTGCTGTGCTTGGTAAGCTGTGAGGAGGCCTTGGAATGCCGGTGAGCATAACTGCTTCCTCAAACAGCTGACCGCTGAGGGTGTCGGGAGTTGGAACTCCACCGATCTCATATTGATGACCTATCCTGAGAATAGGCCATCAATATAAAAACCCAAAGAAACCCTTTAAAGGGACTGTCACCTCAAAAATCAGTTTCAAAGTAAGTATACCGTCATGTTGGGTAGGTGCCCCAAAACATAACCATACCTTTATTGTGACAATTCAGTCCTCTAGTCCAGCAAATTTGCACTTTGGGCATCATTGTTATATGCTCTGAAATCTCAGTGGACCTATCTCTTATGGACAGAGGAGTTGTAGAGCGATGGCTGGGCTTGCCAACATATTTATTATCTCTACACATTAGATGGTGAATACTCCCCACACCCTAGTAAGGGCTCACAAAACAAAGCAAAGTACAAAGATACAAACACATTGGTTAGCAGTAACCAGAAAGAGGTCAACCCTTTTAATAAAAATCTCACCCAGAGTGCTCTGGACCTTAGACTGGGCTGCAGCTTCACCTTCCAACAAGACAATGACCCTAAGCACACAGCCAAGATAGCACAGGAGCAGTTTAGGGACAACTGTGAATGTCCTTGAGTGGTCAAGCCAGAGCCCTGACTGGACCCAATCAAACATCTCTGGAGAGATCCGAAAATGGCTGTCCACCGATGGCCCCAATCCAACCTGACAGAGCTTGAGAGGATCTGTAGAGAAGAATGGCAGAAAATCCCCAAATCCAGATGTACAAAGAATACCCAAGAAGACTGGAGGCTGTAATCGCTGCCAAAGAGGCTTCAACTAAGTCCTGAGTAAAGAGGCTGAAGACTTATGTCAATACGAGTTTTTGCTTTTGCTTTTCAATAAATTAGCAAACATTTCTAACATTCTGTTTTCACTTTGGGCCAGATTTATCATTACACTTACATCTTACTCCACTTTTACATCTGCCCAAAGTCACTTTTGGCTCAGTCAGATTTATTAATGGTCCTTTAATACTGTGATAAATGTGGTTTGACGGTAGCAGTTTATCCTTCAGTAAGCGGCTTTACAAAAGTCCACGTTTTACAAAAAGTCGCATGTTCTATTAAAAGTCGCATAAGATAAGCATGGCCCCTCTGGAGTGAAATTTGCGAATTTTTTTGTGACTTTTTGCGACTTTAAATGGTCGCGATAGTAAATCTGTGTAGAGATTCATTTACATAAGAAAACACGCCCACTTTCACAAAACTGGAGTGCTAAGTGCAGAGCTTGAAAAGTCGCAAAAATGCGCCATTTTACCGATTGCGCATTTTCTTGCGACTTTTCACTCCATTAAAGTGACTTTAGCTAATGATAAATCTGGTCCTTTGTCTTTATGGGGTATTGAGTGCAGAAAAATGGAGAAAACTTGATTATTTTTTATTTTAACACAAGGCTGCAACATGACAAAATGTGAAAAAGTGAAAGGGTCTGAAGACTTTCCGAATGTACTACTACACAAGACATTCTAAATACTGAAGCTACTACAGGGATCATTATAACTACTGGGACCACTATAAGGGTGCCTTACAGAGGGGCCTTGTTACTGTTGGGGGAACTATACTACTTCTACTAGGGGCCGCATAATTAATACTGCATACATTCTCGCTATTGGGGGTATTGTAGGGGCACTATTACTATTGAGGGCAGTCTGGGTGCACTATTACTATGGGGGGACTATCTGGCACTGTTTTTTCTTCAGTATAGCATTTGCAGGCATGGGGGAGCACAGTAGGTACAGTATTGGCGGGTTGCAGCAGGATAACAATGTTGGGGCATCAGAAGGGGTAGGATGAGGAAAAAGTGAGGTATCTAAGATGTTTCTGTGCCAAACTTTGCTAAGACAAGATGCAGCTGAACGAAGTCGTCATGGTGGCCTGGTCCGAATGGAGAAGATGAGGAAAGAGAGCATCTAAATCAGAGGAGACCTCAGGTATGGATATAACAGGTATGTATTGCTGTATTAACCTGTATGTTTTGTAGCACTGTATATAATGCCCATCCACCTATGTTTTCAACAGTAGGGCTGTGAGGGGTTGGATTGAAAATTTGGCATTTGGCATAGGGGAGGGGGTGGTAAGGTGCCATTTAAATGTTTGCCTCAGGTAGCAGAAAGGCTGGGTGCACCCCTGACAAAAGGTGGGATATATTAGGCACCAAGAGAACAGTCAGTACAGAAATTCATGTGTTGGAAGCAGGAATAATGGGTAAGGATCTGAGTTATTTAGTTGAACTTGATGGACTTATGTCTTTTTTCAACCACATTAACTATGTAACTATGTAATTTTGAAAGGACCAAGTAGTGATAGATGACTTGGTCACAGCATCTCCAAAATGGTGGGTCTTGTGGGGTGTTTCTGGTATGCGGTGGTGGGTACCTATTGTAAAAGTGATTCAGCAAAGGAGAAATGGTGAATGGGTGACAAGGTCAAGGTGGCAGACGCTTATTGATGAGGAGTGAAGGCCAATCTATCTTATCCTACAGAAAAGCTATCGGAGCTCAAATTGCTGAAAAAGTTGATAGTGGCCACCTTCAGAGGTCTTGAGGAGTCCATGCCTTGACAAGTCAGAGCTGTTTTGATGTCATGAGGTGAACCTACAAAATATTAACGTACATACTGTAGGAGATGTCTCATGGAGCGCTGGCATCCATGTATGCATATTTAGTGAATGAGCTGATGGGAGAAAGTCACTGCTATTTTCTTCTGGCAGTGGCTTCTCTCTACAAGAGAAAATGGATTGAGTAGTTGAAATCCGACATGCCCCATCCTAATCTCCCATAAATCATCCATTAGGGAGAGTTGAGCGGTGTTATACTAGTGATGAGCAAGTTTCTTAAAACTCGATTCAGGTCAGATTTGGCAGAATCGACCATCCAATTAATTTCGAGACTGAATTAAATCTACCCAAACTGAAAGCGCTCTTATTGCCTCGAGAATCTCTCTCTTCTCTTTCCTTGATCCTACCAATTAAAATCACACAAAATCAGCACTTATCCTTATCTCCCAAAGATCAAATGGATCAGGCAGTTGAAATCCAACATCAGTTGTTAGGGGAATGCTGAGATGCTCCATACTAGTGACGAGCTAATTTCCAAAAATTTGACTGCTAATTCGACCATCTCTTCAATTTGGGTCCAAATAAATTCTACCTGAATTGAAAGTGCTATTATTACTTTCTCCGGAAACAAATTGCGCAAAACTCAATACATTTTTCAAAAACATTCGAATCAAATTTCGGCACGTTACAATTGATTGGCCCATCTCTACTCCATACACAGGTGGGCTTTGGCCGACATAGATCTAATGCACATGGCCAGCTTTGAGCAGGTGGTTTTCAATGCTACGGTCAATCGGTGCATATAGAAATGTATCTTCTATGGGTGCCTTCACACGCAGCAGATTTCCACGCATAAATTTCTACGATGGAAAATCAGAAGTCATCGGAATGTCTTCAAAAAGAGGCACTAGATCACTGTAGGAAGTGGACCAGACGTAAATATTCTCCAAACTGGAGGCTTTCCTTATAGATTTGTGCTATTAATAGGCACAACGCTATTGAAGACTTGTAGAAATCAATATCCGAACGCCAGGTATGCTGCCGCAGGTAAGATACCTTGTTGGAGAGGCCCAATGTCTCAAAGAAATCAATATATCGGAAAGGGTAACTGCTTGGAGCAAAAACACCGGCATCGAACAGATGGATAACAGATTAATCTTCTTTATTGGTAAGATGTCAGCATAACAGAAACAACGCATTTCGGGATGCTCCAGTCCCCTTTATCAGGTTAAGACTTACTGGTTATGGAACCATGAGGTTTAAATACATATAAAAACCGCCAGAAAAGCGCACCTGGGGCCGTCCTTAAAGACAAGACACTCCCAGGTGCTCTCTCCGTGGGCACAACAATACACACATTTATTATTATCACGTGACCATGCCATGTGTGATTACGCATCCCAACCACCATCCCTGGCATCTGTACATCCGAGTACAGGGATGGCCAACCTGAGGCTCTCCAGCTGTTGTAAAACTACAACTCCCAGCATGCCCAGGCTGCCTACAGCTATCAGCCTACAGCAAGGCATGGTGGGAGTTGTAGTTTTAGAACAGCTGGAGAGCCGCAGGTTGGCCATCCCTGTAGTAACAGGTCACCTGACCGCACACCATGCGATCACGTGACCGCCGCCCGCTCGTAGCTGTACCAATTTTTCCTTCTCTAATAAATAGCTTTTCATATCGTACTTACGGCTAAACAGCTGATTGCGTTTACATTTGAGTGACAGCTAGTTTTATGTTATAATAAATGTGTGTATTGTTGCGCTCCCAGGAAAGGCATCTATGGGGGTGTGTCTTGTCTTTAAGGACGGCCCGCTTTTCTGGTGGTTTTTAAACCTGATGGTTCCATAATGTAACCAGTAAGCCTCAACCTGATGAAGGTGACTGAGTATCCCTGAAGCAGCGTTGTTTCTGTTATTCTGACATCTTACCAATAAAGAAGATTCATCTTTATCCATCCGTTCTATGCCAGTGTTTCTTGCGCCTAGCAGTTACCTTTTCCGAGGCACTGGAATGGGATTTGCAGAAATGCGTGTGCTTGCCGCCTTCAGATACATGGCACGGATTTTCTGCAGCGCTATCTGCTGTGTGTAGAGGCCCTGTTAGAAATGTCACTCTGCGAAGAGTTAAGCATTCGTTACCCTGCGTATAAATATGTCAGTGTATGCACGTGTGTCACCAGAGGAGGGGTGCCATCAGGTATATATCTGTCCGTCCCTCCGGTGTATCTGAGCTGTGATTCCATGATAACATCTGTAATTCTGTGATGGCTGATCAGTCTGTGTAATGTTCCATTAACTCCATACATAAAGCGAAGCCTGCGGCCATGCATTACAGGAAGGGATTGAAAGTGACTTCTGAGGGAAGGAGGATGGGGGGCGGTAAGTGTCACTCTAGCCGAGGCGCTGTGTATCTTGAAGGATAGGTTGGGGGTGAGCTGCGTGGGTGCACGGTTGCTAATTACAGCAGTTTCTGCTCTGTCTGTGCTTTCCTCAGACCTGTCAGAACGCCGCTGCTTCCAAGTTCCTGAAATCTCCCAATTACCCAGTGAAGAGAGAATAATGATCGCTCAGAGCAGAGCGGAAACCAAGCAGAACCCATCCAGGGAGAGAACAGAAGCGAAGCACTGGTATCACATAGACCGTGCCAGTGCCCCGCGCTCTCCGGGAGGTGAGGACATCCTACTCACACACACACTAATGGGGAGACCAATCGTTTCCTCCAGGTGGCCTCACCAGAACGCTATCATGCCTTCCCAGCGGCCCAATTATTATGTTCTAATGTGTCCCACGCCTGCGAGTGTAGAGACTAAACCCTTCTGTGATAGCGAGGCCTGCGCACAATAAACACACTTAATTAATAAGGTCATTTCTATCTCTGTACAATGCAAACATGTCATGCCGTGAAATCATCCGTGTGATGCGACTTTAAACATACCAACAGGTATGTGACATGCCTACTGTCGGGGACTTTATTTCCAGGCAGCAAGAAAAATCTAATATATAAAGCTGAGTGTATGTGCAGCGGTCTATTGCCAGCGCCTGGGGATCCCTTGTCCCTTAAGGGTATTTACGATTATATGTCCCTCTGTTAAAGCAAGTAGTTGTGACGCCAGTGGCAGTTAAGCAACAGGGACATGGAGTCCCCTTTGTAGATGGTATTGGTGGAACCCAGGGTAAGAATGCCAGAGTGGTTTAGAGTGGCAAACAGTATCTCCGTAGATGTTATAGACGCGTGTCACGGTGCTCGCACCTGGATATCCTTGGATCCCAGACGTGGTGTAGTCCGAAGCAAGTGCAAGAAGGGGTTGTTGAACTTGGTTGATGAATATGCAGAATAAATGGAGTCTAGTGTCCAGAGTAACATAGTAACATAGTATATAAGACCGAAAAAGACATTTGTCCATCCAGTTCGGCCTGTTTCCTACAAGTTGATCCAGAGGAAGGCAAAACCCCTGTGAGGCAGAAGCCAATTTTCCTCACTTAAGGGAAAAAAATTCCTTCCCGACTCCAATCAGGCAATCAGAATAACTCCCTGGATCAACGACCCTCTCTAGTAGCTATAGCCTGTAATATTATTACACTCCAGAAATAAATCCAGTCCCCTCTTGAATTCCTTTATTGTACTCACCATCACCACCTCCTCAGGCAGAGAGTTCCATAGTCTCACTGCTCTTACAGTGAAGAATACTTTTCTATGTTTGTGTACAAACCTTCTTTCCTCCAGACGCAGAGGATGTCCCCTTGTCACAGTCACAGTCCTGGGGATAAATAGATGATGGGACAGATCTCTGTACTGACCCCTGATATATTTATACATAGTTATTAGATCTCCCTCAGTCGTCTTTTTTCTAAAGTGAATAACCCTAATTTTGATAACCTTTCAGGGTACTGTAGATCCCTCATTCCAGTTATTACTTTAGTTGCCCTCCTCTGAACCCTCTCCAGCTCTGCTATGTCTGCCTTGTACACAGGAGCCCAGAACTGTACACTGTACTCCATGTGTGGTCTGACTAGTGATTTGTAAAGTGGTAGTACTATGTTCTCATCACGGGCGTCTATGCCCCTTTTGATGCAACCCATTATCTTATTGGCCTTGGCAGTAGCTGCCTGACACTGGTTTTTGCAGCTTAATTTGCTGTTTATTAAAATTCCTAGATCCTTTTCCATGTCAGTGTTACCGAGTGTTTTACCATTTAATATGTACGGGTGACTTGCATTATTCCTTCCCATGTGCATAACTTTACATTTGTCAGTGTTAAACCTCATCTGCCATTTTTCTGCCCAAGCCTCCAATCTATTCAGATCCCTCTGTAGCAGAAAACTGTCCTCTTCAGTGTTAATTACTTTACACAGTTTAGTGTCATCTGCAAAAATAGATATTTTACTGTGCAGGCCTTCTACAAGATCATTAATAAATATATTGAAGAGAATAGGGCCCAATACTGACCCCTGAGGTACCCCACTAGTTACAGTGACCCAATCTGAGTATCTACCGTTAATAACCACCCTCTGTTTTCTGTCACTCAGCCAGTTACTTACCCACATACAGACATTTTCTCCCAGTCCGAGCATCCTCATTTTATATACTAACCTTTTATGAGGTACGGTGTCAAATGCTTTGGAGAAGTCCAGATATACGACATCCATTGATTCGCCTCTGTCAAGTCTAGAACTTACCTCCTCATAGAAGCTGATTAAATTTGTTTGGCATGTCCGATCCCTCATGAAGCCATGCTGATATGGCGTTATTTGCTTATTTTCATTGAGATACTCCAAAATAGCATCTCTTAGAAACCCTTCAAACAGTTTACCAACAATAGATGTTAAGCTTACCGGCCTATAATTTCCAGGCTCTGTTTTTGGACCCTTTTTGAATATTGGCACCACATTTGCTATGCGCCAATCCTGTGGAACATTCCCTGTTATTATAGAGTCCGTAAATATCAGAAATAATGGTCTGGCTATGACATCACTTAATTCCCTTAGGATACGGGGGTGTATGCCATCCGGTCCTGGCGATTTGTCTATTTTAATCTTTTAAGTCGCTGTTGTACTTCTTCCTGGGTCAGACAGGGCACTTTTAATGGGGATTTACTTTTACATTCTGCATTTCATCTGACAGTTTATTTTCCTCAGTGAATATAGTGGAGAAAAAAATATTTAATAGTTTTGCTTTATCCTCGTCGCTCTCTGCAACACCCCTAGTGTCCAGAGTAGTAATGTTGAACATGGCTTTACTTGGCATAAACAGTAATCCAAACAATTTCCAAACTTTATCTTGGTCATCAGCAGGTATTGGCTTATTCTGGCAGGCAAACACTTCTGCAACAATCTCAGCTCATCTATGCAGTAGCTCTCTCAGCTCTGCTAGGCTGGCTGGGTAAATAGGAACTTTTCCTCTTCTGCTGGAAAATTAGCTGCCTGTAGTTTGTCTCTTACTTTAATCCTAGGAATCTTTCTTCCTGGCATCAAGCTATCTTAGCTTGGGAGGCAATGAAAGCCCAGGAGGGGACAAGCAACCATGAAGAACTTGCAGACAGGGCCTGTGGGCCTAGAAGAGCAGGCAGTGCTCTGCTAGCCAACACACAACCTTTCCCCAGGAGGGGTAGGCTAGACTGACTTGACTAACTAAACTCCTCCCTCTCTAAAGAGGGCTTGAAAGGAACTAGAAGGTTCCTCTCCAGAGAAACTATCTCTGCACAGATTTGCTGCCACCTGCTGGTGATCCAGGCATATAACATGTAAACAACAGTTTATAAGGAGATACATACACACACTGTAGGATATGGTAATAAATACATATATGATGACACAGGATCACACAATACAGATAGTGGGAGTACAAAAGAGGTGGTAATGGAACTCTGGGTCATTACATATGTGCAGCTCCTGGACACCAGAGGGAGGATGTGCGTGACCGTACTAGTGATGAGGTGCCAAGGTTAAGTTGTCCCTTGGGGCCGGCGTGCAGTGGATGGGAAGACAGCACAAAATCCTCCGAGGACTCTCGGTTGCAGGGAACACCAGCCAGATGTTGGTTGAGGTGCCCTTGATGGTACTTGGTGTTTAGTGTGCTTTGGTGGCTGGGCCCCTGTGTTTGTGACGCCAGCACTGCTAGGTGCAAATGATGAGTGTAGTAGTAGAAATGATGAGGAGTCAGTAGTTATCAAACAGTTGAACATTTACTAAATCACTTGTCTTCAGGCAGTCAATACAGATAGTTCATTCAGTATGGCATAGGTAATGACTCAGAAATAGGCTCAGTTGTATTCCTTTTATCAGGTTTAGGCAATTGTCAGTTGAGGAGTTCCCTTTAAGATTGACACTTTACAGGCAAGACTTCTGTAATTATTCTAAGTCTAAACTATAGCGCTCTGGTACTAAATATGCTGGTTTCTACTTATCTTGAGCTATCCAATAAGGGCGATCTCCCTCGTGGCAGGCATCAGTCTTCTGCTTCATTATTTGCAGGATGCTCTCCTATAAAGGTTTAGGGTTTTCACTATGACCAGGAAGGCTTAAATAGTGAAGAAAGATAATTCTGGCCACTAAATTATCCATACGTGTCCCGGCACTTCTAGAGTTGCTCTCAGGCACTTGTGCTGGTAAAGTCCATAGGCTGGGTTCAGCTCCAATCAGGGGGTACCTAGAAGTGACTGGGCCCCAAAGCAAATTTTTGTATGGGCCCCCCAACTCCCTCCTCCTGTGTAAACCCCACTCCTTTGGCTAGACACTGATCTAGACCAGACTAGGCTGCCACACCATCCTTTTCCTATATAATACATATATATATATAGATGCGAGAAACGGACGGCAGCACTCCACACCATGCCGAGCTAGCACACGCACATCGCGAGATTAAGGAGCTCTAGCTTCTTGATGTCGGGAAGCAAGGAGGAGATTCGGAGGATGGGGGCAGTGCTGGGCTCCTTTGCTGGACTTCTCTCTAAGCAGGACTCATCTAAGGTTAATTTGCATATCTTTAAAATCCTTTTTGGCACATGGGGACTGGGTATTGCGGATGTGCTAGCGGTGATCTAGCAGCCCATGTCCTCATCTCTGTACCCAAAATCCAGTGTTAATAGTAAAGACTTCTTTATATAAAACATTGGGAAGGGGGTAATACTGTCTATCGCTACATGGCAGCCTCCCTATCTGCCCGCTGTTCCGCCATGTACTAGTGCTTATTGTGGCACACTCTCTGCATATATGAGTAACAAAACAAGCAGTAGTAGATGGCAGAACAGCAAGCAGAGGGGCTCAAACAAGGGCTGGGGTGGGGCGGGCATAGACAAGGGGCGGGGCGCGCAGACAAAGGCCAGGGGATGCAGATGCAGATAAGGACCAGGGGCTGCACTGAAAGGACCAGGGTGGCACACACAGGGGCCAAGGGAGCACAGACAAGGGTCAAGGAGGTGCACACAGGGGAGCAGACAAAGGCCAAGGGGGCACAGATAAGGGCCAGGGGAGCAGACAAGGGTCATGGAGGGGACATAAATAAGGGCCAGGGCCCAGGGGCGCAGACAGGGGCCAGGGGGGCACAGGCCAGGGCACAGAGACAAGGTCCAGGGGGCGCATACAAGGGCCAGGGGTATTTATCAGACTGGTGTGAGTCTGGTACACTCTATGAGGGAGAGGTCAAGGAGAAAGGGAACTGCAGTTGTGGAGAATGATGGAGCCCAGCACAGAAGGGTCACACAGGAGTCGGGAGGACTCCACTAGGACATAGTAATGGCACACATAAGGACAAGCAGTGAGGAGCAGGAAGGGTTAACTTCAGAGGCTGCCATGCCTGTGTTATCAGTACAAGGTCAGTGTATGCAGCAGCTCTGTATAGATAAGAATCTGTACGGAACACTATGGAACCTAAGGTTTTACCGGGACACTTCTTCACATGAATATTTATTGATTTCTCTGACAAGCAGTTTCTTCTCTAGCAAGGAGGCTTTGATCACTGTGGGAGAGGCACAGACAGGGGTCAGGGGCTTTGCTGACAAGGGGGCACACAGGCAGTGGGCACAGACATACCTGAAAAGCCTGCAATAGTGCAATGTGCTCCTCTTGCCTGCCGCATGTTCCTCCTGCCTGCTGTTCCTCCTGGAACTTGGTGGGCGGGGCTAATTACAACGGGAACAAATCGGCTTGATTCCTGCACTGTGCCTGGCTGGCAGTAAGATGCATGGGAGAGAGGGTGGGAGAAGGGACAGGCGCAATGCCTGTATGTGAAGGGGCCTGGCTGAAAACGTATTAAATAATCAAGAAACTTGACACTCTGCCAGGCGCCGGGCCCCTTGTCAGCCCGGGCCCCGAAGCAGCTGCTTCCCCTGCTTCCCTGGTAGTTACGCCACTGGCTCCAATCCTCACTAGGATTACTGCATATTTATACATAGACTCACTGTCTGGTACTTGGTTGCTGTATTTGTCTTCTCCAGGCTTGATCAGGGCTCAGAGGAAAGGAGAACAGCTACATGTTGGTTTAGGCCTGTTTCTCTCCTCCATCCACACTCCTCTCCTCTGAAATACTAACTCATTCCTACTTTCTGCTCTAACACACCGCAAGCTATATAAATGAGTGGCGCCAGCACCACCTAGGGCGAATGGGTGAAATGATATTGCCAGCCTGATAAATAGGAAATACCATACATTCAGTACATTAAATAATTAAACAGATTTAAAGTGTCCCTTTCACACAAATGTTTGACGCTGCATATGTATGTGTGTGTATGTCCACTGAAGGAATCTACACTGTCGCATTTGGGCAATTCCATTTGTGAAGGAATCACTATTTAAATATGTGCTTCCACATTTGTCGGTAAATAAGTCTGCTACTAAAGTATATACTATATGCATTTTGGCATTGTGTGACAAAGCATATACGAGACTGTACATTTAAGAAAAATACTTATATTTTTTGCTTCTGTTACATTGTGTAGATAGTCCATAACATGTTGTGACGGAATCACTTTTCATGGACACAAAGTGATGAGCTTGTTTAAAAAATGATAAATCTCTGTGAATATAAAATAAAAAAGTAATGTTTCTGTGATATATTTTATACATTACTGAGTATATAGCCTAGTGGCAGATATAATTTTTCTCACTTTGTTATACAACACAACTTACCATCGATTTCAGCACTGTGACGGAATCACTAGTTGTCCTTCACAGCATAATGAAAGATTTTATTCAACTTAAGTTTTTTTAATGAACATTTAAAAGATAATGATTTTCTTTTATACAAGCAGCACTCATTCTGCATTAACGGAATTTGCAAATACATATTTCATTCTGGTATTTGTATAACATTATGTTCATCAACACAGTGCCCCGTTCCTTCAAAATGGGAACTCCACAGCAGCCCACCCCCTTAACTTTGACCTTTAAAAAAGCCTTCCCCTTTAACAGTGAGTATTACAGCACACCACGCCCTTGACAGTGACCTGCACAGGGGCCCACCCCCTTAACAGTGGCCTTTACAGCAATTTGCCCCTTAACACTGACCTCCATAGCATACCATCTCCTTAACTGTGAGCTCCACAGCAGCCTGCCAGAGGTCCAGTTTTAGGCCAGACAGTCTGGCTTTCAGACTCCCTGTCCTCCGTCTGGCGCAGGACCTGGATGGACACAGGGATGCCCTTTTGAACAGCTTACTCTCACAGACAGCAACACTGTGCTGTCTGAGCGTGAGCTGCAGGGAGAAAATCACCCTCCCATCCCTGCAGCTGACAGAAGTTGATTTTTAACTTAATTTTTTCAATCCCTGTTTGCTGCGGAGTGGAAGGGGACGTGATCTAATCAAAGGGGCGTGGAAGTTGGTCCTTTGAGGGTGGACACATTGTGGCAGGGGACGTATCTGGGCTCCTTCCTGCAAGAGCTATGCCCCTCTGGGCACCTTACTGGCTCATTTTCACACCAAAAAAAATGGATTTTCGGAGGATAAAAACATCTATTGCTGGAACAAAGGCACATCTAGAAATAAGGTACTAAGTGCTATTAAGCCATGGCTTTACTTCAATAGCGATTATCCTGGGGACAGATTTTTATTTAAAGCTGACCTACAGCAGTGAAGAAACATGGCTGGGTTGTTATGGAAACCTGCTGTAAAACTGTATGTGTGGAGGCTAACTGCCTGCGAGCATCTATTGGCTGATAAGGGTCATGTGACCAGGCTTCTATTGGCTAATGCATTTTTTGGAAATATCTCAGGAACGGTATGTCCTAGATAGCTTAGACCCAGTCTAAAACCTTCCCAGACACCTGTTGTACCTGTGTGCCAAATTTCGTGATTGTAAATGCAACAGTGCAGATTCCTTTAGCGGACATACATACATAAACTCAGCTTTATATATTAGATCAAATAGGCTTATGGACATTTAGGTGATTTCGTCACAGTGCCATAACTGTCCTAATAATGTGTTAAAATTTGTAACTTTTTACAGTAATAATCCTGGTAAAGGTTGTGCTTTGCACACAACTTTTTACTGACCTGTATAAAATACTGACCTGTATAGCAAGTAAAATCTCGGTTATCGTGACGGAATCACATGCTCATGCACACCATCTTTAAAGGGAACCTGTCACCAGGAAATTCACTGATAAAGCAGGCACACTGCATTGTAGGGCTCACTCTGCTGAATATAATGACACCTTTTACTTGGTGATCTGTTGCTTTATTGTGGAGAAATAGTACTTTTAATCCAAATGCTAATGAGCTGATTGGAGTCCAGTAGTTGATATGAGTCCAGCGTTTTTTCTATTTAGAGCTATAGCCCCTCCCCTATTCACTTCTTCAGTTGTAAAAGGGGCGTGGTTTATTACATCATTCATTCATTTTAATAACTGGAGGGAAAATGAATAACAGGGAATGCTTAGGTAAAAAAAGGGGGAGGAATATATTATTGAAGTTAGTAATTATAATAAGGGCTAGTTTATTCATGGAGTGATAAACACATGATGGCTGATAAGGGACATGTCGCCGTGGGTATGGCAGTTAGGCTTTAAAGTGAAAGGCAGCAAGGCTTGTATTGGCTATAATGCAGGTCATTTTTTAAACCACGCCCTTTTACAACTGAAGAAGTAAATAGGGGAGGGCTACAGCTCTGAATAGAAAAAATGCTGGACTCATATCAACTACTGGACTCATATCAGCTCATTAGCATATGGATTAAAAGTAATATTTCTCCACAATAAAGCAACAGATCACCAAGTGAAAGGTATAATTATATTCAGCAGGGTGAGTCCTACAAGGCAGCATGCCTGCTTTATCAGTGAATTTCCTGGTGACAGGTTCTCTTTAAACAGCTAGTGGTTAGCTTGTAAACATGGTGGAAAGGCTCTATCTATTAATATCAAATCTCTAATGCATGCTACAAGTGACTGCACTTACCAAACAAATGTCAAAACGACCTGGCTTACTTGATGGTATCACAAACTTGACAAAGAACGCACCATCTGTACAAGCAAATCGGCCATCTTGGTTTACAATGTTGCTACATCAAGGCGTCTTTTTTAAAAGTTAAAAACAATATTTCCTTGAACTTTAGACTGTGCACATTACTATTCCACACATATTGTGTTTTTAAATACAATTTCATTTTTGTGTGAGGGGTTGACATTTCCATGGAATTGCCCATTTACAAAAGAAATTTGGCACAAAAGTACATCAGGTGTCCGGGAAAGTTTTAGACTGGGTCTCAGCTCTCTAGCATGTACCGTTCCTGAGATATACCCAAAAAGGAATTAGCCAATAGAAGCCTGGTCACATGACCCTTATCAACCAGGCCCTTAGTCTCCACATACACACAGTTTTACTCCAGGTTTTAATAACAACCCAGCCATTTTTCTTCACTGCTGTAAATCAGCTTTAAAAGGGCAGGGCACTGTGGATGACACTGATAAGAGAGCGGAGTGCTATGGAGGTCACAGTTAAGGGTGCAGGTAGGGTGGCCATTCAGGCCACCCTCAAAAGCCTTCCCTCGGGGCGTGGCTAGCCGCTGACCTGCATGGCCGCACGTTAGTGAAGCTCTGACTTTACCTCTCTCGCTGTGCTGCATATCACCCTCTTCAAACCCTCTCACGGTACCCACGGAGCGGGCTTCACCTCAAGAATGACCAGAGGCAAGAAAGCGACTAGGTCCAGAGGCAACCTGGACTTTTACTTTGATAAAGACAAAGACGCTGACGACTCGCACATGGCGAATGGCGCGCTTTCATCAGCCTCACAAACGGCGTCCTCGACGCTGACCGCAGCTGAGAACCTGGACACCACCTCCGACGGGTCCGTCCACAGCCCTTCAGCGCTCCCGTCCCAGCTTACCTGCACCGGTACAAACGGCTCCACACACCAGAGTAGCGGTGAGTCGATTAGTGCCCTTCCTAGCGTGCCACCAGCGTCGCCATCTTTTCCCGCCTCTCGGAGCGCCTCACCCGCCATTGCTAGCGGGACCTGCTCCTTGCCCAACCCCAATGTGCCCCTACTCCCTGCCACGTTGGCGGGCTCACTGGCAGCCATAGAGGCGACGGATGATCCTGCCTCCGGTGCATTAATCAAGCACATGCTGTTGGCCTTTGCTCAATCCTTGTACAAGGACATATCCCAACTATGCGCTCCCCTACAAGCGCAGCTGCAAGAGGTTACAGGGAGAGTTGATCATATCGAGACAAAGATGGGAGAATATGCTGGATCCCATAACCAACTGGTGGACTCCCACTACGAATTGGTGGCAGAAGTTGAGGCTCTGAGAGCCAAGGTCACTGACCTAGAGGACAGGTCCAGACGAAATAACATTAAGTTCAGGGGAATTGCTGAGGATGTCCCACCTGCCGACCTGTCCTCCTACTTGCAGGAGCTGCTGAAAAATTGCTCCCTGCCTCCAAACCGCATGATTTAGTGATTGACCGGGCACACAGAGTGGTCAAACCCAAGGGTGCCCCGGAATCGGCGCCTAGAGATGTGCTTCCTCGCATTCACTTTTTCATATAAAGAGAAAGCAATGGCTGCGGCTCGAGATCTGAAAGCTTTACCACCCCCGTTCTCCCAGATCAAGATGTTCGCGGACTTGTCTGCCACTACGCTTCGTTTGAGACGCCAACTATTTCCCATCACGTCGACCCTACGGGACAGTGGCATCGCTTATAGATGGGGTTTCCCAGTAAAGTTGTTGATTAACAGGAACGGGAAATTCCATGTTGTGTCCTCCGTCACTGAAGGATCCCGTCTGCTACAATCCTGGGGAATTAACCTTCTGGAAGATTATCGCTCACCACCCGCTGAGAGGAAGCGTCACCTGTCTAATGAATGAAAATCTTCCTCTAGACCGCGTTGAGGTTTTGTTGAGGGCATGTATACCTATACTTAGTAACTGAGGTAAACTGTATTTGCCACCTAGGACTTCCTATGGTAGGTTGTTTCCCCACAGGAATACTGGCTTCCAGTCATACTGGTTGCTTATTGTTATTACTTCTCTTGCATATTCGAGATGTTTGGTTTCTACTTGTTTTACACGTTCTGTTCGTTCTTTATGCCTCCACCACCTATTGACGTGTCTCCTCCAGATTCCACGTGTTAGTACATTTGGCCCAGTGTATACCTGGGTAGTTCAAGTGAAGCACATCCAGATCCTCTCTAGTGACCAAGGAAGCTATCCTTTAAGCATCCTCTACATTACCAATGCCGCTTAATCTAACATCACTGAATGTGAAGGGCTTAAACAGCCCATTCAAACGCTCCTCAATGTGGAAAGAGGCCTTAAGCCTGCGATCCGATATCTTTGTGGCTCTGAGACACACCTTGTGCCTTCTGACACCCATAGAGTTCGTCACTCCAAATTTCCGTATATTTATCACGCTCCTTATACTAAGAAACAAAGAGGAGTGCTTCTGGCAATCAGAGATTCTGTGGCGTTTCAGAAGAGAGAGGTTGTTACAGACCCAGGGGGACGCTTCATTATTCTTGTATGTGAGGTTAACAATGTACTGTATACGATTGTTGCACTCTATGCCCCGCATAAACATCAGCTGTCCTTCTTTAATAAACTGCTGAAGAGAGTAGATAAAATTAAACAGGGCCACCTGATTTTATGTGGGGATTTCAATGCCGTACATGATTGCCAATGGGACACCACTTCCATGGCTACATGGCGGACCCGCTTCTTAGCCAAAACTATCAATCAACATGATTTGTACGACATCTGGAGGATTCTACATGAATCCGAGAAGGACTATACCTTCTTTTCGCCTAGACATGGGTCGTACTCTAGAATCGACCTTTTCCTGGTCTCTAGGTCGCTTCTGCCGTGCTCCATCTCTGCTTCCATAGTGGTCCGACCATGCCCCCATCTCCCTTTCCATCAAGGAAAAATTTGAATCCCCCCTTCTCCGCAATGGAGAAATAACGAATATCTCATGGCCCACTCACAGTATAAGCCGCTGTTTGTTAAGGAGGTCTCTGAATACTTTTACCTGAATGCTGGCTCGGTGAATGATCCGGCGATTTTGTGGAATGCTCATAAAGCATACATACATGACATCTTTATTAAATTAGGTAGCCGCTTCAAAAAAGAGAGGGACAAAAAATTTTCAGAAATCATGCTAGAAATCCGTTGTATCGAATCCCTAAACAAGAAGGAGGTTACTCCAGATCTCACATCCAAACTACGTAGCTTACGGTCCCAATTAAACGAGTGCCTCCTTGCCACCTATGAGAAACATATGTGCTCCTTAAAACTCCAATATTATTCGCAGGATAATAAGTCCAGCAAACTTTTGGCACATAGACTAAAAACTAGAGCATTCAAAGCCAAGATCCCCTTCCTTATGAAAGATGCGTCGGGAGCGAAATTATATGATCCCAAGTCCATCGCGAATAAATTCATGGAGTACTATTCCTCCCTATACCATCCGTCCCCACCCCTACCGCCGTTAATCAATTTCTACAATCTCTATCCTTACCCCGCCTCTCTGCAGATCAGGCCACTTCCTTGACTTTACCAATTACTATAGAAGAAGTGAGATTAGCCATCCGTTCCTTGCCCCTACATAAAGCTCCTGGCCCGGACGGGCTTTCTACACAATACTATAAATTATTTAGCTCTGAATTAATCCCTTACCTACATAGCACCTTGGAGCACATTCGTTTGACTGGAGTTATCCCCAAGGAAATGCTTGGTGCAACGATTGTTACCCTCCCCAAACCGGGCAAAGACCCGATCCACCCTCAGAATTTCTGACCCATATCCCTCCTCAACACTGACACCAAATTGTATGCGAAAATCCTGGTAAATAGACTGACACCCCTCATCCCTCATCTGGTGAACTACTAAAATTGCAATTGCCCAATACTGGAAGACCTCCACTGTACCCTCAATTAAGGAAATATTTGACAGGGTAGACAAGACCTGCATATATGAAAAAGCTTTGTCCTATGCTTTACACTCTTCTCCTAGAGCAACCAGTCTATGGAACTCATGGGAAACATTCAGATTGCAATTTGTGTTGGACCGCACTTTAGTTGTATCAGTAGCCTCCTAATAATGCACCGCAGCCAATATTTATGATCTGTCGCCCCTGTCTGTCTCAATACTTGTTGAGGAGCTTCATATATAATGGTACCCATAGATGTATTTATGGTTGTGCTTCAGGATGCGTGCATGATGATTTCAGCACATATCCTACTCTGCATATACGACACGTCGTGTTTATTTTTTCACCACATTTTCATTGTTACTGTTCTGTGTCCTCCCCCTTTTTTCTGTGTCCCTCCCCTTCTTGTTTGGTACACTATTATTTTCATGAAGGAACTGGGTGCGTTTAACGCTCCCTGGACTATTGCCACCTGCTTTGTGACTAAAAATATGCTATTACACCTTCGACAGATACCATTGTACCAGATGTCATATTTGTATATTATATACCTCGCTCAGGTGTGCCTGTATTACTTTGTACCTGTGTTATTATGAAAACTCAATAAAAAATTTATTGATCGAAAAAAGAAAAAAAAAGCCTTCCCTCAGGCCCCTATAAGCCATGCCCCTGGCCAATTAGGCCACGCCCCTCCCACTCTGCAGCCAACGGGGATTGAAAAAATGAAGGTAAGAATCAACTTCTGTCAGCTGCAGGGGTGGGAGGGAGGGTGACTTTCTCCCTGCAGCTCATGCTCAGACAGCACAGTGATGCTGTCTGAGAGTGAGCTGTTCAAAATGACATCCCTGTGTCTGTACAGGCCCTGCGCCGGACAGAGGACAGGGAGTCTGAAAGCCCGACTGTCCGGCCTAAAACCGGACCTCTGGCCACCCTAGGCAGGCTGCTGTGGAGTTCACAGTTAAGGGGACGTCTGCTATGGAGGTCAGTGTTAAGGGGCAGATTGCTGTAGAGGCCACTATTAAGGGGGCAGGGTGTGTTGAAAATCACTGTTAAGGAGATGGGGTACTGTAGAGGTCACTAATAAAGGGGCAGCTGCTGTGGAGGTCACTGTTAAAGGAGGTCACTGTTAAGGTGGAGGGATGCTGTGGAGGTCATTGCTAAAGGGGCAGGCACTGTGGAGGTCTCTGTTAAGGGGGCAGGGAACGATGGAGGTCACAGTTAAGGGGACGGTCCACTATGGAGGTCAGTGTTAAGGGGCAGGATGCAGTAGAGGTCACTGTTAAGAGGGTGGGGTGTTGCAGAGGTCACATTTTAAGGAACGGATCTCTGTAGAGGTGACTGTTAAGGGGGTGGATTATTGTAGAAATCACTGTTAACGAGACAGGGTACTGTGGAGGTAACTAATAAAGGAGCGGTCGCTGTGGAGGTCACTGTTAAAGGGGAGGGCGCTGTGGATGTTACTGTTAAGGGGGCAGGCCTCTGTGGGGGTCACTGTTAAAGGGGCGGGGTACTGTAGATGTCACTGTTATAGTGGATACTGTCGATACCTTTTAACGACACACACAAACATTAAATGAAATACATGAAATATACCTGTACGAATACGGGTCCTTCTGCTAGTAAAAAATACAATTATTCCACGACCTCACGCATGTGTACCGATAACCACGTTCTGTGGACTGATATGATAAGTCTGTAGGGTATTGGATTATCAGTTCTCTCCTAGAAATGATAATTCTAATAATATGGCATCCAAAGGAACATGACTTAGAGAGGTTGTTCACCCATGGACCCTTTTGGGATGACCCTCCCCAGCATGGCTTACCTGTTCCCCATTGCTAGGTTCCAGCTCCTTTGCTCCCCACCACTGCTCCAACTCTCTGCATCAACATATAGTTTGACATGGGTCATGTGTGCGCTGCAGGCGATGACTGGCTGCAGCGGTGACACGTTCTCTATGCGTCACATGACCCATTGACATGATGAATGGGGGACACGTCACTAATGTGGCCAGTCATTGGCTGCAGGGGCCCACATCAAACCAGATACTGACGTGGGAAATCCGGAGCATGTAGGTTTCAAAGCGCTGTGAACAACCTGAGCGTCAGGTACCGATTTTGTCTGTAAATCGGTAAAAATAAAGTTAATTAATTCTAGCGCATTTAGTTTTAAATAAAGTTGGACGAACATTTAACTACCCTTTAAAGTGTAACTGTCATTCTTTTTCTATTTTTGTAATGTATTGGGGCAGTGATACAGACCATTTTTGTAATATACTTTAATTACTGAAATCGTACATTTCTATTAGAAAAATAGCTCTAAAGTGGCCCATTTTGAGCCTTAGAAACGCTCCTCTGTCTTCTGTTTACATAACTGTGGAGACATTGACTGTGTTATGTAAACAGAAGACAGAGGAGCGTTGCTAAGGCTCAAAATAGGCCACTTTAGAGCTATTTTTCTAATAGAAATGTACGATTTCAGTAATTAAAGTATATTACAAAAATGTTCTGTATCACTGCCCTATAGATTATAAAATAGAAAAAGAATGACAGTTACACTTTAAGGGCATGTCCAGACTGGACGTGTTTTTATGCAGAATCTGTGGCAAAATGTGGGATGAATCCAAGTCAACATTCAGTTACATGCAGGTTATTTTGCTGTGGATTTTACTGGGATTTGCTGCAGATTTCACATTATGCCGTGCAAGGGTGAAATCTGAGGCAGAAATCCATGGCATAAAATTTAAAGGGGTTTTCCAAGATTGATTTCGCGTTTAGCCCCATAGAAGTGAATGAGCGCGATATCAAGCATAGCCACTACACAATGTACGGCGATGTACTTGGTAAGTTGCAAGAAGGCGACGGCACTCACAGGAGTACTGGTGTCTTCTCAAACAGCTGATCGGCAGGGTCCTGGGTGGACCCGGGTGTCAGACCCCCACCAATCAGAGGCTAAGTCATCACTTTCAAAATCTCAGAAAACCCCTTTAACATGCTCCAGACTTCCATGTGGATTCCTCACAATTTTTATGTAGCGTGTGGATGAGGCTTGTTTCAGTCCCTTCCACTGCAAAATGATGCAGAATTAATCGTCTTCACTTCCGCACCTTTAAAGGGGTTATGCCATGATTGATGTAAAAATGATAATCAGACATCATATAGTACATTACAATCTCTTTCTAACAAAGCCAGAGCCAGCCCTGGACCTCACATGGATCCAGAGATTTCCACATTCATTGTTCCAATTGCTTTGAAAGACTATCTTCAGCCCAGCATCTCAGGGAGTGTCCTTTCTGCTGCAGCTCTCTCCCTGTAACTACCACAGCTTCTAAGGGCTCATGCACATGAGCGTACTTTTTTTCTGTGTCCGTTCCGTTTTTTTGGCGGACCGTATGCGGAACCATTCATTTCAATGGGTCCGCAAAAAGACGGAGGTGTGCATTCCGTTTCCGTATTTCCGTTCCGCCAAAAAATAGAACATGTCCTATTATTGTCCGTATTATGTTCTATTGGGGCCAGCTGTTCCGTTCCACAAAATATGGAATGCACACGGACGTCATCCGTATTTTTGCGGATCAGTTTTTAGCGGACTGCAAAATACATACGGTCGTGTGCATGAGCCCTTAGGCTGAGTTCACACTTCAGTTATCTGATCAGTTATTTCCATCAGTTATTGTGAGCCAAAACCAGCTTCGGGTCAAAAACGCAGAAGAGGTGCAGATCTTTCCATTACACCTAATCTTTGAGGAGGCCTCAATGCTGGTTTTAGCTGACAATGGCTACATGCACACGACTGTTGGTGTTTTGCGGTCCGCAAACCGCAGATCCGCAAAACACGGAAGCTGATCCGCATTCCGTTCCGCAATTTGCCCGTTATAGAAATGCCTATTCTTGTCCGCAAAATGGACAAGAATAGGACATGCTCTATTTTTTTTGCGGGGGCACGGAACGGAGCAATGGATGCGGACAGCACACGCTGTCCGCATCTTTTGCGGACCCATTGAAGTGAGTGGGTCCGCGGCCGAGACGCAAAATATGCGGCTCGGCCACTGACCACAACAACGGCCGTGTGCATGAGGCTTATAACTAATGGAAATAACTGACCAAATAAGTGAAGTGTGAACCTGGCCTAACAGAACATATGGCTGTAAGCACGTTGGACCAGCTCAGTGAGAGGGACAAAAAATAAGGAAAAGAACAAACAGCAGGTGGCGCTATACAGATATATTACTCAGTGGCAGTGCTAAATATTTAATTACATGCAATTACGAAAGTATGGTTTGTGTGTGTTGGTTTGAAAAATGCAGAATATGTTTTGTGACACAACATCTTTAAGATCATTTCCAATTTTTGTGAATAAAATGTATTCACTGCGTAGGGAGAAGTTTCTCAATTAATACACTTTTTCAGTACTTTACGACTGTCAAAATCTCTACTTGCTGTGAGTGAATGGAAACATCTGTGCAGAGACTGGAAATCTGTACAGACCTAATACATCTCACAGTTTATGGTTTGCCACAATAGTATCCCGGTCTAAGCAGTCCTCAGAAAGGAAGCGATGGCAACAGAGCGTGTCAGTGTGCAAGTGAGGGATGGGTGAGATTCGAGGATAAAAATAAATTTCGGCGTGCTCAGATGGACTTGGAAAGAGAGTAAGGCACAAGAAATAGAAGGTTTTTGGGAACAGGTATGGCACAATTTTTGAAGAAATCATGTTTTTCTAACCATAGAGAACCCCTTTAAAATAAATGAGAAGTCTCCTTGAAGAGGCTCATGCAAAGCTTTGTAATGTATGACAATATTCTGTGTCTGCAAACTCCGTGCTCCAATAAGGTCAGCCTGGCACTGGCGTCCCCCGTGAGATATACTAAGTGCTAATTCAGACGTTAGTCATGGTTAGTAATGCAGGCTTTTTAGGCAGATGAAAACAAAAATGTCATCCTGACACCACTCGGAAAACACAGAAGTGTCATTCTAAAACAGGAGCGCAGGCAAATATTCAGCCGATCCGAGGGCTTTACAGATTTTTGACTGTGTTTTTTGTTCAACTGTATCAATCAAAAGTTATATACAATAAATTTACCAAAGAATAGTCATAACGTGGGAATACTTCAACATAATCAGGGGCACGCACAGGAATCATCGAAAAAACTCAGTATAAGGCCCCATGCACACGACCGTTGTTTGTTTCCGTGTCCGTTCCGTTTTTTTTTCACGGATAGGATGCTCCCCATTCATTTCAATGGGTCCGTCAAAAATGCGGATAGTCAACCGTTTTTATTCCGCATCCGTGATCCGTGTTTTCATTCCGTCAAAAAATAGTGCATGTCCTATTTTTTCACGTTTGTGGACAAGGATAGGCATTTTTACAATGGATCTGCCATAAAAATCGGATCCGTCAAAAAGACGGTCCGTCATCCGTTTTTTGACGGACGCAAAATTTCAAGGAAGAGCGGACGCGAGGCAGGCAACGGTCGTGTGCATGTAGCCTAAGCCCCACTCACCCCACCCAGTTTCTCAGTGCACTCCCAGGAAATGCGGAATGCAAAGCGCAATGGGGTTGCGCCATGTTTGATGTTAAAAATGAAAATCAGACATTATAAAGTACATGACAATCTCTTTCTAACAAAGCTAGAACCAGCCCTGTACCTCACATGGATCCAGAAATCTCCTCATTTATTTCTCCAGTTGTTCTGCTAGATTTAGTTCAGGCTGGCAGATCAGGGAGCATGTCCTTTCTGCTGCAACTCACTCCCTGTAACTGCCACAGGTTCAAACAGAAAGTGACAGAAAGTGGAACCGGTGCTTCATCGATATGGCACTCATTCTGAAAATCATATTTTTAAATGTACTTACACCTGACGATCTCCCTCATCCCTTCACACAGTATATGATAAAATGCTACCCATGGCCACCACTAGGTGCCCAGAGGGAGATCAGTGCCTAGGAATGTATATACTGTCATTACCATTGATATCAATGGAAATGGTAAATCATTTCTTTGCATTCAGCACCTCCTAGTGGTAGCTGCTGGAAAATGCAGGAGCAGGAACAGGAGAAGCAGTTTACTGTCGAGTCCGCCCCCAAATCCCGCCGCCAGGACTAAGACTACATTCACATCACATTTGGACAGTATCATTTGAAAAAGTCCATTAAAGTTATGCCCCAGACATATCTAGTCAGAGGGTAATTAAAGCTCCTAGGCTCCTATGTAAAATCTGTGCAGGGTCCTTTAGGCCACCTGCACATGTTCCGGAATACATGCATTTATTCCAGACGGATTCTCGTGCGGAAAAACCAAAGCGAAGTGGAGAGTGACAGCTACCTTGGGAACTCCAATCCGGTAGATTGGGAAAACCCCCTATAAGGGTCCATTCACACGTCCGTAGTGTATTGCGGATTCGCAAATTGCAGATCCGAAATACACCCGGCCGGCACCCCCCATAGAACTGCCTCGTCTGCAATTGCGGACAAGAATAGGACATGTTCTATTTTTTTGCGGAGCCGCGGCCCGAAAGTTAGTGGCCAAAGCCCGGAAGTTCGGGGCCACGCTCCGGAAATGCGGATGCGGAGAGCACATAGTGTGCTGTCTGCTTCCATTCCTGCCCCATAGAGAGTGAATCGGTATTCAGACGCCGATGCCCGAGGCAATATCTCAGGTTGATCATAGAGAATTGTCACATATGACAGAGTTAAAACCCTTTCAGAGTGATTGTCTATCTAAAAACAACAGTGAAGAGAAACCACTCAAGAACACGACAGGAAGCGGCAGAATTGCGGAACGGGTGCGGACACATTCACAGGCGTGTGAATGGACCCTAAGGCTACATGCACACGACAGTATTTTTTGCTGTCGGCAAACCGCAGATCCGTCTTCCTTTTTTTTTCACATCCACATCCTTTCCGTGTGTCCGCGAAATTTTGTAGGTTGTGTTCCGTGTGTCTTCCGTTTTTTGCGGATCCGCTAAAAAAACGGAAGGCTTAAACCAGTTTCTTAAGTACCTGTACAAGTTCCTGGTTTTCAAGCAACCATCCGAAAAAAAACCGGATGCGGATGACAAACGGATGGCTTCCGTTGGTCATCCCCATTTTTGTGGACAAAAATAGGACATGACATATTTTTTTTTTGCAGACGTGAAATGCGGACAGCGGACACGGACAGGCAACGAAAAAGGCATCCGCATTTTTAACGGATCCATAGAAATGAATGGGAAACCATCGGATCTGCAAAAAAAACGGAACGGAGGCTGAAAAAAAACACTGCTGTGTGCATGTAGGCTAAGGCTGAGTTCACACTTCAGTTATTTGATCAGTTATTTCCATCAGTGATTGTGAGCCAAAACCAGGTACGGGTCAGAAACACAGAACAGGTGCAGATCTTTCCATTACACCTGATCTCAGTGTAGGCTTCACTACTGGTTTTAGCTATCAATCCCTGATGGAAATAGTGTGAACTCAGTCTTAGCCTACATGCACACAGCAGTGTTTTTTGCGGCCTCCGTTCAGGTTTTTTGCGGATCCGATGCTTCCCATTCATTTCTATATTCTCTTCCGTTGCCTGTCCGCGTCCGCTGTGCGCATTTTATGTCTGCAAAAAATATATGGCATGTCCTATTCTTGTCCGCAAAAACGGTTTGCGGACCCATAGAAGTTAATGGGTCCACAAAAATGCGGATGACCAACGGAAGCCATTCGTTTGTCATCCGCATCCGTTTTGTTTGAGGATGGTTGCTTGAAAACCAGGGCACTTGTACACGTACTTTAAGAAACTGGTTCAAGCTTTCAGTTTTTTGCTGATCCGCAAAAAAAACGGAAGACACACGGAAATACAACCTACAAAATTTGCGGACACACAGAATGGATGTGGATGTGAAAAAAAAAGGAAGAAGGATCCGCGATTTGTGGGCAGCAAAAAACAACTGTCGTGTGCATGTAGCCTAAGGCCTCTTGCACACGACCACCCACAGGACTATTCTCCTGCACTTATATGATCTTATGAATGCAGCGGAATAGTCCCGCGGGCGGCCCGATGCGCACAGCATCATAGTAAGCTATGATGCTGTGCGCTCCCGTGTGCACGATGTATGCCGCTCCGAGACATATGGCCTGCTCATGAACCATATGTCTCGGAGGGCATACGGTAGTGTGCAAGGGGCCTTAGGTCTCTTGCACACGACCGTATGTATTTTGCGGTCTGCAAAAAACGGACCCGCAAAAAATACGGATGGCGTCCGTGTGCATTACGTACGGAACGGAATAGCTGGCCCCTGAACAGTACTATCCTTGTCCGTAATGCAGACACTAATAGGACATGTCTTTATTTTTTTGCGGAACTGAAATACGGACATACGGAAACGGAATGCACACGGAGTAACTCACGTTTTTTTTGCGGACCCATTGAAATGAATGGCTCCATATACGGTCAAGGAAAGAATGGAACGGACAAGGAAAGAATATACTTTCGTGTACAGGAGCCCTTATATTGATAATTTATAATAGAAGGTAATGGGAGCAGGTTCAAAGTCTTGACACTTTGGGTCGCTTTCACCAGATGCTGTCAATGGTAACTCTATGTCCCCATACCTTACAACCTAGGAGGTACGTGGATGGCAGAGGGTCCATGTCATGTGTATACAGGGAACCCTCATGCCTATGGGCAGCACAGCGTATGATCATGGCGGTAATAGTGACTGTATTGCAGGTGTAGCTTCTCTGCTTGTTCGGCTTCTGAAGCGACTGTATAAGCTTTCCGAGCAGCGATATATAATTAAAATTCTTTTTCATTTGGATGAAATTTTGACTTTGTCTTAAAAGCAGGTGCCTTTGAAGCTAAACATGTTGTTAGCGTTGGCAGCTTATGAAATTTTACTATATTTATCCGCTCAGATGTCTGACAGTCTTTCCTTTGTTCCCAGGAGAGCGTTTATTTTAGGAGGTTTAACCGTGATCAGTGTTTTATCCTACTCTGAGGACTCGGGGGTCTCCGCACTGTCAGGGAATATATAGATTGTTACTGTAACTACCAAATACAAGGAAAATCCTAGGATTTAGGCTACATTCACAAAACCGTAGGTGTTTTGCGGTCCGCAAATTGCGGATCCGAAAAAGACATACCGGCCGCGTGCGCTCCGCATTTGCAGAACGCACATGGCCAGCCCCATGATAGAAATGCCTATTCTTGTCCGCAATTCTCTTTTGCAGGGTCGCAGAACGGAACTACGGATGTGTACAACACATGGTGTGCTGTCCGTATCAGCTGTTCTGCAAAATTGTGGAATGGATGTGGGCACGGCCGTGTGCACCCCGCATCACGGATACGGACCCATTCACTTGAATGGGTCCTCAATCCGGAAGGTTCGGTGCAGAACGGGGGCACAGAACCTGTAGTGCTTTCGTGGGGTTTCTCTTCGTGCCTCCACACTGCAAAAAAATTTAAATTTTTTTTGCGGTGTAGACGGATTATGGACCTATTAAAGTTTAATGGGTCTGGACTGGAGCCGCCTGCAGAATTCGCACGGATGTTGCCCGTGCATTGGGGACTGCAAACGGAACGGCTGACCAACAGCCGTGTGCATGAGCACTTAGTTTTATCTTCCTTGGATTAAATGTTCCCCGGTTTTGCACAATCATTCAGTATGATGTGTATAAGAATATGCTAACAAACAGGAGAACATCCCTCGGCGCAAGGAACCAGTCAGAGGAGCCAGGTCGATGCAGGTTATTGATGATTTATTGAGCAGAATAAAAACGTGTTTCGGGAAGTTATCTCCCTTAATCAGGTAAAAACAGCATATAACCTATTGGTAAATGAAGCAGATATATATACACATAGTAAAACATGTAAGGGGTCAAAGGTCAAGGGGGTCCAGGGGTGTAAAGGACACTCCCCACGGCAAACACAAAATAAAAACCAAACTGATAAAACAAAGATGCGGATAGATAAAATCCAAATAGACATTGGTGGTACAAGTGGTTAACCACAGAATTTATTACAGCACATTAGAATAATATCAATTTAGAAAATACTATGGAGAATCACTGCCGAGATCATGTGACTGCAGAGAAGATCATGTGACGTCTGGTTGTCTAAGTAACCAAACAGTGAGTGCACATACTCATCCAGACGGATAAAATGTACCATCGGATATGAGGACTTAGGAGGAGGAGATGCCAGGGAGCGGAGTGCTGCGATCACATGAACGCAAAGGCGGTCACGTGGGGGCACTTTGCTAGGTATTCAGACGCCGATGCCGAGGCAATAACTCGGGTTGATCATAGAGAAATGTCACATATGACAGAGCTAAAACCCTTTCACAGAGTGACTGTCTATCTAAAAACAACAGTGAAGAGAAACCGCTCAAGAACACGACAGAAAGCGGCAACAGCAAAAGGATGCATGGAGTACTAATTGTATCACCACTGACAACAGTCACCATAATGACATCAGGGCCGTACTCTCCAAACATTGACATATTCTCAAGTTGGACCCTCACCTATCCAAAATCCTGCCTATCCGACCCCCACCGACATTCAGGAGGGCCAAGACCCTCAAGAACATTCTGGCCCCTAGCAACTTATGACCTCACAGCCAGAAGACCCCGTCTTCAGCTCTAACAGCGCAACCACTGGGCAGCACCAAATGCCATCCCCTAAGTGCCTCTGCTGCACTTCTATATGTACATCCACTGTTTTCCGTAGCAACGTAAACGGTGATCTATTTCCATCTACCTTGGACCCCATGCTGGGTATAATGACCTAATTGCCAGATGTTGATTCAGTTACACATTTATTCCCAGAGAATTCTTGTACAAGTCACTCAGAATTGAGAAAGCTCGTTGGAAGAACGAGTGAAACGTTTTCAAGAAATCTACAGCAAGTCCAGTTGCCTTGATTTATTCTTTACAGATCCACATTGTGGATCAGCCAATGTCATCTACTTATTGGAACGCCCGTGTGGCTTGAAGTTTATAGGACGGACTGTCCTGACCCTACGTAATAGACTCAACAAGCGCAGGTCCAACATCAATAAAAAGTATCTCCAACACAGTGTCTCCAGACATGCAGCAGGACACCATCGGGGCCTTATTTCTGGTTTCAAAATTACACCAATAGAGCCAGTTACCCCCGACTTCCGAAACGCCATCCAAAAACTACGAAGAAGGGAAATGTTTTGGGTGTATAAACTCAATTGCCTCAACCCACACGGTTTGAATGAGGCTTTTGAAATTAATCTGTAAACCACAGTCTCCATTCCTGAACATTGTGTCAATATTATCATCTTGTTTATCCATTATATTTACTTATTTCAATATGGTTATTTATTATTTTTTTAATCATTTATATTTATATTACATCATATATAGTTTATATTACCATCGTCAACTTTCCCAGCCTTGCCCATTATTAAGTTCATGTGTATATGTGGGTATGTGTATGCATCTGTGTTTGCATACATATGCCTTTGCATGTTTATATATATTTATATCTATATTTATGGTTTATACATCATATTGTTACTGCCAGCAGCATTTTTCTAGTCTTATATTATACTAATCCCTTGATTGTCACCAGGGCGTAACTAGAACTGACTGGGCCCCACAGCAAATTTTTGCATGGGGCCCCCTCTTCATGACCATCTTGGCATTGAATGTGTGCATATGTAAGGGTGGATTCACTTCACCTTTTTACCATCTGTATGACGTATATGTTGGAAAAAGGGGATACAAAAACACAGCACACCACTCTTTTGTATCCTGCAGAGTCCGGCAAAAAAGTGTATTTAATTTACAATAGAATCCTATATATGCCACTGTATGACATCAATCGGAGTCATCTGTTAGGTATACGTTTTTTGTATATGTTAAACGCATGGCAAAAAGGTGATGTGAACCCAGCTTAAGTGTGCCAAAATAAGCATTAGTACACAGAGAAGGGAGGCTGCCATGTACTGTAAGCTGGTCCTGGTGGTCAGTGGTGTGGACTCATTTACTCTACTGGAAAATACAGGCCACACTACAGCATAATATACTGGAATCTACAGTATACACTGTAAATATGTTAGCCCTACAACCCAAAAATAACACCGCCATACAGTGAAATGATAATGCCTGCATACAGGGAACAGATAACACCTACCTACAACGACTGGATTATGCCTAAATACAGTGACCAGATAACTCCACCATATTGGATAACACCTCCATATCTTGACTGGATAATGCCGGCATACAGTGACTGAATAACACCGACATACACTGGATAACACATCCATACAGTGACTGAATAACGCCGACATACACTGGATAACACATCCATACAGTGACTGAATAACGCCGACATACACTGGATAACACATCCATACAGTGACTGAATAACGCCGACATACACTGGATAACACATCCATACAGTGACTGAATAACGCCGACATACACTGGATAACACATCCATACAGTGACTGAATAACGCCGCCATACACTGGATAACACATCCATACAGTGACTGAATAACGCCGCCATACACTGGATAACACATCCATACAGTGACTGGATAACGCCGCCATACACTGGATAACACATCCATACAGTGACTGAATAACGCCGCCATACACTGGATAACACCTCCATACAGTTTCTGGATAACGCCGCCATACAGTGACTGGATAACGCCGCCATACACTGGATAACACATCCATACACTTACTGGATAACGCCGCCATACACTGGATAACATATCCATACAGTTACTGGATAATGCCGCCATACAGTGACTGGATAACGCCGCCATACAGTGAATAATCCGATCGGATGGTGTCTAGCGATGTGCATGGAATTCTCTATTAGGCTGCATAGCTATAACCACTGTGCACAATGTATATACAGGCTGTATATAAGACTGCACATACTCCGTGTGCATACTCTAGGGTCAGCTGAGACTAGGTGACATCCTTTCTTAACAGTTATAACCTATAGGAGCCTATTGATAAAGGTTCTAACTTTCAGAGCAGAGCTGCAGTGTAAAGCATGGTGGCAGCAGTCAGGCAACTTGCAAGATTTAGATTTCAGATTACATTAGACTTAAAGAGGTATTCTAATTAGATTACATTATTCCCACCAGCACAGGGGGCTGCAGAGGATACAGGGCCCCTATTTTTGGGATTGGTGGGGGTCCCAGCAGTAGTGCCCTCATTGATCTAATAGATATCACCTATCTGTATAATATAACCGGAATACCCCTTTAAATAGAGAATGCAGTGGAGTCATCTATCACAGCTGTGTCCTAGTGGAGCTGCAGTGTAAAGCATGGGGAAAAAGCAGCAGCTAATAACAAAAGAAGAAATTGCAGCATTCTGGGTGATTTTCTTCAGACGTGACCGCACTGACCATAGGGGCTCCATAAAACAATGTACAAAGTACGGGTTAGTAGGCACAATTTTGAGAAAAGCTGGGTGGCCACTATTACAGTTACAATAATGGTTGTCACCCAGCTTTTCTAGAGCCCTGAAAAGTTACTCAATTATGTACTTATAAAAGCTGTAGCCACAGTGGAAAGATGAGTGGCATCCGTTGTGGCTACCCATCTTTTCCAGAAACGGTACTTATAAAGAGTTATTGTTTTGGGCAAAGTTAGGTGACCCTGGGAGGGTAGAGGTGGGCAGAGTCCAGGAAGGCACATAGGACAGAGAGGGCTTGGCTAGAGCCCAGGTGTCGGTTTGGCGCAGCAGTGTCTGGCAGCAGGGTATATGGGGAGTATAAGGTGTGCAAGGTCCAGGTAAGTGGGCAGCATTATGGGCAGAGGGGTACAGTCAACATTCTCCAGATAAAATGACAGGATAGGGTCATTTTATGACAGGGTGGATGGACAGGATATAAGGGCAGAGGTTTATGGTGGGCACTGTATGGGTGGAAGGACAGGATATATGGGCAGAGGTTTATGGTGGGCACTGTATGGGTGAAATGACAGGATATATGGGCAGAGGTTTATGGTGGGCACTGTATGGGTGGATGGACAGGATATATGGGCAGAGGTTTTTGGTGGCGTTGTTAGTATTCTCTCACAGTAATTATTCCCCATTAGTGCCCAAACACTACTTATGCCCCTTTAGTGATGTGCTGTGGGGCCCGCTGCTGCTGCTGTGAAGGGGCCCGGCCTGAACAACTATTAACATAACACACAGTGTAAGTTAAATCACCACTATTAACTTGAAAAGAAACTGTTATGCACACTGCCGGGCCCCTTGGCAGCCCGGGCCCCGAAGCAGCCGCTTCCCCTGCTTCCCCAGTAGTTACGCCACTGTCACCCTCCTTCCTACTTAGTAATACCTTTTATCACATCACATTATGTAACTATCCAATCACATATTTGTGATCCTTCGTCCCCACCCTTTAATTTAGGCTAAACCGTAAGGACCAATCACTGTTTTATCCATTGGCACTCATTCATTTTTATATTTTTATTTATATTTTTACTAATAACGACCATCCATGTTTCTCCCATTTAAGGGACACATATGTCACAATCAGAACCACAGCGTCTTTTGACATTTCTCTATGATCAACCTGAGATATTGCCTCGGGCATCAGCGTCTGAATACCTAGCAATGTGCCCCCCACGTGACCGCCTTTACGGTCATGTGATCGCAGCACTCCGCTCCCTGGCATCTCCTCCTCCTAAGTCCTCATATCCGATGGTACATTTTATCCGTCTGGATGAGTATGTGCACTCACTGTTTGGTTACTTAGACAACCAGACGTCACATGATCTTCTCTGCAGTCACATGATCTCGGCAGTGATTTTCTATATTGATATTATTCTAATATGCTTTAATAAATTCTGCGGTCAACCACTTGTACCACCAATCTCTATTTGGATTTTATCTATCCGCATGTCTGTTTTATCAGTTTGATTTTTATTTTGTGTTTGTTGTGGGGGAATGTCCTTTACACCCCTGGAAACCTTGACCTTTGACTCCTTCTTTTTGGCGTTTTTTTAATGTGTTACTATGTGTATATATATCTGCTTTAATTACCAATAGGTTTTATGCAGTTTTTACCTGATGAAGGGGAGATAACTCCCCGAAACGCGTTGTTTTATTCTGCTCAATAAATCATCAATAACCTGCATCAACCCGGATCCTCTGACTGGTTCTTTGCGCCGAGGGATGTTCTCCTGTTTGTGAGCACTTCTGAATCTTCTTGGGGAATCGGGCATCCCTGTTAAGAAGAATGACATCCGTGGCCGCATACCACCTTTCCTGGGATCCACCCTACACCATTGACACAAGCTTCTTTTAGAGTTGTGCCTAAGTTTTGCACAATCCCTCAAGGTGAGCCTCCCATTTTGGAGCCCAATACTAACCTTTATAGAACGTTATCACCCTATGGCGCGCCTCTTTTCTTCTGTTTACTAACAGACGACGCCTGTGCTACTGTGTATAAGAATATGACACGTCAGGAGGCTGGCTTGATCCGAGGTCTGTGGAAAGGAGGAAAATCAAATTTCGGGTTGTGGATGCGGGTTGTGATGCGGCATTGAACTGGTTCAAAGAGGAAGACAGTGATGAGTGGTGTTGATTTGGTCCAATACTGCAAATCCTTGAGCTCACATTTCCTGGCATTCCCTGCTTGTGCAGTGTCCGTGCTCTTTATTACTATTCTTCACCTTTCGGATGGGGGTGATGTTTGGCAAACCTCCCTTTCTGGTCCTGAATTTAAGCAGCTTTCTGTGCTCTCCACATTGAAACACATACAAACTCTGAGCCCAGTGTGTATGTGTATAAGGGCTCATGCACACGAACATACTTTTTGCCGTGTCCATTCAGTTTTTTGTGGCCCGTAGGTGGAACCATTTACTTTAAGGGGTCCGCAAAAAAGCGAAATAACTCATTGTACATTCTGTTCCCATATGTCCGCATGGCAGTTCTGCAAAAAAGATAGAACATGTCCTATTATTGTCCATTTTGCAGACAATTACAGGCATTGTTACAATGGATCTGCAAAAAAAAATGGATGCAATACGGATGTCACACTGACGTCATCTGTATTTTTGTGGGTCCGTGTTTTGCGGACAGCAAAATACATATGGTCATGTGCACGAGCCCTAAGGCACCATGTTAATACAGTCTAATCTGCCAGCAGCATTTTATACAGCAGGAGGAGCAGAGCAGATTGATATATAGCTTTATGGGAAAAGATTTTGTAAAATGTGTAATTTGTTCGTTTTTCTCCTCTTGTGGTTACAGTCCTGCACTCTCACTGCTCTGGTACACACCTGATCTCTGCACACATGTGCACACACAGGAGCAGTACTCCCTGCCAGGATGAATCTCCTTCCCTGGCTGTCTTGGCAAGGGTCTGGTGCCCTCAGCTGCTGTTACATGTTACAGCTAGATAAACATAGAATATATTTATTGTACTCACTTATATAGCACTACTATATTCTGCAGCGCTTTACAGACATTAGCATCACTCTGTCCCCAGTGGGGCTCACAATCTCAGTTCCCTATCAGTAAGCCTTTGGAGTGTGGGAGGAAACTGGCGGAAACCCACGCAAACACTGGGAGAACATACAAACTCCATGCAGATGCTGTCCTTGGTCGGATACAAACCTAGGACCCCAGTGCAGCAAGGCACCAGTGCTAACCACTGAGCCACTGTGCTGCCCATTGCATGGCATACACTGATGATGGCCTAGTCTATCCTGGGAAGCCAGCTAGGTATAAACCGAGGTGTCTCACTGACCCCCATGTCTTTAGTTCTAGGAAGTGAATAGCTCCAGGCTGCAATACCAAGCACAGTCACTATATAATGTGTGGCGCTGTGCTTGGCATGCTGTGAGGAGGCCTCGGAGCATCGTTGAGAGCCGCAGTCTCCTTCAAAAAGCTGATTGCCAGGCGTGCTGGGAGATAGGTCATCAATATCAAACTAGAAATCTCCTTTAAGTGCAACAAGGTATTTTATTATGCCCTAGAAGTGTCACGTATGTTTGATGTTCCTCAAACAACTGAATTTCCACGTTTAGGCCTCATGTACACAAACGTATTTTCTTTCTGTGTCCGTTCCGTTTTTTTTTGCGGACCGTATGTGGAACCATTCATTTCAATGGGTCCACAAAAAAACGGAAGTTACTCTGTGTGCATTCAGTTTCCGTATGTCTGTTCCGCAATAAAAAATAGAACATGTGCTATTATTGTCCGCATTACAGAGAAGGATAGGACTGTTCTATTAGGGACCAGCTGTTCTGTTACGCAAAATACGGAATGCACACGGACGTCATCCGTATTTTTTTCAGATACGTGTTTTGCAGACCGCAAAATACATACGGTCGTGTGCATGAGGCCTTAGAGCGGGTAGTCATTTCTACAGATACAGGGATGATTCTGCCTTCTCGGTGAACCCTGATTTCCCTACTTCAGAGTGTCTGTGTGGAGCAGGAGGTATTTTCGAGGCTGCAGGGTCCGGGCAAGTCCCGGCCATGTACAAACAGTATGTTGATAGCAGAAGCAGCATGGCTGAGGAGGAGGAATGTTGGAGATAAGATGAAGCTGTCTCTATTCCCAGCCAGAAGTCAATCACAAATGTGACTGCTCCGGCGCAAGATCTGTGAGGCGGTTAACCTGTCACATGCCGTAACAGTTACATACAGGTGTTTAGTCAGCGGCAGATATCACTTAACACTTTAATGCCTGGGGTATTTCGGGACCTTTGGATCTGACTAGCTCACACTGCAGCTTCCAGGGCTGCCCTCGGAGACCGTAAACGATGTCCCCTATATAAAAAATCAGTCATAACGAAAAATAAAAAACTTATTTTAGTTGAACTTTATTATTTAAAAACAATGAAAAAGCGTGTAGATAGCTTTTTGACAAGAACCTGTCACCATGAAAATGCAGTGTAATCTGCAGACAGCAGGTTATAGAACAGGAGGAGCGGAGCAGACCGATATATAGATTTGTGGGAACAGATTCAGCAAAACTTTTTTATATTTTTATTTATATTCCTGCTCATTCTGGGCTTTGTAGTCCAAGACTGACAGCCCTCCCTCTATGACTGGGTATACACAGATAGCTGTCAATCACTGATGGGACCGCCTCCTGGACTACAAAGCCCAGAATGAGCAGGATTTGAAATGAATAAATGACAAGCTATACGGTAGTAAATCATTTCTCATAAAATTATTAATCTGCTCATGTGTATAATAATGTGATGGAAAAATTAATCCAGCCAGCAAAGGAAGCAATATGGATAATCACAATACATTAGTAAGTGCCTTGTATTAACTTTCTCTACATGATAAATGCAACTTACTGAAGTGGGACAATCCCTTTAAGGTCTGCCAATACTTTGCTGGTTTAGGAAATGTAGTTAGAGCTGCTTCTATAGAGAATCTTGTTATGTTCAGTTCATGTTTTCCTCTAAATATCTGATCGCAGGAGGTCCGACCAATGGGATCCCCAGGAATCATGAGGATAGAGGTCCCAAAATGCCCCATGAGAATGGAGTGGTGGTGCACATGTATGAAGGCTACTCCATTCACATAGCTCCCAACTTTTGGAAGGTCAAATAGGGACACTTACCCTAAGTTCACACCTGAGCGTTTACAGCGCGTTCAAACACGCTGTAAAACGCTCAACACATGAAAACCAATGCTTTCCTATGGCCCTGGTTCTCACTTGAGCGTTTTACAGCGCGTTTGAACAGCTGTAAAACACCTGACGCATAAACAAGTACTTGAGCTTTTTTGGGGCGTTTGTCACGCATTTTGTGATTGACACCACAGTAGTCAATCACAAGAACGCTGCGTACTGAACGCTGCTGTGTTTTGATCAGTACGACGGAGAGATGCAGCGGCAGCCGTGCCGGCATCAAAAATGACGCAGGTGCTGCGAAACGAGGTAAGTACAATCTGTGTGAGGAGAACGGGCATTTGGGGGTGTTTTTGGGTTTGTAGGGACTGTCCCTCCATAAGAGGGACGCTTGGAAAGTCTGCATTCTTAGGACTGGAAACAGCACAAGCGCCGTAATATGCAGTCCCATGGGAGTAAATAGAGTGGGGATCAGACACACCGGACCTCCGTCCTGGTAATCACTGGGGATCCCAGCAGTCAGATCCCCTGCGATCAGACACAACTACTGATAATTATTGCTAGTGGGAAATTTTCTCCACTTTTTCTCCATCGAAGCTTCTGCTAAAAACTGCAGCAAACCCGCCGCAAACTTCGATTGATATGGCAAGCTGCCACTTTAAAAACGGATGCCCTGCACACTGTGTGCACTGATAGTGTAACATCTGGCTGCTGCGGTCATTCACTGAGAGGTCTGTAGGCCCTTTTACTGTGATTTCCAGTGAAAGCTCAGAGTTTCTTCCCCTTTGTACTACTATTTTGATACTTGCGAATCCTCATCTTTATAAAAATAGCAATAAGGGCTCATGCACACGACCGTATGTGTTTTGCGGTCCACATAAAACGGATCTGTCAAAAACACAGATGACGTCCGTGTGCATTCCGTATTTTGCGGAACGGAACAGCTGGCCCCGAATAGAACAGTCTTATTCTTGACCGTAATGCGGACCATAATAGGATATGTTTATTTTTTTGCGGAACGGAAATAGGACATGTTCTATTTTTTTGCGGAACGGAAATACGGGCATATACGGAAACGGAATGCATGGACTAATTTCCGTTTTTTTTGCAGACCAACTGAAATGAATGGTTCTGCATATGTTACGCAAAAAAAACGGAACGGACACGGAAAGAAAATACGTTCGTGTGATGAGCCCTTATAATGATAATAATAGTAAAGGTTTTGTTTTACACCTGAATAACGGATGTTTGGTGGCACCCAGTCATAGGACTGCGGCACTCAGGGGACTTATTTATCATTTATTTATTTTCTGCACTTATATAGCACTTCTATATTCCGCAGCGCTTTACAGACATTAGGACTGTCCCCAGTGGGACTCACAATCTAAGTTCCCTATCAGGATGTCTTTGGAGTGTGGGAGCAAACGGAGAACCCGGAGGAAACCAACACAAACACGGGAGGACATATAGACTCCATGCAGATGTTGTCCTTGGTTGGATTCGAACCCAGGACCCCAGCGCTGCAAGGCATCAGTACTAACCGTGCACACTTAAAGTGATACGCACCTTATTTACCCATTTTACATGGTAGGACAGTATGAGTCTTTAACGATGAGTAAAAGTAAAAATCACACCGTTACATGGTTGAATGAAGCAGCTGTCACTTGAAGTCTTGGAGTCCTGTAGTTAGGGCTGGCGTAAGTGTTGTGCCGTGTGTATGCTGACATGGGGTGTATTGTCATCTGATATGCCTGGCAACTGATACTTTCTACCATCGCTAATCCTAATTTAATGTATAGCAGCAATAACATTGTGTTATTACATAACTTTAGCTATGGAGATTTGGTCACTGTACGACGGTATTTTCTGTAGCGCTCCTGCCACGGTATATTATTTTTGCAGTGCATGGACTATTTAGCACTGTTATTTACTGCAGGTAACTGTATGGTAGGGTTCAGGGGTGTAACTAGAGTCTCATGGGCTCCAGGACAAATTTTGGACCTGGGCTTCATTTACAAAATTTACCAATAAGCACCAATATTGAATCCAGGGGATGCACCACCAATGAGACCATGTGAGGCGATCGCTTAAGGAGGGGCACAGTGTAAGGCCCATGGGCAATGAGCGCATTCATTGTGGCAAAGGAGTTAGGTTAAAAAATTGGCATGGGGGGGATTGTCGTTTTAGTTTTCGCCTCAGGCAGCAGAAAGGCTAGGTGCCCCCCTGATTGCAGCTTAATCACAAGTGCTGCCCGTTATCAAGGATAAATAGTTGAAGATATCAATCCGGTTGCAGGAAGGATTACACTGGGACATGCACCGAAGAGGATAATCATTGCACTTGTATGATTTGACCACCAGCATGTTGGTCAGACACGCGAGACCCACTTCTATACATATGATAACAGACCACTAAATAATACAGAAATAGAGTTAACAAATAACACTCTACAAGTAACACATAATAGCACCGTACTGTTAGTGAACAAAACCCAGCATACCAGGTCCAACTATATAAGGGCCAAATCATACTGCCAGACCATGAACACAAATTGCCACCATATAGTGACTAGAGATGTCGCGAACATAAAATTTTCCGTTCGCAAACGGCAAACGTGAATTTATGCAAATGTTCGCGAACAGGGCGAACCGCCATAGACTTCAATAGACAGGCGAATTTTAAAACCCACAGGGACTCTTTCTGGCCACAATAGTGATGGAAAAGTTGTTTCAAGGGGACTAACACCTGGACTGTGGCATGCCGGAGGGGGATCCATGGCAAAACTCCCATGGAAAATTACGTAGTTGACGCAGAGTGTGGTAAGTTGAATTCGCAATGCGATTAATATAACCTGCATTAATCGCATTGTGAATTCAACTTAGAGCTGGGTTCTAATGGTTGTATTGCTAGAATATAACGAAGATTGAGAATATAGCGCTATATTCTCAATCTTCGTTATATTCTAGCAATACAACCATTAGGAACTCAGATCTAAGTTGTAATCCCAATGCGATGAATACAGGTTATATTAATCGCATGGATGGATGCCGTCCTTGCTTTTGATAGGAGGTAGGAGGAGGTGGGAGGAGACTGATGTATTAGCCCTAAAAGGGCTTCTTGGGGTGCTGTCAGGACGCTGTCCTTACAGCAGAGATCTGATGAGTCTTTCAGGACTGGAGTGGACACTGAATACACTAGCCTAGGTATCGATTTCCTATTAAATCAGCAGCAGCTACACTCTCCCTCCTCTCACTAAGACTGCAGCTTCCGAATGAATCTAAAATGGATGCGTATGCTGAGTGGCTGGAATGTGTCTGCTGACTGTGAGGTACCGGGTCAAAGTTTGCTCAATGATAAAGTATACGGGCAAACGCGAACATCGCATATGTTCGCCCACCGCGGCGGATGCGAACAAGCTATATTCGCCGGGAACTGTTCGCCGGCAAATAGTTCGGGACATCTCTAATAGTGACTGTATAATACCACCCTACTGAATAAAAACAACTGTACCTAAACCAAAACTACCACCATATAGTGGTAAATACCAGTTCTAGAAGTGAAAACTGCTCATTTATATCCAGTGACTTACAGGCGACTTACTCTCTAAGGGCTCATACACACGACCGTGTGTATTTTGCAGTCCTCAAAACACGGATCCGCCCAAAAAACGGATGACATCTGTGTAACATTTGGATTGCATCCGTTTTTTTTGCGGATCCATTGTAATAATACTTGTCCTTGTCTGCACAAGAATAGGACATGTTCTATTTTTTTGCTGAACGGATATGCGGACATATGGAAACGGAATGCACACTGACTCATTTCGTTTTTTTTTGCAGACCCTTTGAAGTGAATATTTCCGCATATGAACCTGTAAAAGAATGGAACGGAAACAGAAAAAAATAAGTTCCTGTGCATGAGCCATAATAGGAATCATTCACTTTGCATTTTCTTCTCCGTTTGGCCCAGGACCCATGAAGACTTCTTCCAGACACAACTTGTTTCTGCAGAGTGTATCGCACAGACATCTTTGGCTCCTCGTTCTCCAGCACCCTTCCCACATCTACAAGTACCATTTATAGTGCCCCATATGGTAATAATGACCCCTTTGGTGCCCCACGCAGTAATAATGCTCTAATATACCATAGAGTGACCAAATCTCTATAGATAAAGTTATGTAATAACACAATGTTATTGCTGCTATACATTTAATATTAGGATTAGCAATGGTAGAAAGTATTGGGTGCCAGGCATATCAGACGACAATACACCCCATGTCACCATACACATGGCACACCACTTAGGCCAGCCCTAACTACAGGACTTCAAGACTTTAAGTAGGATCCCTATGTGGCAGTACCTCCCTTTCCTTTTCCTCACACAGTAGTAATGCCCCCTTTGTGCCCCATAAAATAATGCCCCATACAATAGTAATGTCCCCCATTGCGCTGCCATATAATATAATACCATGCAGTAGTATAAAACAGGCCAGGTCCGGCGTCCTCCTCCTGCTCGTCCTATGGAATCACGCTCCATCATTTTACTTCTCTTCCGCTTTACGCTTGTGAGTTTAGCAGACGAAGGAAAGCAACAGGTTAAATAAAGATGAAGCCGTCACCAGATCACTTGATTAAAATCCACTAAACTCTCTTTTACGCCGCACAAAAACATTAACACATGTTCTGTGAAGTCTTAATTGGTGAATAAATCATCCAGCCGCCAAGCCTTACTTCTACGGACCACTGGGCCCTGTCAGCTGGAAGACTGCAATACTCCTAGCCTGCATCTCATGCATATTCATGACCCATATAATTAGCCTAGTTATAAATCAAGAGAAGATTTGCATAAGTATTTGTGGAGAACCTAGACAAGTAAACTTGTGCCCGTTCCTGCAATCCTGTCCACTCACTTACCCGTCAAATGAGACGGGCTAAGTGCCATCTGTGGGCTGTCAGTGCCTCGGAGGGTTGTATCGGTAATTATTCCACCAACATGGCAGCCTCACCGGACCGAATCTGCATCTGTCAGCGATTAATTAAAATAAATGTATTCTAAAGATGTTTACTTTGTAAAATTTACAGCAGGAAGCACCATTCGAGAGAAAGTCATCCCAAGCCTTCCCTATGCTGCGGCACACAGACGTGCAGGAATATAGTGCCGGCACCATGTGTATTGGTTAAAGCAAGAGAAAAAGTGTAAAATGTAGCTTTAAAAAGGCTGACCAGGATAGGAAAACATGGCTGCTTCCTTCTTTCCGAAAACAGCACCACCCCTGTCCATGAGTTGTGTCGGATATTGCAGTTCCTTTGAAGTGCATTGGGTTGAGCTGCAATACCACATACAACCTGTGGAAAGGTGTGGTGCTGTTTCTGGAAGAAAGCAGCCATCTTGTTCCAATCATGGACAACCCCTTTAAGCTTCTAGCTTACAATGCAAGATCTGCTTTAGGACCCCCACCATGTATACTACTACTGTCTACCTATGTGGCAGAGGGGTCTTTGGGACCTCTGTACCACTTATAGCTATGCCCCTGAACACAGGTAATTTAAGGGATTTTCAGGGCGGTACAAGTGATATTCACCCATTCTGCCACTTCCAGGGCATTTCCTATTAAAGGGGTTTTCCAACTGTTTTAGGGGTCACGTACACGACCCTATGTATTTTGCAGTCTGTGTGCATTACGCATTTTCTGAAACGGAAAAGCTGGCCCCTTATAGAACAGTCCTATCCTTGTCCGTAATCCGGACAGTAATAGGACATGCTCTATTTTTTTGTGGAACGGACATATGGAAACGAAAAGCACACGAGTAACTTCCGTTTTTTTGCGGACCACTTTATATGAATGGAACCGACACGGAAAGAAAATACGTTCCTGTGCATGAGCCCTTATACTAATGGATACCTGAGGATAGGTCATCAGTAGTATTAAGCTGAATCGAAGTCCACAAATTTCAGGATAAATTTGATTCCCTGCAAAGCCGAATTTCCTTGGGCTTCGTGGTAGCGAATCAATTTTACCTGAAATAGTGTAAAAACAAACAAAAAATAATTCGCTTGCAACTTGTTTGAAGATCCCGTGCACGGTGACATATGGCGGGCCTGGCGAAATTCTCGCTAGATCTTCAATTGAGATAGTGTTGCAATCAAAAGGATGAGGTAAGTATGATTTTTTTAACACTCAGATGCTGTGGTCAGCTATGAACGCTATATCTGAGGGCTACAGTGACGGGCTACAGCGCAATGGCCGCTCCCTGCCATTGCACCCACTGCGCTTCGTGACTAAGTAAGCTAAATTTTTGTATAATTCAGTGAAGCAGCCGAATCGAAATTTGGAATACTTTGCTCATCACTAGTCATCAGTATCTGATCGGGACCCCCACTGATCAGTTGTTTGAGGAGGACGTTGCGCTCTTCCTAGGCCAGTGACGTCACGCTCATCGGTCACATGGCTTATGCAATGCCAAACACAACCACTATACAATGTACGGCGCTATGCTTGGTAAGCTGCGGGAGACAGCACCGCAGTCTCTTCACCCTAAGTTCACACTTGCGCGCTTTACAGCACGTTCAAACGCGCTGTAAAACGCTCAACAAATGCAAACCAATGCTTCCCTATGGGCATAGTTCTCACCTGAGCGTTTTACAGCGCTGCACGAACGCGCTGTAAAACGCCAAATGCATAAACAAGTACTTGAGCTATTTTTGGGGCGTTTGTCGCGCTTTTGTGATTGACACCACAGTAGTCAATTACAAGAACGCGAGTATGACGCGTGTTTCCTATTTGCAAAAACGCGCTGAAATACGCTGCGACAAAAACGCTGCGAGAAACGCGTTTCAAGAACGCTCAGGTCTGAACCCAGGGTCAAGTTAATCCGTGCGGGTGCAGGTGTTGGACCCCACCTCTATGATATTGATGACCTATCCTGAGTACAGGCCATCAAGATGGAACGTCTGGGAAACCCCTTTAAGAGGTAATAATTCTGGCGCATCTTTAGGAGTTCTGTGTGTTAGAAAACAAAATGCCCTCGAGTAATGGAGCTGGCGCAGGTGCAATGTGAACCCGTTTTCTGCCTCACATATTGGTATCTAAACACACAAACAAATGCCTAGACTAGGCTATGCAACCTATCTTGACCCGGGTGTAAAATTAAAACTTCACTTTTATTGAATTATATGTAAAAAGTTTCATGTGTCTTGTTTGGAACCATACAAGAAAAAAAGGTGATTAAAAATACAGTCACCGCTCCGCCAAAATCTGCCAATATCTATTGTAATCGATGAAGGAGGTGTGCACACCCTCCCTCCTTAATCGTTTTTGTCACAGGGCACACTAGTGCTGGCTATTGTATACGTCAGAAGGCTGATGTTTGATCAATGGCCAGTTACAGCTATTGCTTGTTGCTGAACTGCCGCCAGGGGGCGCTATTGTTAGTGCGCTTCCCAGGCTATCACCATAACAAAGGATGTTTCCTTTATTGGTGCTGCAGTATCGCAGAGACAAAGTCCTGCTTGCACTTTAAGAGCCAGCAAATATGAGCCCGGACAACAACTTACTCACTACCTAGCTAGAGCTACTATCTAAAGGCTTGACAGAGCGGTGTGCTGATCTAAAATCTAGGTCTGCCCCCAACATGTTTCACCAACATTATGGCTTCATCAGGGGAATGGGCAGCCAAACGGAAAGCAATAACGGAATGCCTAACGCTAGTGTGAACCCACCCTTATGGTGCCCTTTTTTGGCATTTTCTGGGTCAATAGCCTTTTTTCTAGAGGACATTGAAGACGGGCGTCAAAACAGCAGAGAGAAAAGTCTCACATGAAGAACTTTTTTTCTCTGCTAAAAGAGGAAACCAAACAGACCCCAATCATTGTCGTCTGTGTGGCTTTGATTGGGTCAGGTATGTGTTGTTATTTTCATTGCTCTTCTCCTATAACAGAGCAGAACAACAGAAATCAATAGCAGTAATGTGAGAGGCCTAATACTAAAAATCTCTAATATTCAGGGCTGTCATTCAAAAAACGAGAGTTTAAAGTGTTAGAATAAAAGATGACATATAGCGAAAAATACTGAGACTTTTGATCAAAGAGCTCCCCTTCTGGTCAAGCATAAAAATGCCTGTGTTGCTCACCTGTACTTCCTGAGACTTTGGTAGAAATTTATCAAGACTGGCATTTCATGCCTCAATTTTAATCCATACAGGGTAAAATACAGCAATTTATTATGAACAGATTTTAAAATAAATTGGCTGTCTTTATGCCAGAAATAAAATTCTATGCCTGCTAGGAGCTAATTTCTAGCATGGCAGTAAATTGGTTATTATCAGCATCACATCAGCCACCGACTAGCTGTGCTGGAAACTATACAGTGATGGAAGGCTCTGCCCAGCGTCCGCTACTGCAGCTCAGCTCCCATTCACTTGAATAGAAGCTGAGCTGCCGTCCTCGGCAGTGCTGGTGACTACTCAAAACCGCTGTTTTGGGGGTGCCGGGTGTCAGACCCCACTCATCTGATATTAGTGACCTATCCTTTTGATACTGTCCCTTATAGACGTTTAATAGGTAAAGTAAGATCTATAGCTTTGGAAAGTATAGTTTGTAATTGGATTGAAAACTGGCTGAAGGACCGTGTCCGGAGAGATGTGGTCAATGATGCCTATTCAGAATGGTCCCGGGTTATAAGTGGTGACCCCAAGGTTCAGTGCTGGGGTCTCTATTATTTAATTTATTTATTAATGATATCGAGGACGGGATTAATAGCACCATTTCTATTTTTGCAGATGACACTAAGCTGTTTAGTACTGTGTGTAGGTTTAATGTGGATAAATGTAAAGTTATGAATCTTGGTAGTAATAACCTCTGTGCTTCATATGCCCCAGGGCAGTGAGGGTGAACCTTTTAGAGAGCGAGTGCCCAAACTGCAACCCAAAACTCACTGATTGCAAAGTGCCAACATGGCCATTTAACCTGAATACTACAGTCCAATATAGTATATCTTCCATGTACTTTATCATTTAGCCTGCCTACATTCAGTGCACTGCCTTTTCTTGCGGGTACCCCCTCACTGATGCTGCCACCCTGCCTGATTTTTAAAATTCCACTCGCACACCTCACTGTGCCCCCCGTTTTATTTCCGCTCTGTATGCTAATACTGAGCACCGGTACAGGGAGGAGGAGACGCCAGGGTTTTTCAATGGGCGTCTCCTTCTCCCTGGCTGTGCCGCGATCAATCACAGCGGAGAGCGTCACAGCGAGGGAGAAGGTGAGCTTTTTTTCTCCCTGGCTGTGAAGCTCTCCGCTGTGAATGGATCGCAGCACAGCCAGGAGAAGGAGACGCCCATTGAAAAACCCTGGCGTCTCTCCTCCCTGTACCGATGCTCAGGAAAAAACTGGGGGCACAGCGGGGGTAGGAGCGATATTTTAATCAGGCAGGGTGGCAGCATCAGTACCCAGCAAGTAAAGGGATTTATCTCAATTAATAAAAACAAATGAAAGGCCCTCTTTAAATAACAGCATACAATGTCAACCAGCTGCTTCCAAGGCTAGGAGGATACTGTCATGTATTAAGCGAGGCATGGACACAGGGATGTAATATTACCACTTTTTTAAAGGCGCGTTGCAGCCTTAGCCTATTTTCACATCTGTGTTTTCCTATCCGGTTTTAAGATCCGACATAGGATCTCAAAACCGGAGGAAAACGCTTCAGTTCTGTCTCCATTCATTTTCAATGGTGGCAAAACTGAACAAACCGGAATGGAGTGCACCAGAATGCATTCCGTTCGGTTTGTTAGCGTTCCCATGCCAGACAGGAAACCACTGCAAGCAGCGTTATTGTGTATGGCATGGGAAACTGAAAATGTAAGTTGATGGTGCTGGATCCGTTTTTTTATTCGATATAATACAACCGGATCCATTTTGAATGGATGCAGCTGGTTGTATTATTCAAACGGATGAGTTTTGCTGTGTTTTTGAGATCCCAAAACCGGACAGGAAAAATGCATATATGAAAGTAGCCTCATCTAGAATATGCAGTTCAGTTCTGGACACCAGTCCATAGAAAGGATGCCCTGGAGCTGGAAAAAGTACAGAGGAGAGCTACTGAACTGATAAGTGACATAAAGGGTCTTAGTTATGAAGAAAGATTAAAAGAATTACATTTATTTTGTCTTGAGAAGAGACGTCTAAGGGGGGACATGATTAACCTATACAAATATATAAATCTGTTGTACAAAAAATACAGTGAAAAGCTGTTTTATGTAAAATCCCCTCAAAAGACAAGGGCTTCTTTACTGTAAGAATTGTTAATCTGTGGAATGGACTTCCTCAGGACGTGGTCACAGCAGGAACAGTGGACAGTTAGATGAATTCTTAAAAGTACATCACATTAATACTTCAAAAAATGTGAAGAAATCTGCCTCTCACTCCCCTTTTCTAAAATTCACATCCCCACCTATCTCTTAATTCAGGGGCAGATTGGCCATAGACCCTACAGGGAGATTTCCCAGTGGGCCAATGCCCAGGGTGCCACTCAAACCCTCTTGATGGCCGCAGGCCAGGTACATAATGATCTGATGCTCATTGGCCCCAGGTGCCCTGCTGGACTAAACTGTATTACTGTCCTCATGATACATAGTAACATAGTATATAAGACCGAAAAAGACATTTGTCCATCCAGTTCGGCCTATTATCCTGCAAGTTGATCCAGAGGAAGGCAAAAACCCCTGTGAGGCAGAAGCCAATTTTCCTCACTTAAGGGAAAAAAATTCCTTCCCGACTCCAATCAGGCATCAGAATAACTCCCTGGATCAGCGACCCTCTCTAGTAGCTGTAGCCTGTAATATTATTACACTCCAGAAATACATCCAGGCCCCTCTTGAATTCCTTTATTGTACTCACCATCACCACCTCCTCAGTCAGAGAGTTCCATAGTCTCACTGCTCTTACTGTAAAGAATTCTCTTCTATGTCTGTGTACAAACCTTCTTTCCTTCAGACACAGAGGATGTCCCCTCACAGTTGAATACTGTGGTGAGGGCGGCAGTATTTTGTGCTGTCCTATGGTATTTGGTTCTGGTGGGGCTGTATTCTGCGCTGCACTACAGTAATGCAGGCCCTTCCTACTTCGGTTGTCCCCACCTACTTGTTTTGACCCGTCTTCTGTCAGTTTAAACCCACCTACAAAAGGGGCCAGTTTTATTTTTTTTTCCAGGGCCACTTTAAGCTCCCAATCCACTCCTGCATCAGTTGAAGATGGACTTATGTATTTTTCAACCGAATTAACTATTAACTATATCTAGGTCCTAGGAAAAAAACTTTAACACATGATCCCAGGGGTTTCTGAAGCTGGACCTACTGTAATCAACATTGCTACCTGAGTATGTTCCTCATGTGACAGCCGTTTAACTATCTCTTCTGGTGTGAATGGCATTTACGGCTCTATATGCAGAATATAGGCCTATGATATTGACACTGAGCCCTTGTCCCTCTCCGCTAGCAGTGAATTGCAGCAGGTCACTGAATAACATTCCACAGTCTTATCCTGTTACTTTCAGTTTTTTTACTTTGGTTTTTCCGGAAATTCCAGAGGACGGAACTCTGCAATCCCCAATGAATTGCTTGTTATGACAAAGTGAAGCAAAGTTTATACAATGTTACAACAGCGCGCTGCTCTTTCCTGCTGAGACTGTGCGGCTGCATTAACAATGGGGCAGATCCAAGTGTAAACCCATCTCTAGTTATATTTATACCAGTACATGACAGATACAACTGAACCTTTATACGTCACTTTTAGTAAATTGCGATGCACAAGTAGATGAGACGGAGCTGTGACATGTCATTTGGACAAGTCACACATTACTCAAGTTACAATGAGAAACTAGATTTTGTAATTAAAGGGGTTGTCTGCTTTTTCCCCCCCCCCCAAAGTGATGGGGGACCTGGTAAAATAATAAAAATCTTCCCTTCTTTTCCCATCCTGTGCCTGCTCCAATCTAGAACCACCGCTCTCTTTTTCCAGGCTGCAGCCGGTGACATATTGTTTGGCTACGACAGTGATGTTCCGTATACTGCTGCGGCCAATCAATAGCTTCAGCAGTGTACTGTGCCGCACCCTTGAGGCCGGTGATTGTTTGCAGCAGTTTATGTAATGTCATCGCTATAGCCAAACAGTATGTCCCTGGGAAGATGACAGAGCGGCACCGCTGGATCGGAGTGGACACGGAAAGAAAAGTTTTTATTATTATCTTACCAGACTCCCATCACTTTGGTAAAATTAAAAAATACAATGAACAACCCTTTTAAGAATGCATACAGCGTGGAGATTTATCAGGTCCTACACCGCAGGATTCTGGTGTTAAAGGACAAAAAGTCACCCTATTCGTCAACTTTAAATGGCATCTGTCAGCAGTTTTGTACCTATTAATCTGGCTGACCTGTTACATGTGTACTTGGCAGCTGAAGGCATCTGTGTTGGTCCCATGTTCATATGTGCCCGCATTGCTGAGAAAGATTGAGTTTTAATATATGCAAATGACGGGGGCGTTGCCATTACACCTAGAGGCTCTGCTCTCTCCGCAACTGCCACGCCATCTCCACTTTGATTGACAGGGCCAGGCAGTGAAGACATGATCACACCTGCCCCTGTCAATCAAAGTGCCAAGGCGCAGAAGTTGCAGAGAGGGCTGAGTTCTCTAGGTGTAATGGTAATGCCCCCGTTGCTCCTAGAGGCTCATTTGCATATAATAAAACATCACTTTTCTCAGCAATGCGGGCACATATGAACATGGGACCAACACAGATGTCTTCAGCTGCCAAGTACATGCATGTGTACAGATCAACTAGTTTCATAGGTACAAATCTGCTGACTGATGCTCTTTAAAGTTGACAAATTGGGTGACTTTTGTGCTTATTTATACCAAAATTTGCTACTTTTGCATTATTACACCAGTTTTGAGAAGAGTGTTTGGTTAGCTATATTAATTTGTTTCACTCCAGATTGATCACTGTGACTTTTCACAAAAAGTAACAAACTCACTCCAATATTATACATGGCACTAAAGAGGGGGACATTATCTACTGGGGGCATCAAGGAAGAGAGGTCGAGCATTTTATATACCTGGCACTACAAGGGGGTATTACATACTGGTACCAAGGGTGGTACTACAAGGGGGCATTATATATCTACTGACACTACAGGGGGCATTATATATAAATACTGTCACTACAGGAGAGGCACTATTTATATACTAGGACTGTAGGGAGAGGCATGTGCCAGAAACTGGCTAGGGCCTGGCAAAGACTTAAGTTTCAGCCAGACCCGCAGACCCCAGGCAACTGAATTATAGCAAAATGTCATGCAAAGAGCGCCACTGGGCCTTATAGGCCATATTTATAAAAAGTAAAGATTGATATCCGGCAGTGTGAACATACAACTAAAAATTAAAGTAATTCTGTTGGAGGGATAGTCCCTAATTTTGACTTAAAGGCTATGTACACCCTTGGAGGCAATTTTTGTTTATTATTGCATGTTACTCATTTTTGGCTAAAAATCATATTTTCAGTTGGCCTTTATTAAAAATATTGAGCCATTCTGTCACAAAGGGTTAACTATTTTTCTAGCTGTGTGACTTGTACTTTCACTTTGTCCTGGTCATCTAATAAACCTTATCTCTAAACTACTGAGAGGTCATAAACACTTATTAACATAAGAACTGAGCCATAATGAGTGTTTATAATGTCAGAGAGCAGAGATAAGGAGTCCGTCTGCTCCCCAGATGACGGAAAAGACAGAAAATCTACAGGAAGCTAGTAGAGCACTTCAGCTATGTAGCAATAACAAGTGATAAGACAGGTGCTCACTGCAGTCTTACTAAGCCCTCAAACTGATGTTAAAATTGAGAGATTAGTCAACATGTCCTGCAATGGAGGACATGTCTAAGCCCGAGCACCACGCCAAGGTTTCTCAAGTAGCTCGGGAGTCGGGACCTAACACTCACCTACCTGTGCCATATGGGCAATACCAGGGGCCAGTCGGCCAATATACAGAAAAGTATAGGCCGACTCACAGCAGACTCCTCAGTTACCAGCAATGGGAGGAGGGAGAAGGCTGTGAGCCCCATCCCAAGACTGGCTGATATGGCCCAGGCCTCACAGGTGCACCTAAATGTAACCTGTGGATGGAAAACAGGCTACATTTACATAGGAGTTTATACACCTCCCAAAAATTATAGGATTTTAGGATTAAAATAAATAAATAAATAAAACTAGGGACATGGAAAATTAAAAACAACCTCTTAAAAATTCTTAAAAATGTGGTTAACATAAAAACTTGATTTAAAGGGGTCGTTCCAGGACCTGGATCTTAATACTAAAAATGTAAAGTTTTAGTATAGCCAGTCGGTTGTTCATTAAAAATGTATCTGTATAGCACCACCTGCTATTTGTTCTTTTCCTTTTTTTGCTCTGTCTCACTGAGCGAGTCGACAGCTCTCAGTTTAAATCTTCGACTGCAACCAGCCATATGTTCTGTTAGAAGCTGTGGCAGTTACAGGAGAGAGCTGCAGCAGAAAGGACACTCCCCTGAGTTACCAGGCTGAAGAGAATCTAGCACAGCCATGGCATCCTTCAACTGCTACTAGCCGCAGCAGACAGGACATGCCATCTTAGAAAGGACAAGCCCCTTAAGCTTTCAGCTTGAAATAAATCTAGCAGAACATTTGGAGCAGTGAATGGGGAGATCTGTGGATCCATTTGAGGTACAGGGCTGGTTCTAGCTTTGTCAGAAAGAGTTTATCACGTACTATATGATATCTGATTTTCATTTTTCCATCAATCATGGGATAAACTTTTTTTTGTCCTGGAAAAAGGATGTGCAATAATAAACTTATTGTTCCAGAAATTCTCTTGTTCCCAAACTTGGACTTTACAATATATCAATTTGGAATATAATTCTAGTTAAAGGGGTTGTCTCATCATAGAGAAAGGGGCATATCGCTAGGATATGCCCCAATTGTCTTATAGGTGTGGATCCCACCTCTGAGACCCACACCTGTATAAGGAATGGAGCCCGAAAGTGAAGGAGGAAGCACTGTTCATGCGCAGCCGCCCTCCATTAACTTTCTATGGGGCCAGCGCCGGCTATTTCCGTCGAGCCCATAGACGTGAATGGGAGCAGTGGCCGGTCATTCGCGGTGCGCTGCCATTCACTTCTATGGGTAGCTGGCTTGGTGTTGGCCGGACCAGAGCCCTGCAGCCACCACCTTGCGGGGTTCCGTTCCCGATATAGTTGCAGGTCCCAGCGGTGGGAACCGCACCTGTAACGGAACGCCTGGCACCCTGAATGGGCACCTTCCGCTGACGCTTGCTCCTAGCGCTTCCTGAGGGCTCCAAGCACTCCACCGGACACCATAACCACCACAGACCCCACAAACCGCCTTCAACTTGGTTGGGGTCTCGTCGCCCTCCACCCACTCTGTACCCAAGATCGGGCTTCAGCTTCCAGTGGGTGGACCTCTCCTAACTCCAGAAAGCAGGAACCAGGAACAAGCTCTTACAAGAGCTTATACTCAGGGAGTATTGTGGTATAGCAATCCCCAAGAGTGTAGTTATCCCATGCCCCAACCATGAGCCAAGACTTCATGAAGGGGTAAAGCAGAACTTCTTCTTTATTGATGGCCACACCTCAGCCTTTTATGCAAGTCCTCCAGCAAGGGCTACTCCCCGAGGCCTTATAGAGGACAGGCACACAAAATACAGTGACCAATCATCATACAGCCAGATATATCAGAACCCCACATGCATTGTCCATTGTGCTTGCTGATTGCGTCCCAGGAAATGTCCATTGTGCTTGTTAATTAGGTCACAGGCAATGTCCATTGTGCTTGTTAATTGCGTCACAGGCCATGTTCATTTTGCTTACTAACTGCACCGGGGCCATAGTCACAGGGCAAGAGGCTGGCAAGCAGGCCTCTCCAACTCCCAGTGACAAAGATGATTTCGTCACAGCACCTATAAGACAACGGGGGCATATCCGAGCGATATGCCCGCATTGTCTATGATGAGACAACCCTTTTAAGCATATACAGTAGATATGCATGAGAAGATTGATCTTTACGGGCTGTATTACACCAACAGATTACCTGACAGATTTTCTGACCAATCATCGGTCCGATGGCCGTTTACACGCACAGATCTTTTGTTATACATACCAACAATTGGTCTGATTCGACAGAAATTGGTCATATAATCTGTTGGTGTAATACAGCCCTTAGATAACACTTCTCCAGCAGAGGGAGGTAGCTGAGTTTTCTACAGCTCCAGGATCCCTACTTACCCTGTTCTGTGCTTATCTGCTCATCCGGCACCCACTTGGCTGCGGACGGTCCAGCAGCTCCACCTGGTCCACAGCATGGCTCAGCCACCTCAGCTGCTTCACTCGTGTCGCAAAGGCTCCAAAGTCAATGAGTTGTGCCGAAAATCCATTTGGTGGAAGCTTGGGGGTCACATATGCTGAACCATCCTGGGGGTGGGTTATGTCATTCAAGCATTACGTGTCCACACCGGTGAGCCAGAATAGTGGCAGTACACTCCCTGCCCATTATGGTGCTGACTAGATATGAGCGAAGTCTGGTAGAATTCAATTCGGCTGCTTTGCTGAATTTTACCCAAAAAATACGCTTTGTGACGAATTACTTTGTCTCGAAGCGCATTTCTTTGTAGTGGGTGCAAAGACAGTGATGGGCGATTGCGCCGCTCCCCGTTATTGTACCCGTCAGATACATGATCGTGTCATCTGATATACATAAAAGAGTGTAAAAATAAAAAATACTTACCTGTTCCATTTGCTCGTGACAGCTGGCCACCCCCATTTTGTTTGAAGGTCTGGTGCAAAATCTCGTGCGTCCCGAGATGACATCATGCCGGTCAGCGTGGTGACGTCATATGTCACTATGCACGGGATTTCAGCCGAGATATTCAAGAAAGATGGTGGCGGGGGCCCGTCTTGAGCAAATGGAGCTGGTAAGGATTTTTATTTTTTTTGCTTTCTTACACTTTTTCAAGGTAAATCTAATCGCTATTGTGAAGCACGAGGAAATTTGGCTTTGCAACAAATTGAATTTATCCTGAAATTCGGATCGAAGTCTACCTTGTGGACTTTGTTTCGCTTATCCCCAGTGCTGACTCATATCAATAATGGCAGCTGATCAACCCTGAATATCACCTCTACCATTGGCTCGCTGGCTTTGTAACTATTGCATTGTTAAACTCAAGAGAACTAGAAGTTGGCTAACACATTATGACCCGTTTCAGAGCCAAGGCCAATTCATCTAGAACAAAACAATTGTCCTCATTTTGTACCCACAGACCTGAGATCACTATTGGGGTTGCCTTCATATTTTGGGAGCTATGCAGCGTCCTGATGGCTGGCTCCGATATTGGAATCTTCCATTTGCGACTGAAATGTGATAAAAACCATGAATGGTCTTTATGGTGAAAGCTTAAGACATGAGAAGGAGTCTATGGGGGGCTTAGTCTAGGATGCTGTCGTTGGTGTTGGTTACGCCCAATTAAGTTTTCCAGTTTAATCTGCGTGACTGTTTACTCTCAGAGTCACTCCACTCAAACCATTAAATGGAAGAGGATTAGCCTCTGGTTTCTGACAAAATGTTCCTCTGATTTCAGCAAACACTACTTTCCCTTTTATAGAGATTAGAAGGAGTCATTCTGTGCCCCTTGAAGTCTATAACACCCCTTAGTGAAGATTAACCTGTCCCATGCTGGAGGAGCCAGAAAGGCTTTCATTGGGTAGTCGATTCTCCATTTCACAAGTAAAGTGGTCTTTTCGATTCCTGCCGGATCGGCATACCTGTAATCCCTAGTATATCTGATAAAGTTCAAACCCTTTAAAGACAACAGAATTAAACACAGGAGGGAAGAACAGACAAATGAAAAGTTCTATCAGGTGAACGGCTTTCTGTTAAAATGTGATACTTCAATGAATTTGGTGAAATTTACCGCACTAGATGTAGCAGAGCAGCCTCAGAAACATGTTCCCTGCAATATTTTTTTGGTGTACGGGTAAAATACTGTAGTTAAAGTTCTTTAATCTGGCCTGGAGATTATTTATCTGGCCTGGAGACTATTAATTTTCTGGTATTTAGAATTTCTTATCATCTACCACTTTAATAATCCTTAGCTACCCAGATACCAGAAATACACATTTTACTTTGACATTTTAGACACAATACTTCTTAAAAGTGAGGGCATATTGCTGCTGGGATTCCTATGATCCAGAGAACAATGGGGTTGTGAAGCAAAATGTATAAATATGGATTGTGGCCCATGGTTATGCTCACTGTTTGCATTATTACTTCTCTAAGGCTCTTATTTTTGCATTACTGCTGTCCTGTGATATCATATATGCATTATATACCTGCATGTGACATCATTGTATTTATTATCTCTGTACTGTGACATCATTGTATTATCCCTGTACTGTGACATCATTGTATTAACCCTGTACAGTGACATCACTGTGTTTCTTATCCCTACACTGTGACATCACTGTGTTTATTATCCCTGTACTGTGACATCACTGTGTATATTATCCCTGTACTGTAACATCACTGTGTTTATTATCCCTGTACTGTGACATCACTGTGTTTATTATCTCTGTACTGTGACATAACTGTGTTTATTATCCTGCACTGTGACATCACTGTGTTTATTATCCCTGTACTGTGACATCACTGTGTTTATTATCCCTGTACTGTGACATCACTGTGTGTATTATCCCTGTACTGTGACATCACTGTGTTTATTATCCCTGTACTGTGACATCACTGTGTTTATTATCCCTGTACTGTGACATCACTGTGTTTATTATCCCTGCACTGTGACATCATTGTGTTTATTATCCCTGTACTGTGACATCACTGTGTTTATTATCCCTGTACTGTGACATCACTGTGTTTATTATCCTGTACTGTGACATCACTGTGTTTTTTTTTATCTCTGTACTGTGACATCATTGTATTATCCCTGTACTGTGACATCACTGTGTGTATTATCCCTGTACTGTGACATCACTGTGTGTATTATCCCTGTATTGTGACATCACTGTGTTTATTATCCCTGTACTGTGATATCACTGTGTTTATTATACATGTACTGTGACATCACTGTGATTATTATCTCTGTACTGTGACATCACTGTGTTTATTATACATGTACTGTGACATCACTGTGATTATTATCTCTGTACTGTGATATTACTGTGTTTATTATACATGTACTGTGACATCACTGTGTTTATTATACATGTACTGTGACATCACTGTGTTTATTATCCCTGCACTGTGACATCATTGTGTTTATTATCCCTGTACTGTGACATCACTGTGTTTATTATCCCTGTACTGTGACATCACTGTGTTTATTATCTCTGTACTGTGACATCATTGAATTAACCCTGTACTGTGACATCACTGTGTGTATTATCCCTGTACTGTGACATCACTGTGTGTATCATCCCTGTATTGTGACATTACTGTGTTTATTATCCCTGTACTATGATATCACTGTGTTTATTATAAATGTACGGTGACATCACTGTGATTATTATCTCTGTACTGTGATATTACTGTGTTTATTATCCCTGTACTGTGACATCACTGTGTTTATTATCCCTGTACTGTGACATCACTGTGTTTATTATCCCTGTACTGTGACATCACTGTGTTTATTATCCCTGTACTGTGACATCACAGTGTTTATTATCCCTGTATTGTGACATCACTGTGTTTATAATCCCTGTACTGTGACATCACTGTGTTTATTATACCTGTACTGTGACATCACTGTGTTTATTATCCCTGTATTGTAACATCACTGTGTTTATTATCCCTGTACTGTGACATCACTGTGTTTATTATCACTGTACTGTGACATCACTGTGTTTATTATCCCTGTACTGTGAAATGACTGTGTTTATTATCCCTGTACTGTTACATCACTGTGTTTATTATCCTGTACTGTGACATCACTGTGTTTATTATCTCTGTACTGTGACATCACTGTGTTTACTATCCCTATATTGTGACATTACTGTGTTTATTATCCCTGTACTGTAACATAACTGTTTATTATCCCTGTACTGTGACATCACCGTGTTTATTATCCCTGTACTGTGACATAATTGTGTTTATTATCCCTGTACTGTGACATCACCGTGTTTATTATCCCTGTACTGTGACATCACTGTGTTTATTATCTCTGTACTGTGACATCACTGTGTTTATTATCTCTGTACTGTGACATCACTGTATTTATTATCCTGTACTGTGACATCACTGTGTTTATTATCCCTGTACTGTGACATCACTGTGTTTATTATCTCTGTACTGTGACATCACTGTGTTTATTATCCTGTACTGTGACATCACTGTTTTTGTTATCACTGTATTGTGCCATCACTATGTTTACTATCCCTATATTGTGACATCACTGTGTGTATTATCTCTGTACTGTGACATCACTGTGTTTATTATCCCCGTACTGGGACATCACTGTGTTTATTATCCCTGTACTGTGACATTACCGTGTTTATTATCCCTGTACTGTGACATTACCGTGTTTATTATCCCTGTACTGTGACATCACTGTGTTTATTATCTCTGTACTGTGACATCACTGTGTTTATTATCCCTGTACTGTGACATCACTGTGTTTATTATCTCTGTACTGTGACATCACTGTGTTTATTATCCCTGTACTGTGACATCACTGTGTTTATTATCCCTGTACTGTGACATCACTGTGTTTATTATCCCTGCACTGTGGCATCACTGTGTTTATTATCACTGTACTGTGACATCACTGTGTTTATTATCCCTGTACTGTGACATCACTGTGTTTATTATCCCTGTACTGTGACATCACTGTGTTTATTATCCCTGTACTGTGACATCACTGTGTTTATTATCACTGTACTGTGACATCACTGTGTTTATTATCCCTGTACTGTGACATCACTGTGTTTATTATCCCTGTACTGTGACATCACTGTGTTTATTATCCTGTACTGTGACATCACTGTGTTTATTATCCCTGTACTGTGACATCACTGTGTTTATTATCCCTGTACTGTGACATCACCGTGTTTATTATCCCTGTACTGTGACATCACTGTGTTTATTATCCTGTACTGTGACATCACCGTGTTTATTATCTCTGTACTGTGACATCACCGTGTTTATTATCTCTGTACTGTGACATCACTGTGTTTATTATCCCTGTACTGTGACATCACTGTGCTTATTATCCCTGTACTGTGACATCACTGTGTTTATTATCCCTGTACTGTGACATCACTGTGTTTATTATCCCTGTACTGTGACATCACTGTGTTTATTATCTCTGTACTGTGACATCACTGTGTTTATTATCTCTGTACTGTGACATCACTGTGTTTATTATCCCTGTACTGTGACATCACTGTGTTTATTATCCCTGTACTGTGACATCACTGTGTTTATTATCCCTGTACTGTGACATCACTGTGTTTATTATCCCTGTACTGTGACATCACTGTGTTTATTATCCCTGTACTGTGACATCACCGTGTTTATTATCCCTGTACTGTGACATCACCGTGTTTATTATCCCTGTACTGTGACATCACTGTGTTTATTATCCCTGTACTGTGACATCACTGTGTTTATTATCCCTGTACTGTGACATCACTGTGTTTATTATCCCTGTACTGTGACATCACTGTGTTTATTATCCCTGTACTGTGACATCACTGTGTTTATTATCCTGTACTGTGACATCACTGTGTTTATTATCTCTGTACTGTGACATCACTGTGTTTATTATCCCTGTACTGTGACATCACTGTGTTTATTATCCCTGTACTGTGACATCACTGTGTGTATTATCCCTGTACTGTGACATCACTGTGTTTATTATCCCTGTACTGTGACATCACTGTGTTTATTATCCCTGTACTGTGACATCACAGTGATTATTATCTCTGTACTGTGACATCACTGTGTTTATTATCCATGTACTGTGACATCACTGTGATTATTATCTCTGTACTGTGACATCACTGTGTTTATTATCCATGTACTGTGACATCACTGTGTTTATTATCCATGTACTGTGACATCACTGTGTTTATTATCCCTGCACTGTGACATCACTGTGTTTATTATCCCTGTACTGTGACATCACTGTGTTTATTATCCCTGTACTGTGACATCACTGTGTTTATTATCTCTGTACTGTGACATCACTGTGTTTATTATCCCTGTACTGTGACATCACTGTGTTTATTATCCCTGTACTGTGACATCACTGTGTTTATTATCCCTGTACTGTGACATCACTGTGTTTATTATCTCTGTACTGTGACATCACTGTGTTTATTATCCCCGTACTGTGACATCACTGTGTTTATTATCTCTGTACTGTGACATCACTGTGTTTATTATCCCTGTACTGTGACATCACCGTGTTTATTATCCCTGTACTGTGACATCACTGTGTTTATTATCCCTGTACTGTGACATCACTGTGTTTATTATCCCTGCACTGTGACATCACTGTGTTTATTATCCCTGTACTGTGACATCACTGTGTTTATTATCCCTGTACTGTGACATCACTGTGTTTATTATCCCTGTACTGTGACATCACTGTGTTTATTATCCCTGTACTGTGACATCACTGTGTTTATTATCCCTGTACTGTGACATCACTGTGTTTATTATCCCTGTACTGTGACATCACTGTGTTTATTATCTCTGTACTGTGACATCACTGTGTTTATTATCCCTGTACTGTGACATCACTGTGTTTATTATCCCTGTACTGTGACATCACTGTGTTTATTATCCCTGTACTGTGACATCACTGTGTTTATTATCCTGTACTGTGACATCACTGTGTTTATTATCCCTGTACTGTGACATCACTGTGTTTATTATCCCTGTACTGTGACATCACTGTGTTTATTATCCCTGTACTGTGACATCACTGTGTTTATTATCCCTGTACTGTGACATCACCGTGTTTATTATCCCTGTACTGTGACATCACTGTGTTTATTATCCCTGTACTGTGACATCACTGTGTTTATTATCCCTGTACTGTGACATCACTGTGTTTATTATCCCTGTACTGTGACATCACTGTGTTTATTATCCCTGTACTGTGACATCACTGTGTTTATTATCCCTGTACTGTGACATCACTGTGTTTATTATCACTGTACTGTGACATCACTGTGTTTATTATCCCTATACTGTGACATCACTGTGTTTATTATCTCTGTACTGTGACATCACTGTGTTTATTATCCCTGTACTGTGACATCACTGTGTTTATTATCCCTGTACTGTGACATCACTGTGTTTATTATCCCTGTACTGTGACATCACCGTGTTTATTATCCCTGTACTGTGACATCACTGTGTTTATTATCCCTGTACTGTGACATCACCGTGTTTATTATCCCTGTACTGTGACATCACCGTGTTTATTATCCTGTACTGTGACATCACTGTGTTTATTATCCCTGTACTGTGACATCACTGTGTTTATTATCCCTGTACTGTGACATCACTGTGTTTATTATCCCTGTACTGTGACATCACTGTGTTTATTATCTCTGTACTGTGACATCACTGTGTTTTATTATCCCTGTACTGTGACATCACTGTGTTTATTATCCCTGTACTGTGACATCACTGTGTTTATTATCCCTGTACTGTGACATCACTGTGTTTATTATCCCTGTACTGTGACATCACTGTGTTTATTATCCCTGTACTGTGACATCACTGTGTTTATTATCTCTGTACTGTGACATCACTGTGTTTATTATCCCTGTACTGTGACATCACTGTGTTTATTATCCCTGTACTGTGACATCACTGTGTTTATTATCTCTGTACTGTGACATCACTGTGTTTATTATCCCTGTACTGTGACATCACTGTGTTTATTATCTCTGTACTGTGACATCACTGTGTTTATTATCCCTGTACTGTGACATCACTGTGTTTATTATCCCTGTACTGTGACATCACTGTGTTTATTATCCCTGTACTGTGACATCACTGTGTTTATTATCCCTGTACTGTGACATCACTGTGTTTATTATCCCTGTACTGTGACATCACTGTGTTTATTATCCCTGTACTGTGACATCACTGTGTTTATTATCCCTGTACTGTGACATCACTGTGTTTATTATCCCTGTACTGTGACATCACTGTGTTTATTATCCCTGTACTGTGACATCACTGTGTTTATTATCCCTGTACTGTGACATCACTGTGTTTATTATCCCTGTACTGTGACATCACTGTGTTTATTATCCCTGTACTGTGACATCACTGTGTTTATTATCCCTGTACTGTGACATCACTGTGTTTATTATCCCTGTACTGTGACATCACTGTGTTTATTATCCCTGTACTGTGACATCACTGTGTTTATTATCCCTGTACTGTGACATCACTGTGTTTATTATCCCTGTACTGTGACATCACTGTGTTTATTATCCCTGTACTGTGACATCACCGTGTTTATTATCCCTGTACTGTGACATCACCGTGTTTATTATCCCTGTACTGTGACATCACTGTGTTTATTATCCCTGTACTGTGACATCACTGTGCTTGTTATCACTGTACTGTGACATCACTGTGTTTATTATCCCTGTACTGTGACATCACTGTGTTTATTATCTCTGTACTGTGACATCACTGTGTTTATTATCTCTGTACTGTGACATCACTGTGTTTATTATCTCTGTACTGTGACATCACTGTGTTTATTATCCCTGTACTGTGACATCACTGTGTTTATTATCCCTGTACTGTGACATCACTGTGTTTATTATCCCTGTACTGTGACATCACTGTGTTTATTATCCCTGTACTGTGACATCACTGTGTTTATTATCCCTGTACTGTGACATCACTGTGTTTATTATCCCTGTACTGTGACATCACTGTGTTTATTATCCCTGTACTGTGACATCACTGTGTTTATTATCCCTGTACTGTGACATCACTGTGTTTATTATCCCTGTACTGTGACATCACTGTGTTTATTATCCCTGTACTGTGACATCACTGTGTTTATTATCCTGTACTGTGACATCACTGTGTTTATTATCCCTGTACTGTGACATCACTGTGTTTATTATCCCTGTACTGTGACATCACTGTGTTTATTATCCCTGTACTGTGACATCACTGTGTTTATTATCTCTGTACTGTGACATCACTGTGTTTATTATCCCTGTACTGTGACATCACTGTGTTTATTATCCCTGTACTGTGACATCACTGTGTTTATTATCCCTGTACTGTGACATCACTGTGTTTATTATCCCTGTACTGTGACATCACTGTGTTTATTATCCATGTACTGTGACATCACTGTGTTTATTATCCCTGTACTGTGACATCACTGTGTTTATTATCCCTGTACTGTGACATCACTGTGTTTATTATCCCTGTACTGTGACATCACTGTGTTTATTATCTCTGTACTGTGACATCACTGTGTTTATTATCTCTGTACTGTGACATCACTGTGTTTATTATCTCTGTACTGTGACATCACTGTGTTTATTATCCCTGTACTGTGACATCACTGTGTTTATTATCCCTGTACTGTGACATCACTGTGTTTATTATCCCTGTACTGTGACATCACTGTGTTTATTATCCCTGTACTGTGACATCACTGTGTTTATTATCCCTGTACTGGGACATCACTGTGTTTATTATCTCTGTACTGTGACATCACTGTGTTTATTATCCCTGTACTGTGACATCACTGTGTTTATTATCCCTGTACTGTGACATCACTGTGTTTATTATGTCTGTACTGTGACATCACTGTGTTTATTATGTCTGTACTGTGACATCACTGTGTTTATTATCTCTGTACTGTGACATCACTGTGTTTATTAACTTATTTTATCCGACTTTTCTGTCAGAAATAGTGGAAATGGTGCTTCAAAAATATGGAGCTCATCCTGAAAACCATGTTTGTCAATGTATTTACACCAGGCAACTGGCATAAATTGCGAGCAGGGCCCTGACTCCTAGTGTTTCAGTTGTATATTAGCCAGTTACCATTGTACATAAACCCTAGGAATTTGTAAAGTGCTGCGGAACATGGTGGCGCTATATAAATAAATATTATTATTATTATTATTATTATTATTGATGAATCTCCTGCTTCATTTCACATATTACAAAACTGTCTGCCTGCATCTATCACTAAGGGAAGCTCAGTGCATAGGAGTTTATACAGTTACTATTGTCTGCAGTGGAAGCTGTAACTATCTCTTTGCACTATGCTCCCGAAAAATGCAGTATTTTCACATTGGGAACAGAAGAAGGAGTGCAGAGTCGGGTCTCTCTTCTCCCACCGGCCCCATCGCCATTGCATGTTCGTCCTCCATTGAAGGTAAACCACTGAATACTTCAATATTACAGCATTTAGTCAGTGGCGTAACTATCACGAGGCAAACAAGGCATTTGCCTAGGGCGGCACTTGCCAATGGGGCGGCAAAATGCCTTGTTTGCCTTAGTGATAGTTATATTTTTTTTTGCCCCTTGTCCGATCCGATCCTTCACTATGCGAGCGGCATCGCTGGCGCCGCATAGTGAAGAAGTTGATGACTTACTTCCTCCTCCTCCTGACTTCCTCCCGACCTCCCCTACATCCGCGTGTTGCCGTCGTGACGTCGCACAGAGGTGGAGTCACGGGCCGGCAATGCTAGGGTGAGCCTTGCCCAGATACCTCCAAGTGCAGAATGGATCTGATGCCTGCACACGGACTGGTCACCGTGAACACTGAGGCCAGGCCCCGGCCACCACCAATGCACTGATCCCGGGCTGCCGCTGTCTCTTCAGTAAATAATGGTTTTCCAGCAAGTGATTACACATTCTATTCACATGAGCACTGAGAGGGCGTCACTATCAAAACCCAGGTCTTTCTGTCCTTGGCTTGTAAAATGGAAATCATTGAAATCACTGGCTCATGCCTTTAGGACACCACAAGTTCTCATAAATCTGGGCTTAAAATGATCTAATTTGCTAAAGGGACTTTATAGTGGAAGACAAAATCATTTAAAGGGGAACTTACATATGGCTTATTTTCTAGCCCTGTATGCAGCAGTTACTTGATAATTTTCTTGGTTTCTAGTAATAGTAATTCTGTAATAGAAGTTAGCATGGGCTTGTACTCACCAGAAGATCTGAACAAATATAGCTGCAGTGTAAAGCATGAGAGAGCAGGGGGAGGAGTGTGTAGTAGAGCAGAAGCATGGAGGAGCAGGAGCATGTACATCGGGAGCATGTGGAGCAGGAGCAAGAGCATGTACATCAGGAGTATGTACAGCAGGAGCATATACAGCAGGAACAGGAGCATGTACATCAGGAGTATGTACAGCAGAAGCATATACAGCAGGAACAGGAGCATGTACATCAGGAGCAGGTACAGCAGGAGCATATACAGCAGGAACAGGAGCATGTACATCAGGAGCAGGTACAGCAGGAGCATATACAGCAGGAACAGGAGCATGTGGAACAGGAGCCTGTATAGCAGTTACATATACATCAGGAACAGGAGCATGTGGAACAGGAGCATGTACAGCAGTTACATATACAGCAGGAACAGGAGCATGTACAGCAGTTACATATACAGCAGGAACAGGAGCATGTGGAACAGAAGCATGTACAGCAGTTACATATACAGCAGGAACAGAAGCATGTACAGCAGTTACATATACAGCAGGAACAGGAGCATGTACAGCAGTTACATATACAGCAGGAACAGAAGCATGTATAGCAGTTACATATACATCAGGAACAGGAGCATGTGGAACAGGAGCATGTACAGCAGTTACATATACAGCAGGAACAGGAGCATGTACAGCAGTTACATATACAGCAGGAACAGAAGCATGTATAGCAGTTACATATACATCAGGAACAGGAGCATGTGGAACAGGAGCATGTACAGCAGTTACATATACTGCAGGAACAGGAGCATGTGGAAAAGAAGCATGTACAGCAGTTACATATACAGCAGGAACAGGAGCATGTGGAAAAGAAGCATGTACAGCAGTTACATATACAGCAGGAACAGGAGCATGTGGAACAGGAGCATGTATAGCAGTTACATATACATCAGGAACAGGAGCATGTGGAACAGGAGCATGTACAGCAGGAACAGGAGCATGTACAGCAGTTACATATACAGCAGGAACAGGAGCATGTGGAACAGAAGCATGTACAGCAGTTACATATACAGCAGGAACAGAAGCATGTACAGCAGTTACATATACAGCAGGAACAGGAGCATGTACAGCAGTTACATATACAGCAGGAACAGGAGCATGTGGAACAGAAGCATGTACAGCAGTTACATATACAGCAGGAACAGGAGCATGTACAGCAGTTACATATACAGCAGGAACAGGAGCATGTACAGCAGTTACATATACAGCAGGAACAGGAGCATGTGGAAAAGAGCATGTACAGCAGGGACAGAAGCATGTGGAGTAGGAGCAGGAGCATATACAGCATTTATATATACAGAAGGAACAAGAGCATGTGGAGCAATAGCATGTACAGCAGGAGCTTGTGGAGCAGGAGCATGTACAGCAGGAACAGGGGCATGTACAGCAGGAGCATGTACAGCAGGAGCAGGGGCACAGCAGGACAAAGAGTATGTACAGCAGGAGCATATGCAGCAGGAACAGGAGCATGTGGAGCAGAAACAGGGGCATGTACAGCAGGATCAGGAGTATGTAGAGCAGAAACAGGGGCATGTACAGCAGGATCAGGAGTATATAGAGCAGGAGCCTAAATAAATGATTAAACTTGCAGTAGATTGTAGACCATCTCCAAGCTCAGGGTCAGACTGAAACCTTTGCAATTTGTTTTTACATGTGAAGCTCTAACGGGAAAGGGTGGGGACTAAAGAGGAAGGGGTGGTATTTACAGAGGAAGGGGTTTGGCCTTGACAGGAAGGGGTGGGTCAAATTTATATTAGAGGGGTGCCTAAGTTTAGTCTGGCCTAAGGCAGAACAAAACCAAGATACACCACTGCATTTAGTACATACCTGCTTGTCTGATTGTGACCTTTACTATTAATATAATCAGTTTCTACATTTACCCAATTTCTTATATATAGTGATATAGTCTAATGCTACTATTCTTTTTAAACCTGGTTTTTCAAAATGTTTTACAGAAATCAAAACATATCAGGAACAATAATCTGCGTAGGAATACATTGTAAGAGATCCATTAGTTTTTATTAATGAGGTAGCAGTCCTCCTTAATTATATGGATGGGGGCATCTCACTGTAAGAGAAATGAGACCCTTATAGGAATTCCTTGCTCAGAACTTATGTCAACAACAGAGAGAGAAAACCATAAGTTAGGGAGGTTAGGGGGGAAATGGGGTAGGGGCTTGGGGTAAGGGACACCTAGTAGTTAAAGCATGTTATCTTCTTGCTGGCAGACACCTGTTAATGGGTACTTTCACACTTGCATTGTGAGGATCCGGAAATCTGTATGCAAACGGTTGTCATCCAGGAAAACAGATCCGTTATTTATTTTTTTACATTTTTAAAGATCTGCGCATGCGCAGGCCGCAAGAACGGATCTGTCAATGCGGTATTTTTAACGCCGGATCCGGCACTAATACATTTCAATGTAAATTAATGCCGGATCCAGCATTCTGGCAAGTGTCCCGGAATTTTGGACGGAGATAATACCGGGGCATGCAAAAAACGAAAAAGAATAACACTAGTGTGAAAGTACCCTAATCTGTATTCCTCCCAAGGCATATTGTGCAGGATCCACCGACACCAGGACAGACCACCAACAACCTGAAGCACATCTAAATAGGCGATTCTCCCTGAAGCAATTGCTTTTGGTACCACACAGTCCGCTGAAAATATGTCTGTATGCGTTGTAAAAGTACCTGAATAAAGCTCTCCCAAGTCTTAGGCCCCTTTCACACGGGCGAAAGCTCGCTGGTGCAATGCGTGAGGAGGACGCATTGCACCCGCACTGAATCTGACCCATTCATTTCTATGGGGCTGTGCACATGAGCGGTGATTTTACACACATCACTTCTGTGCTGCGTGAAAATCGCAGCATGCTCTATATTCTGCATTGCGATTTTCCCGCATGGTTGCTTAGCAACGGACCAGATCTTTATTATTTTCTCTTATAACATGGTTATAAGGGAAATAATAGCATTCTTAATAAAGAATGCATAGTAAAATGGAGTGAAGGGGTTGATAATAAAGTTAACTTACCTAGCCACTAATCGCATAGTTGCGATCTGTCCTCTCTTTCCCAGCATCAGCTAAATTCAAAGCGACCGTCATGACGTCACATTACATGGTCCAAATCACATGGTCCATCTTACCATGGTGATGGACCATGTGATTGGACCATGTGATGTGACGTCATCACAGGTCCTTTAGTTCTTAGCTGATGCAGGGAAAGATAGGACAGATCGCAACTACGCGATCAAGTGGCTAAGTGTAAGTTAACTTTTATTATTTTTAACCCCTTCCACTCCATTTTACTATGCATTCTTTATTAAGAATGCTATTATTTTCCCAACCATGTTATAAGGGAAAATAATAAATTTCTCCAGAAGACCCGAAACTGACTTCAACAGCAGGAGCAGGGGCACAGCAGGACAAAGAGTATGTACAGCAGGAGCATATGCAGCAGGAACAGGAGCATGTGGAGCAGAAACAGGGGCATGTACAGCAGGATCAGGAGTATGTAGAGCAGAAACAGGGGCATGTACAGCAGGATCAGGAGTATATAGAGCAGGAGCCTAAATAAATGATTAAACTTGCAGTAGATTGTAGACCATCTCCAAGCTCAGGGTCAGACTGAAACCTTTGCAATTTGTTTTTACATGTGAAGCTCTAACGGGAAAGGGTGGGGACTAAAGAGGAAGGGGTGGTATTTACAGAGGAAGGGGTTTGGCCTTGACAGGAAGGGGTGGGTCAAATTTATATTAGAGGGGTGCCTAAGTTTAGTCTGGCCTAAGGCAGAACAAAACCAAGATACACCACTGCATTTAGTACATACCTGCTTGTCTGATTGTGACCTTTACTATTAATATAATCAGTTTCTACATTTACCCAATTTCTTATATATAGTGATATAGTCTAATGCTACTATTCTTTTTAAACCTGGTTTTTCAAAATGTTTTACAGAAATCAAAACATAACAGGAACAACAATCTGCGTAGGGAATACATTGTAACAGATCCATTAGTTTGTATTAATGAGGTAGCAGTCCTCCTTAATTATATGGATGGGGGCATCTCACTGTGAGAGAAATGAGACCCTTATAGGAATTCCTTGCTCAGAACTTATGTCAACAACAGAGAGAGAAAACCATAAGTTAGGGAGGTTAGGGGAGAAATGGGGTAGGGGCTTGGGGTGAGGGACACCTAGTAGTTAAAGCATGTTATCTTCTTGCTGGCAGACACCTGTTAATGGTGTGTAAGGGTACTTTCACACTTGCATTGTGAGGATCCGGAAATCTGTATGCAAACGGTTGTCATCCAGGAAAACGGATCCGTTATTTATTTTTTTACATTTTTAAAGATCTGCGCATGCGCAGGCCGCATGAACGGATCTGTCAATGCGGTATTTTTAACGCCGGATCCGGCACTAATACATTTCAATGTAAATTAATGCCAGATCCAGCATTCTGGCAAGTGTCCTGGAATTTTGGACGGAGATAATACCGGGGCATGCAAAAAACGAAAAAGAATAACACTAGTGTGAAAGTACCCTAATCTGTATTCCTCCCAAGGCATATTGTGCAGGATCCACCGACACCAGGACAGACCACCAACAACCTGAAGCACATCTAAATAGGCGATTTTCCCTGAAGCAATTGCTTTTGGTACCACACAGTCCGCTGAAAATATGTCTGTATGCGTTGTAAAAGTACCTGAATAAAGCTCTCCCAAGTCTTAGGCCCCTTTCACACGGGCGAGTTTTCCGCGCGGGTGCAATGCGTGAGGTGGACGCATTGCACCCGCACTGAATCCGGACCCATTCATTTCTATGGGGCTGTGCACATGAGCGGTGATTTTACCACATCACTTCTGCGTTGCGTGAAAATCGCAGCATGCTCTATATTCTGCATTGCGATTTTCCCGCATGGTTGCTTAGCAACGGGACCAGATCTTTATTATTTTCCCTTATAACATGGTTATAAGGGAAAATAATAGCATTCTTAATAAAGAATGCATAGTAAAATGGAGTGAAGGGGTTAAAAATAATAAAAGTTAACTTACCTTAGCCACTTAATCGCATAGTTGCGATCTGTCCTCTCTTTCCCAGCATCAGCTAAAACTAAAGGACCTGTCATGACGTCACATTACATGGTCCAATCACATGGTCCATCTTACCATGGTGATGGACCATGTGATTGGACCATGTGATGTGACGTCATCACAGGTCCTTTAGTTCTTAGCTGATGCAGGGAAAGATAGGACAGATCGCAACTACGCGATCAAGTGGCTAAGGTAAGTTAACTTTTATTATTTTTAACCCCTTCCACTCCATTTTACTATGCATTCTTTATTAAGAATGCTATTATTTTCCCAACCATGTTATAAGGGAAAATAATAAATTCTCCAGAAGACCCGAAACTGGACTTCAGTGATAAAGTCCGGCTTCAGGTTGGATACCAAACATGGCGATTTTTCTCACGCGCGTGCAAAACGCATTACAAACGTTTGCACCCGCGCGGGAAAATCGCGCATATTCCCGCAACGCACCCGCCTCTTATCCGGGCGTCAAACATGACTCCCATGTGAAAGAGGCCTTAATGCTACTATTTATATTGACGGGGTAAATTATATTATTCATTGGTAGGTGTAACTAATGTTTAGATAGCATTGCTTGTTGTATGGATTTGGCTAGTTGCTATATATACACACAATATTATATTGATCTAATTCTATATCGCATCGGTGATGTGTGTGTGCACAATACTGCCAAAACCCATGCTTGCCCTTCTCTCCTGCTGGGCACAGGTGTATTGTGTGTAAAATTTAATTCTACATCTCCCCCTTGTATTAATTATAATCCTGCACTTACTAACCTGCGTTCCCGGCCGCTATTAGTAAGCTTTCCCTCTGCCTGCGCTCCCCGTAGTGAGGCCTTACTGCTCACACAGGCATTATTTCCGGTGGCTACTTCCGGGAGCGAAGGCAGAGGGAAAGCTCACTAATAGTGGCTGGGAACGCAGGTTAGTAAGTGCAGGATTATAATTAATACAAGGGGGGGACATAGAATTAAGTTTTACACACAATACACCCGTGCCCAGCAGGAGAGAAGGGCAGGCAGAAGCCCGCAGCTGCCGCACCGCCCGTCTCTCCTAAAAGATGGATCGCTCATAGCAACGCTCTTTTCAGAGAGCGCTGCTATGGGACATTTCAGCCCCAGTTTTCAAATTAAAATAAATGTTTTGGCTAGATAAAGTGAATTACAAAAATGTTCCCTGTCACTGCCCCTACACATTAACAAAACATAAAAATAAAAAATGAAACGGCAGTTATACTTTAAATAGGCCACATGGGCGCCATTTTGGGAGAGAAATCACAAGCTACAGCACACATTCATCAGCACTTACCCTTCTCTACATGGTGGCGTTAGATGTGGTGGTGGTACAGCTGCAGGCAGCGGCTGATGTCCGTGGTGCCAGGTGGATGCAGGAGCAGGTTAAAGAGCTGTTGCGGGCGGGTGGCTGAGGTGGCAGCTTCCTCTCAGCCTATGTCATGCAGGCCGGGGTGGGGCCCCCCGGCGATGCCGTAGTCCAGATCAACCCCCCGTGAGTCCAGTGCCCTTACGAGACTCTTTATGCCAGCAGGCGGCAGGCCAAGATACTTCCCGTCCGCTTCAGTGTGGAAGGAATCCGACTGCAAGACGGGACTTGCGTGGCAGCCGGGATCATCACTCTCTGGCTTCTTCTAGGGGCAGTGGCAGAGCCAGACCAGGTACGGCATGCTCCTCTATAGCACTGGGCTATAAGGGGGCCCCTCAGCAGGGTCAAGATGGTGGGTAGAGCGGGACTGCTATGATTAGTGGGGCAGGAGACCGCCGGCCCTTACCACTGTACGGGCAGCAGGAAGCTGGCTCGACCACAGTTGGTGCGGGAGGGTTTTTGTTTGGATTTCGGATTCCGTTTGTTCCGTCAAGTGCAATGTTGATTAGACAAATTCTGCGATTGTCCCTGGACCATCCGGGGGTTTTATTGGGAAAGTTAGAAAAGGAGGTTAAGTTGATGGGCCCGTTTTTGGAACCACCTCTGACTGACTTCCGGTTGTCCTCTTTAAGGGTGGTGCCAAAAAAGGAGTTGAATAAGTTCCAGCTTATTCATCAGTTGCCTGGGTTTGTAGGTTCGGGAAGGGGTCGTTGTTAGCCAAGATGGATATTGTAGCTGTGTTTTGGTTGTTGCCGGATAGTTTGCATCTCTTGGGGTGTTTTTGTGAGGGTGTTTTTTTTGTGGATCGTCATAGACATGGTGCGGAAAGAATATAGGTTGCCTCCTAACAAGCTGTCGGATTTAAAGAGTGAGGTGGATAGGGCGTGGCGTTCGCGCGCATTTCAATCTCTATTACGGAAACTTAATTTTCCTTGTCGCATCATGCCCATGAGGAAGGTTTTTTGTAGAAGGTTGGCGAGTTGACGGTGCCTCATCACTATACTTGGCTGGGACGCGAGCTGCGGCCTGACTTGCAGGTGGGGCTTCCTTTTTTTATACGTATAATGGCCGGTCGCTGGTTACGGGGAGGCGGTAGATTACTTTGACTTCAAGCTATATTCGGATGGCGGGTTGGGCTTTGGGGGCAGTGGGGGCTGGCCGGATAATTGGGTGTCGAGGAGTTGGGTGTGGAATCTGGCTCTGTTAGAGCTTTTCCGATCATGGTGGCGGTTCAGGGGCGGATTGGCCATAGACATTACAGGGAATTTTCCTGGTGGGCTGATGCCCAGGGTACCCAGCCAGTGGAAGTTTTTGGGGATGTATTTTGTGATGGACAGTTGTATTTGGCTCTGTTGGGGTGGTATAATGTGCTACAATATGGTATTGCTGGCCCTGCTTTCCATCAATTTGAACCCAACTACAAAAAGGGGCCACTTTTAGTATTTTTTCCAGGGCCCACTCTGCCCCTGTGGCGGTTATCCTTTGGGGGGATCGCTTTCGGAACAAGAAGTTTTGTTTCCACTATGACAATTTAGGGGTCATTCAAGCAGTTAATGGGTTGTCGGCCTTGTCACCTTTGGTGGTGCGGCTGTTACAATGTTTAGTGTTGCAATGCTTGTCACTCAATGCTTGGGTTGTGGCGGTCAATGTACCTGGTGCTGACAATTGCATTTCTGATGCTCTCGTTCACAGTCGGAATGTTATTGGCAGCTGGTTCCAGAGGTGGAGGAGGAAGGGCTGGCATGCCCAAGTAGTCTGTGAGATCTGTTGGAGTCACAGTAGCGGGACTCATTTGGTCATCCCTGGCACCCGGTATGTGGGATATCTACTCTAGGGCATGGCAATACTGGTAGGAGTGGTGTGCCAGGCTAGGAGTCGGCAATAGTGATTTGGAGGTTTCTCTGCTACTGTTTGTGGGTCACTGCATGGAAGAGGGCTGGTTTCCAAGTTGAATAGATATGTGGCGGGACTGGCTTTTGGCTGTGTAAGATGCCGGATCTCACTAAGGCGTTCTTGGTTGTGCAAGCACTTAATGAGTGGCAGTGATTGGGGGTGGGGGAAGATGGCAGGCGGCCAGTCTCTTTTTCCTTGCTAATAGCATTGGGGGAGCAAGTGACTTTGGTGTGTAGTTCCCCTTTGTTTCGATTAGCTTTTTCTTTGGTGTTTTTTGGGGCTCTGTGTTTGAGGGAGCTAGTCTGTCCCATAGTTTGCTGGGGTGGGGGTTTGGTTAACGAGCATGTGGATCTTTATGCAGATAGGGTTGAGTTTCGCATCTGTCGTTCTAAGAAGGATGTGGAGGGTAAGAGGTGTAGGGTGGTTTTGTTTCCTGTGCCAGGGTGTTTGATGTGCCCAATGCGATGTCTTCAGGATTATTGGACTGGGGGAAAGAGGGCGGCCTAACCCCTGTTGGTTCACGCAGATGGTTCTTTCTTGTCCTGTTTTCAATTCACAGCAGTTTTCCGGAGGTGCTTGGATCGTTTGGCTGTTGGTCGCACGGGTTACTTGAGCCGCTCTTTCCGGATTCGAGCGTCAACTGAGGCTTCGTGCCGGGGTATGGAGGACGAGGTCATAAAAATAAAATGCATTGGCCGTTGGGACTCCATCTAGTTTCGGTCATATGTGCAACCTGATAGATTTGGGGGAGCTGCAGTTCTGCTGCCATTACTTCTTGGTTTTCTTTTCTCTTACTCTTTCAGGTTCAGAGCCAGCCTTGATGTGGATCCTGGGCACTCCTATGTGTTTTGGGGGCCTTGCGGGCAGCAGTGCAGCCGGATGGGCGACAGCTCAGGTTTTTGCGTTCAGTGATAGTGATACGATGGCTGGGTCGCAGAGGTATGGTTTGGAGTAGGGTTTTGCCAGTTTCCTTGTTATGTGCGGTTAGACAGATCTCCGGATATTTTATTGGGTGTTTTATGGCCCGGAATGGAGCTGTGGCAGTGAGGGGAGCTGGTCAAGCCTGCGCATTGGTTGATGGTTTCATGTGACAGGGTTAGGGGGCCATCAGTGGTGCCTCTGAGCTGGCGCATATCGACTGGAGGCAAGATGGTGTACTCCGGACGGGGTTAACAGATCATATAGGGCTTGAAGGACCTAACCCGTAATTAGTTCTATGTTATACATATGGGGAATGGGAATTGTTCATATGCCGGTGCATATGGGTTATTGCGATTTAAATGTTACCTAAATAGGTTAAGGCCTCATTCACACATACGTGGATTTTCATGGACCATGGTCCGTGAAAACCCGACCTACCATCCTGCTGAGTGCACGGCGTCATTGGTTGCTATGACGCCGTGCACTTTGTGCCGCTACAATGACGCCGTGTGCTCGTGCACTCAGCAGGACGTATGTGTGAATGAGGCCTAATGGTAATAGAAACGGCTGCTGTGGCTGATTCAATCCAACTCGGTGTCCGTGTCTAATTTGGGTTTGGGGGAATAAAGGAGGGTGGTTGGTGAGGGGCAGTTATCGATGGACATGCACTATGCACTTACATTCAGTTTGGTTGATGAATGTGGAACCTGACTTAACTAATACCATCGCCGTGATTTTTATTGTCATTGTGCATTAAAAATTGTGATAATTGTTTATTATTATAGAAATAATTTAAGCAAACTAGCTCTTTAAAACTCAATATTAATAGAATACAAGCTGATGGGTGGGGGGTTGCCGGGAGTCGGACACCCACTGATCTGATATGAATGGCCTATCCTGAGGATAGGAGAAACCCTTTAAGGTAGGTACCTGAATGGTGACTATAGAGAAGTTTTTTTTATACGTTTTAACATCTGACTGGACATTATTAAGCATATCTTATTGTAGGGATAAGATATGATATTATATATCAAGACTTACAAGTCTCTAAAATGAAAGCCTACTATAAAAACAAGCACAAGTCCGGCAAGTATGAACTGCCATCTGTGTCAGACTGGGGTTCCTGGAGCCCACCAGAATAAATTCTTCTCAGGTCCCATTTTCGATATTGACATTGATCTGCCCCTGTTTGTTTTTTTTTTCCTTACCTTTTATTATCATAGCACCTGCATAACTTGGAGAACCATGAGAGAACATGCCGGCCTCTTATTCTTTAATACTCCTGTAGGTGGCGCCAGCAGCATTTATTTGGAGCACATACCATCATAGCACCCAACCCTCATGAACTGCATCACAACTGGACATTACGAAACCGGTTTTATTGCAATGCATATATACTTGCCTATAAACACTGTTAAGGAGGTGTTTTGGTCTCAGGACAAAGGACTGCTTCAGAGCTGCCAGGGTGATCTATGAGGTCTCATTCATTTCGAAAACTCCAACAAAAGTCCTATTCACAAAGGAAAATAGGAACTGACAGAATTGCCGGCGCTGATGTTATGCAAATATTTATATTAAAAACTTGTTCTGTTTGGGGAAATTTCTATAGTCATAGCAGATATTTAATGAAGAGTGAAAATTGACATTGCACTAAGTAGCTGCAATCCAACATTCTACATCAAGTGCCAAAAGGAATAGGATTATGTGGTTTTAGGATGGCATAGTTATGGTATTATGATGTGCAAAAGCATCATTTCTAGCTAGTGAGCCCCCACCTCCTGAACGGCTCCCCCAACTTCAAGGAAGGGGGTGTAAGCATTATCACACCTCTAGCAAATGTATTGAAAATCCTATACTCAAAAATCACGAAGCATCCACATTCCCATAAAATGCACACATTTTATTGAATATAATTAAAACACACAGAATTTTATTTGTTTATTTACAATGGATACATTGTATGTGTTTTGAATGACTAATATTCAATACGATTTGAATATTTTATGGGATATTGAATGCTCCTTGATATTTGAGTATCGAATTATTAGATCATTGAAGTTTTTCCCTGCGATGGTTAGCTTTTAGGCTGGGTTCACATCTGCGTTGTGCGGCACTCTGCGGCACTCTATTCCAGCGGAGGAAAAGATGGCCTATTCACTGTAATGGGATCCGGTGGTAATCCGGCCACTTTTCGGCAGATATGCCGACTTTCAAAACATGTTGCACGAAGATTTTTTTGTACGCTGAAAGCCAGCATGTACGCCGGATACAGTGACCGGATTACAGTGCTGGAGTTCACAACGTAGATGTGAACCCGACCTTAGACAGGTTTACAGCTAACTGTATCGAAATTCAAGTAAGCAAAAGAATAAAAAAAGTACTTTTTTATTTAATGTCAGTTAATGACAGATGAATGCCATAAATCATGAATGCAACATTGAAGAGGTTCTGAAGTACTGATGACCAAGGTCTTTAGCGCTGTTAAGGCTGAGCTCACACTTCAGTTATTTGATCAGTTATTTCCATCAGTTAGGCCTCATGCACACAAACATATTTTCATTCCGTGTCCGTTCCGTATTTATGCGGACCGTTTACGGAACCATTAATTTCAATGGGTCCGCAAAAAAACAGAAGTTACTCCGTGTGCATTCCGTTTTCATATGTCCGTATTTCTGTTGCGCAAAAAAATAGAACATATACTATTATTGTCCGCATTACGGACAAGGATAGGACTGTTCTATTAGGGGCCAGCTGTTCCGTTCCCCAAATACGGAATGCACACGGATGTCATCCGTATTTTTTGTGGATCCATTTTTTGCGGTCTCATCCTGGCTTATCCACATATCTCTAACTGCTCTAGGATACAGGAGCTAGGAAATGCAACCCTGCTCCAGGTCAACCTCTCCACTGCAATGCCCAGAGCTTTCACACTAGCGTTTTTACTTTCCGTCCGAGAGTTCCATCCTCGGGGCTCTAGGACGGAAAGATACTGATCACGATAATCCTAATGCATTCTGAATGGAGAGAAATCCGTTCAGGATGCATCAGGATGTCTTCAGTTCAGTCTTTTTGACTTTTCAGGACGGAGATAAAACTGCAGCATGCTGCGGTTTTATCTCCGTCCTGAAAAGCCTGAACACATGACTGAACGCCTGATCAGGCCTTAAGTCCCATTGACTTACATTGGGGCCGGATCCGGCATTAAAAAAAGACTGAAGGACGGATCTGTCCTTCAGGTGTGCGCATGCGCAGACCTTTAAAACAGTGAAAAAAATACAAGACGGATACGTCTCTCCGCATGGCAAACGGAGAGACGGATCTGCACTTGCAATGCATTTGTAGACGGATCCACAATCCGGATCCGTCTACAAATGCTTTCAGTTGTCATGCGCTGTGACGGATCCGGCGGGACGGAAGTGCACGCCGGATCCACACAACGCAAGTGTGAAAGGGGCCTAAGTGCCCTGTTTTCACTAGTGCCCCTCACCTCCACTTGCTAGATGACTAACATGCAGTAGTATGGCTGGATCTGTCATACTACTGACTAAGAGGCTTACTTGTTTTTTTATTTTATATCTCACAGGCATTTGCTCTCATTATACTTTGAGGACCCGCAAAGTTAGACTACATGATCAAAAGGTCCTGTGCATATAACAGCAACCAACAACAATAACGTCATTTTCCACTAGATGGCAGCATACGCCAGTGCTAAGAGCCCTCCAAGAGCGAGCTAGCTTGGGGGACACATGGTATCACAACCTCAGTAAGCAGTGGTGTCCTTTAGTTGACCCCAAATGCTGTCCTCCCCTACTTGTGCTCCAGTGGTTCGGAAACGCCCGTGCTCCAGCCCGGGGCTCGGAAACGCGTTGGAGGAATCAAGTCCCTTCCAGGCTTCCGTACAGCTGTGACGTCACAAGCTTTCAGAGTCTCCAAGCAACATCTCGGCTCCCTTACGTGTGCACGCGCTGCCGGCCGGAGCGCTGCCACGCTACTAGGTAGAGCCCCGAACTACGATTGCCATATAAACCAAAGGACTGAATTTCATCCAGGACGGACTCTATGCAGTCTTTTAGGTAATGCAGCAGTTTTTTCACATTAGTAGATGAACTTCAAGTATTAACTGCTAACGAACTGTCAATGGCTGATTATGCCATTATTGAAATCTTCTATTGAACCTATAACTTGGGCGGTCTGACTTCCTAGGCACATACCTTACCAGCGCGGACGCCTCAGCCCTACACGTACCAGTGAAGGGCCTTTATTATTTATCATTTGAGTAAACCGGCCAGTACAGCAGGCCGGACAGGCAACCAGCAGCGGGCATTGACTTAGCGGATACACGCTAATATCAGTGCAAACATACTCACGGGAGCGCATGTGTACATCTTGTCATGGCCTTATAAATTTATATAGATCGCCCGTGGTCAAGCCACAGGAATTAAAGAAGCTGAGAAGTGAAGCTGCGTCTACCGCCCTTCTTTTGGTTCGCCTCGTTTGACCTTGTTGCGATCTCTTTTAATGGGTTTTCCACGAATATGTTTAAGATTAATGGTTGGATTCATGAAGATCAATTTATATGTATGTTCATCATATTATTTTGGGCTATAAATTATTTCTTTGATTATTTATGGTAAAATATGTCAAATTTATTAAACATCGCAATCTAGTTACACACAATTTTAGTTGTGTTTTTTCTTAACGATAATGCAATATCAATAATGTGTTAATGTGTAGCTTACCTGCAATGTCAAATGCAACTTGCTCAGGGCATTAGGACTCCCCCAGAGTCTTGATATAAACTCGCAGGCTGCCAGCATGATCTCCCACCAATATGCAGCTCCCACCAATTCATTACCGGTGTCTTCTTCAGTAATTAGAAAGGTTATAGTGACCACTACAACAGGCAAAACAGGTTAACAGTAAAAGATGTGTGATTTTCTTGTAAGAAAGTTAGGGCTGTCACAAATGTAAAGATGCATATTGCAGCTTTATCACTGTCCTTGGTACTCACACCTCTCAACTTAGAGCCCCAACACAGTAAGACTATCCCCTTTGTGCCCCCTCACATTCGTGATGCCCCTTAGTGCTTGTCACATGATAAAGGTGCCCTCCAGACAGTAATGATGCCCCTTAGTACTCATAAGATAGTAATGATGCACACTTAATGCCCCCTCACTGCATGATGCCCCTTTAGTGCCCCTGTTACAGTAAGATTCCCCCTTACTGCCTCCCTAGAAAGTATTATGCCCCCTTAGTGCCCTCCATACAGTATTATGCCCGGCTTAGTGTCTCCGGCGTTAATACTCACTCATCCCTCAGCCCAGGCCTCTTCTGCCTCTTCGATTTGACTTATCAAGCGTTCTTCAGCTGAGAGGGGTTATCCCCGCTGTTAAAAAAAGTGCCCCCCTGCCGCTCAATTGATATTTTACTCGGTCCTCAGAATCTTGCGCCTGCGCCACTGTTTCGAGTAGCAGCACAAGCGCAGAAGCTCTGCTACTGGACCAGCAACAGTGCCTGCGCCTATGCCAAGCAGCTCTTGCTGCCCAAGCATGGGGGGGATTTCATGAGTGTCTACAAAGTAGGCCAGTGGGGTAACACGCAAAGGACCTCCATGATGGTTTGTCCTGGGTATTTTGTGCATTAGAAATAGCTGGTCTTTCCATTTTAACTATCATTCCTAATATCCTCTAAATGACTTTCATGAGGCACCGGCGCTCCCAGACACTCTCTAAAGGGTCATGGCAGACCACCCTCGCGGAAACGTCTATTAAGGTCCTCCATCGGACCTATATGGTGCCCGCCAGGTTACATCGTATGTACCCGGAGGTCCCTTCTACATGTTTTCGGGGGTGTGAAGAGGAGGGCACTATGTTACACACTTGGTGGACCTGTCCCAGGGCCTCCAGGTTTTGGAGACGCATTGGTAACCTCCTTTCTTCTCTCCTGGGCCGTGCCTTCCCCTTCACGCCGTCGTTTTACCTTTTGGGGGACAGACCCTCCAGATTGCCCTATGCTAGGTTCAAATTGGCCCAGTATGTATTGCTGGCCGCTAGGATCCACCTGGCCTCACGGTGGCGATCTTCCTCGTTACATTATCAGGCGGTACTGGATAGGATCAATTAGTTATACTTGATCGAACGTCTGAATGCCATTCGTTCGGATTCCTTTCTGCTATTTGAGAAGGTCTGGGAGCCCTGGTCGTCTTCCCCTCATTCTACCGATTTTTCCAATTACTCAACATTATGATGGGTTGTTACTGCACTGGGTTTGGGATTGCAGCCGGGTGGGCCTGCGGGTTATTTGAGGTTACTGCTCGGTCCAGTATGAAAAATGTGATAACACGCCCTCAATTGACTATCTCCCTGTGACTATTATTGTTCTATGCTTGTAGCTAGTCAGGACGTACTGTCCTTTACCTTCTTTCTAGTTATATTTGTACACCTGCCTTGTATTGATTTACAGTATTGTATACAGTACATTATGAAAAAATCTCAATAAACATCTTTGAAACATAAATGACTTTCATGAGCATGGATATTTCTATATAGAGATTACAGTCACTGTCCTGGAACAAGAACTCTGCACTTTCTACGACAGTCACCATCCTGCAACGAGCGATCTACCGGTATACTATATACTGGCAGGCGTGTGTTCAAACTGGATCTCACTCTGATGTAATAACATTGCAGTAATATTTCTGGTTTTCAAGTTGCTGACAAGCTCTGAGTATTAACACACTAATACACGACTTGGACCCTTCAGACCAAATTAACATTACGCCGCAGGCATCTTTCCAGGAAGTCAGATGTGCACAATGAGTTTACAGTTTACATTGCTCACAGCTATGTACTGCATATATCCAGCCATCCATGGAGCTGTACTGTCACTGATCTAAGGGGCCGTGTGATGACCTCTGGATAGCCATATAAAGCCTCCTTCTAGCGATCACTTAGGGTCTCAGCGCTCAGAACCCCACCGATCAAAACTTTTGATATGTCTCTGATATATCAAAAGTTGTATGAAACTCAGTGACCCTTTAAACCTCACGTGACCTCTGCAGCCAATCACTGACCTCTGCGGTCTTGTGCCCTATACCTGTAAGGCTAGTGATTGGCTGCAGTGGTCATGTATCTCCAGCAGTTCCATTAAGCTAAATGGAGCACCAGCCGACATAAAGGGCGCCAAAGTTATTTAGAGGCCGGCGCCTCCACAAGACTTTGCCTCTGCCTTCAGTAGCACAGATACTATAAAGACTGGCATGTAAATCGCCGGTAGTGATGAGCGAATCGAAGTCCATGTCAAAGTTCAATCCGAATTTCAGGATAAATTCGATTCACCATGAAGCCAATTTCCTTGTGCTTCGCGGTAGCAAATCGAATTAACCTGAAACAGTGTAAAAAACAAGCAAAAAAATACTTTCCTGATCCATTTGTTTGCGACGGGCCGACCGCCGCCATCTTGCTTGAATATCTTGGCCGAAATCCCATGCACTGTGATGTATGATGTCACCACGCTGGCTGGCGCGATGACGTCATCTTGGCCCGCACAAGATTTCGCGACAGACCGTTAAGCAAGATGGAACTGGCCGGCCCATCGCGAGCAACTGGATCAGGTAAGTATGATTTTTTTATTTTTTTTTATACTGTATTATTACTATTATGATCTGCTATGAACATGGCATTTGAGGGGTACAATGACGAGACCAGTAATTCGTCACAAAGTGGATTCTTTTTTTTTTATTCGGTGAAGCAGCTAAATCGAATTTTGCTAAACTTTGCTCATCTCTAATCACTGGTCTTTATAAATGTGTGCATGGAAAACCACCTTTAATAGTTAGGTTCTTAAAGGCATAACCTCTATCACATGTCGCTCCACTTATGTAAAATGCAGTGACTTTGAATCAGGAGAATCAGTACTGAGGAGGTCCAACAAACTATTTTTTGGCAGCGCCGCTAACTGCTTCCATTCCGCCTGCAATCTGCCCACTTTCCATCCATCACTCGGCCTTTCTTCTGTGTTTTCATCACATTACATTAAATGCGGCTCAAACAAAGGGCTTCTTATAAGTAACCTGCATTTTTCTCCGTGATGAAAGTCTTGTGATACAGGCTGCATTCAGACAGACCAGGTAGTTTGTGCTCTCGAGAAAAGTATTAGATACTTAGCAGGTTCTGCACAGAACAGAAAAATGACCTGAACTCCTTAAAGGGTTTTTCAGCAAGATGTAAAAATAAAAAATAAAACACAGGCCAGAAAATATAAAAAAATTTAAAAGAAGAATTACTCGCCTCCACTAATCCCCCGACGATGCTGTTCTGACGCTGCTCTGCTGCCACATGCTCTCCGCTTCCTGTCCTGGATCAAACCGCCATAAATTCCAGGACGGACCTACTCAGGGTTGCCAGACAGAATTTTTCTTTTTTCTGGACAACTTATCCCAAAATCACGGATAATATTTTTTGTAGCCAATATTTTTTGTGAACAAATTGGAAAACTATAATGAAAGATAAAGATTATAAGTAATACTTGTCTGTAGCTCAATATACTAATAAAGGGCATCTCTGGGATCCAGAGCAGTGTCAGCGGGGAATCGGTGGAGATGAGTAATAATTTTTATTTTTAACATTTTCTGCCCTTTTTTGCTAAATTTTTTCCCTCAAATCCCTTAAAAAGAATTTTGTTGAATTGTGTCAATTTTGTCAATTGCTCTTAAATATATATATATATGATTCCTGTAATTTAATAATCCAGAAATTGTAACGATCTGGTTCTTCGTCACAGCACAGGGATGATTATTGGGTAGCGTACAGATCCAGTGTGGTTACTTCCATTGGTTATGACAGCCGCCTGATCTTTATTTATTAGGCACTCTGAAAGGAACCTCAATGGTGGCCATATACATAAGGTAACAGGCATCTTGTTCATCTGATGGCTATCCTGTCCTACTCCTCTATAATCATGTATCGGCTGACCATGCATATTTACTGAAATAGAGATAAGTGGCTGCCAGGCCCATCTGTTGCTGCTTATCTTCTACAGAAACAAAGGTTTCGGCATGGTGTAATCCATGCCGTAATCCATTGGGGAAGCGGCTGCTTTGGGGCCTGAGCCCAGAATGGGCCCACCCAGGAGTAGGACTAAAAGAAATTAATAAAAAATGTTATATTTAAAAGATTTTTTATTGTCAGGGCCCTCTTAACAGTATTATACAATGACATAATATACACAGACACTGTAGGTAATGGACGGAGCGACTGCAGGGCCTCGTCTGAGAGAGCGATCTTGCAAGGAAGTTGCAATAGGGGTCGCAGCAGTCACAATTGCGACCGGGCCCCTAAGTCACATGTGACTTTGTGACATTTCCCCCAACATGTGACATTTCTCCCTCCCCCCCATGTGACATTTCTCCCCCCTCCATGTGACATTTCTCCCCCCTCCATGTCACATTTCTCCCCTCTCCATGTCACATTTCTCCCCCCCATGTCACATTTCTCCCCTCTCCATGTCACATTTCTCCTCCCTCCATGTCACATTTCTCCCCCCTCCATGTCACATTTCTCCCCTCTCCATGTCACATTTCTCCCCCATGTCACATTTCTCCCCTCTCCATGTCACATTTCTCCCCTCTCCATGTCACATTTCTCCCCCCTATGTCACATTTCTCCACCCTCCATGTCACATGACCCCCCTATGTCACATTTCTCCCCCCTATGTCACATTTCGCCCCCTCCATGTCACATTTCTCTGCCTTCCCCCTCCATGTCACTGGACACCATTCGGCTAAGTTCACATCAATGTTTGGCCTTTCCGTTCTCCTGCTCTGTTATAGGAGCAGGAGAACGGAAAGGACACATTCAGGACATAACTGAGCCGAATGGAGCCTAAGGATCCCATAGACTATAATGGCGTCCGTTAGGTGTCCGCTCCGAAGATGATTTTGGAGTGGAGTAAAAAGTCCTGCATGCACAACTTTAGTCTCCGCTCCAAAATAATCTTCGGAGCGGACACCTAACGGACGCCATTATGGTCTATGGGATCCTTAGGCTCTGTTTGGCTCAGTTATGTGCCGAATGCGTCCTTTCCTTTCTCCTGCTCCTATAACAGAGCAGGAGAACAGAACAACAGAACGGCAGAACGGGGGGGTGTTTAGGCAAATTGAACTCTTGCACCAGGGCCCATGAGCCTATAGCTATGCCCCTGGTTGGCCCCATTCAAAAATGTTCTGTGGGTCATTATTCATTTCTAGTTATGCCATTGGTGTAAGTGTGTAACTGTGGAACCCCGAAACATTGTGCAGTGGACGGAGCTGGTTACTGGTCTTACTGGAGTCATTGGGAGCAGCTCTGAAGTAACCAGTTCTGCCCCTTGCACAATGAATGGAGTTCTGGCAACAACTGCTGATCGAGGTGCGGGATGTCGGACCCCTGCAATTCAGATAGTGATTGCCTGATTCAGGTTGATTACTGCCATAAAAGGTGGAGCTTCACTTTAAAACCAAAAATGACCAGTCCATGAAATATTGTATTACTTTTATGTATTTGCATTACCTTTGTATAACATATTACTCAATAAATTCTTGTTTAATTAAAGAGCTGTTACATGAAGGGAATTCTGTATTACATGTCATTACAGTAGCGGAGGGTAGTAATGATAATAGCAGGTAAATGCATAGTAATGAGCTATTAATGCTCCACAGAAAGGGATATGGAACCGTTCTATTCAAATTTCCCCCATTGCCAGGTGATTTAACAATATTAAAATTTATATCCCTTAAAAGCAAAAATGATATAAATATTCACCGCATAATTGCAAGTTTTAGCTGTTCAATGGCAGGAGCTCAAAAATAAGCACATTAAATAGGCAAAATGGTAATAATTGTATGAAATCAAGGCTTTAATCCTGCGATAAAAGCCTTCACTTCTGTAAGGCGGGATTATACATGGGATTTCTAGTTAGTATTGTTATGCATGGGTTTAGTGCATGGAAGCAGTACAGTGATCCCTCAAGATACAATGGCCTCAGGATGCAATATTTTCAACATACAATGGCCTCAGGATGCAATATTTTCAACATACAATGGTCTGTTCTGACCCATCGTAAGTTGAAACTAGACTCAACATACAATGCCTCAGACTCAGATCCAACCAATTAAGGTCACCTCTCTGGTAAATAGCTGGATTAGTTACCAGTTAGCAGCTATTCTTGACTGTTATATGTAAGGACTTGCTTTATCTGACTTAGTTATCTGCTTAGATTTCATAAATATTAATTTTCTCTAATCTTCGCTGACATTTTGTGGCTTTCAAACCAATTACTCAACTTACAATGGTTTCAACATACAATGGTCATTCTGGAACCAATTAATATTGTAACTGGAGGGACCACTGTATTTGCCAGGAATCCATGGCATCACTGACCACCTATGGGCTCTGGTGCCCAAAGGACCCTCTGCCACGAAATTAGACACCAGTATTTCAAATGGCTCCTTTTAGGTGGGATCCCTGTCACAGATTTTACACTAATGCCCAAGAGCTTCAGGTTACGCCTGTGGCCACAAATATTATGTGGTTGTGCATTTGTCTGCCATATTCAGCCATGCTTAGCCAACATGGTACTTGGAAAGTCCGGCCCCAGACACCATGATTGTTGAGGAGTTGCTCACTTGAGCCATGTGGCAGGAAATCTATTTAAATATGTTGCCCCATATTCTACAGTTTTCAAACCAGCACCTGGATCTGAATACTTTAGTAATTGGATGTAATTACAAATGTATCTATCTGTATAGCGCCACCTGCTGTTTGATATTTTTCTAATTTCTCTGTCCACCTCCTGAGGTGGACACACATGCTCAGTTCCATCATTCAACTGCCACTGACTGCAGCAGAAAGGTCATATTCTCTGAGTAAGGACACACCAACTGAACTGCCAGCTTGAAATAAATGTAGGAGAGCAATTGGAGCAATGAATGAGGAGATCTCTGGATCCATGTGAGGTACAAGGGCTGGTTCTAACCTTGTTAGAAAGAGATTGTCATGTACTATATAATATCGGATCTTCGTTTTTTTTTTATTAATCATGAGATAACCCCTTTAAGGGACATCCTTCCTACCATAAGCTTCAGGCCATGTTAGTGCTCGGTCTTAAAGAACCTGCTTTTATGGCTTTGCTGTGATTGATGGGAGCTAGCACTATGGTCATCTTGGCTCAACAGATGGATGTCAGCCTACCCACCTTCGTGCAGTATCAGAAAACTGAGAGGTCTTTAAGATATGCCACATTACCCAGGCAGCTGGGAAGAAAGTCAACAGTACATATCCACTTGAGGCTGACCATAAGGAAATCCCACCATTGCAAACTTGGCCGTACCGCTTGTAAGTAAACCGCTTGCAACGTTGTAAGAAATTGCACCTCTCTGTGGAGAAGACTATTGTGCACTGCAAATCGTTGGCCAAACCTCCTGTTTGAGGAGCTGTGTAATTACTTCCATAACGAACAGTACAAATCCTGTTGCTGAAAAAAGTCTGTGTCTGCGCCATTTCCGCATTGGTGGACTCACCTGCGCCACACATACACACGTCATATACTTCCAGCCATGATATTACTGTACATGTGCACCATAGATGGGGTCCATGGGCACCCAGCGTCAACTGTATTTGCAGCACGTTTACAATTGTTGATGTGTAAAGGTCTAAATCCAAAGAAAAACTGCGTTCAACTTTTTGCATGTTGGACTTGTCCTTCATTTTCCTATCTTAAGTCTCCTGGGCCTGTGCAAATGCGCCATCTACCATGAACCATGTATAATACTGGTGTCGTCTTTTGTGGCAGAGGGACACCGGGCCCCCTCAGGCACTTGCGCCTAGTTGCAACGTCTACGTCTGATCCTGTTGACCATCTGCCAGGAACTTCTCCACTGGTTTGTGGTACTGAGGAAACATCGTATAGCTTTTTAGCATAGAAACAATACCATTATTTGCTGAAACCAGAATATACCTTCAGCTAAACTTTGAGGGTTGTAGTGGGATCCTGGCCCTTTGAGTGTGTATGGAGGAGTCAGGAGTAGGAGTCAGCTGTTGGCTGAGGGTGTTTGACATGGGAAGAAGACAGTACACCTCTACTAGACACCTCCGCCCTGAGAACAAAAGGACTGGGCATGTTAAAATCCAACAGCCCGATCCGTCTCTTCCCCATACACATTAGATTGTTGGCTGACATCAATGTGTGTAGCCAAGTTAAAGGGGTTGTCCGACTCCTAACTTAACGGCCAAAATGTGCAAAAAAAGAAAAAAGACACCGACCTCTTACAAGCTGCTCTGATCCAGCGCCAATGGTTCCATCCCCATTTCTTGTGAACCACTAATGTGACTCCCCATCTGACATCATGTGCACTGCTGCAGCCATTCCCTGGACTCAGCAGTGACGTGTCCCCAAGCATGTAAACACTTTCTGGACCCTAACAAATTTTGAGTTAGGGGTCAGACAACCCCCAGCATGGCTGGACCTGCTGTATGACTCATACTTACCTTGGTGCCATCACCATTGCTCCACCTTTTGTGTTGCAGGTTTTGGGCCCCCTCACGGCAACATCCGGTTTGACATGATCACGTGGCTGCGGCCATTAGTGACTGGCTATAATGGGCTATAAGTCAACGATGCATCACGTGACCCAGTGACATTACGCATGGGTGATGCATCAACATTCAACACTGTGTCCAGTCATTGAATGCAGCAGCAAAAGTCAAAACGGATGTTGATGTGGGGAGACCCCAAGAGTCAGCCATAGAGCAGGAATGCAACAGCAGGGATCGGGTAAGTATGATTCCCACCACGGGTCCTGTCACGTTGGAAAGGGTCTACAGAAAAGGTCCACAGAGGTGAACAACAGCTTTAACTGAACCGTTCCCAGATCTAAAACCTGTAGAGGGAGGACAAATCAGGGGAAGATCCCAGAGCCCCAGGTAGATGGTTGACCTTATTTGCTACTGCGCATAGTCTGTAAGTCTTTTTTTGTTAAAAATGTTCAGATCACATGCAAATATACAGGAGTAAAACCATTTTTGCTGCAATTTGCTACTTCACAGCACCAGGCCAAATCACAATCGAAACTCACTTAAGAATATCATTTAAATGCAAATTCATCTGCTATTTTTCAGAATGAGTCTTAATATTGTAAAATGCTTATTATTTCAAGATGTCAGCTGAGTTTAGACAGTTTAGTCTGGGGAGTTATTCTATCTGCGGGGCGAAATGATCCTGTAAGTGCCTTCACCTTGATTTACCTCCATTTGTAGCTATTATTCAAATCCAAGGAGCACGGTACCTACCTGGTGAGAAAATGGTACAATTAGCGCATTTTCTGTACTTCTATTATAGATTAACACTGTAGAAACATGTATTTACATTCTTTTAAAGAAATGACATTTCAGGAGCTGTAGAACTATGGAGCAGCGGTTAAAGGGGTATTCCTTTAAAGGGGTTGTAGGAAATTAGAGCAATACCACTTCTCGAAACACTACTTTTACACATGTCTGGTAATTGTAGCTCAGTCCTATTTACTCAAAGGGGTTGTCTCATCTGAGATATTGGTAACCATCTCTGTGACCCGCACCTATCTCTGCAGCTTCGCGCTGCAGAGTAGAGGAACCCTGCAAAGTGCAAAGTAAAGGGATACAAATGTATTTGCTTTGATATATGCTTTGCTTGTATTTGCATAAGGTATTGATAAGCCATATTCACAGCCACCACTAGATGGGGCTGGTTTCACCCTCTATAACTATAGAATGGAAGGAACATTCTGGTCAGTTTCAGAATCAGTTAGTGTCTTGACAGCAAAGAGAATAGATACAAAAATGTTGTACTAACACATTTGGCCAGCCTGGACCCGGATCCATCTAGTGCTGGGCAGGAATATCTACAGAAAAGAACCAGATGTGGAAAGGCGGTGTAGAGTTACCCCAGTAGAGTTTGAGCGTCTGACCTCTGTGAATGCCCACAGTGTCTAAGAATAAGGGATTCCATGATCACACTCTTGAACGGAGAGCAGGGTTTACAGACATTAGCATAAGGTTTTGAAGAAAAGGCCTTGTGCTTGTCCTCTTCATTGTCACCTGCTCACCGTCGACATCGCAGCGGTGAGCCGTGCCGTTCACTTCTATGGGACGTTCCATCCCATACACTTGTAAAGGGTCTGTAAATAGCCCCATTGATTTCTGTGGATCCATATGATGTCCTTTTTAAGATGGACAGCACACTAAAGAAATGCTAAATGTGCTAAATGTTTTACAAGAAGGTATATGCGCAGTCGTTAGGGTACGACCACACAGTGTGGTTGTGAGCTGTATGGGGCGCGGCCGTCTGTGGTAAAGAACCCCATGGTCAATAAGTAGAGATGAGCGAATTTTTCAAAAATTCGATTCGAAAAAATTTTCTGGATAAATTAGCGGTGAATTACGTTAGAAGACATCTATTTCCTGGCTGCTGAGAGCCTTCATAGTGGTGTAGAACACTGTGCCTTGCAGTACCATGCATAGGGAGTCTACTGTGGTAGTATAATAATACTGTGAGTCTATATGACATGCAGATGACAGGCGTCGCTCTTAGAATCACTGCGCACTTCACTTATTTGGGCAGTCACGGGGCCAAAATGGACCAAATAACTAAAGTATGAACTCAGCCTTACAGGTCGATGTTAGCGTCAAGAAGAAGGGCTCTCCTTTTACACCGTCGTCAGCTGATTCCACATAGATGTCTACAGGTGAGGGCACAGGACCTGCTGCCGGGCCATGCCAACTACTGGTTGTGTCTGACGAACCCACCGATTGTTGGCTGGGGATATCTGATGTCACTTGGGATGAAGTGGATGACCGAGTTAACCAATCAAGAACCGCTGGGTTGCTGGTCAAGACACGACTGCTAGATGGCACCGGGAGCTCAGGCATCTCGCTGCGACTCCTGCTGCTACGCCCCCTTACTTTGCTGCGACCTCTGCCTGCGCCAGAAACATTTAGGCCTCTGCCACTCCTCTGTGCATGGCCTGGCACTTCTCTGTCTGACATACTGTTAGCTGAACTAAATAAATAAAAATGAAATTTAAACACCCCTAAAAGCGCCAAATATATTTTTCTTTTTGTACTGAAATAGGCCACTAAACGCTTTCACCATATATAACTGCAAAAGTGAACTGCATATATATTTTTCTTTTTGTACTTAAAGAGGCCAGTAAATGCTTTTAGCGCAAATAACTGCAAAAGTGAACTACGTATATATTTCTCTTTTTGTACTGAAATAGGCCAGTAAACACTTTTATCGCAAATAACTGCAAAAGTGAACTGCGTATATATTTTTCTTTTTGTACTGAAATACGCCACTAAATGCTTTTACCACATATAGCTGCAGAAGTGAACTGAGAATATATTTTTCTTTTAGTACTGAAATACGTCACTAAACGCTTTTACCACAATTAACTGCAACAGTGAACTGCGTATATATTTTTCTTTTTGTACTGATTTACGCCACTAAATGCTCTCACCACAAAGAACTGCAACAGTGAACTGCGTATATATTTTTCTTTTTGTACTGAAATACGTCACTAAATGCTTTCACCACATAAAACTGCAGAAATGAACTGCTTATATATTTTTCTTTTTTTTTTTTTATGAAATATGCCACTAAACGCTTTCACCACATATAGCTGCAGAAGTGAACTGAGAATATATTTTTCTTTTTGTAATGAAATACTCCACTAAACGCTTTCAACACATAAAGCTGCAGAATTGAACTCTGTATATATTTTTCTTTTTGTACTGAAATACGCCACTAAACGCTTTCACCACATATAACTGCAGAAATAAACTGCGTATATATTTTTCTTTTTCCACATATAGAAGCCACTAAAGGCTTTTTAACATAGCACTTGCACCCGAAGAACAAATTGTCATTATACAGCTCTGTCATTCCAGCAATTTGGCTTCCCAAATAATCTTTCCCTGCACTTGAAAATGACTTTCCTATCAATGTCCCTAGCGCCTTCTGACATCTCTCCCTGCACTAAGATGCTGTGAAATGATTCCTCCGTATCCGTTCCATGCACTTGTAAATCGCTTTTCTAGCACTGCCCCTAGCGCCTTCTGACGTCTCTCCCTGCACTAAGATGCTGTGAAATGATTCCTCCATATCCTTTCCCTGCACTTATAAATCTTTCAGTTTTTTTTTTTTCACAATTGCTGTCCCTAGCGCCATCTCTGTCCCTGCACTCAGAACGCTGGAAAATGTCTGAATCTAAGATGGCCGCCGTATTTATAGGGCTGTGACATAACACGGCTGGCTGGCTGCTGATTGGCTGCATGCACGTATGTCAGTCCTGGTGATCCCGCCTTCCAATACTTCCTTCTCCATGTTCTCACACGTGCAGCAGCCATTTTAGGAAAAATGCGATTCATTACCATGAAGCGAGAGGAAATTCGCATTCGGTGTGTATCGAATTTTTCCTGAAACTCGGATCGAATTCCACTTTGTCAGCTTCGATTCACTCATCTCTTGCAATAAGGCCACAGCTGCCTCTTCTTCACTTAATGAAGACCGCACTGTATGGTGTGACTCCAGCAGTAAGTATAAACTGAAAAATGCAATCTGTTGGTTGTTTTCCCAAAAAAAAGTCTACAGTATGAGTCGTTCAAATTTTACCCCCCAAATGGATAATCTTTTTTTTTTATTAGTTTTTTTATGCTGTTTTTATTTTTTCAGCATAAAGGCATATTCTTATTGATGTGATTTTGGTCCTTTTTATGCACAAACTATCCAAACCTTGAACTTTGATGAGATGCTTTACATGCATCTAAGGCTACCTGACAGGGGCGTTGCTAGGTTAAAACATTCAGGACCTGGGCCCCTGATGATTTTTCCCAGGCCCCGAATGTTCTGCCTGTCAGCTAGATACAACTGTATTGCTGTCGTCAGGACGGCAATACAATTGAATCTAATGCACAGGAAGATCTGAAGGACATGCGATGACATCACAGGTCATGTGACCAGTAAAACAGGCAGTGGTTGAGAAGGACCTGCGATGAAGTCACCATCATGTGACCAGTGCAGGATCGGACATCAGTGAAGAGAAGTGTCACACTTCGGTGTGGGAGGGAAACACCACACCGAGTATTAGATTGAAGGGGGGAACAGGGAATCAGGCCTGCGAACTAGGGAAGGAAGATGGACACCTCCTAGTAAAACCCGAACCAAAATCCTGACTGACTACCAGTATGAACAGACCCCAGAAGTAGGTGTGTTCATACACAGGAATACCTAGAGTCCTATCTAGCCCTATAGGACCCCGGTACTAATGGCATGGACAAGACTACCTGTTCCTCCAAAAGGAATGACGAACAGGAGTCTCCTTCAGGCCTAATACAAACAATAGGGAAATGCAACACACGGAACCCAAACAAAATACAAAAAGGGAAAGGAAAGACTTAACTTCAAAAAAGCAATGAAAGCACCAGGAACTCCGCTGAGATCCATACACCAGCTATTCACAACTGAGACTGAAGCTATAAACCGCACAGCATTGTGGGTGAAGCAACAATAAATAAGGAAGGTTAAATGACATTAGCAACACCTGAGGCCAGGGGTGTGGCTATTACCAGAAACAACACAGACGCCTATTGATCCACAAGGAAAACCTGTCAGATCAAACCACGTGTTGCCAGTCTCAGCGATCTCCTGCCACCTGCCGAGGGAACGTCAGCGACAAGAAGTCCCTGGGGGAAGAAGCTTTGGTGATGTCTGCTACATGAGGAGAGGTAAGTGAAGGGAGAGGCAGAGCAATGCTGGGAGATGTGGTTATTTAACTGGGACTCTATGTTAGGGCTGAAGGGAGGGATGTTATTTACATGGAACTGTGTTTTAAAGGTGGCTGGGTAGGGGGTCATGTTATTTACATGGGACTGTATGTTGGAGGGGCTGGGGGAGGGAGTGATGTTATTTACATGGGACTGTATGTTGAAGGCGGCTGTGGAAGGGGATTATGTTATTTACAGGGGACTGTATGTTGGAGGCGTCTGTGGAAGGAAGTGATATTATTTATATGGGACTGAATGTTGGAGGGGGCAGGGTACAGTTATTTACATGGGACTGTATGTTAAAGGCGGCTGTGGGAGGCAGTGATGTTATTTACATGGGACCGTATGTTGATGGCGGTTGTGGGAGGGAGTGATGTTATTTACATGGGACTGAATGTTATAGGGGTCTGAAGGAGGGAGCGATGTTATTTATATGGGATTGTATGTTGAAAGTGATTGGTGGGGGGAATGATGTTAGGTACATGGGACTGAATATTGAGGGGGTGATGTTTACATGGGATTGCATGTTGGAGGTGGCTGGGGAGGTAGTGATGTTATTTACATGGGACTGTATTTTGGAGGGGCTGTAAATAGAGAGGGCTGTTATTTACATGGGACTGTATATTGGAGGGGGCTGGAGAGATGGTGTGATGTTATGTACATGGGACTCTATGGCGGAGGGAGAAATATAACTACAGGGACACTGCAGGGGGCATTATAAATACTAGGGGCACTTCAGGGTGAGCATTATAACAGTAGGGGGAAGTATAAATACTGGGGGCACTGAAGGGGTATTATAAATCCAGGGGACATTGTTCTTATTATACTGGGGGGCTCTATAGGAGGGACTTATAGATCTGCCTTATTTCTACTAAGAGCACTATGGGGGCCTTATTACTACTGAGGGGTCTGTAGAGAGCTTTATTACCACTGGGGAAACAATAGGGGGCCTTATTTCTACTGGGGGCTCTGTGAGGGTATTATTAATACTGGAGGTCTCTTGGGAGACTGGGGAGCGTTATAATGGTTTGGGGCACTATTACTAATGGGGGAATTCTTGGGGAGCACTATCGCGGCTGGGGCACTGTAGGGGGCAGTATTACTAATGAGGGCATTCTAGAAGGGAATTACAATTGGTGGGAATATGAGGAGCGCTATTACTGTGGGGGCACTCATTCTTCTTCAGGATAGTATTTGGGGGTATTAGGGGGCACAGGGAGCAGCAGGATAACACTGTGGGGACTCCAGGTTGGGGGATGATGATAGAAATGTGAGGAAGATAAGATGTCCGTGTTTCACACTCTGCAGAGACGAGGCGACGGAAAGAAGTTGCACAGACCAAATGGAGAAGATGATGACAGAGAAGATCTACATTGGAGGAGACGTCACCTGGAGGCACTGGATGTGACAGGTATGTGCTGCTGTATAGCAAGTAGAGCAAAATGCGGTGTGCGGGGGAGGAGGTCTGATTTAGAGAACTGGGCCATATTCATTGGGGCTTGGGCCCCGGATCTTTTGAGACCCTAGCAATGCCCCTGCAACCTGCATATTCCCCTGAGGATTTCTGTGCATTTTCACACCAAACCCGCACCAAAAATGCATGTGTTACTTGCGGTTTTAACCATAATTCGTTCATTTCTATTTGGGATTCTGTCTTTTTACTGGAGGTCCCAAATGAATCCTCCAACGCAGATGTGGACAAGCCAATAATGGAACTGATTTTGAGTCTTTTGAGTCTCAGAAATTTTCTGCGATAAAATCTGCCGCTTGTGACGGAGCTCTAAATATGAGAGTGGTGGAAATCTTTAACCTTAAATAGAAATGGTTTGAATATGTATGCAAATGTAAAAAAAAATATCTGATGCCAGATTGCATGAAGGCGGCTGCTAATGTTCACCGAGCAGATGTTCCACAGTCTTTATGACATCTGGCTGTTAGGAAATGTCTACTCTCACTATTGAGGATACTCTACACTTTCTACTTGCATTCATTAGTGATGAGCGGCAGAGGTAATATTAGAATTCGCAATATTTTGCGAAAATTTGGGCGAATGTTTGTACATAAATTCGCGAATTCGAGAACTCGCGATTATTTTCTTGATTGCGCAATACAGGCGTTGATCACTATAGCTACATTTTTCAAGCTGCTGGAAGTTTCCTGAGACTGGAGAAAATGGTTGGCACGGCAGAACATTCAATATACAATAGCTTTACATGCAAATAGAGTGCTCCGATATATTCGCGATTGCACAAATTGGCAATTAATGATGCGTATATTTTTGCCCAATACGTGCAACTTCACATTTAAGGGTACCTTCACACTGGCGTTTTTGTTTTCCGGCATAGAGTTCCGTTGTCAGGGCTCTATGCTGGAAAAAAACTGATCAGGATCATCCCCATGCATTCTGAATAGAGATAAATCCGTTCAGGATGCATCAGGATGTCTTCAGTATGTGAACGTTTTTTGGACCAAGAAAATACTGCAGCATGCTGCGGCTTTCTTTCCGTCCTGGGATGCGGAGCAAAACTGATCCATCATGACCCCCAATGTAAGTCAATAGGGACGGATCCGTTTTCTCTGGCACATTCTGCCACAATAGAAAACGAATTAGTCTTCCATTGACTTTCAATGGAGTTAAAAACTGATCCGTTTTGACAATGTTAAAAAATAGTTAAAGTTAATACAAGCGGATCCATTCAAATGGATGCATGCGGTTGTATTATCTTAACTGAAGCGTTTTTTTCCGGCATAGAGCCCAGACGACAGAACTCTGTGCCGGAAAACAAAAATGCCAGTGCGAAGGTACCCTTAGCAGGTCTGACTACATGTTACTGATTGGTGCACTAAGTATTGTTGTGAACTTGCCTGTAGCATGTATGTATGGACAGCAGAACCTATCACACTACCTAACACCCTGCACTGGTACCTATCAGCTACACTATATCACAATCTAACCTACACTGACTATCTCCCACTAAGGCCCCTTTCACACGAGCGAGTTTTCCGCGCGGGTGCAATGCGTGACGTGAACGCATAGCATCAGCACTGAATCCTGACCCATTCATTTCAATGGGTCTGTGTACATGAGCGTTTTTTTTTACGCATCACTTCTGCGTTGCGTGAAAATCGCAGCATGTTCTATATTCTGCGTTTTTCACGTAAGTGCGGGTGCATTGCGTTTTTCACTGATGGTTGCTAGGAGATGTTGTTTGTAAACCTTCAGTTTTTTATCACGCGCATGAAAAACGCATCAAAACGCATTGCACCCGCGCGGAAAAAACTGAACAACTGAACGCAATCGCAGGCAAAACTGAATGGCTTTGCCTGTGAAATCGCACAGTTTTCACTGAACGCATCCGCAACGCATCCGGACCTAATCCGGACACGCTCGTGTGAAAGTGGCCTAACTATCTGTATTTTATATATATGAGCTAACTAATTAACTATCTAATGTAATGTGACAGTAAAGCACAGAGCACAGCAATGACACTGGTGTCTCTCTCAGAACTGTAGAAAATGGCTGCTGGGGAGGTTCTTATATAGTAAGAGGTAGGCAACTTTCCTATTGGTTGCTATGGATGTTGCTAAGCTCAGACAAAGACATTGCAGCCCTCTCATTGGCCCACAAGCAAGAAGCAGGGAGGGATCATGGGTTCAGATGGAAAAAAAAAAACTTTAATATTCGTGAATATGACTATATAGCACTATATTCTAAATCTTCGTGAATTCTCGAGGTGGCAATATTCGCGATTAAAATTCGTGATGCGAATATTCGCGCCCAACACTAGCATTCATATAGTTTTAGTCCTTTTTTGTTTTAGCATGTGCTTACATGGAAGTACATATACGTTATGTGAGATGCATGGCCTGAAATTTTGGGCCCAACAGCTGCCTAGCTGATGGATTTAGTCACAGACATATTTGTATTCATTTTTTGCAAAACAAAAACACTCGCTGATACAAAGTTGCATGAAGGCTCTTGGTCTTAAAAGTGTAATCTGTGCTGAGAATTGTGGGGCAGATTTACTAATCCTATAGAGGGTATGACCTTAGACCTGCACCTAGTGGCGTGGGTTGCCAGCAACCGGGGCAAGCCAAGTATTGTGCCCCCCCCCCCCCAACCTGTGGCCATGCCCGTTTTTACAGATAATGTAGTAGATATCACTTGCAGTCATCTGTAACACCACAGATAACACAGTGATAACTCTCTGAGTACAGATAATGTATTAGATGGGTGTGAGCCCCCAGAATTCAGAACACACACAGTGTGACCTGAAGTCTGGGGCCAAATTCTATATCCACCCTCCCATCACTACAGAACAGATAGAGTAATACAGCGCACATACCTCTTACATCCAGTGATGTCTCCTTTGATGTAGATGTTCTCTTTCCTCATCTTCTCCTTTCGGACCAGGCCACCATTTTTCAGCCATTTCTCATCTCTGCAGTTTGACAAAAAAAAATCTTAGTTTCCTACTTTTTCATCATTCTCCTGCTGTGCTCCTCAATATTATACTGCAGAAACAGATAAACCCCCTGATAATACTGGTACCACACAGATAATACCCCCATTTAATAATTATTGGCACGCAGTGTCCTAAAGTAACTGCGCCCAGTAAATAGTGCCCCTGACACTAATAGTGTAAACATAACGTCCCCCAAAAATGATTGTGTTAGCTGATACTGTGCCATGGATCAGAAGAACAGAAAGCTAAATGGTGATGTGAACGCGGCTTAAGGGCGGGTTCGCATTGGTGTTGCTAAATTCCATCATAGGTTATAGTTATAACAGAGTTATAACGGAATATAACAGAATTTTAGGACGGAATGCAAAACGGAACCCTTTAAGAGGCATTCCGTTTTGCTCCATCCCAATACATGTCTATGGGGGCACATAACAGTTCAGTTTGGTTCCGTTATACATGACGTAAAAAATAGTCCTGTCGACAGGAACCTATAATAGAATGCCATAACGCCAATGCGAACCTGCCCTTAGTGATATGTATGTACTTCCTGCTGCACCTTTCAACATTTTTGGGGGAAATTCATGGTAAGGCCTCATGCACACGGCCTTGGGTGTTTTGCGGTCCACAAACCGCGGATCCGCAAAACACGGAAGCTGCTCCGCGTTCCGTTCCGCAATTTGCGGAACGGAACGCGGCCCATTATAGAGATGCCAATTCTTGTCCGCATAACGGACAAGAATAGGACATGCTCTATTTTTTTTGCGGGGGCACGGAACGGAGCAATGGATGCGGACAGCACACGGAGTGCTGTCCGCATCTTTTGCGGCCCCATTGAAATGAATGGGTCCGCGGCCGAGCCGCGAAATATGCGGCTCGGACGCGGACCCAAACAACGGCCGTGTGCATGAGGCCTCAAGGTGAGTACTAGTCTAGTAAGCACCAGTTATTAGCATTAAACACTGAACATTTTATATTCATTCACTAAACTACTATGACTTCATTCACAACTATCAGTTAAGTGATGATGGGGTTTTTTCTGCAGCATACGTGTAGGATTTTGTTAACAAATCCCATTCAGGTAGGTGGGAAGAACTTTTTAAGTCGCAGAAATTTATGCAGCAAATCTGCCATCTGTGAGCACGCCCTTAGGCCCCTTTCACACGGGCGAGTTTTCCGCGCGGGTGCAATGCGTGAGGAGGACGCATTGCACCCGCACTGAATCCGGACCCATTCAGTTCTATGGGGCTGTGCACATGAGCGGTGATTTTCACGCATCACTTTTGCGTTGCGTGAAAATCGCAGCATGTTCTATATTCTGCGATTTTCACGCAACGCAGGCCCCATAGAAGTGAATGGGGATGCGGGAGAAATCGCAAGCATCCGCAATCATGTGCGGATGCGTTGCGATTTTCCCGCATGGTTGCTTAGCAGCGGGACCCAATCTCTATTATTTCCCTTATAACATGGTTATAAGGGGAAATAATAGCATTCTTAATAAAGAATGCATTGTTAAATGATGAGGAAGGGGTTAAAAATAATAAAGTTAACTTACCTTAGCCACTTGATCGCGTAGTCGCGATCTGTCCTCTCTTTCCCTGCAGCATCGATGATCTAAAGGACCTGTGATGACGTCACATCACATGGCCCAATCACATGGTCCATCACTATGGTGATGGAGCATGTGATTGGTCCATGTGACCATGTGACATCATCCAAGGTCCTTAATCACTATCCTCAGGCTGTGGATAATGCTTAAGGACCTTGGATGATGTCACGTGGTCACATGGACCAATCACATGCTCCATCACCATAGTGATGGAGCAGGTGATTGGGCCATGTGATGCTGTGATATCATCACAGGTCCTTTACATCTTTCAAGCTAACGGAGAGGAGGCCGGGCTTCGCGATCAAATGGACCAGGTAAGTTATGATTAGTTTATTTTTTTTAACCCATTCTGCACCGGGTTCAACATTAGGGAGATGGCCAAGGGTATTATTTTACATTATAACTATGTTATAATGTGAAATAATACCAGTGGGACAATTTCTGCCCCGAACATGCACTTCTGTGAAGAAGTGCAGGTTCGGGTCTGGGTACCAAAAGTGCCGATTTTTCTCCCGCGCGTGCAAAACGCATGACAGCGCTTTGCACTCGCAGGGAAAAATCGCGGCAATTCCCGCAACGCACCCGCACTGTTTGACGGAGTGCACCCGCAACGCCCGTGTGAAAGGGGCCTTACTGACTCCAATCTGTATTCAATTTTGGATTTGGGGACTACAGTGCAATACCTCTACTGACCAAAAGATGGCACCCTTGCAATTTCAGATGGAATACATAGGATCAGCATTTCATGGTCATTTTGAACTGGACCCAACAACATTTCTCCTTTCCCATTTTCTGAATTGTATTTTACCTATTATAACATCACATTAAGGCCTCATGCACACGACCGTTGTTTGATTCCGTGTCCGTTGTGCCGTTTTTCGTGATTTTCTGCGGACCCATTGGTTTTCAATGGGTCCGTGGAAAACTCGGCAAATGCACCGTTTGTCCTCCGCGTCCGTGGTCCGTAATTCCAGTACGTCAAAAAAATATAACCTGTCCTATTCTTGTCCGTGAAAAATGGTTCACGGACCCATTCAAGTCAATCGGACCGTGAAAAAATGCGGATGGCCATCCGTGTGTCATCCGCGTTCCGCATCCGTTTTTTTTGCAGATCCCTTGGCAGGCACTTGGCAAAAATTGTCAGCCTGTCTTTTGGTAATATCTTTTGGGTCATGTCCGCTAAAAAAAACGGAAGACACACGGAAACACAACAGAAGCAAAAACTGACACGGATCACAGAACAACGGAATCCCGTTTTGCGGACCGCAAAAAAATACTGTCGTGTGCATGAGGCCTAAGATGAATTTAGCAATTTTTTTTTTTACCCCTGCTTCCGTAGGAAAAGAACAGTAAATATCAGTCAGATCTACAGATATGTACATAAAAGATTCACATCAAACCCTTTTAATTTTATCATGGCTTTAAGGTTTTTTGGGGGTTATTATAAGCTGTCTGTTGTTGCTGGCTCTTGGGTGATCTTGATTCTGCAGCTCTCCAGGTGAGGCGCGCTCTACACTTGGCGTGGACTATGACCTGTCTCCTTCCTTCAGTGACAGGCCAGGGATATAGCTGATGTAAAAACACAATGTCTATCCTCTTCATTAGCGATGAGCGAAGTGTTGAAAAATTAGATTCGGCTGCTTTGCCGAATTTTCCCAAAAAATTTGCTTCGTGATGAATCACTTTGTCACAAAGCATAGCGAGCGGCCATTGCGCTGCACCTCGTCATTTTACCCCCCAGATGCCGTGTTCATAGCTGATCGTGGCATCTGACAGCTATATTACAGTGTAACATAACAAAAAATAAATGTATGAAATCGCACTTACTCTCATCCATTTTCATCACAAAGAGCCGTCTGCCTCCTCCTTGATTGTAGATCCAGAGATAAATTTGGCGCGGCCTGTGATTACGTCATCACGTTGGCCGGCGTGGTGATGTCATACGTCACCGGGCAGGGGATTTTGCGCGGGATCTTCAATCAAGATGGTGGCTGACTCTTCGCGCTCAAAGGGGTGAGGTAAGTATCCTTGGGGATGCAGGATGCACCTTTAGAGCCAAATATAAATTTGCACTTTGCATCCTCCATTGATTCCTAAACTGTTTTTTGTCTAATCTTTAAAGTATTGTAATAATGTTAAAACAAGGATGTTCAAATAGTACCTGATGGTCAGCCATCTCCTTCTCTACGACCTCCCCGAGAGAAATCTCGCTTCAGCACGGATGATTCCATTGAGCTTCCCCCATCCTGACATCTGCAGTGAGTCTTGCGAGATTTGCCTGGGCCGCTGCTGCCATCAGGACACTCAGGGGCGGTATGATGGGCGGGAGAGTGTGGAGATGACGCGTGACTCTCCTTATCCTGACCAATGCCCAATGACTCCATGAGGTACGTTTTGCCGACGTCAGGTACAACTTAAAAGTTTTACATTAATACAATACTTTACGGATCAGACAAAGACAGTTTAGGAATCAGTGGAGGATGAACAGTACAAACTTTTATTTAGCGGTGTATCCTGATGACAGGTTCCCTTTAACAAAAATTAAAACTTTGAAAAAAAATGACCCCCATAAAAGTTATGTATATGGAGCTGTGTGAGATCTCATTTTGGCAGGGAGATCTGTAGTTTCTGTTGATACCATTTTGGAGTGTATATGACTTTTTCATCACTTTTTATTCCTTTTTTTGGGAGATAAACCACTGAAAAATTGGCGAATTAGACCTTTTTTTTTCTGTTACAGCATTCACTATTTGTTTTACCCATATTTTAAGTCTCCTTAGGGACTGCCATTAGATCACTTGTCCCATAGACTGCAATGAATTACCATTGAAGCCTACGGGCCATTCAATATGTTCCTATGGAGCCCTGTCACAAGCAGGGCTCCATAAGAACTATTGCTGTTGGTAGCCTTGGATCCTTCAGAGCGACGGAGGCTACCACAGTGAATGAACAACTACCCTGATCGCAGTGCGGGGGAATCATTGAGACCCCAGGAGCGCAGCGCTCCCGGGAAAGCGCCTCAGATGTGCTGGTCAAACCTATCGTTGTCTCTGACTACAGAGATTAGCCCAGGGTGTCCGCTGCACTTTCTGAAATTTTATTTTACTTCTGTTGTAAATTCACGTAGGATGTCCTCAAGGGGTTAAAACCAATTAAAAACATTTTTGTTGCCGCATTAAAAGAGCCATAGCATTTTTATCTTTCCATGGATGGAGTTGTGTAAGAGATTGTTTTTTTGCGGGGAAAGCTGCAGCTTTTATTGGTACCATATTTGGGATAAATATCAATTTTTATTCCCTTTTAATAGGAGGCAAGATAAAAAAATAACAGCAATTTTGACATTGTTTTTACTTTATTTTTGTTAGTGTTCATTGTGCAGGCTAAATTACTGGATTATTTAAGTTATTATGGATGTAGCAATAATAATTATGTGAGGAATTTTTATTTTATTTATTTTGTTACATAATAAAAGGGCAAAGTTTGTTTTTTCTTTGATATTTTTAGCATTTTTTAACTTTATTAACTTGATTTTAGTTCCATTAAGGGACTAGAACTTCAGTTACTTTGATTGCTGGTATAATTCACTGCAATATAGAAGTAATGCAGTGTATTATACTTGGTAGTATTATACTGACAATCTGCCTATTAGACTCTGGCCTTAAAAGGGTTGTCCGGGTTTGACCCGGACATACGCTCCCCTTTACTCATTTACCATGTATGAGTGGAGCATCGGAGCATTTCTTGCTCTTTCTCTACTACCGGAGATGTACCGGGTCTCACCATGGGAATGTTAGGCGGACAATTCAGCGTAGCAGTGAACCCGGTGATGTCACTGGCAGAAATGGGCTGTTTTTAGTGCTGTCCTAGGCTGTTTTAGAGGGTAGGGCAGTGCTAAAGCCGTCCTTTAGTGCCAGTGACATCACCGGGATCACTGCTAGATGGAAGCCTCCGTCTAGCATACTGAGAAAAAAAACGGGTATGTCACCGGTATTGAACAAACAGCCCTTGTCGTGCTCTATGCAGTGCAGGGCAAGGGGGAACATCGGATCTAAAAATGCTCCGATACTCCACCCAGACATGGTAAATGAGTGAAGGGGCGCTTATGTCCAGGTTCAGCTCTGAACCCGGACAAACCCTTTTAATAGGACCCCATACATGTCAGGTCCAGAAGCCTTTCTAAGGTCTTTGCCTACCACAGCAATCATTGCAAACCGGTTTTCCATTGTGCCCATACATCTAAACTGGAGCGTCAGCTACTTTCAGAAGGCTTTAATAAAAAATATGCAATTGTTTTGTAGACTTCAACCAAACCTTGTATAGTCTGAGCCAGAAGTTATACTCTTTTTCCGACTTTTCACAATTGTTTGCTCACACATGGCAGATTTTGTGGCAAAAATTTCTGCAACTGTCCCATTCATCTGAACCAGGCTTGCAAAGATCCCTGTGCTTGTCACCAAAACAATATTAGGGCTCATGCACATGAACGTATTGTCTTTCCGTGTCCGTTCTGTTTTTTTTGCGGACCATATGCAGAACCATTCATCTCAATGGGTCCACAAAAAAAAAACGAACGGAAGTTACTCTGTGTGCATTCCGTTTTCGTATGTCCGTTCGGCAAAAGGATAGAACATGTCCTATCACTGTCTGCATTACGGACAAGGATAGTACTGTTCTATTAGGGGGCAGCTGTTCCGTACCACAAAATATGAAATGCACATGGACGCCATCCGTATTTTATTTTCTTTTTTTAATTGATTATGGCTAGAGATGAGCGAATCGAAGCTGACGAAGTGAAATTCGTTTAGAATTTCAGGAAAAATGATATAAAGCATATAGGGGCGTATTACAGTAAAAAAAAGAAATATATATATATACGCACTGCACTGCACAGTTATTTCTGGTGAAAGCGTATAGGGGCGTATTTCAGTACTACAAGAAAAATATATTCTCAGGTCGCTTCTGCAGTTATTTCTGGTGAAAGCGTATAGGGGTATATTTCAGTACTGCAAGAAAAATATATTCTCAGTTCACTGTTGCAGTTATATCTGGTAAAGCCTTTACTGGCGTATTGCAGTAGAAAAAGAAATATACATTTGCCATTCGCTCCTGCACTTATATCTTGAAAAACCTTTAGTGACGTATATCAGTATAAAACGAAATATACATTCGCCATTCGCTGGTACACTTATATGTAGAAAAACCTTTATTGACGTATAGTAGTAGAAAAAGAAATATACATTCGTTATTCGTTCCTGCACTTTTATCTTGAAAAACCTTTATTGACGTATATTAGTAGAAAAAGAAATATACATTCGCCATTCGCTCCTGAACTTTTATCTTGAAAAACCTTTATTGACGTGTATATCCGTAGAAAAATTAAAATATATTCAGCGTTCACTGTTGCAGTTATATGTGGAGAGAGCCTTTAGTGGCGTATTTCTGTAGAAAAATCAAGATATATTCAGCGTTCAGCGCTGCAGTTACATGGGGAAAAGTCCTTTTTGTGCAGGGGCGTAACTACCGGGGAAGCAGGGGAAGCAGCTGCTTCGGGGCCCGGGCTTACAGGGGGCCCGGCAAGCACGTGTTGTCCTCACTCCTCTCCTCTCGCCCTTGTCTATTTAAAACTTATTTTTTCTTTCTTTCAGAAAAGCTTGCCCTATATCAGCTTGATATCTAGATAGCTAAAAAAAAAAAATATGACCTCTAGATGTGGAGAACTTTGATAGTGTATCCATACACATTACAGCTGCACCAGCACATTGTATATGGATGTAGCAGAGCTTGGTGTGTTGGGGCAGCTGTAATGTGTATAGATACACTATCAAAGTTCTCCTTATCTAGAGGTCTTATTTTTTTTTTTTAGCTATCTGGTTATGCAGCTGATACAGTCTTGTGGATAAGTGTCTTGCCTTTCATCCTAATGGTCACAGGTTCGATTCCCATCACAAACTTTTCTGAAAGACAGGATAAATGAGGCTTGCCTGACATGGAGGTAAGTATATGTTTTGTTTTTTGTTTTTTTAAATACTGGACTTTTACTTTACTGCCACAGGGGAGGAGAGGGCTATTGGCACTATGATATTGGCAAATGGGGGGAGAGATAGGCACTTCATATTGGCACACATTAGGGGGCAGGGGAGAGGATGGCACTATGATATTGGGATGGGGAAGACAGAGGCACTTGATATTGGCACATTATAGGGGGCACTATGGGGAGAGGAGCACTATGGGGGCATCTGGTGCTATATGGCTGGCTACTGGCACATTATAGGGTGGGTTTATATGGCTGACTTCTGGCACATTATAGGGGGGGTTATATGGCTGACTACTGGCACATTATAGGGGGGTTATATGGCTGACTACTGGCACATTATAGGGGGGTTATATGGCTGGCTACTGGCACATTATAGGGGGGCTGGGGGGGCTATATGGCTGACTACTGGCACATTATAGGGGGGCTATATGGCTGGCACATTATAGAGGGGGAGCGAAACGCGCGGGTAGGGGGGCCCAATACAAAAATTTGCTGTGGGGCCCAGTCATTTCTAGCTACGCCCCTGTTTTTGCGGTATGTACTGAATTTCGTTGTGGTGAAATTTTGTATTTACATTTCACACACTGCGTGCTTACGTGACAATGTTCATAAGAGTGGCGCACCAATACAGCGCTGCACTTATATGCGGTAAAATCTTTTTTTAATTATTTCGATGGAAATACAAATTTCCACCTCCTCCATTAACTCCATGATCTCTTCATGCCACACCAACAATTTGACAAAAGAGACCGGTTTCTTCTGGCTACCTGCCTCAGTTACTATTCTGATGCTGTTATCCACCTGATGCCACACATCTGATGCCAAGTGCTCCTTCTTTCACCCACCATCTTCAGCGGGTACTGGTATTGTCACCCCCTCCACAATATGTCACCTTGCCACTCTGTGGCCTCCTGATGCTGCTGCCACCTCCAGACTCTGTCATTGTGCCGCTCTGTGGTCTCCTCATGCTGCCGCCACCTCCAGACTCTGTCATTGTGCCGCTCTGTGGTCTCCTCATGCTGCTGCCACTTCCAGACTCTGTCATTGTGCCGCTCTATGGTCTCCTCATGCTGCTGCTGCCTCCAGACTCTGTCATTGTGCTGCTCTGTGGTCTTCTCATGCTGCCGCCACCTCCAGACTCTGTCATTGTGCCGCTCTGTGGCCTACTCATGCTGCCACCACCTCCAGACTCTGTCATTGTGCTGCTCTCTGGTCTCCTCATGCTGCTGCCACCTCTAGACTCTGTCATTGTGCCGCTCTGTGGTCTCCTCATACTGCTGCTGCATCCAGACTCTGTCATTGTGCCACTCTGTGGTTTCCTCATGCTGCTTCCACCTCACCACTATGTCATAGGTCCACTCTGTGGTCTTCTTATGCTGTTCCCACCCTCCCCACTTCATGACTGGTCCACTATTATAACTTTCGGCCTGGCTGACATCATCATTTATTTGACACTTCTTCTGATCTGTCAGAAGGAAGGAAAAAAGAGACGCATAATGGATCCTGTCTGTGTAGCAGCTTTAAGGCCTGTATGGTCCCATCAGAATTGGCTCATGATTTGGTAGCCAAAAGCAGGAGTGGGTAGAAAACGCAGAAGACATGCAAATATTCCATTCACGTGTCATCTCTGTTTTAGATCCACTCTTTTGTTTTGCTTTTAGTAATACTGATGGATTATTGAGCAAATGCTAACTGAGTACAGGCGTATGCTCCACAGACAGGATCCGTTTTTTTCTGGGTTATTGTTCTGACGGATCAGAGAATGGGGAAAATTAGTCAGTGACGTCAACACAAACTTAATGCTGACACCCTCTCCACTCTGTCGGGCGGGCGGGGTTGCTCTACTTGTATAAGCGTTTAATAGAACAAGTTTTGTAGACATCTATGTGGAATCACCTGACGATGGTGTAAAAGGAGTGCGCTTCTTCTTGCCAGTAACATCGACCGGTAAGGCTGAGTACATACTTGAGTTATTTGGTCAGTTTTGGACCTGTTACTGCCCAAATAAGTGAAGTGTGCAGTGATTCTAAGAGCGACGCCTGTCATCTGCATGTCATATGGACTTATAGTATTATTTCACTACCAAAGTAGACTCCCTATGCGTGTTACTGCAAGGCACAGTGTTATACACCATTATATCTCAGCAGAAAGGAAATAGCCGTTTTTTAACGTAATTCGCCCTCGAATATATTCGGATCATATCGAATTTTTCCGAAAAAAATGTAAATTTTTCCTGAAAAATTCGGCAAATCAAATTTTTAAAACATTTGCTCATCTCTAATGAAGGCCACATTACAGTGTTATCATAGACAAATCAATAGGCTTTCTATGTAATGCATGGACATGGTGGGCCATGCAGAGAAGGAATTGCTCTAAGCCAGGGATGCTCCGCCTGTGGCTCTCCAGCTGTTATAAAACTACAACTCCCACCATTCCCTGCTGTAGGCTGATAGCTGTTGGCTGTCCAGGCATGCTGGGAGTTATAGTTTTGCAACAGCTGTAGAGCCACAGGTTTGGGCATTTCTGCTCTAAGTGGTGGTCTCCAGTGAGGAGACCCCTTCCATTAATGCCATCTTCAAATATCTTACAATGGGTTTTCTAAAGCACATACGTTTTTTAATATCTAACTTTTCTATCAAAAAACCTGCTAGGACCCTGTGTTTGATGATCTTATACAAAATATATTGCATGGGATTTTATATCCTTATTTCGCAGGGATGCCAGAAGGAGCACACGTGCAGGGATGCCAGAAGGAGCACACATGCAGGGATGCCAGAAGGAGCACACGTGAAGGGATGCCATAGGAAGAACAAGCGTGAAGGGATGCCAGTAGGAGCACACGTGAAGGGACGCCAGAAAGAGCACACGTGAAGGGACGTTAGAAAGAGCACACGTGAAGGGATGCCAGAAAGAGCACACATGAAGGGACGCCAGAAAGAGCACACATGAAGGGACTCCAGAAAGAGCACACATGAAGGGACGCCAGAAGGAACACACGTGAATAGATGCCAGAAGGAACACACGTGAAAGGATGCCAGAAGCAGCACACGTGCTGGGCTGCCAGAAGGAACACACGTGCAGGGACGCCAGAAAGAGCACACGTGCAGGGACGCCAGAAAGAGCACACATGCAGGGACGCCAGAAGGAGCACACGGGCAAGGAAACCAGAAGGAGCACACGTGCAGGGACACCAGAAGGAGCACATGTGCAGGGACACCAGAAGGAGCACACGTGCAGGGACACCAGAAGGAGCACATGTGCAGGGACACCAGAAGGAGCACACGTGAAGGGACGCCAGAAGGAACACACGTGCAGGGACACCAGAAGGGGCACACGTGCAGGGACACCAGAAGGGGCACACGTGCAGGGACACCAGAAGGAGCACACGTGCAGTGCAGGGACACCAGAAAGAGCACATGTGCAGGGATGCCAGAAGGAGCACACGTAAAGGGATGCCAGAAGGAGCACATGTGAAGGAACGCCAGAAGGAGCACACTTGAAGGGACGCCAGACGGAAAACACGTCAAGGGATGTCAGAAGGAGCACACGTAAAGGGGTGCCAGGGTGGCATATACTGTGACATTATTATACAGAACTGACAACAGCCCATTAATATACATATATCGTAAACTCTCTGTAAAAGAGATTTATTCCTGACTGGGATGGTGATAAGTGGGTAATAAATACTGGCACACATCAGTTTTATAATTTCAGCTATTACCCACTGACAGTTCCCACTTTAATCTCTTTCAAGTGGACATTACAGGTTTATGTATGCTGAGAGCAGAGGAAATTCAGCCATAATGGTCAGTGGTCCTCTACAGCGCTGATTGTCTATAAAAAGCAGCAAATGTTATCAGGTAAAATAACTAGAAAAGAATATCCATCTGTAAATAATCCATCACCTCTGAAGTCACGCTCCCCACACAGTTTTCAGTATTTGAGCCAGGATCTAATATGTATAGGGACCTCTTACCACCATCCTACCCGAGCAATGACTTTGGGATGAATCTCTTGCTACTTCTCTATACTGTAGGTGTATCAAGTATATTTAGCTTGCTAAAGATGAAATGTAGGGAGTTTATGATATATAGGGACATTGAGATTTAGTGTGTCAAGGGACAGGTTCCGGACGGGGTCACCCTTATTAGGACGAGTGCCCTGTGGTCAGGCTGCTAACTTTCTTTAGAAGTAGGGTACAGCGGTTAGTTAGCCACAGGGCATTAATAGGGACCCTACATGTGGACGTTATCAACTTCCTCGCTGTTGGATTGTCATCCTTGCTGTGGAGCGGTATCCCTCATGTGACCTCATACGGACCTGTCTACTCTCCCTTGGTACTGATAGGACGTGCTGGTATTAGGTGCTGCCGTGCACCAATTTTATTCACCTTTACTCTTTGGGGATAATGTATGCTATATCGCAATAGCCATATTAAAGTAGAGACAGGTGAGTTGATTTCAGCGGTCTGTCATTTAAAAGTTAAAAGTAAGTGGTTGCCGAGAACCAACATCACAATCATTGCAGACTGAACCTGGAAAAGAGTCACGGCCACCTGAGAAGAGTCCTGGTTATTCATGAATTCCTGCTCTCCCCGCCCACCTGCTGATGACTGACAGGCTTCTACCTATGTTTTCTCCCTTTCTGTCTAGGACAGAACTGCCAATCATCAGCGTTTCTGTCACTATTTATTCTGCCCTCTTCTGCCCTCAGTGAGGTCAGCATAAAGTTGATGACAGGTTCCCTTTAAGACAGGCGTCTAAAACACCAGTCTTAAAGTGGTTGTCCGGGTTCAAAGCTGAACCCGGACATACCCATAATATCACCCAGGCATTCCCCTGATATTAGCATCGGAGCATCTCATGCTCCGATGTGCTCCCTTGCTCTGCGCTAGATCGCATAGGGCAAGGGCTCTTTTGTTTACAATACCACACTGCCAGGTGGAAGCTTCCGCCCGGCAGAGTGTTCGGTGACATCACCGGCTCTGATGGGCGTGCTTTAGCTCTGCCCCAGCCGTTTTACAGGGTAGGGCAGCGCTAAAGCCCGCCAATCAGTGCCGGTGACGTCACCAGGCTTCCTGACAGCCCCATGGAGAGCTGGATTCGTCACCGGAACGCCAGAAAATGCCTTTGACCTGAGCGATTTAGCGCAGGGCAAAGGAGAGCGTCGGAGCATGAACTGCTCCGATGCTCAAGTCAGGGGGCCTGCCTGGGTGAAAATGGAGGTATGTCTGGGTTCAGCTCTGAACCCCGACAACCCCTTTAATAAATGACTCCTATGTGCATTTGTCTGTAAAGTAAATGTAATTATGAGCATACGTGGGTGTAAATTTGCAAATGTGCGTTATGTGTATATTATGTGTTTTTATGTAGATATATGTGTGTCTCTATATATATATATATATATATATATATATATACTTTCTGTTCTTTTATATTTGTGTGTATATACTGTATATACACACATTTAGATATATATAGATATTTATATACATACACACCCTGCATGTATATTCTTGTATGTATATGAGTGCTTACATACAATGTATACAGTGTAAAATGTATGTTCATATGTATGTTGATGTCAGTATATATGTTTAAAAATATGTGTATACAGTCGTGGCCAAAAGTTTTGAGAATGACACAAATATTAGTTTTCACAAAGTTTGCTGCTAGACTGCTTTTAGATTTTTGTTTCAGTTGTTTCTGTGATGTAGTGAAATATAATTACACGCACATCATACGTTTCAAAGGCTTTTATCGACAATTACATGACATTTATGCAAAGAGTCAGCATTTGCAGTGTTGGCCCTTCTTTTTCAGGACCTCTGCAATTCGACTGGGCATGCTCTCAATCAACTTCTGGGCCAATTCCTGGCTGATAGCAACCCATTCTTTCATAATCACTTTTCGGAGTTTGTCAGAATTTGTGGGTTTTTGTTTGTCCACCCACCTCCTGAGGATTGACCACAAGTTCTCAATGGGAATAAGATCTGGGAAGTTTCCAGGCCATGGACCCAAAATGTCAACGTTTTGGTCCCCGAGCCACTTAGTCATCACTTTTGCCTTATGGCACGGTGCTCCATCGTGCTGGAAAATGTATTATTCTTCACCAAACTGTTGTTGGATTGTTGGAAGAAGTTGCTGTTGGAGGGTGTTTTGGTACCATTCTTTATTCATGGCTGTGTTTTTGGGCAAAATTGTGAGTGAGCCCATCCCTTGGATGAGAAGCAAACCCACACATGAATGGTCTCAGGATGCTTTACTGTTGGCATGACACAGGACTGATGGTAGCGCTCACCTTTTCTTCTCCGGACAAGCCTTTTTCCAGATGCCCCAAACAATCAGAAAGAGGCTTTATCGGAGAATATGACTTTGCCCCAGTCCTCAGCAGTCCATTCACCATACTTTCTGCAGAAGATCAATCTGTCCCTGATGTTTTTTTTTTTAGAGAAGTGGCTTCTTTGCTGCCCTTCTTGACACCAGGCCATTTTCCAAAAGTCTTCGCCTCACTGTGCGTGCAGATGCGCTCACACCTGCCTGCTGCCATTCCTGAGCAAGCTCTGCACTGGTGGCACTCTGATCCCGCAGCTGAATCCTCTTTAGGAGACGATCCTGTCGTTTGCCAGACTTTCTTGGACGCCCAGAAGCCTTTTTAACAATTTCCTTGAAATTCTTGATGATCCTATAAATTGTTGATTGAGGTGCAATCTTAGTAGCCACAATATCCTTGCCTGTGAAGCCATTTTTATGCAACGCAATGATCGCGGCACGCGTTTCTTTGCAGGTCAACATGGTTAACAATAGAAGAACAATGATTTTAAGCATCACCCTCCTTTTAACATGTCAAGTCTGCCATTTTAACCCAATCAGCCCGACATAATGATCTCCAGCCTTGTGCTCGTTAACATTCTCACCTGAGTTAATAAGACGATTACTGAAATGATCTCAGCAGGTCCTTTAATGACAGCAAGGAAATGCAGTGGACAGTTTTTTTTGGGACTAAGTTAATTTTTATGGCAAAGAAGGACTATGCAATTCATCTGATCACTCTTCATAACATTCTGGAGTATATGCAAATTGCTATTATAAAAACTTAAGCAGCAACTTTTCCAATTTCCAATATTTATGTAATCCTCAAAACGTTTGGCCACGACTGTATATATATATATTCTGTTATACAAGTGAATAGAGTTGAGCGGACACCTGGAAGTTGGGGTTCGACGGGTTCGGCCAAACTTCACAAAAAAGTTCGGGTTCGGGATCTGAACTTAGCCCGAACTTGACCCCGAACCCCATTGAAGTCAATGGGGACCCGAACTTTTGGGCACTAAAATGGCTGTAAAAAAGTCCTGGAAAGGGCTAGAGAGCTGCAAAAGGCAGCAAGATGTGGGTAAGTGCCCTGCAAACAAATGTGGATAGGGAAATTACTTTAAAAAAAATTTAAATAAATAAAAATTAAAAATCAAAATCTTGATCTAGGAGGAGGAAATTGATGTTGAGTAGGAGGTTGCGGAGGCGTCAGGTGGGAATGCCATCAGCAGCGCGTCTCCCAGCGTGCGTTTGTAGTCACGCATCTTTCGATCATTAACAGACGTTTTTACCAAATTTGGTTCCTTGTCAGCAATGCACAGCAGAGGTTTTTAAAAATTTAGGCCTCTGGCACACAGGCAGAGGAGGGGTTTATTCACGGCAAAACAGGGTTCATGTCACCCACCAATGAAACAGGCAATTTTTAAAAATGTAGGCCCCTGGCACCCAGGCAGAGAAGGGGTTTATTCACGGCAAAAATGGTAATATTGCACCCAACAATTTAAAAGAAGATTTTTCAAATTTTCGGTCACTGTCACCTATGCAGAGCAAGGGTTTGTACCCAGCAAAATTGGTAATATTTCACCCAACAATTTAAAAGAAGATTTCCGCATTTTCAGTCACTGTCACCTATGCAGAGCAGGGGTTTGTACCAGGCAAAAATGGTAATTTTGAACCCAACAATTTTAAAGAATATTTTTCAAATTTTCGGTCACTGGAATTGGAATATGTTAACCCCTGAACTCCTAGACGGAATAACTATATTACTGTCCCCGGCACATATGCAGCGCAGGCCGCAAAGGTAATTCCTGACTGATTTTTTCACCACCCATAAATAACATGGATTTAGGTGGTATATTTTGGGGTGTAGGACCTCATCGTTCTCAACATCATCTTCCACCCTTCCCTCTTGGCGGTCTGCACACCACAGAAAGCCGCAACATTTTGCACCTGTGTTTCGTCATCATCAGAGACGTGCTGCGGTGGTCCTCCCATGTCCTCATCCTTAAACCTAAGTGGTTGGGCATCCGTGCACTCAATCTCTTCCTCTTCTGGGGCAGGGCTATGGTTATGGCCCTGGGAAACCCTGCCAGCAGAGTCATCAAAAAGCATAAGAGACTGCTGCATGACTTGGGGCTCAGACTGCTTGATTTGCAAGAAGGTGAGGTGAAAGACTGATGGGCATGGGCTGCAGGTGCCAACTCTGAGCTTTCAGCAGTGGGAGTCTGGGAGACAATGTTAGGGTACTGGAGGCACTGCCAGCCACCCAATCTACTAGTGCCTGTACTTGTTCTGGCCTCACCATCCGTAGAGCGGCATTCGGGCCTACCAAATAACGCTGAAGGTTCTGTCGCCTACTCACACCACGTCCTCTCCCAGCAACAGGAGCTCCACCAACACCACCACGATCATGTCTACCTCCCTTATTTGATGCTCTCCTCATTATTTGCGCTCACCCACTAAACTAACAGATGGTTTATCTTCAGTGTCATTTTAACTGCCAATAGTCAACAATGAAGTTCACTAACAGTAAGGCAGTGCCCGTGTCATAAACAGAATACATTTCTTTAGGTCACACAACAGTAACGGAGTAATTCAATACAATTACTTCACTATCGCCAAAAATTCAATTTTTCAAACCAACAATGTAAAAGCAGAAGTTAATGCCTTAATTTGACTGTCAGAAATGCAGCGTACACCGCAAATGTGCTATCTACCTCAAAACCTATGTGTTTGCAACCAACTATGTAAATGCGGAGATCCACAGGTTACTTAAAATGACTGAATACAGGGTAGGCCTCAGATCTGCTATGTAGCACAAAACCAGTGTTTACTGCAACAAACTACAGAAATGCAGTATGTCACTGCTAAATTTTAAAACAGTTTTTTCTGCGTTGTATGCAAATGTTTTCTGTGGCACAACAGTACGGGTTTATTAACCCAACTACAGAAATGCAGTATGTCACCCCAAAAATTATAACACAGTTTTTTCAGCGTTGTATACAAACGTGCTCTGTGGTACGACAGTACGGGTTTATTCCACCAACTACAGAAATGCACTATGTCACCGCTAAATTAGTTGATAATTAGTTGCTAAAATGGCCGCCGACCCCAACCTCAGTAACAGATGGATATAAAATTATTTTGCAGTATCACTGGTCTCAGGGCTGGGTACAAATATATAGCATAGCACCCGCAATAATTGCTGTAATTTGAAGAGTTAACCCCACCAAGTTCAACAGATTTCTTCCCTAATCTGTCCCTCACAGAAGTGGCAGCATCCTATCCCTACACTGAGAAGAGCAGCAGAGTGACGTGCGGTGCTACATGACTCCAGCTTAAATAGAGGCTGGGTCACATGCTGCACTTAGCCAATCACAGCCATGCCAATAGTAGGCATGGCTGTGATGGCTTCTTAGGGCAAATTAGTGAAACGCTTGTTGATTGGCTGCCCTGCAGCCTTTCAAAAAGCGGGAAGAAATTGCCGAACAACGAACCTGAACCCAAACTTTTACGGAAATGTTCGGGTTCGAAAAACCGTAATGTTCGGTACGAGCCCAGTTCGCTCAACCCTACAAGTGAATAGTCAAGTGTTGTCCCTCCTCGCTAGCTGAAAACTGGGCCTTATGTACAAAACCGTATCTGTTTTGTGGTCCACAAACACGGATCCTGGCCATGAGCATACCACCGTTTTTTTTTCCAGTCTAGAGAAAAGAACATATTATATTTTTATGCGAGGCCACAGGAACATAACTATGGAGCAACTTTTGTGGCTCCATTGAAATGAATGGGTCTGCATCCGATCCACAAAAACTGTCATTTGCATGAGGCCTTATAGAAAGTCTGTAATCCAGTCTTTCGTTAGTGAGGAGGGACAGTGCAAGACTGAACATTTCTGCCTCCTTGTTAAGCGGGGTCTCAATACCCTGATTCCCACCAATCAAAATTGGCAGGTCACTGACATGTAGAAAGCGTTTTAAAAAAAGAGTTACACTATATATGTTTGTCTTTCCAACCTGCTTCTTGTTTTTTCACTTACAAGGTTTAGCTTGGAATTTGATATGGATGGTCTGTCCTCAGGATTGGTGTTTGAAGAGGCTGCTGTGCTCTCCAGAGCTTTGGATTCTTGGTAATGCAGATCATCTCCTTTCACTTGAATGGGACTGAACTGCAACTAGGCCTTGTGACTGATATACGGTGACATCACTGGCCTTCCAACAGATGAAAGGTGGGGGTCCTGGGAGACGGACGCCAGAAGATCTAATAGGCCATCAGTATTGAATCTCCAGACATATGTTCTTCTGAGCTCCTGTGTAGAACTAGTATCTACACTTTAGATAACTCTACGGTGGTAATATTAGTTTTTGTGTAGTGATTTTTATTCAGTACGACTACGGTAATATTATTCGGTCACTCAGTAGTGGTAATGTAAACTGTGGCAAAACAAAAAGGGGAAAGGCCCTCATAGGCTGATATGTATGATAAAAACTAGATGATTGTGCTCACCTTTAGGTGTTGTGCAATCATAGGCCCAACACTAGTGAAAGGTACCGTATATACTCGAGTATAAGCCGAGTTTTTCGGCACACAATTTGTGCCGAAAAACCCGAACTCGGCTTATACTCGAGTCATAAATTAAAACTCTGAAGAGCGGAGTGGGAGGAGGAGCGGGGGGAGGCGCGGGGGCGGGCATTTGCGGCAGGGCCGATGCGCTCACTGTGCTCCGGCCCCACCGCTCATGTATAGTTTTTAAATTTGATTATACTGTACACTTATTCTTACTATAATTCTTGCCCCCTCTGTACCTCATTACATGCGGCAGGCGGGCAGTGAATACTTCAGGCCGGGCGGACGAGCAGCGTGACTTGCTGATGTCACGTGCCTGCCCGGCCTGCTTTATGAATGAAGCAGGCGGCGCAGGCACGTGACGCCAGTCACACTGCGCTCGCTCTCCCGCCCGGCCTGAAGTATTCACTGCCGACTGCCGCATGTGATGAGGTACAGAGGGGGCAAGAATTATAGTAAGTATAAGTGTACAGTATAATCAAATTTAAAAACTATACATGAGCGGTAATGGAGGATGGGGGGATGTGGATGGCACTGTTATGGGATGAGGGGATGTGGATGGCACTGTTATGGGATGGGGGGATGTGGATGGCACTGTTATGGGATGGGGGATGTGGATGGCACTGTTATAGGATGGGGATCTGTGGATGCCATCCACAGCCCCCCATCCCATAACAGTGTCATCCACATCCCCTCATCCCATAAGTGCCATCAACATCCCCCTTCCCATAACAGTGTCATCCACATCCCCTCATCCCATAAGTGCCATCCACATCCCCCTTCCCATAACAGTGTCATCCACATCCCCTCATCCCATAAGTGCCATCCACATCCCCCATCCCATAACAGTGTCATCCACATCCCCTCATCCCATAAGTGCCATCCACAGCCCCCCATCCCATAACAGTGTCATCCACAGATCCCCATAACAGTAAGCGCCATCCACAGATCCCCCCATAACAGTGCGTCATCCACAGATCCCCCCATAACAGTGCGTCATCCACAGATCCCCCCATAACAGTGCGTCATCCACAGATCCCCCATAACAGTGACATCCATTTCCACCTCGGCTTATACTCGAGTCACTACTTTTCCCAGTTTTTTTGGGGTAAAATTAAGGGGGTCGGCTTATACTCGGGTCGGCTTATACTCAAGTATATACGGTATGTAGGTGCAATTGGTCAGCGCTGCCAGTGTCTTTGGGTCCTCAACCCAAGAGGTAGCCAGCCCTCTGGAGGAAAGTGAAAAGTATAAGCAAGGCGGTGCAGACGGTCGACGCTCTGCAATGTTCTGACATGTCTGGGGAGCAAACACGACCACAATAGGATAGATTAATAGATTTTTTTATTTTTTGTTACCAATAAAGAAAAATCTATTTCATCCTATTGCGGTCAGAGGATTAAAGAGTGTTGACCGTCTGCGCAACCCTCGTTTCCATGGTTACGACCACCCTACAATCCAGCATTGGTGGTCGTGCTTGCAAACTATAGAAAAAAAGCACCCCCGTGATCCCAGCCACCAGAGAGGACGATGCTTTTTCTTATAGTGTGCTAGATTACAGGGTGGTCATAACCCTTGGATACGAGCAGTATATAATGTAATGGAAAAATGAATCAAGCCCGCAAAGGAGGCAATATGGACAATCACAATGCATTAGTAAGTGCCGTGGATTACCTTTCTCTACATGATAAATGCCATGAGACATGAGACAACCCCTTTAGACCCCTTTCACACGGGCGAGTTTTCCGCGCGGGAGCAATGCGTGAGGTGAACGCATTGCACCCGCACTGAATCCGGACCCATTCATTTCAATGGGGCTGTGCACATGAGCGGTGATTTTCCCGCATCACTTTTGCGTTGCGTGAAAATCGCAGCATGCTCTTTGGTTGAGGACCTGGGAGGCAAAGGACCTTTGGTGATGTCACTGCGTTCGTCACATGGTCCATCACCCCCTCAACCCACATTTTACTAAGCATTCTGTATTAAAAATGCTATTATTTTCCCTTATACCCATGTTATAAGGGAAAATAATACAAGCTACACTACAACTAACCCGAACCCAAACTTCATTGAAGATGTTCGTGTCTGGGTACCACATTCAGTTTTTTCTCACGCTCGTGCAAAACACATTGCACATGTGCGGAAAAAACTGAACCACGCAACGCAATCGCAGTCAAAACTGATTGAAATTCAATGCGCACTCGCACGATTTCCCCGCCACGCACCCGCATCCTATCCGGCCCCATTCCGCAACAATTAACATTTTTATCCAGTTGTCAATTTGCCGAATACATTGTATACTGTTCTTCCCCAAACTTCGGATAATTTTTTGTGCCGTCAGGAGAGTCTCGGATCCGACTCCTTCTCTGTATTTTTTTTATCTACAAGCCTCGGACCGTTCAGGAGGCACAGCCAGCTCCCAGGAGTATCACTTTACCCCAAGATGCTGCTCTGAGCTAAAGAAGATTAAGCGAAGGATTATCCAGAATTCTGTCACACAAAGGGCAGTGTGAGACTTTAATCCGTCCGCTCGTTACAGCGTACACATGCATATAGTGCGGCCTCTGAAATGCTACAGGGCACGGTACTGAAAGGCAGCCGGCTAATAAGTGACCATTCAGAGCCGGGGATTGACTCCAAAATAGCAAGTGCTGGGGACGAGTTCTCAAGATCCTCCGCACAAGTGACACACGTCATGAGGCCATTGACAGGGCACTTACATGTATCCACTGGGAAATCCTATGTAAGGACATCAGACTAATGGGAGAGTAAGTAAAGGCTTAACGAAGAGTGGAAGTTACATTGTGACCGGCGGGGGATTAAGAAAGAAGTGAAGACATGGACAGAAGGAATGGCTCAGACTCAGGGCTGTTTATAGGGATTTATGTAATGACAGCTAAATCACTGTGCCCCATGCACATGACCGTATCCATTTTGTGGTTCCGCAAATCGCGGATTCACAAAATATGGATGCTGTCCGAATGTCGTTCGCATTTTATTTGCAGACCCATGGTTTTCGATAGGTCTGTGGTCCCCATTTTGCGGACATAGGGGCGTCTTAGACGCCGGCCTTAATAAAGCCCTGCAATGGCAGTGTTTCCACCGAAGTTAAATAAAGGCACCGGCCTCTACATAACTTCAGTAGATCCACTGACGCTTCTAAAGGAATACAGCTTCCTAGCCTTTAGACCATTTTCTACTCCTAAGGGTCCATTCACACGTCCGTAGGTGTTTTGCGGTCCGCAAATTGCAGATCCGCAAAACACCGGCAGTGTGCGTACCGCATTTTGCGGACCGCACATCGCCGGCACTATAATAGAAAATGCCTTTTCTTGTTTCTTGTTTTCTTATTCTCAAGAATAGGACATGAACGGAAGTGCGGATCCGGAAATGCAGATGCGGACAGCACATAGTGTGCTGTCCGCATCCGATCCGGCTCCATTGAAAATGAATGGGTCCGCACCTGTGCCGCAAAATTGCGGAACAGATCCGGACCCAAGTTGCAGACGTGTGACTGGACCCTTAACCAGGCCCGTGCCATGCCCACATTTTTAGACCTGCATAAGCGGAGAAAAGTCGCAGATTGCCGTGCAAAGGACCTTTGCACCACAATCGGCGCCAGAAGTATTTCTGTTTCATAAATGACCCCCATAGTTTATCTTTGTGAGGAATGGACATATGGTTGTGGAAAGCACACGGATGATCTATACTTGGCTGCTAACTGCGGACCACAAAACAATTGAAGTCAATTGGTCTGCGAAAAATGCAAATGTGACCCGGACCGCACCCACATTTTGTGGAACCTCGATTTGCGGATTGCAAACCAGATACAGTTGTATGCATGGGGCCTAATAGAAAGTTTGGAAACTTTCTAATATTCCTCATGCTCCAATTTCTAAGCATGATCAAGATCTCTGCTTGTTGTCAATGAATTGCTCACACAGCAAAGAATTAGAAAAGTATGGCTGCTTTTTTTCAAATACAGTGACTCACCTGTGCGCAGGTAGAAGGTGGACTTTACCACCACCCAAAACAAATGCCTGACGTCTCAGAGATCAGGAGGTCCCCTGCCGGCCACAAGCAGTTAGGCCTTATTCACACATCCGCAATGTAGTCCGCATGTATTCCGCAATTTTGCGGAATACATGCGGACCCATTGACTGTGAATGGGGCCGGGAACGATGCGGAGAGCACACACTGTGCTCTCCGCATCCGATTTTGCGGAGCGCACCGCCGATTTTCCGGTCCGCGGCTCCGCAAAAAAAATAGAGCATGTCCTATTCTTGTCCGCAATTGCAGACAAGAAGAGGCATTTTCTATGGAGTTCGGGCAATGTGCGGTCCGCAAAAATGCGGAATGCACATTGCCGGTGTGTCCGTGTTTTGCGGATCCGCGGCTCCGTGGATCCGCAAAACACAACGGATGTGTGAATAAGGCCTCAGGCCTAATTCACACGTCCGCAAAATGGATCCGCATCCCATCCGCAATTTTGCGGAAGGGTTGCAGGCCCATTCAATTCATAGGGGCAGGAATGGATGTGGACAGCACATTATGTGATGTCCGCATCCGTGTTTCCGCATCCGTGTTTCCGTTTCCGCAAAAAAATAGAACATGTCCTATTCTTGTCCGCAATTGCGGACAAGAAAAGGCATTCTCTATATAGTGCCAGCAATGTGCGGTCCGCAAAATGCGGAATGCACATTGCAGCCGTCCGTGTTTTGCGGATCCGTGTTTCCGTGTTTCCGCAAAACACACTACGGACGTGTGAATAAGCTGAAAAAGCTTTTTAAAGGGGCAGACATACTGTCTGTGCTGCCGGTTCAGCTGCAGAGGGGCTCAGGGGGTGGGGGGGGTGGGGGGCTATTCCCAGCTGTACAGCAGTAGCTGAAGTGCCCATTGTGGCGGGGTTTTTTTTTTTCCCGTAAGCTTCTTTATAGGCTCAAAAAACGTCTGATAAGATGCAAGACAAGGTTGTGTAACTAAAAACACCACTCCCAAAAAATAACTTGCAAGAAACAAATGAATTTCATGACATTTTTTACAAACCAAAATAAGTGTCCCCCCAAAAAGAAGAATACTAATAAAAAAGTTCCCTGTGCAGAGTCAGACAAACAAATGTAATAAAATAAAGAGTATAAAAACGCATGGAAAAAACATAGAACATAAACAAGAAACATCTGATTACCTTCATAATTGTTACAATCACAGACTAAGATTTAACATGCAATTTAAAGAGTTACATACGCACTGAAAGGTTATGCTATAAAGAAAATGACAACCGAATACTCAACAGAAAAATAAAAACTCAGTGAATAAAAATGTGCTGAATTTTGAGGGCCAGGGCTAGTTGTTAGGCCCCATTCACACATCTGCATTTTAGTCCGCATCTATTCCGCAATTCTGCGGAATAGATGCGGACCCATTCATTGTGAATGGGGCAGGACGTGATGCGGAGAGCACACTATGTGCTCTCCGCCTCCGCATTTGCGGAGCCGCGGCCCCGAGCTTCCGGATTTCGGCCCCGAAACATCCGGCGGCGGCTCCGCAAAAGATAGAGCATGTCCTATTCTTGTCCGCAGCCTGCGGACAAGAATAGGCATCTCTATGGGGAGTGCCGACATGGTGTGTTGCGGATCCGCAATTTGCCGATCCGCAACACACCACGGACGTGTTAATGGAGATGTGCCCCCTCACAGTAGTTATGCATGCACTACTTTTTTGCGGTGCGGACCATCGATGCGGATCGCGGTCCCCATTCAAGTGCGGATGGCTCATGGTCGTGCCCGTGCATTGCGGACCGCAATTTGCGGTCCGCAGCACGGTCCCGGCCGGCACACGGCCGCGGGCGTGAGCCCTAAGGCCCCTTTCACACAAGCGTGACGGATTACGTCCGGAAGCCATTCAGTTTTGTTTGCAAATGCGTTCAGTTGTTCAGTTTTTATCGCGCGGGTGCAATGCGTTTTGATGCATTTTTCACGCGCGTGATAAAAAACTGAAGGTTTACAAACAACATCTTCTAGCAACCATCAGTGAAAAACGCATCGCACACGCACTTGTTTGCGGATGTAATGCTTTTTCACGCAGCCCCATTCACTTCTATGGGGCCAGGGCTGCGTGAAAAACGCTGAATATAGAACATGCTGCGATTTTCAAACAATGCAGAACTGATGCATGAAAAATAACGCTCATATACACAGAGCCCCCCCTAATAAACGAATAAAATCTGGTCCTACCTCATCCAGGGTGTCGCTGGCGTCAGAGTGATGTCCACTGGATCCAGAACAAGGTACCTGTGGTGATAGAGAAAAAAAGAATAATTACATAAGGAAAGGATGGTGACTGCCCCGTGAAATCACCAGCAGGGGGCGCTGTGCTGGCCTGTAAGACTGAGCCATGCCAATGTATAGAGGGTAATCTAGTGCTACCACACAGTACTAATTCCCACACTGTGGCCCTTCCCAGTAATTAAGCCCACCTTGTGGTCCCTTCACAATAGTTATACCCACCTTTGTTCCTGTCACAGTAGTTATGCCAGATATGTTCCCCCTTACAGTAGTTATGCCCACATATGTGCCCCCTCACAGTAGTTATGCCCGATATGTGCCCCCTCACAGTAGTTATGCCCACATATGTGCCCCCTCACAGTAGTTATGCCCACTTTTGTGCCCCCTAACAGTAGTTATGCCCAGATATGTGCCCCCTCACAGTAGATATGCCAGATATGTGCTCCCTCATAGTAGTTATGCCCACTTATGTGCCCTCTCACATTAGTTATGCCTTAATATGCACCCCCTCATAGTAGTTATGCCCACATAGGTGCCCCTTTCCAGTAATTATGCCAGCTTTAGGGAGAAAATAAAAAAACTCATACTTACCTTCCTCCCTGATGACACACACTCTCATGGCCTGCTGGCTAAGCTTGGAGGCTGATTCCTGGGCATTCAGCTCTCCTCCCACAGCCAGCAGTACCAAGTACAGCCAGCAGGGGGAGTGCCTGAGCTGTAAGGAAAGGTGAAGCAGGGAGCGGAGACGGCTCCCTGCTTCACACTCTGGAGACAAGAGCCCGGTGTACTATGAAAAAACCTTAAATCATGAACAAACCTTAAGTCAGCTGATTTCAAGGGGTGTATTCGGGGTGTGTCCTTCGGCGCATGCGCATTATGCGCACTACGCCGAAACAGGTCTAAACAGGGTTATGAAACACGTCTGAAGCCAAAGGCGCGGGGTTGGCACGGGTGTATGAATAAACCAATGCCGAGGGGGATCCTGTGCCCCCGCAGAAAACCGCAGGTCAATTCAGACCTGCGGTTTTCTGCGTGACAGTCTCTGATCCCTGCAGTCTGTGACCGCGGGGATCAGAGACCTAAATGTAAAAATTAACCAATTAACCCCCCCCTCTGCACCCCGCCATGTTACTGACCCCCCGGGCGGTGCAGGGGGGGTGGGGAATTGCGGGCTGAAATGTTTTCCCTGGTGGTCTAGTGGGTATAGCAGGGGGTCAGCACATTGCTGACCCCCTGCTATAAACTGCTGACATCTGTGCTGCAGATGTCAGCAGTTTAACCCCTTCCATACTGCGGTCCATACGGACCACGGTATGGAAGGGGTTAACAGGGAGGGAGCTCCCTCCCTCTCCCATCGGGGAGACCTGCTTCTGCGTACTGCGCTGAGCCGAGCACGGGCTACTTAGAACACACCCCCTGAATATGTAATGTGAGCCGAAAGCCGAGCGCGGGCTGCATAGAACACACCCCCTGAAATCAGCTGACTTAAGGTTTGTTCATGATTTAAGGCTTTTTCATGGTACACCGGCAGTGACAAGAACTGCCGAGTGTCGGGTGAGCATGCCCCCACCCCCTACATGCCTCTGCGACACCCCGGCCTCTGCAACCCCCACATTGTACATGTTTTAAGAGCGCTCTGACGGGGCCCGGCATTGTCACTGTAGTTCATGCTGGGCCCCGTCAGAGCGCTCCATTACATGTAAGTGTAGCGGGCCCCCTCCCGGGCCCGGTCGTGGTCGCATCCTCTGTGACCGCGATCGTTACGCCCCTGACATGCAGTTACAAAAGTATTTAGATTCACGTGCTGGTTTGAGAAATGTGAAATATTTTACATGGCACACCCCTTTTAAATATTCACACAGAATCTATAAGAAAAAGGTACGTGGTCTGTTGCATCTCATGTCGTATTATGGAACCCCCATACCCACGGCATATCTCGGAGTCCACAATAATGCATAGGTTGTTGTCATGAATGTTTCCCCCCTCCCCACTGTAATTATCGGCCAATTGTACACCTTACTGTCATCATACTGTAAATTGTATAGTAATGGCGCACTCTCCTCGCCTTCCATATTGCCACTTATTGCACACCATGACTGACAAATCACCTGTAAAACAAATACATTCCAAGTAATCACATCAGCTAATCAGATCAGGCTGCAGATTGCAGGACTGTGGTCGTAATTACACTTAATAAGATACTGTGCAAAGTGTAATTCATTCAGATGACAGCGTCATGGCCATAAAGACTGCATTATGTATGGCTGTGTGTTATCCGTGAAGAACGGCAACCAGTCACTACATGTATCTGAGCTGAAGGGATAAGGGTGGCCATGGTGTTGTCATCATTGATTGTCATCCATCCGTTAAACCAAATTACAAACAAATTTTGTATGCAACCTTGTAACAATGCCTTACAGTAGGTTGTTTTTAGGGTGGCCATTCTATGGCGCTGCCCCAGAAGCTACGTGTTATAGAATCCTGAGGCCCAGGAACGACAAGACTTAGGCCTCTTTCACACGGGCGAGTTTTCCGCGCGGGTGCAATGCGTGAGGAGGACGCATTGCACCCGCACTAAATCCGGACCCATTCATTTCTATGGGGCTGTGCACATGAGCGGTGATTTTCACGCATCACTTCTGCGTTGCGTGAAAATCGCAGCATGCTCTATATTGTGCGTTTTTCACGCAACGCAGGCCCCATAGAAGTGAATGGGGCTGCGGGAAAATCGCAAGCATCCGCAAGCAAGTGCGGATGCGTTGCGATTTTCCCGCATGGTTGCTTAGCAACGGGACCAAATCTTTATTATTTTCCCTTATAACATGGTTATAAGGGGAAATAATAGCATTCTTAATAAAGAATGCATAGTAAAATGAAGTGGAAGGGGTTAAAAATAATAAAAGTTAACTTACCTTAGGCACTTGATCGCGTAGTTGCGATCTGTCCTCTCTTTCCCTGCATCAGCTAAGAACTAAAGGACCTGTGATGACTTCACAACACATGGTCCAATCACATGGTCCATCACCATGGTCCAATCACATGGTCCATCTTACCATGGTGACGTCATCACAGGTCCTTTAGATCTTAGCTGATGCTGGGAAAGAGAGGACAGATCGTAACTACGCGATCAAGTGGCTAAGGTAAGTTAACTTTTATTATTTTTAACCCCTTCCACTTCATTTTACTATGCATTCTTTATTAAGAATGCTATTATTTCCCCTTATAACCATGTTATAAGGGAAAATAATAAATTCTCCAGAAGACCCGAAACCGGACTTCAGTTATGAAGTCCGACTTCGGGTCTGGGTACCAAACATGGCGATTTTTCTCACGCGCGTGCAAAATGCATTATAAACGTTTTCACCCGCGCGGAAAAATCGCGCATATTCCCGCAACGCACCCGCCTCTTATCCGGGCGTCAAACATGACTCCCGTGTGAAAGAGGCCTTAAAAGCTATGCACACCTTCGGAGGCAATTTTTATTTGTGATTGCATTTTACTCATTTTTGTCTAAAAATCATATTTTCAGTGGACCTTTCTTGAGCCGTTCTGACACAAAGGGTTAACTGTTTTTCGAACTGCGTGACTTGTACTTTCACTTTGTGACAGTCATTTTATAACCCTTATCTCTAACCTACTGAAGGTCATAAACACTTATTTAAGCCACATTCTTATCAGTACGAGAAGAACTGAGCCATATTGTGTGTTTCTAATGTCAGAGAGCAGAAATAAGGAGTCCATCAGCTCCTGGTCTGACGGAAAAGACAGAAAATCCAAAAGGGGCTACTAGAGCATCTCAGCTCTGTACTGAAAAAAGGGGCTCCATATTTTTAATAAAGAGTTAAAGAGCAATTGAAAAAATGATTTTAAGCTCAAAATGAGTACACTGTGTACCAGTGAGGCTGTTGGCCCTCAGGTGCCACGATCACGCAGGCGCAGGTAGTGGGGGGGGGGGGGAGGAAGACGATGGTGGGAAGCACTTAGCCTCGCCTCTGGAAGGCGATTTTACATGCTGGAGGTGTGGAAGAGGAAAAAAGCCACTCTGCGCTCCTTACAGCCTAATTTGCATATGGGATAAAGCGTTTTTTTGAAGAAAATACAAGACACACAATTAAAAGAAGACGACATATCGAAATAAGGTAATTTATTACACCTGGATTAATGGGGAAAAAATGGGGTAATATGCAGGTGACAGATTCCCTTTAAGATCCAGATGGCCAGTCCATCTCAAAGTGCGGTGGGTTCCGATGGCAATAATCCTTTCCACAGCAGCAAAGTCTGAATGCCATAAACAAGCAAATACCTTGCTATTTGAAGCTTGCATGGCCTGGATGTTGGTGAACCTTCTATAAAGTATGTTTTTTCTTTGGGGGTACTCTGGTAGCAGACTGGACTTGGGTCTAGTCTGCAACACACATATCCGTCTGGTAGCTCTGGTCAGACTAGACTCATTACCTAACTAACTAACTAACTAACTAACTAACTAACCAGGGGGCATACTAAGCCCATCACCCCGGAAACCTAAACAGTCTGCCAATATCGACCATCTGTTGCCCATACATTGCTGTTAGGATCACACGGTGCATAGAAAGACAAGTGCTTTTAACAACAAATAACAACATTTAACTTTTTAGCAAAGTTAACCCTTTGCAGTTGTCCTCTGGGGTACTGTACCAAAAACGCAGCACTAAGGAGCGGCTGTGCTAGGAGGGACTGTTTGTAATGTAGAACAATGAACTGAAGTGGGCAGAAGTACAGGAAAGAAATGGGAACCTACTAAGGCCAGCAGCGCAACCCTGGTGAAAGGCAGGGAAATTAGTAGGTGTGGCTTACAAGCATGTAAATTAGCATGGGAGTGCAGAGAATATGAAAGAGGAATAGGAATAGGCAACAGGGCAGGGGTACGGTGGAGCCAAAGGTTCTACCAGGGGACCAGGTAGGAGAAAATGACTAACATGGTGGTAAATATAATAGTAGGAAAAAGGGGATAATACCAAAGGTAAGTGCTGCATAGAGACAGTGGCGTACCTACCATATAGGCAGACCAGGCAGCTGCTATGGGGCAGTGAGGAAGGAGGGCCCCACAGTGGAGGAGAGGCCCCGCCCTCTTCTTGCTTCTGTCTATCTTCCTAAAGCTAAAGGACCTTTAATGATGTAATCACAGGTCCTATAAGGGAACTGCACAGTGTAAAGTGTGGTTCCTAGGTTAAAACAGTGCATCTGCCAGGACCTGTGATGACCTAATCTTCAACATCACATGTCCTGCAGAATCTAGCAAAGGAACTGTACCAAAAATGGTGTAGTTCCTAGATTAGAAAGGTACATCTGCCAGGACCTGTGATGACATCATCACAGGTCCTTCAACCTCTAACAGCAAGTTTTAGAAGTTCACAATCAGCTCTGCATTGGTCCATACAGACTGGAATGGAGTGGTAAGAGGAGGTCCTCCACTTTTCACTTTATTTCCCCCCCCCCCATGCCCTGTTTTTATTCACTGCTCAACTCATATATAATACTTCAGACAGTTACAGTGACCACTACCTCATGTACCTCACGCACAGTGACCATAATGTATAACTGACCACATATATCTGTACACACTGCATCTATTATACCTTGTATGTCTCATATCAGTATACTGCTCTGTGTATATATGTATATATATGTAGTGTGTATAGATACATAGTATATACAGCAGCGTACCGATGTGAGGTACGAGGTATAATAGATGCCGTGTGTATAGATACATAGTATATACAGCAGCGTACCGATGTGAGGTACGAGGTATAATAGATGTATATACAGCAGTGTACTGATATGTGAGGTACGAGCTGTAATTTATACCTCATACCTCATGTCAGTACACTGCTGTATTTACTAATAATCTGTACACACTGCATCTATTATACCTCGTACCTCACATATCAGTACACTGCTGTATATACTATATACCTGTACACACTGCATGTATTATACCCTGTACCGCACATATCAGTTCACTGCTGTATATACTATATATCTGTACACACTGCATCTATTATACCTCTTACCTCACATATCAGTACACTGCTGTATATACTATATATCTGTACACATTGCATATATTATACCCCATTCCTCACATATCAGTACACTGCTGTATATACTATATATCTGTACACACTGCATCTATTATACCTCGTACCTCACATATCAGTACACTGCTGTATATACTATATATCTGTACACACTGCATATATTATACCCTGTACCTCACATATCAGTACACTGCTGTATATACTATATATCTGTACACACTGCATCTATTATACCTCGTACCTCACATATCAGTACACTGCTGTATATACTATATATCTGTACACACTGCATCTATTATACCCCATTCCTCACATATGAGTACACTGCTGTATATACTATATATCTGTACACACTGCATCTATTATACCTCTTACCTCACATATCAGTACACTGCTGTATATACTATATATCTATACACACTGCATCTATTATACCTCGTACCTCACATATCAGTACACTGCTGTATATACTATACATCTGTACACACTGCATCTATTATACCCCGTACTTCACATATCAGTACACTGCTGTATATACTATACATCTGTACACACTGCATCTATTATACCTCGTACCTCACATATCAGTACACTGCTGTATATACTATATATCTGTACACATTGCATATATTATACCCCATTCCTCACATATCAGTACACTGCTGTATATACTATACATCTGTACACATGGCATCTATTATACCTCGTACCTCACATATCAGTACACTGCTGTATATAATATACATCTGTACACACTGCATCTATTATACCTCGTACCTCACATATCAGTACACTGCTGCATATACTATACATCTGTACACACTGCATCTGGTATACCTCTTTTGTGTGCCAGGGCTGTTTTGTAATCCCAGTCCGGCCCTGATGGCAAACAGTATAAAACGCAGCAGCAAGCATAGTTCATGGAACAAAGGGAGAGGCCTGGAATGGGAAGTGTGAGGGGCTGTAAAAGAGGAATGGGGGCCCAATTTAGATGCTTGCTATGGGGCCCAGTGATTTCTATGCACGCCCCTGCATAGAGGGGCACTAAAAAGACATTGAATATTGGCACACATGCAGTGTCCCACTGCTATTGCTTTCATATGTGATATATGCATTTTCTTTCTACAGGCTGTCAAAAGGTTAACAGGCCTTGGTAGCTATTTACTAGGTGGGGCTGCTACACTGTCCCCAAAGGGAAGGGATGTTAAACCAGTGAACCTCCAGCGGTTGCAAAACTACAGCTCCCAGCATTCCTTGAAAACTGTAGGCTGTCCGGACATGATGAAAGTTGTAGTTTTGCAATGGCTGGAGGGCCAAGAGTTTGACATCCCTGCCATAGGAAGTGGCTTAGCCTCAGTGTAGGTAATGAGGTGGAGCTGAGACAGAGAAGAGAGAACCAGGTAGAAGCAGTCCTGGGAAAATATCCTGCCACCTTGGGAGATGTAAATCATCCTCTGAGGAGGCAACTGAGAAATCATATGGGAGCATTTCCACCTTAGAGAGGAGGTGCGTGCAAAAGAGTCTGTGGAGGGAACTTGAATGAAACTTCTGGGCTCCATAACAAAATAGACAAAGATATATATGGCATTAGGAACCTAGACAGACTTTGAGAATCAGATTGATCATCTGCTAGAGGACTTTTATGGGCATTGTAGTGCTGCATTTTGATGAGGGAGATAGAGAAAAAGATAGAGAATGAGAGAAGTAGTTCACCTCACTGGCTGTATGCATTTGAGAAAGAGAGAGCACAGTTTAAGAAGGTTGACTTAGAAAGGACACATCTAGGCCTGTCTACTACCTTTGCAGCCTGTACTGGGAAAAACTGTGGAAATTGCAACTTGTGCAGGATGGGAGCAGGTGGTGATGTCAACATTCTCAACGCAGGTCCTTTGGCAGGTCTTTTTCAATCAAGAAAAATGTTTAGTACAACGAAACGCGACAAAATTCAGCTTTGTTTAGAATAACATTTTTCTTAAAATTTGGACTGAACTCCACTTCAGATGCTTAGCTTCTCTCAACAGTGATTGCATGCACCAACACCTGCATTGTCATAGTACAGCATTGCCTTGCATCACGCTCCACTCATCAGAAACCTTGTCCTGTACCCTCGACAGTGACAGCACCAATATCAAGGGCACCACCAACCATCACCAGCCAGGCGAACCCCCAACACCAGGGTCTGACCTGGGGGAACCAGGGTGTGGTCTCCTTTCACTATGCACAGGCCTAGGGAGCGCCGGTGAGGACCAGAGCCACCATTACTTCAGCCACCATCATCGCTGCAGCCACTAATCTGCTCTGCCTCTCCCCTATAGAATGCTGGACACTTGTTGTAATGGAGGAAATTGAAAAAAATGTAAAAAGGAGGGAGTAGCATTCACTATGATGGGAAGAGCAATGAAATCAGCCCCTAGTGGGGTTAAGGTTGCACACTGCTATACCTACAGCTCACCATCCAACAATACCAGAAAGGGGCTAGGGAGGGATTACCGTAGGATAACATTCGGACCTACCCTGGTCAGAAGTCAATGTGCTTCATAAGCAGTTTAACTGACCGTTACTGGACATTCATGATGGCTCCTGGAGAAAACAGTAAAAGGAGACAATAGTAATAGAAAAACAATGACTCAGTAAACCACAGATACATCCTATAGGCCTTATTCACACGTCAGTAATTTTTCTTTCCAGAATCACGGTCCGTTTTTTTGCGGATCCGTGTTTACGCAAAATTCTTCCCTTTTAGTTTTTTAGTGTCTCCGTATACCTTCTGTGCTTCCGTATTTCCGCAAAAATCTGGAAGAACAAGAAAAAAAAAGATGTTTCCAGGGTAACTTTTCATTTCCTGTGGATCCGTAATTACGGATCCACAAATACGGATGACATGCGGATGAGTTTCGTAACCTTTCCGCATGTCATCCGGATTTATGCGGATCCATTAACTTCTATAGGGCTACGGTCCGCAATTTGCGGACAAAAGTAGGACATGCTCTGCTTTATTTACGGTTCCGCATTGCGGAAATGAAAGGATTTGCGGATGCGGAGAGCATACGGAATGCTCTCCGCATCTTTTGCGGACCCATTGAAATGAATGGGTCCACATATCTTCCGCATTATTTATATCCTTGGCCTTCTGTGTGCTCTCACCAACATAGCCTAATTCACATGGGCATTTCAGCAAGTAGACCAAAAAAGAAGGTCGCAAGTATAATGTCCCCTAATGTCAAATTTTCTGCCAGTTTGTGGCAGTGTGAAGGTGTGTCCTAGATTGTTACATTGAGTGCACCTCAAACAGGGGAAGCAACCCAGATGCTTTGAACCTGTGATGGTGGTCTGGATGGTGGCTGTCACTATGTTCAAGGGAAAATTTAATTGAAGGGAGTGCAGTGGCTGGCTTTGAGGTGGCCAATGCTAAGCTTGGTCCCCCAGACACTGTTGAGGTGTCACCATGTGTTGCTGCTCTGAGGAGGGTATTTTAAGGTTTGGGAAACCAGAGGTAAACCAGAATGTCAAAACGAATGTTGAACGAAGCGAAGCATCCGAAGTGGAATTCAGTCAGACCTTTAGGAAAAATTTGTTTCTAAACAAAGCCAAATTTCCTCGCACATGCGGCAGAAAAAAAAAAAAACTCGTCCACTTGAGGCAGTCCACTCAACGAGATCATGCTGGGAGCTCGCAGTGACATCATCACGCTCAGCACAGGTCCTTCTGCAGGTTTTTTCAATCAAGAGAGAAGCGGACTGCCTCTGCGCGAGCAAGTGGATGAGCTGAGTGATTTTTTTTTTTACCCAAATGGCCACTGTTTTCAACGGCCGTGAGATGGGTGCACTTCTGTCTAAGCGGCTGTTAAAAACTGTCCCATTAATTGATAAGCTGAATGGGTTTTTAACATAGCGTTTCGTGACGAATTAATGTGTAACAAATCGAATATCTTGTAAAAATTTGACGAAGCAGCCCAATTGAATTTTTCAAAACTTTGCTCATCTATAGTCAAAAGTTCACCGTGTCTGGCTTTTCCCCCCAAAACTCAGCTCTGCATAGTCCCTTATGTCAGCAGTGGAAAATTACTAACGTCTCAGTGCACAGACTGAAAATTTCCAAAGTCTCTCAGCATAGCTGGCTGTGCACTAAGGCCTCTTTCACACGGGCGTCATGTTTGACGCCCGGATAAGAGGCGGGTGCGTTGCGGGAATATGCGCGATTTTTCCGCACGGGTGCAAACGTTTGTAATGCGTTTTGCACGCGCGTGTGAAAAATCGCCATGTTTGGTACCCAGACCCGAAGCCGGACTTCATCACTGAAGTCCGATTTCGGGTACAGTATTCTGGCGAATTTATTATTTTCCCTTATAACATGGTTATAAGGGAAAATAATAGCATTCATAATAAAGAATGCTTAGTAAAATGAAGATGAAGGGGTTAAAAATAATAAAACTTAACTTACCTTTGCCACTTGATCGGGTAGTTGCGATCTGTCTTCTCTCTTCAAGCTTCAGCTAAGAACTAAAGGACCTGTGATGACGTCACATCACATGGTCCAATCAAATGTTCCATCACCATGGTAAGATGGACCATGTGATGTGACGTCATCACAGGTCCTTAAGCTGTTAGTTAAAGCATGAAGAGAGAAGACAGATCGCAACTACGCGATCAAGTGGCAAAGGTAAGTTAAGTTTTATTATTTTTAACCCCTTCATCTTCATTTTACTAAGCATTCTTTATTATGAATGCTATTATTTTCCCTTATAACCATGTTATAATGGAAAATAATAAAGATCTGGTCCCGTTGCTAAGCAACCATGCGGGAAAATCGCACTGCATCCGCACTTGCTTGCGGATGCTTGCAATTTTCCCGCAGCCCTATTCACTTCTATGGGGCCTGTGATGCGTGAAAAACAGACAATATAGAGCATGCTGCGATTTACACGCAACGCAGAAGTGATGCATGAAAATCACCGCTCATGTGCACAGCCCCATAGAAATGAATGGGTCCGGATTCAGTGCGGGTGCAATGCGTCCTCCTCACGCATTGCACCCGCGCGGAAAACTCGCCCGTGTGAAAGAGGCCTAACTCCTTCCACAATTCAATGCAAATACAGCGGAATATCAGTGCAAATAAACAGGATATATCATATCGAATTCAATTCAACAGGGTAAAAATCACAGTGCACGTTAACCCTTCAAAGTGCACTTAAGTAGTGAGATGATGGCTTTGCATAAAAGCAATAGGGTCAAATGTTCACAAATGTCCAGACTCCAAAGTGCCCTTGCTCCAGTGCATTACACTAGATATTCAAGACATTGTGAAAGGAAAAAAGTGTTTCAAGAGGTCCCTGCCAAACAAAAACACGTAATTAATATATCTTTTAGGCTCCATTCACAAGTCCGTGGTGTGTTGCAGAAACGCAACACACCCCGCCGGCACCCCCCATAGAAATGCATATTCTTGTCCGCAAGCTGCGGACAAGAACAGGACATGTTCTATCTTTTGCGGAGCCGCAGACCGGAAGTTCGGGGCCGCGCTCCGCAAATGCGGAAGCAGGGAGCACATAGTGTGCTTTCCGCTTCACGTAAGGCCCCATTGATGCGGACCCATTTGCGGACGTGTGAATGGGGCCTTAAACTGAGTACAATATTTCTGATACAACTCATGGGTATAAACAAAAAATGAGTTCATAAAAATGCCCGCATAGGTTGGTGCCACATTACTACCTGTTGCGGTACCAGAGGTCAACAAGAAAAATGTATCCTGGAAAAAAGAAATAATTGTTGGTAAGTACAAAGGATGTGTCATCAATATCAGATCGGTGGAAGTCTGACACCCATGATCCCAGCCAAATAGCTGTTTGAAGAGGCTGCAGTGCTCTAGAGAGCGTCCTCCCTCCTCACAGTCCATTGTATAGTGGCCGTGCTTGGCATTGCAGCTTAGCGCCATTCACTTAAATAGGATTGAGCTGCACCCGGGACATGTGAACGATAAACATGACATCACTGATCTAGGAACAGGCTGTGGAGCTCTGCAGCTGATTGGTGGGGGTGCCCGGAGTCGGATCCCACCCATCTGATATTGATCACCTATCCTGAGGATAGATCATCAATATTAAACACCTGGAAAGCCCCTTTAAGACCCCAATTGCAGTTATAAAGTGTGTCTATTACATGCCAGAATAGATTTGTATGCTCTGAAAGTAAAGAATCCTTACAGCTCAAAACTGATACGATTGTATTCACAGAGGCAATCCTATGTGAGACAATCCATCTGGACTCCAGGCTGATACATTGTAGCAAACTATCAGGACTAAAAAAAATCATGTGTGCTGCTGTCTATCGCTTGTATTGAGTGACCCTTCATTCTGGCCTTTACAGGTCCCGAGTAGTGGACTCCACTCTGTGATAACTACATGCCTTAACAGGGCATATGGACAGGAGGCATCTGCCTAGGGAAACCATTTTTGAGTTGTCCGTGCTCAAAAAAGCATGTCTGCTTTCTTACAGAAAGAGCGCCACATCTTTCAGCTCATCTTCATTGAAGTGAATGGAGCCAAACAGCAATACCACCCATAACCAGTGCTGAATCTCCTTAAAGAGACCAGTCCTGTATGGAGACTTACTGAAAGTACTCTAGGGTATGGAGACTTATTGGCAATGCTCCATGGGAAAACAATATGCTAAGAGGTATCTCCCAAGGAAGAGAACCATCTCACCAGCCCCACCTATGAGTCAAATTCCGACTTTCCAACAAACCTTGGGGTTTCACAAGGGAATATAGGCAGACCAGATATCCATCCGCAGAATCTGTACTGATGAGGGGCAAGCCCCCCAAAACATCTGTCTACGGATGGATATCTGGCCTGGCTATGTTCCCTTGTAAAATCCCAAGGCTTGTTGGAAGTCAGGTTTTGACACACAGGGAGCCACTTCCAAAAGGTGGCGCTGGTGAAATGGTTCTGCTTCATGAGAGACACCTCTTTGCATAACCTATGGAAGTCACTGTTTTTGGACAGAAATCATCCATCCCATACAACCGCTAGACGTAAACAAGAATGTTCTCATTCCCTGATAGCAAGCAGAGATCTTGAAAAATGCATTTATACAGAGAGTCTATTAGAAAATGGCGTATATTCTTGCAATCCAATGCTTGTTGTAATAAAATCGGATTGCTTGGATATTGCAGAAATTGAGGGGCCCTCCCATCAGCCACACCTATCACCCCTGTCCTCTAGTATCTAATCGATCATTAAGCCGTAATAACCATTCTCATTTCTAACCTCACAATTTATTTCGAGCCTGGGTCAATATCGGCACCTTCACAGGCTCGAGCGCGGAAATTCTTCTTCCCCCGTGCAGCGCCGCGAACGTCCATTTCTTACGAGGGGAAAACCGAAGAAATCAATTTTTTGAATTTCACTAACTTTAAAGCCTCATTGTCCTTCCCTTACTGCCTGTCACTTCTTCCAATATAAATATATATATCTTCCAGGAACCTGCCGGGGCCAGCGGGGCAATGAAAGATAGATCTGTTTTAGAAGGTAATGATAGGAGAGTTACATTCAGCAAATTGATATCTTTTACTGTATCTGAAGAGGCTCCATAGATGTTCTTGTCCATACGCCCTGCCAGCATCAAAGATCCATAAGTGATCTCAGAAGGTAATGGACGACGCCGGCAGTGATTGATTTCCGTGTTGATGAAATAAAACTCGTCATAAATGATAGTTCCAGCAGGACGAGCTGGAAGCGCACGTGTCGCAGACAAGCAGTAAATGCTTTCCTGGGCCTCAATTTACCCTGCACATTGCATCCGACCGTAATGACTTATAGCAAATCAATAAGGTCATTCTGCCATCCTGAGAGGGGAGGGACGGGACAGCGGAACAATATCAGCCCACATTTGTTTCCTCTTGTATTCAAGAGAATGAAATGAGCAGCCATGCCTCCAGCCATCAACATACAACTGAAAGGCACCCGCCACCTACACACAGGGCACACCGAGCCAGCGTGCACGCTAATGACCCCTATTCATTAACACCTAGGGTCCCAGCAATCTCATGAACTGTTCCATGTCCCTCCTGATTTCTTTCTTCTCTGTTTATGTCAGTGTTGCAGTAATTGTGCCAATACCATGTTTTCTGGCATCATTTTCATGAACCAGGAAGCTCAGGATGAACAGACGCTATCTATCTTTCTATCTATCTATCTATCTATCTATCTATCTATCCATCTATCTCCTATCTATATATTTATTATTTATCATCTATTTATCTATCATCTATGTATCCATTGTCTATCTATCTGTTATCTGTTATCTGTTATCTATCTATCTATCTATCTATCTATCCATCTATCTATCTATCTATCTATCTATCTCACATCTATCCATTTATCTATCTCCTATCTATATATTTATTAATCATCTATTTATCTATCATCTATTTATCCATTATCTATCTATCTATCTATCTATCTATCTGTATTTATCTATGTATCTATTTATTTATCTATATATCTATCTATTTATCTATCTATCTGATATCTATCTATCTACTAATTAATATATATAATACAACATACTAAATACATAAGAATAAAAAAACATAAACAAAATTCATACACCCTATCATATGATCACGGTCCTTTAAATGCGGAGCTCTCGGATATATAATGTTCATATAAAATTCATATGTATAAAAAAAATTAAAAACACGGTTTCCTAGTCTTATAGTTCAGCACTTTGGCGTGCGGTTGGTAGTGTCAGTTAATATCTGACGATTGTATCTCTCTTCTGTGTCAACTAAATTGCAGGGTTCTCTTAATTGGTAAAAAACTGGTAGAACTTTGATCCGTAGTTATTTTCAGTAATATCACGGATCCTGATACAATGAGCGCTCGTCTCCCACAGACAGAACTCTGTTATATGCCGGCATGGGAGGACGAGCGCTCATTGTATCAGGATCCGTGATATTACTAAAAATAACTACGGATCAAAGTTCTACCAGTTTTTTACCAATTAAGAGAACTCTGCAATTTAGTTGACACAGAAGAGAGATACAATCGTCAGATATTAACTGACACTACCAACCGCACGCCAAAGTGCTGAACTATAAGACTAGGAAACCGTGTTTTTAATTTTTTTTTTATACATATGAATTTTATATGAACATTATATATCCGAGAGCTCCGCATTTAAAGAGACCGTGATCATATGATCGGGTGTATGAATTTAGTATTTTTTTTATTTATACTTATGTATGTAAGTATTTAGTGTGTTGTATTATATATATCAATTAGTAAAGTTATATGCAAATTACTGTGAGCCAGCCATCTTTCAGAATATTTTGTGTCTACTTATATCACTGAGTGGTGGTCGGTGGTCTGGGCTCCAGTTTAACTGGTGAGCATCCTCTATTCTATTGTTAATTATTTCCTTTCTTCGCTGTCTATGTCAGTGTCACAGTAGTTGGGGCAATAGCATGAACCTGGGATCTCAGGATGAACAAACGTTATCTATCTATCTATCTATCTATCCATCCTTATAATTTATTTATTTTGAAGCAGCACTTAGGCCTCTTTCACATGAGCGTGTCCGGATTAGGTCCGGATGCGTTGCGGATGCGTTCAGTGAAAACTGTGAGATTTCACAGGCAAAGCCATTCAGTTTTGCCTGCGATTGCGTTCAGTTGTTCAGTTTTTTCCGTGCGGGTGCAATGCGTTTTGATGCGTTTTTCACGCGCGTGATAAAAAACTGAAGGTTTACAAACAACATCTCCTAGCAACCATCAGTGAAAAACACAACGCACCCGCACTTGCTTGCGGATGCAATGTGTTTTTCACGCGGCGCCATTCACTTCTATGGGTCTAGGGCTGCGTGAAAAACGCAGAATATAGAACATGCTGCAAATTTCACGCAACGCACAAGTGATGCGTGAAAAAAAAAACGCTCGTGTACACAGCCCCATTGAAATAAATGGGTCAGGATTCAGTGCGGGCGCAATGCGTTAACATCACTCATTGCATCCGCGCGGAAAACTCGCCCGTGTGAAAGGGGCCCTATTCTGAGGGGCTGTACCTAAGAGAAGGGGTATATATGTAATATAATCCAAAATGAATTACAATATGAATTTCATATTTCACTATATCCTTTAAAGTAGCATATAGATGCGTAAGAAAAATGAGAGAATTGGCCATAAAAAACTTGAAAAAGGCCCAAAAAATGCAAAAAGAAAATTAAGAAAAGGCCTTGTGTTAAACCAGCCTTCTAGAAGTGTTTGCGAAGCCCTTTGGCAATTGCCTCATTCGCCCACCATATAATCCGCCCTGTAGATACATGATAGGCGCTAATATTTTTATTATTTTCATACAATAATGAATGTTAGATATTTGCTGCTCGTGTCACCTCCTGATTAATCCCTTCTGCTTTTCTTGCAACTTTTCAAAAGTGAAAAGTGTACCATAATTTGTGACTTTTATACCAAAATACCGGCCCAAATTAAATGAGAAATATTCTCTAATGTTTCTAGGGGAGGACACGTGTGCAGTATGGCGTCTCAGCACGCCACCATTGTTTTAAGTTGGATTCATACAAAATTTGATAGAAGTTTAAAAAAAAAAAAACACTTTGTGAAACTGCGCATTACAGAGGTACAGTAAGACCGCCGGTGCCTCTATGTACGGTGTATTGCGGCTGCCTATCACTCGGGGTCTGACTCCATCCACCTCCTCAGCCTATAATGTTAATGTCAAATCTGAGAATATAATAGACAACTTTACTGCCCTAAAGAAAAACCAGTTTAAAAAAAAAATTGGAATTAATGTACTGGCACCCATAGGAAACCCCAGAGCCCCCGGTGAGGAGGCGGCGGTCATTATTCTTTGTTTGTAGCCTTTTCCAGCTATAATAGAAAATTCCTTCCCAACGTGGAGGAAAATAACACGGCGGAGAATATATGTATTTATGTATATACGGATGTCAGGATGAGGAATGATGGTATTGATTTGCCGTGAATCATCGTTCATGCTGTATGGGCAAAAAAAGGGGGGGGGGGTTTAAAAAAAAAGGTATGGTGACCTTCAAAGGGACAAGTCGTAACCAACAGAGGGACTCACGCACACACAGCAGATCAGGCCACCTCAGACGTAGGGTAGGATGTACAGTTTTGTGCTTCTGCACTAAAGAGAACAAGGCAAACAAGAGGCTTTCATTCAGGGGGCTCCCGTAATGCTCGGCTGAGTGAGCGGGGACAGACGCGTCTTTCATAGGCGCAGCCCGCAGCTGAGGAGATGACTACCGGTACTAGTGTTCTGAACTTTTCATCAGCCTTATGTGTGAGCTGCCAGAGCAATACTTAACCATTCTCTATTCCCTGTAGTTTCAAGGGGACCCGGCGGAACAAAGGCGAGGGGAACCAGATCCCTCAGCAGGTTGTGGGCTTTGTGTGTCCTAGCCGAGTAGAAGGAGCTCCCGCCTCTGGTCGTGTCCTGGAAAAGTGCTCAGCAATTTGTTTCTGTTAAACAGGACCTTTCTCTGGTGGAAGCATTTGGCTTTTCATCCCAACCGGTGTCTGGCTGACAACCTGACTCAGAGGACACGGTGAAGTGTCTAGCATGGGCATTGGGGCAGTAACTCATAGCGAAAGGTGCCCATACACTGCCCTACCCATTGCATGTTTGGGGGCGTGCTGATCCTTTGTTTTTTGTGCCATCTATGTAAGGCCCCATTCAAACGACCGTATTTTTGTTCCACATCCGAACGGATGCAGACCTGGTTATTTCAATGGGGCCACAAAAAATGCGGCCAGCACACCGTGTACAGTCTCCATCCATATGTCCGTTCCATCAGCTGAACCCAACGGATGACAGCAGGACTCATCGACCTGTTAATGTGTATAAGGGTGTCCCAACGTTCTCCGGATGGCAGATGTTGGGGGAAGAAGGATAATGCTGTTGGATTTCAACATGCCCAATCATTTTGTTCTCAGAGAAGATAAGCTGCTCCCAGAGTCTTTTTGGCAGAGGCTTTCTCCCCTCTGCCCATTGCCAAACACGTGCATACTCATCTGAGTTAGGGCTCATGCACACAAACGCATTGTCTTTCAATGTCCATTCAATTTTTTTGGTGGACCATTTGTGGAACCATTGATTTTCCGCCAAAAAAAAAAGGAAGTAACTCCGTGTGCATTCCGTTTCCATATGTCTGTATATCTGTTCCGCAAAAGAATTGAACATGTCCTAATATTGTCCGCATTACGGACAAGTATAAGACTGTTCTATAAGGGACCAGCAGTTCTGTTAAGCAAAATAGGGAATGCACATGGACATCATCCGTATTTTTTGCGGATCCGTGTTTTGCAGACCGCAAAATACAAACGGCCGTGTGCATAAGGCCTTAACTGTGTATGTATATGGGGGATGGCTCAGCAGGGGTAGCTTCAGCATTATGTATAGCCAGCCTTACTCTCTTCTTCCCATTGGAGGTGCATGTATATGAGGCTAAGGGGGTTAGTACCTATCAGCTGATACACAGGACCCATCAGCTACCATTGTCAAAGAGGGCCCTTCACATCACCTGGGACCGGAAGCTTGTGACCACCATAATATTAGTATGAGGGGTTGTCACACTTCAGTGGCATTTATCATGTAGATAAAATTAATACAAGGCATTTACTAATGTATTGTGATTGCCAATATGGCCATATTGTGCATATTTGCCGGTTTCATTTACTTTTTCGATCACATTATACATTGCTCGTTTCCATGGTTACGACCACCCTTCAATCCTGCAGTGGTGGTCATGCTTGCACACTATAGGAAAAAGTGGCAGTCTCTCTGATGTTTGTGACCGTGGGAGTGCACATAGGTACGCACATGCAGCAACTCCGTATATGCGCTGCAGCCGTGACCGTAATTCCTGGAAACGAGCAGTGTATAATGTGATGGAAAAATGAATCCAGACAGCAAAAGAAGCAATATGGACAATCACAATACATTAGGAAGTGCCTGGTATTATCTTTCTCTACATAATAAATGCCATCTGCTGAAACCCCCTTTAATAGTGTGGCACTATCGTAAGATTACATGAGGAGCTTTATTTGATCACTGTACATTGGTATTAGTTGTGCACTGTATGGCGGCAGCACTCTGTAGCCCTGAACAGTATATTATGTTTGCAGTCTATTGAGATAGCACTGTATAGAATTGTTTTTTGGGGGGAAACGGTATGGAAGTGTAATTTATCCAACCCACAACACTATGGGCACCATAGTGTATCCTCCAACGTATTTGGGCAGCCTTGTTTCCGAGATGGCTCCATCCACTGAGATAACTGTAGTGATTTGGAGCAATTGTACCATTTGTTTCCTCAAGAGAAGCCATCAAGAATAATAATCTTTCTCTCCAAGGCCAGAGGATCATCGCTGGGCAGCACAGTGCCTATGGGTGGGTCACGTTGTTATCTTTCAAAAAGATCTTGATGTGGGTCTTTGGTACCAAAAAGGTTGATCTCAGGTCTTATAAATGTGATAAAATGAAGCAGTAATTCTCTTGGTCGCAGTGTCAGTCTGGACCGGCCTCTGCATGGTCGGCCTAAAGAGAATAAATTGTGACAAAATGGGCACAATTTTTTACATTCACAGCATAAAATTAAAGGGGGTCCAGTTTGCTAGAATTGCTCCAGGCCATCCCATTATATGCCCTGCTAGAATGTGACAAACAGCTGTAATTATACCGCACCGCAGGTACAATGTAGATGGCCTGCAGGTAAACATTGAAAAGAACGGAGCCCTCCAACTAGCACCGCAGCCCCTTCACACAGATGGTCGGTGGTGGGGGGGGGGGGGGTAGAGTAGGGCTTCCACCAGTCTGAAATTGATGACCTATCCTGAGGACAGGTCGTCAATTTCATGAAACCGGGCAACCCCTTTAAAAATCCATTCATGGAGAATGAGCTTGTACTCCTCAACTGATCCCAGCATTAGAAGATACTGAATCAAACAGAAGCTACGAGACATCATCAGGAACCACTGCTGGAGGCCATGGAGACCTCCTGTAAGGACCATATCACTAGCCATGTATTGACCAGCCGGCTGTACTTAGAAGAACATGCTTTAGCCACTTCGGTGATCAATTCTTGTGAATCCTACAACTTAGTTATGTCTCCCCCTTCACCTGGCACAAGGTAACAATAAGAACACGAAGCCTCCCTTAGGGAACAGTAAAGAGAGAGCCAGACACTACATTCTCAGAGCTCGCACAAAGAGCGTACACTTGACTCTGATATTGAGACAGGTATAGATGCACCTGTGGCTGATCCTTCTCTTACCCCCATTTCCCTTCCTCCTCCCTCTCTGCATAGGTCAGGAAGGGTTCAGCACTTGTCCAATCTGACCCCCCTTCTGTCCCTTTGGCCGCGAGAGCTCCTCTGTTTTCAGTTCACAGTGAGATAAAATCTACAGTGTTTGACCGAACTCATTTATTTGTGTGTGATGGTGCGGGTGGGTGCCTGAGTGACATTGACGGAGATTTTCCGTCTACACCCTAAAACGCATTCCAGAACCATTCACAAATTAAGTGAATTTACTCCCCCCGCACCCTACCTTCATAGGTTTCATCACCACACACTCTCTCTGCTGGCATGGCTTTAACGGAGGATGCCATTTTATGGGCAGGACCCAATGGTACCGTAACACTTGATGCATGGCTATCAATGGCTGATCAGGCTGGACATATGTTTGCATTGGTGAAGACTTGGTTAAAGGGTTTGTCCAGTTTCGAGGACCCATTTTCATATTATTTTCACGTACCTTAGGCCTCATGCACACAATTGTATGTATTTACAGATCCGCAAAGTACGGATACCGTCAGTGTTGCATCCGCATTATATGTAGATCCACTGACTTCAATGGGTCCGTGGTCTGCACTTTTTGTGGCCAAGTATAGGACGTGTTCTATTGTTTCGGGGAACGGACATACGGATGCGGAAAGCACACGGATCATCTATCAAAGATAGAATATGTCCACAAACTGTGGGTCATGGAGCCATTGAAGTCAAAGGGCCTGGCAAAAAAATGGCACAAGGACCACATCTGTATTTTACAGATCCGAAATAGGATACGGTTGTGTGCATGAGCCTTTATCAAAGCGTTAATATAGGGGGTCCCCTGTTCAGGATCCTCATCTGTTGACCAGAGTGAAGAGCAGCTAAAAAGAGTGTCTCTTGCTCTGGAGGACCTGCACTGTCCAGAAACCCCACTGATCTGAATGGACGCTGTGTAATACTTTATTTCTCCTGGGGTGGCGCTGCTGAGAAATCGAACACTTACTGCATAGTTTCCTCACAAATGACAGCAGAATGTTGGAGGTCTCAGCAGGAGGAACCTTTCTAAGTTCGGATTGTCCAACGTTCTTTAAAGGGGAACTCAAAAAGTGATCTTTTCACATGGTCAGCGTTGCACAGGAATCTGTCCGGAGGTACACAGGCTGTGGATCGGAAGGAACCACTTTCTAAAACTAGAAGGCCTGATGTTCTGGAAATCATTGTAGGTCTGAGCTCCCAGAGTTCACCAAATACATTGCCAGAATCTTACTTCCCTTCATATTGACCCTACAGTAGATGTATACGTCTGTGTGTTTAAGATAAGAAACTGGATTCTGGGCCGATTGAGGCCAGAAACCTATAGGAGAGAATACATTATTTCTAGTCTTTCAGGTAATAAATAGATAAGAATAAATATTTAAAGGGGTTGTGGCACCTTTAAATGTTATTTTAATATAATTCAGCATGAAAAACTAGTTATTTTTGTAATTTACTTCACTTGTGAGATACAGTATTCTCTGTACTTTATTATAATGGCACCCCCTGGTGTGTAAACCATGCAGTAATGTGCATGTCCACCTATTTATATGTGGTTGCATATGTTCAGTTCCATACTTCAACTGCCAACAGTCATACGTATTGTGAGAAGCTGCAGGGAGTAAGCTTCTGCAGAAAGGACCCACCCCTTGAGCTGAGATAGGGAAAGAGCTGCAGCAGAAAGGACATACCCCCTGAGTATTTACACATACCCTGAGAAAGGACATGTCCCAGGGCTGCAAACTTGAAGAGAATCTAGCAGAGGAATTGGAACAACGAATGGGGTATGTACCTCACATGGATCTCTGGATCCATGTGAGGTACATGGCTGGTTCTAGCTTTATTAGAAAGAGCTGGTCATGTACTATATGATGTCTGATGTTCATTTTTTACCAATCATGCCCTTTAGGCAGGGTAGACATTAGGCCTTTATACTTTTCCCATAGTTATAACAGTTAGCCTGACCACGTTGTGCTGGAGACCCTTACATTTCTCTAATGGTTAGCCTGATCCTAATAATGTACACAAAATACACTTTATCAGCTGACAAGTGGTAAGAAACCTGCTTTACATGTTCCAGAATGATATGTATGGCCACGCAGTGGACGTACCGCTGTTATGTGAAGTGGCTGTATTGGTATGCATGAGGTTGTAGTTGAAGTTAATTAGAAGGTCATTAACGTTTCAAAAAACTGTTCATATGTCCTAGAGACATAGAAAAAAACGGACGCAAAAATGATAAACCCATTCTGCACAATATAAATATGCACAAAATAAATATGCGGATGTACTCTAGCAAAATTAAACAAAGACGGCTTAACAGCACTCTCAAAATTCTTAATGCATAATCTATATACACAACCCTATCTTTCACTCATTCACCATAATTGAGTGGAGCATCAGAGCTTTTCACACTCCGATGCTCCTCCTTGCCCTGCGCTGAATCGTGCAGGGAAAGGGAAGTAACATACCGGGCTACGCACGGGTAAGCTAGGTGGAGGCTTCCGCCTAGCAGTGAGCTTGGTGATGTCACTGGTACTAAGGGGTGGTCTTTAGCGCTGCCGTGGACTGTTTTTACAAGCTAGGGCAGCGCTAAAGACCGGCCATCAGAGCCGGTGATGTCACTGGGATCACTGCTAGGCGGATGCCTCCGCCTAGCAGTGTCCAAATGTAAACATACAGCCCTTGCCTGCACGATGCAGGGCAAAGGGGGGGCATCGGAACAAAAAAAGCTCTGATACCCCACTCATCCATTGTGAATGAGTGCAGATCGTGTTTTGTCCAGTTTGACTAATACCCCATTTGATATGATATGATAAATAAATGAGATTCTTAGTCAATATATTGTGATAAAAGAATATCTGAGCCCACCCACCACAGCAAAGTGACCAGGAACCTAGCTCTATGCTGTATGGGCATCTAAATTCAGCACTGCAGAACCTACACATATACTGTGTTGCCACTTGTTACCTCTATGTGCACTCCTATTATTCCACCTGTTCTACAGGCTGCTTTTAATTAGGTGATACATATAACTCAGTTTGCCCTTCCTCTCATTGTATGCCTGATTGCACATAGAGGTAACAAGTAGTAACACAGTGTACTGTATGTATAGGTTCTATTCACCTGAATGTAGATGCCCGTACGGCATAAAGATAGGTATTAAATAGAGAAAGAAGGAATTAAGTCACCTTGCCGGGGTGAGTGGGCTTAGATATCTTTTGATAAAAATGTATTTGCTAAGAACCAAATATTTATTTATCATATCAAATGCGGTATTAGTTAATCTATAGATTTTGCTTTTACAGTTTTAAGAGTGTTGTCATGCTCTGTCTTTCATCATAGAGACATATCAAAAGTTTAGATTGATGGGAATCTGAGCGCTGAGACCCCACTGATCTCTAGGACATGGGGCGAGAAGAGAATGCATATTGCGGTCTCTCTCCTCTCTTCAAAGGACGGACTCTAGTGGGGCCCATAGACTTCTACGGAGTCCATCTCGTGCAGTGAGGAAAAAACTGACCCAAAAACAAGTACAAATGATAAATATCCCCCTTAGGTTACAAAATTAGACAAAAATAACTGACATTGAAAAAAGTGTACTGGGGTGGGGGCGGGGGGGGGTTATGTGTATGGGGGGGAGCGGGGGGGGGTGGTTTATGTGTATGGGGAGGGTGACATCAGGACACTCTGTCTTGACCCGGGTAGGTTGATAGAAGGCAGCAAACAGAATCTATGCCCCTGGTGTAGGAAGGACCTCGCTATAGCTCTGCACACATGACTCATGTTAGTATCTAGATAAATGAATGTACAGTTAAAAAACAAAACAAAACAAAACTAAGACTTAGTGGAAGTATGCAAAATGTATGCAATCCAATCTGGTCAAAACCAGACACTACAGCGACCGCTCTGCACCTTGCCATGCCTACAGCAAGCTCTCTGAATTCATGTTGCGTCAGCTTCAGCTAGCCAGCATTTTTTTCTTTATGTCCCATTCGAGCAGGAGCGGACTAGCCATAGACCCTACATGGAAATATACAGGTGGACCAATGCCCAGGGGGCCGCATGAGCACTCCTCATGACCTCCAGCCAAGGCATAATGATCTAATGCTCTCAGCATTAATTAATGCTAGGAGTATCGGGCACTTATGCCCTCCTGGACTCAACTGTATTGCCATCCTCAGGACGATGATACAGTTGAATACTATAATGCAGGAGGCAGTATTGTGTGCTGTACTGTGGTATTTGGTCTATTGGGGTAGTATTTGTTCTCCTCTGTGATATTTTGTTCTGCAGGGTACGGTATTTTGTTCTGCACTGCAGTATTGCAGGCCCCACCTACTTGTGTTACCTCTCCTTCTGTCAGTTTGGACCCACCTACAACATAGGGCCACTGTTTTTTTCCTGGGCCACTTTAATTTCCCAGTCCGCCAATGCATGCGAGCAACTTTATCTTATTACCTATAAACCTGGTACCATCACCAACTCAGTTCATAGTAGCCATCTTTTTCAAGATCAACTGAAGAACAAAGTAGCATCCTTGATCATCCTTCTCACCCAGACTAATGTGGCATCGCAGTCCTGTCAAATTTGTGCTGTCTTGGACTGAAAGTGGGTGGGATTAAGTCAATAAACCTGGAAAATAATGTACTAAAACAACAGATGCAAACATAATATATGGACTTAGCCTGACACTCTCAGCCAATACATCTTAATCAAAACACATCTACCATCACCAAGGTGGTCTCAGTCAGGCAGGTCCTACTCTAAGCCTATCCAGTGGTGTGCCCTATTCCGTATAGGCCTCTACATTCAGAAGAGCAGACCCTGAATGTGCCACTCCTTCAAGACTAATATTAGGTGGGTTTAAAGTAGGACCTACCTGACTGAGACCACCTTGGCGCTGGTAGGTGGATACAGATGTGTTTTGATCAAGATGTATTGGCTGAGAGTCTCGGATTTAATTATCGGAGTGAGGGCTTAGTCCATATATTATGTTTGCATCTGTTGTTTTAGTGCATTATTTTCCATGATTTTGCTGTATAAATGTAGCCATGCATATCCGCATATTTACTATCATATCGTGCAGGATGTTTTGTATTTTTTTCTGTGATTTTTTAACAATAACCCTGCCATAAGTGAGAGTTTCCAGCAGGGTCAGGGTGCTCCCGGGGGGTGCGGGTTTAGGTGAACTAAATTTAGCAGCTTAAACGTTGATATGTATCCTTGCAATAAAAGTTGAATTAGATGTTACTCCGGAGTCAAAGGGTTGCTAGGAGAGAGTTTAGCTGCCTGTCACTCACAGACAATGAGGACACAACAAACCTCTTACGACTGTGATGATACAGTGGAGTACCAACAGCCGGTATGTGTATATACACACATATTCAGCCAGTATGCGTATAGACACACGTACATACATACAAGCGTGTACATTCTAAACACAATCGTAACTTTGTTGCTTTACAAGTTGTCACAACAAAACGATTGATCAGTCTGGGATTTCCAGAGATGGGGACAGTTCAGTCGAGTCCATGCCGCACACATGCAGAAATATCTACAGAGGGATGGATGTAACAACCATTGTCAAAGGCAATTGTTAACGCAGGAGTGACTGCAATCTTAGCTGCTTTTAAGACGTCAATGGGAAACTTAATAGTAAAGGGGTTTTCCAGGACTTAAATCTTGATGACCTATCCTTAAGATACTTGATCGGTGGTTGATCTGGTGGTGGATCCTTGCTGATCGGCAGCATGAGGGGGCTGAGGTGCACAGCGCCATACACACGGTTGTGGCTCTGCCTGGTACTGGAGCTTGGACTCAGTCACTGTTCTCAACTGTCACCGGCAGCCGCATAGAGAAGGAATGGAGCGGCAGTGGACATCCTTGACCTAGTGCTCCATTCCTATGGGTACAATGGACCCCCTGTCCTAGTGATGTTGTACAGATTGATATGGACTATCCTGCGGATAATAGACAAGTTTATCTATCTATTATCTATCTATCTATCTATCTAATTATCTATCTATCTACCCATTACCTATCTATTATCTATCTTCTATCTATCTATCTATCTATCTATCTCTATCTAATTATCTATCTATCTACCCATTATCTATCTATTATCTATTTACCTATTATCTATCTATTATCTATCTATCTAGCAGCTTAAACGTTGGTATGTATCCTTGCAATTAAAGTTGAATTAGATGTTACGCCATCTATCTATCTATCTATCTATCTATCTATCTATCTATCTATCTATCTATTTATCTATCTATCTATTATCTATTTATCTATTATCTATCTATCTATTATCTATCTATCTATCTATCTATCTATCTATCTATCTATCTATTATCTATCTATTTACCTATTATCTATCTATCTATCTATCTATCTATCTATCTATCTATCTATCGATTATCTATCTATTTATTATCTATCCATCTATTATCTATCTATCTATCTATCTATCTATCTATCTATCTATTATCTATCTATTTACCTATTATCTATCTATCTATCTATCTATCTATCTATCTATCTATCTATCAGCTCCAGTTGCAGTGTATTGCAATGTTCTTCTCTCTAAGTTAAGAGACTTTTCCAAATTGTGGCATGATGCATGGCACATGGATCCACCTCAGCTGCAGAACCTAAAATGAACATAATGTCAGATATTGTACCGAATATAAAAGAACACAACAATTTAAACTTTAAGGTATATTTTGCATTTAAATGCCCGGTGTAGAACATACATTTCAGCTGGGGTATATCACCTCCTCACAGTTTTGCTGGCAGGCAGCAGTTAGATATTATTCTCCTTTCACTTCGACAATAATAATAATCATAATAAACACATTTCTATTGTAACCTTGTATTACTGTATTTGTGCCGCACCGAGAAGAATGGTCGCGCGCAGGAAATAAAGACTGAGCACCCAGGAGGGTGGTTGAGTAGGGTAATGGAGTGGGGGGAGGGCAGAGTGTTATGGTAAAATTCACTGATGCTGTGATCTCTGCCATAAATCTGGAATAACACATTGTGCCGCCTGTCAAGCACTGAATCCCAGCTGGGGAGCGGAGAGGGGTGAAATGCCTCATTAGCTCATAATAAGCTGCCCTCTAATCACCTCCCGCCTCGGGACCTCCTCCCTCGACACCAGGCCATGAGCACCATTTACAGCGACACAATGGACACAGAATGAGCAATGTTTTCAACAGGCGCACACATACACACAGCGCAACGACTGGAAACCTTCACCGCAGCCGTAGGACATTGATGGCCACTGGTCATGCTGCGCCTTCTCCATCTAGTTTCAGAACTGCAAAATTAAAATAACATTACATAATGTACTGTATATATACTGGGGGTGAATAAGTAGGTATACAGTTTAAATAATAGGTAAATTATATATATGTCAATAAGGCCTCTTGCATACAAACGTTGTGTGCCCGTGGCCGTATTGCGGCCCCCATACGGCGGGTCCACAATACACGGGCACCGGCCCGTGTGCACTCTGCATCACGGATGCGGACCTATTCACTTGAATTTGTCCACAATCAAGGAGATGTGAAATGGAAGCACGGATCGGAAGCACTACGGAGTGCCTCCGCACCACAAAAAAATAGAACTTGTTCTATTTTTTTGCGGTGCAGACGGATCACTGACCCATTCAAGTTGAATGGGTCTCGATCCGTCCCAGCCGCAGCATGGACGTTGCCCGTGCATTGGGGGCCGCAAATTGCGGTACCCAATGCACGGTACAGATGCACAACGTTCGTGTGCAAGAGGCCTAAAAGTGGAGAGGGCACAGCAGTTGCAGAAAGAGCAGGGCCTCCAGGTGTATTGGTAATGCCCCTGTTGCACCTAGAGGCTCATTTGCATATATTAAAACATCATTTTTCTCAGCAATGCGGGCACACATGAACATGGGACCAACACAGATGCCTTCAGCTGCCAAGCTCACATGTAACATGATAGCTGTGGCCCACTGACCTGAAGCAAGAGGGACGCGTCACTGCTGCAGCCAGTGATTGGCTGCAGAGGCTTTCAAACCAGATGTTGACACTGGAGCAAAGATCCAGAACCCAGCGGCGAGGAATAGGTAAGCATGCTTTCCTCCACGTGGGGTGGATTTGCCCGAAGGCTTCCGAAGAAGGAAAACCCTTTAACCATATTTATAATAACATTATTAATGTTTGACTTATGATTTTTTTACCTTTTTAAGTAATAGAATTTTGAAAGTGTTCTAAAAAAATAATTCAAAATTGAAAATCAAAATAAAATTCTCAGTAGTTGACTTTTTTGTGCTATTTAATGTATGGATCATATTAAGATCTACCTACAAGATGTCTCAATGGCTCTGTTGTATGGTAAGGAGAGTAAAAAGGTAAATAACCACAAAAATGGCGCAAATCACCTCGTCGTTCTTAGAGGCAGTTTAGGGAATTTATGGAAATATTGTAGGGCCTAGCCGGTGAGCACCGGTAACTTATTTTGGCCAGTCTATATATCTGCCAGTGGTATGTTACTCACAGTATAAACCAATGTGTCATAAAAAAATATGATCATACTAAAATGATCATAAAATCATTATATCATCCATAAGGGGGAGGATAAGGATGTAGAAAACACAATAATGAGAAATAGATGGTGCATGGCATGACATTTTTTCTGTATAGGGGTCTACAGTAAGTGTGATATTATAGCTCCATACAACCGGGAAGACTTTATACACCTGCAGGTGTGAGGCCTTAGAGACTTCCTCAAGACTTCCCCTAATATCACATGAAGTCGAGGTTGGCAGTTTTATAGTCAGTTTTTCATGCAGTTTTTTTTGGGCCAACGCTAGACGTGGGTTGAAAATAAATTGGGACTGTAAAGAGAGGACTTATACTTCTTCCTGCTGGACCCGCTTCTGACTTTGGCTCCAAAAACTGCATGCTGTGTGTGAAACCATCCTAAGGGTCAATTCCTACAATATCCTATGTAAGTAATTTGGTAGGTGAGGCTATGAGGTGTACACATAATATGATCGGAATCTAGATCACGACTGCAGAAATCTCCTTAGCCCTTAATTATTGAATTTTGCTTCTAAATATCCAGGAATAAACTGTTGTTGGAGACATTTCCCGGCTTGAATTATACCGCCAGCCTGGACGAGCTTAGGATTCTTAAGCAGGGTCTTCCACACATTTAAATGGCTTTGATAAATGACACCTCTCCTGCTTAAAGACATGAAGTCCTTATTCTCCTCGGAGACTTCATCATTAGCTCATCATGAGGATTGAACGATTGGGGGCTTTATGTCTTCTCTAATAGACCCCTGGGAGGCTGCAGGGTCATTTTCATGTGAAGCTTTAAGACTGAAGATAGCAAATCCACCTCACCATGACAATCAATACGGCAAAAGGCCCAGTGCACGGGTTAGAGATAAATTCTTAAATATGGATCGCGTTGTCACAATCTGAATAAGCGTATATTTTAGCCAATTGTGTAGCGGCTGCAAATTTGTCAAGAATTTGAGAGGTCATTGTCTCAGAATCTGTGCACTTTGCACAAGTGCTACAGGCTATGGATGCGGGAAATATAGAGTTTAGTTAGATATTGAGATGCAGAGGTGTAACTTAAGGCTTCTAGACCCTAATCCAAACCTGTAACAGCCCCTTCCCCCACCTACCATTTGCCATTGATGTCTCCTCATGAGCTAGAGAGTCCTTCGAGCCCCCTCAGACACCAGGATCTAGGTGCAATTGCTACCACTGCAATCTCTACAACTATACCCTTATCAATATGTATGTGGTTCAATCAAGGTAGCACACAGCCAGTTTATCAGGGATATCTAGGTTTTCAGTGGCCCTGTGGTCTCATCACTGTATTGAAGTCCATTAGCGGTATGTGTCCAGCTGAAAGTCGCCATTTGTGCGGGAAACCCAACGAATCCCTGTCGGACCTCTTATAGTCAATGGGGATCCAATGGTGTGCGGCGGTGTCCAGCAATGCTGGTAGTCTGTTCACTAGCGTGGATGTGAACCTACCCTTAACTTGCTCGAGGGGGAGATTGGGGCGCTCGGGAGAATTCGAGAATGACTAAACAATCAGTCTACAGTGTCCAAGTCTTCAATGTCTTCCATAAACTTCATACGTGGCAAGTCCCAGCTCTGTAATACAGCTGGCATCTCCCTGTAGCGACAGTGGCATCTCAGCAATTAGACAGAGGGTTGGGGCTCCCACTGTCCTCTTATAGGCCCCCCCACCTGCTGAAAAATTGTGGGGTGCCAGAGGAGTTGTGAAGGCTCCAAGACCTGCCATTGTAAACTACATGCGGAGGGCTTAATAGGAAGATTACAAAATTCTCATAGACCTGCAAGCAGTAAACTATTGCTGTCTATGGTATAAGCAATTAAGTTCCCTGGGGGGGCTAAAAACAAAAGTAAAATAGTATTTAAAAAAAATATAAAACAAAGGCTTGTTCAAAATTCAAATCACCCTATTCTCTATTGTACAAATAAACACAAATAAACAATAAAATTATAAACCTAATTGGTATCACCGCATTCGAAAATGTTCAAACTGTTAAAGTATTAAAAGTATTTATTCTGCATTATGAATAAGAAAAAAATCTAAGTGTCCAAATTGCCATATTTGTACCCTGAAAAACAATTTAAAAAGTTATCAAAAAGTCATTAGCACCCCAATATAGTACTAATAAAAGTACCAATTAAAACTACATGCTCTGTTGACGGAAATTTTAAAAAGTTACAGGTGTCAAAACCTGACAAAGCATTTTTGATAGTTTTTTTATTTTTAAAATTTTATATCATTTATGAATGTCATAAAAATAAACCCATCAAATATGGCAAAACTATTTTTTTTTATGTTTTTCCATTTTCCAATACATTTAAGGGGATATTAAATAATGGCATTAAAATACAACTTGTTCTGCAAAAAGCAAGACCCCATGTGAACAGAAAAGTAAAAAAAAAAAAGTTACAGCTTTTGGAAAGCGGGGAGGAAAAAAAAAAGGTGCTGAGAGGTTAAAGACCAGATCTTAACAAGGAACATAATTAACGTATTGCACAGCATCAGCCTGACATTGAACCAGCCCAGTGTCCAAAATGTAATCTTATCCATTTTATGGTAACGGAACCAAGTCCTATCCCTATAGAAGTGTCCTTCTCTGGACTGCAAATATAATGCATCCAAATAAATAAAATTCTATTTCTCACGAGAATCACAGAAGGTCTAACACCCCGAGAATAGAAGCCGCATGTTGCATTGCATTTAGTGAGTTGCCACAATTCTTTGTTGCAAAGGAAAAAGCAGTTTCTTGGCGGCTGGTCCAGCGGCACAGCCTTATCTTTCCTATCTCGTCGGTTCCTTTATTATGGTAAACAGCACCTGAAAAAAGTGAAAGGCAAGCAAATATTTGTTTCTTCCCCCTTATTGGCCAAGGAGAAGGACATTTTGTTGAAGGCCACATACTGTACACTTCTCCATGCAAAGCACAAGGCGATCTAGATGCAAGCTTATTTCCCTGCGTCATTTTACTTTTAAATTTGGAACAAAGCCTCATTGTGTGCCCCTGCCCGCCTGACTCATATCAGTCATAAAGCGGCTCTTCTCTGCCCAGAGTTAACTGTGCCAGTTAACAGGTCTCATTCTGCATATACAGACATTTGTGCTGCTTCTAAAAATGATGATAGGGAAATTTGCTTGGTTATTGGATATCTAATTGTTGCTGCAACAGGGCCAAAAATGACTTCTAGCCTGGAGTGGAGAAAGGGAAAGTTATCAGAGGTTACGTATTAAGATGCAGAACAAAACTGTTCTTTAAAAATAGTGGATAGGCACTTGGAACAATGATATCTACTGTAAAAGGATGTGGTCTGGCAGTCATAATAGTGCCTAAAATTGCTATAGTCTTATGTGCAGGGGTAGAATGGTCATTCAGATGCCCAGTCAGAATAGCAGTTCTTGCCAGTGAAAGTACCAAACACCTGACGAAGCCCTGATGGACCACATTAAAGCAAATGCCATGCAAGTGCATATTGACTTTGCAAGATTTTATAGATTTCCCAACATGCTGTGCATTTACCCTTTCACTTTTTGCACATTTTGTTATGTTGAAATCTTAACTTAAGCTAAAATGTTTACAAAAATGTACGTTTTCCCCATCATTCTGTACTCAATACCCCATAATGAGAAAGTGAAATTGAAATGAGAAAGTGAAAACAGAATGTTAGAAATATTTGCTAATTTATTGAAAATGAAAATCTCTCATTGACATAAGTCTTCAGACCCTTTACCCAGGGCTTAGTTAAAGTCCAAGTCTTAGTTTTAACGCTTCCCACTACATTTTATGCCATAATTAATGGTGGCATTAGAAAGTGCAACTTATCCCACAAAAAATAAGCCCTCATACAGCTATGTGACGGGAAATATAAAAAAAGTTATGGCTCAAGGAAAATAGGGAAGAAAAATGAAAACGCAAAAATTAAAAATCTCTGGTATCTTAAGGGTTAAGAGTGATTGAGTGCAGATTGATGGATAATAACTTGATTTTTTTTATGTTAGCACAAGGCTATAACATAATAAAATATGAAAAATGTGTAAAAAGAGAAAAGGGTCTGAAAACTTTCTGAATGCACTGAAGGCATGAGAGGTGAATACTATAGCCCCATCCTTACTATAGATTACTGCTATGGGCTATTCCCTTCTTTATGTATGCTGCCATTTGCGACCGGGCTCAATTGCCCATGAGTGTTTTCCAGGAACTTAATTACTGTCTATAGATGATTCACATTAATGCTCTAATTCAGAACACTGTGCTGCTTTCCATGACCACAAGAGCAATAATTGGTCTCCTATAGACTGTCAATAAGTACTAAAAGCAATCAAATGCAAATTACTGATGAACGTCCACGTAGCTTAGGCCCAAGGCCTTGTGCACGCTGCTGCATTAGATCTTTCTTTTGTACAGTGGAGTAATAGGGAACCTTTGGAAGTCTATTGATTCTTATTGTAGCTCCATATGGCTTAGACTTCACATGGAGATTATTTTCACATCTCAAAATCGAACACAATAAGGTCTCATTCACACATCCGTGTCTGTTTTGCATTCACAGACTTCAGGATGTGTCCGATATTTTTTTTTTTCACCATGGTTGATCCTTCATCACAGCTAAAACTTTTTTTTAAAAACTTTTTATCTGTTTTCTATGCAATGGATCAGTAAGAATGGACAGAACATGTATGGCCTGGGTGCTCTGTTCATGGTTTTCATGGACCCATATGAACGTATTTGGTCTGCAAAATGGATCAAAGGAGTGGATATCTCACTTGTTCTTCTATGGACCCATATCAGTGGAAAAATAACGATGTGTGAATAAACACACTGAAAGCAATGGACATATGTGCTGAGCATGGAAAACATGGACAGCACTCGTCCGTGGTTCATTAACAGGTGAATAAACCTTTAGAATCATGGCCTGGTCCATGAGATGTTGTATTATGAGGCTATGCTTCTCGGTGAGATTATCTCCACCATACAGAACCCAGTGGGGCATTGTAGGGAGGAATGGTCCATGAGATGTTGTATTATGAAGCTATGCTTCTCGTGAGAATATCTCCACCATACAGAACCCAGTGGGGCATTGTAGGGAGGAATGGTCCATCAGATGTTGTATTATGAAGCTATGCTTCTCGTGAGAATATCTCCACTGTACAAAACTCAGTTGAGCATTGTATAGAGGCATGGTCCATCAGATGTTGTATTATGAAGCTATGCTTCTCGGTAAGAATATCTCCACCATACAGAATCCAGTGGAGCATTGTATGGAGACATGGTCCATCAGATGTTGTAATATGAAGCTATGCTTTTCTGTGAGAATATCTCCACCATACAGGAACTAGCGGAGCATTGTTTGGAGGCATGGTCCATCAGATGTTGCATTAAGGAGCTATGCTTCTTGGTGAGAATATCTCCACCATACAGAATCCAGAGGAGCATTTTATGGAGACATGGTCCATCAGATGTTTTATTAAGGAGCTCTGCTTCTTGCTAAGAATATATCCACTATACAGAACCCAGTGGAGCATTGTATGGAGGCACGGTCCATCAGATATTGTATAATGGAGCTATGCTCCTCGGTGAGAATATTTCCACCATACAGGAGCCAGTGGAGCATTGTATGGAGGCATGGTCAATTAGATGTTTTATTATGAAGACATGCTTCTCGATGAGAATATCTCTACCATACAGAACCCAGTGGGGCATTGTTTGGTGGCACCTGAAGTCTGTATCAATATGTGCAACCTTCAAAAATGTAGCATCCTCCATGTGAGAAGAGAAGCAAGATGAAACACAACATATGGTGAAGGTTTGAAGAAGGTGGGAGTGCACTTGATGTGATCTTTTTTGCATGTTTTCCGCTCTCAAACTTTTACTGCAAATTTGAGCTATTAGCGCATGGCCCATTCAAAATGATTGCGGAACGGCTTTATTTAAACGACCTTCGGTGACCTCTGCTACCATAAACAATCGACTGCATTGCGATCCCTCTTTTTTTTATGTACACCGAGAGCAAGCAGTACAATAAATGAACCACGAGCTCTGATAAGCAATTACACAAGTATCAGGACTTGTATAGTGTACAGTGGTTGCTGGGTGGGACAGCAGCAGAAGATGAGAGCGCTTGCTGCCTAGAGCACCGAAAACTCTTGTTGGCGATTGTGTCCTTAACAAGGGCAGCACAATAGAGGGTGTGCTCGGCGCGGTTGTGTCTGTTAATAGTGTAATTAAATGTCTCTGCTGCTTCTCTTCTTAAAAAGATTTATTTAATTTCCCTCGATAAAGAGGCTGCACTTTTCTCCTTTCAGGCGAGAGATAATTTCCTTTTTCAGGAACGCTTTGGGCCTGGAAGAGGGTGCCACTCACAAGGAGCAGGAATGCCAAACAACTTGGTCTGAGAGGATTGTCCTATTGTTCTGTGCCAACACACAATGTGGGTCTGAGGCCGGCACATGGTAACGAGTACATGGAGCGGACTGGGGCACGGCAAACACATTCAGGATCCCAAATGCTTAATTAACCTGGAAAATCATGGCATATTGTGAGCAAGGGCCTGGGTTAATAAGAGCGCACGCAACAAGATGCACACACACACACATACATATATCCCCCAGAGCCAGCGGCAGTCTAATAAGCAGGCACGGATCATTTAATAAACAGATTTACTGTTCAGCCTTTATAAAGATAGCCCCTGAATAAATGAGGCCATTAAGTAAGTCTTCATTGCCAGGCAGACATGTAGCATTGTCTGGCCTACCCGGCAGACATGCAATCCTTCTATTAAGCACAGAGTAATGGCTTTACATGTGATTTGCAAGTCTGGCGCAATTCAGCACATATATTCCAGAGGCTGGGATGGTGGACGTCTGGACAGTCATGCACATGGAGGCCTGTGGCATTGGAATAAGCTGATGATACAGGGTTTTTTGGAGGGAAACAAAGGGTCCTCGATCAACAGTTTTGTTTCTATGAAATTTTTGTTCCATTGTTGCACTGGGGTAACATGGGCCAATCTAAAAACATGAATATGAAGGTCTAAAGGCTGCTCATGCACCTTCAACAGCTGTCAGCCAAACCCCCCTCCACCAAAAAAAATCCACTGTTGGACACCTAAGATATTATCCCTCTGAAAGCAAAAAAATAAAGCATTTTGCACGCTTCTTCTTTCCTGCTACATCATCTGTCGAGGGGAGTCCGGATATCCCATACACATCAGATAGTTGGGCATCTTTCACATGTGCAGCTATGCTCTCCAACAGGCTGTTCCAGCATAAAATCGGCCAGATAAAAAACCACTGTGTGCAGTGGTTTCTGTCCAGCCGAATCCTGGCACATGTGCCAGGTAGCAGCGGGATTTCCGCCAGACCCCATTATCTCATTATAGTCAATCGGTCTGGCGAGCATCCCAGTAACATCCAGGAATGCTGGTTCCGGAGAACTCCAGAAGACTATTCTCTGCCGGCACAGCCTGCTAAAGAGCACAGCTGCAAAGGTGAAACTAGACTAAGGGCTCATGCACACGGCCGTATGCATTTTGTGGTCCGCAAAAAACGGATCCGCAAAACATACGGATGACGTCCATGTGCATTCCGTATTTTGCAGAATGGAACAGCTGGCCCCTAATAGAACAGTCCTATCCTTGTCCGTAATCTGGACAATAGGACATGTTCTATTTTTTTGCCGAACGGAAATACGGACATATGGAAATGGAATACACACAGTGTATCTTATAGTTCCGAATGGTTCAGCATACGGTCCACAAAAAAAAAAAAACTGAACAGACTCGGAAAGAAAATACGTTTGTGTGCATGAGCCCTAACTCAGTCCTGCCGTAATTGGTTGTTTTTTCAGATGTTAATCAAATGTGTACGACCAGCTAAACTACAAATAGTTTAGAATAAATGTGTCTGTACTGTCATTAAAAGGGGTTAACTCACCATAGACAACCCTCTGACTCCTGAGACCCTTGTGCTGACTTTCCAGGGGGAAGCTTCGGCTAGCCAGGCATCTCCTCCACAGTGGACACTCCAGAGGTTAATGCTGTATTACATTTTGGCCATTCAGATGAATGGTTTTTGATGTTATACATGGGAGCCCTGAGTTTTCCAGCATCAAATTCACTGCTAGCTATAGAGAGCCTCTCTAAGGGCATAGTCCCTCCTTACATTGTCCATATGCCTTAGTACAGGGATCTCCAGCTATTGCAAAACTACAACTTCCAGAATGTCCAGTCTACCTATAGCTATCAGCCTACAGCGGGGCATGGTGGGAGTTGTAGTTTTACAACAGCTGGAGAGCCGCAGCTGGGCCATCCCTGGCTTAGTAGGTCCAAAATCTCATATAAAATATATTCTTCTCCTTTTTCCTCTCTGTCCCTGTGGTGAGGAGGATGAGGGTTCCCTCAAAACATAGGACTTTTATTCTTAACCAACTGAAAAGCCATTTCTTTATAGTCCCAATGAATGTAAAATTTTAAACAAAGCAACGTTGCCAACAGCTTTGATTAAAAATATAAAATTCCTATCATTTTGTGGAGATCTATAGGTCTCCATGGTTACAGACTACGAACATACCCTGTGTAGTCTGATCCTTCATTCCATTACTTTTTGCTAACATACATTTGATCGGGGTAGAGGACAGATGGAAGAGAGCGTGAATGAAGGATCAGACAACACAGGGTTAGCTTATAGTCTGTGAGTTTTGAAAAATTAAATTCGGCTGCTTCGTCAAACTTCAACAAGAAATTTGCTTTTCATTATATGGAGCTGGTGCAATGAAGGGGAACAGCGATAACGCCGTCCCCCATCATTTAACCCATCAGATGCAGTGTTCAAAGCTAATTGCGGCATCAGTGACTCACATTCAGCCTTTCAAGGGTGAATCAGGGGTTAAAAATATAATAATAATACTCACCTCATCCACTTGCTCACAGAGACGCCGTCCGCTCCCATCTTGATTGAAGAAAACCCTCCAAGGACCTGCGGTAAGCTTGATGATGTCACCACGTGATCACACTGGGCGCGTGGAATGACATCATCACTGATCAAGACGGAAGTGGATGGCCTCTCCGTGAGCAAATGGATGACGTGAGTATTTTTTTTTTTTTCAGCCACCATCTTAAGAAAAATTGATCAATTACCATGAGGCGCAAGGAAATTCGGCTTCGTGAAGAATCTAATTTTCCTGAAATTCGGATCGAGGTCAACTTCTGATATTTCGATTCTCTCAACACTATCAGTGACCATTGGGTGATGTCATAAAGATCATGCTGCTCTGCATCCATTCAGTTTATGAGCATACATTATGTGGATTATGGGGATTGCAGTCAGCACAAACCAATACGCAGGTGCACGTTGCTATGGTGAAATACACATACAAACGTAAAAACAAAGGTGCAATGGCACACTGCAGCTAGAGCTCCGTCCTGCCACTATGCTGGATGTTAGAAGAGGCATTAGTTTATATTTTGGCCAAATTATGTAAGCCACCCACCACTTCACGGTTGCCTCACGAGTGGTCCCTAACATTAATTATTACCTTTTATGGGCCATATCAGCCACACAAAATCCAGGGAGTGCAGGTGCAGCATGCATGCCAGATACACTCTGCTTGTAACCCCGTCTGGTGCCATACAGCGTTCATCAGATCAAGGGATGCAAATACCAACATGCATGCTGAGCCCACTAGTACTTCTCCTGGAACTAATGCCTCATCTAACATCCAGCATAGTGGCAGGACGGAGCTCTAGCTGCAGTGTGCCATTGCACCTTTGTTTTTACGTTTGTATGTGTATTTCACCATAGCAACGTGCACCTGCGTATTGGGTTGTGCTGACTGCAATCCCCATTTTATTCCTTTGTAGCATATATGGGAGGCGTGGTGACCTCCATACAGTCATGCACACCTGACTAGTGAATCCGCCCTGTAGGCTGGTTTCAAAGTCAGTATAAAACTGAGTCTGCTTTATAGAACTTACCAGAAGCCATTTGGTTCCAGGAGAAGTACTAGTGGGCTCAGCATGCATGTTGGTATTTGCATCCCTTGATCTGATGAACGCTGTATGGCACCAGACGGGGTTACAAGCAGAGTGTATCTGGCATGCATGCTGCACCTGCACTCCCTGGGTTTTGTGTGGCTGATATGGCCCATAAAAGGTAAGAATTAATGTTAGGGACCACTCATAGAGGCAACCGTGACGTGGTGGGTGGCTTACATAATTTGGCCAAAATATAAACTAATGCCTCATCTAACATCCAGCATAGTGGCAGGACGGAGCTCTAGCTGCAGTGTGCCATTGCACCTTTGTTTTTACGTTTGTATTATGTGGATTATACCCGTGAGTTTATCTAAAAGTGTCCCCTCCACCTCATGTGGATTTGTAGTGATTTACAGTCTGCAGGTGTCACTGCCACAATTGCTGTCCATAAAAAAAGGTATTGTACGGCTTTGTGCTTTGTCCAAGCAGTAATGTATGAAAGAGGAAGTGTATGATAATAAAGTGATACATGCAAAACTACACAAGTGAGTGCAATGCAATAAATAAATGGTGTATAACAGTATCCTCATCATGTGCAGCCAAATCTTCCTTCCAAATAAGTATTTAGCATACATAGGACAAAAATACTTTAAAAAACATTTAAAGTCAACCTGTCACATTGAAAATTCATTCCAATCGGCAAGTTATAGAGCAGGAGGAGCTGAGCAGATTAAGTAAGTATTGTTGTGAACGAACCTACCACACTACCTAACACCTTGCACTGTAACCTATCAGCTATACTATATCACAATCTAACCTACACTGACTATCTCCCACTGTATTATATATATAAGCTAACTAACTAACTAACTAACTAACTATCTAATGTAATGTGACACAGCAAAGCACAGAGCACAGCAATGACACTGCTGTCTCTCTCAGAACTGTAATAAACTGTAGAAAATGGCTGCTATAGTAAGGGGTGGGAAACTTTCCTATTGGTTGCTAGGGATGTTGCTAAGCTCGGACAAAGACATTGCAGCCCTTCTCGTTGGCCCACAAGCAAAATGGGAGTTTATTGATTAAAAAAAATGGAATATTCGAAAATACGAATATATATCACTATATTCTAAATATTCGTGAATCTCGAAATTGCAATATTCGCATTTGAAATTCGCGATTCGAATATTCGCGCCCAACACTACTCTCCAGTTAGGTTGACTGACAGCATGAAGACAATACCTTTCATGTTTCCTTCTGGAGAGTCAATGATTGCTGGGCCGGGTTACTTTGTAAAGTGGTGGTTGTGGTTGTGACAACTCTTTAGGTCTTGTTCACATTTCCAAGTCGGTTTGATGTCCATGGAGAATCCGTCTGTGTTTCATCTGTGGAGATGCCCATGAAGGATCCACGTTTGGTCTCTGTGTCTGTTTTTTTGCCCTCTATGTGTCATTAGTAGTCCATAGACACTGCTTGGTAAATGCATACATTTCTAGAGCATCTCCCACCAATGGTCTGTAAAAAACAGACCAAACATGAATGCCATCCATGCACTTTTTTAGTGGTTTTTCATAAATCCATAGACCTCAATGGGCATGTTTGGTCCACATCATGGACCAAAGTAGTGCATGTCTCTGTGGGTCAGTGGAAAACCACTGGTTTGTGAACAAAAACTTTAAAATCAATGGGTTCTTGTGCTGTCCGTGGAAAATGCAGATAGCACACATCAGTGATTAAACAGAAATGTGAACAAGGCCTTGATGACCTATTTTGGTCCTAAACACATTTAGGCCTCATTCACTAGACCATGTACACATTGCGATCCACAAACCAAGAATACCTTCCTTGGGTACTCTACAGCTTTCTCACTCCCATCACTAGAAATTATTCTTTTAGTCCGCAATAAGAACAATAGGACATATGCTATAATTTGCAGAACGGACATATGGACAGCACACAGATTACCGGCTTCCACAGATTCGTTCTCCCCCATCCAGACACAGATGACACCTTCATTACACCCTTGTCTTTGCCCGGACCATTTCCAGGTGCTTAGCAGAAGTAAATTTGGTGTCACGGTGCACATTACGTGTCCTGCCATTGACAGCCATTCACGTAGCCTTTGTTTGCAGTAGTATCGTAAATGAGAAACCTGGAATGCTATGGACTGGAACAGCATTGTCTTTAGCAACAAATCCTGGTTCTGTTTGGGATCCGACAAAAGTTGGGTTCGAGTGTGGAGACCTCATGGTGAGCGCTTCAATCCCGCCTTTGCTGTAGAGCCACACTCTGCGCCAACTGCTATTGTGATGATCTGGGGAGTCATCACATATGACAGAAGGTCACCCCTAGTAGTGATACGAGGGACACTAACAGCTCACAGATATGTGAGGGACATCCTGCCGCCACATGTGTTCCTCTTATGGCAGGACTTTCAACTGGCATTTTACAGCAGGATAATGTTCGCCCGCACACAGCAGGGGTATCCCAGTAATGTCTCCACCAGATTGTAACATTTCCTTGGATGCCCGGACATCAGATTTATCGCCAATTGAGCATTTGTGGGACCAGCTAGGACACAAATTTTAGCAACCTACGACTGTGCAGGATCTACAGGCCCAGCTGTAACATCTTTGGTCAGATGTGCTGCAGGATACCGTACAGATCCTGTATGCCTCCATGCCCAACTGTATCTCATCTTGTATCCAGGCTAGAGGCCATATCTCATCTTGTATCCAGGCTAGAGGCCATATCTCATCTTGTATCCAGGCTAGAGGCTGTATCTCAGCTTGTATTCAGGGTCAAGGCCTTATCTCATCTTTTATTATGGATAGAGGCTGTATCTCATCTTGTATCTAGGCTAGAGGCTGTATCTCATCTTGTATCCAGACTAGAGGCCGTATCTCATCTTGTATCCAGGCTAGAGGCCATATCTCATCTTGTATCCAGGCTAGAGGCTGTATCTCATCTTGTATCTAGGCTAGAGGCTGTATCTCATCTTGTATCCAGGCTAGAGGCCTTATCTCATCTTTTATTAAGGCTAGAGGCTGTATCTCATCTTGTATCTAGGCTAGAGGCTGTATCTCATCAAGTATCCAGGCTAGAGGCCGTATCTCATCTTGTATCCAGGGTAGAGGCCATATCTCATCTTGTATACAGGCTAGAGGCCGTATCTCATCTTGTATCAAGGATAGAAGCTGTATCTCATCTTGTATCCAGGCTAAAGGCCTTATCTCATCTTGTATCCAGGCTAGCGGCCTTGACTCATCTTGTATCTAAGCTAGAAGCCGTATCTCACCTGTATCTAGGTTAGAGGCCGTATCTCATCTTGTATCCAGGCTAGAGGCTGTATCTCATTTTGTAACCAGGCTAGAGGCTGAATATCATCTTGTATCTAGGCTAGAGGCTGTATCTCATCTTGTATCCAAGCTATAGGTCGTATCTCATCTTGTATCTAGGCTAGAGGCTGTATCTCATCTTGTATCCAGGCTAGAGGCCATATCTCATCTTGTATCCAGGCTAGAGGCTGTATCTCATATTGTATCTAGGCTTAAGGCTGTATCTTATCTTGTATCCAGGTTAGAGGCCGTATCTCAGCTTGTATCCAAGGTCAAGGCCTTATCTAATCTTTTATTATGGCTAGAGGCTGTATCTCATCTTGTATCTAGGATAGAGGCTGTATCTGATCTTGTATCCAGGCTAGAGGCCATATCTCATCTTGTATCCAGGCTAGAGGCCATATCTCATCTTGTATCCAGGCTAGAGGCTGTATCTCATATTGTATCTAGGCTTAAGGCTGTATGTCATCTTGTATCCAGTCTATAGATCGTATCTCATCTTGTATCCAGGCTAGAGGCTGTATCTCATCTTGTACCCAGGCTAGAGGCTATGTCTCATCTTGTATCTAGGCTAGAGGCCGTATCTCATCTTTTATCCAGGCTAGAGGCCGTATCTCATCTTGTATGCAGGCTAGAGGCCATATCTCATCTTGTATCCAGGCTAGAGGCCGTATCTCATCTTGTATCTAGGCTAGAGGCTGTATCTCATCTTGTATCCAGGCTAGAGGCCTTATCTCAACTTGTATCCAGGCTAGAGGCCGTATCTCATCTTGTATCCAGGCTAGAGGCTGAATATCATCTTGTATCTAGGCTAGAGGCTGAATATCATCTTGTATCCAGGCTAGAGGCCATATCTCATCTTGTATCCAGGCTAGTGGCTATATCTCATCTTGAATCCAGGCTAGAGGCTGAATATCATCTTGTATCTAGGCTTTAGGCCATATCTCATCTTGTATCCAGGCTGTATCTCATTTCGTATCCAGGCTAGAGGCCATATCTCATCTGGTATGCAGGCTAGAGGCCATATCTCATCTTGTATCCAGGCTAGAGGCTTAATATTATCTTGTATCTAGGTTTTAGGCCTTATCTCATCTTGTATCCAGGCTAGCGGCCTTATCTCATCTTGTATCAAGGCTAGAGGCCGTATCTCATCTTGTATCCAGGCTAGGGGCTGTATCTCATCTTGTATCCAGGTTAGAGGCTGTATCTCATCTTATATCTAGGCTAGAGGCCGTATCTCATCTTGTATCCAGGCTAGAGGCCGTATCTCATCTTGTATCCAGGCTAGAGGCTGAATATCATCTTGTATCTAGGCTAGAGGCCGTATCTCCTCTTGTATCTAGGCTAGAGGCCGTATCTCATCTTGTATGCAGGCTAGAGGCCATATCTCATCTTGTATCCAGGCTAGAGGCTGAATATCATCTTGTATCTAGGCTTTAGGCCGTATCTCATTTGTATCTAGGCTAGCGGCCCTATCTCATCTTGTATCTAGGCTAGAGGCCGTATCTCATCTTGTATCCAGGCTGTATCTCATCTTGTATCCAGGCTAGAGGCCATATCTCATCTTGTATGCAGGCTAGAGGCCATATCTCATCTTGTATCCAGGCTAGAGGCTGAATATCATCTTGTATCTAGGCTTTAGGCCGTATCTCATCTTGTATCCAGGCTAGCGGCCTTATCTCATCTTGTATCTAGGCTAGAGGCCGTATCCCATCTTGTATCCAGGCTAGAGGCTGTATCTCATCTTGTACCCAGGCTAGAGGCTGTATCTTATCTTGTATGCAGGCTAGAGGCCATATCTCATCTTGTATCCAGGCTAGAGGCTGAATATCATCTTGTATCTAGGCTTTAGGCCGTATCTCATCATGTATCCAGGCTAGAGGCCGTATCTCATCTTGTATGAAGGATAGAGGCCGTATCTCATCTTGTATCCAGGCTAGAGGCTGTATCTCATCTTGTATCCAGGTTAGAGGCTGTATCTTATCTTGTATGCAGGCTAGAGGCCATATCTCATCTTGTATCCAGGCTAGAGGCTGAATATCATCTTGTATCTAGGCTTTAGGCCGTATCTCATCTTGTATCCAGGCTAGAGGCTGTATCTCATCTTGTATGAAGGATAGAGGCCGTATCTCATCTTGTATCCAGGCTAGAGGCCTTATCTCATCTTGTATCCAGACTAGATGCTGTATCACATCTTGTATCTAGGCTAAAGACCATATCTCATCTTGTATTTAGGCTAGAGGCCGTATCTCATCTTGTATCCAGGCTAGAGGCCATATCTCATCTTGTTTCCAGGCTAGAGGCTGAATATCATCTTGTATCTAGTCTAGAGGCCGTATCTAATCTTGTATCTAGGCTAGAGGCTGTATCTCATCTTGTATCCAGGCTAGATGCCGTATCTCATCTTGTATCCAGGTTAGAGGCTGTATCTCATCTTGTATCCAGGCTAGAGGCTGTATCTCATCTTGTATCTAGGCTAGAGGCTGAATATCATCTTGTATCCAGGTTAGAGGCCTTATCTCATCTTGTATCCAGGCTAGAGGCCATATCTCATCTTGTATCCAGGCTAGATGCCATATCTCATCTTGTATCCAGGTTAGAGGCCTTATCTCATCTTGTATCCAGGCTAGAGGCTGTATCTCATCTTGCATCCAGGCTAGAGGCTGTATCTCATCTTGTATCTAGGCTAGAGGCTGTATCTCATCTTGTATCTAGGCTAGAGGCTGTATCTCATCTTGTATCCAGGCTAGATGCCGTATCTCATCTTGTATCCAGGCTAGAGGCTGTATCTCATCTTGTATCCAGGCTTACACCCCTAATATACTTCTCCTTTCACTCTAATATTGTAATCACTTAAATATATCATCATCACCTTCACACATGAAAAGTTTTACTTGATTCCAACAACTTCTTGGTGTAGGATTTTTTTTTAAAACTTTTTTGTTGTCAATGAATGTACTGTATGTGATTTAGAATAACTTATTGTGCTGAACAAAAACACAGTTGTAGATACAATAAATACAGTCTATAGTTGTAGGACCTGCTGACAACGGGTTCTGAGGAATGTTACCGATGACTGCATAGTGCTGAGGCAGTACATGGCATGACATTGCACTACACACTCAGTATAAACAGTCATGTGTTCCCTGTCTGAGCAAGCTGTAATACAGAAGTCTGGTCTGTGGGCCACCCTGATATCATGGGCTATTTAGTAGGCCCAAAACTGTCTACAGGAACCATCTACATGACACGCCAAGTTTTCTTACCTCTGAACACTAGAGGGCAGTCTTGTATATGAGTTGTAGAGTTGCTTATTTCTTAGGGATGACTGTTCTGACTTCATCTGCTACATTGTAATCACATGTTACATAGAATTGCATTTAGTTTTTCTGTTCTAAATATATAATATTTTTAATAAAATAAAATATACATAAAATAAGATTATAACACTGGTCAAACACAGGCAGGAAAAGAAGGTATTCAGAGCTCGTGTAAAACTTTTGACTACTTTTAGCTACTCCATTCCCCAGTATTGTGCCTCATTCTCTGACTTATAAATTATTCTCCATCACATAATCAACTCAATTTTTTATTTTTTATAAATTGCATTGGAGTGATCATGACTTATCCTGAGCCATAATTTTATCTAGCTTTACAGGTATGACTGTAAATATGATATAAAATATCACTAACAGCAAAATAACTGCATAAAAATTAGAGGGGTTTTCCGGAAAATAAAATATATGTCAATCTGCTCAGAATTCTGTGAAAAACATAAAAATTCATATTCGCCTACTTTCTACTTTTTAAATGGTCCCATTGCAACTAAAATGAAAAAAAGAAGCAACTTTGCAAATAATCTTGATAAAAAACAATCTTGTACTGTTTTTGTCTACAGCATCCAAGCCTCTCTATGGTAACAGACTGCAAATAAATCATGTGGGCTCTAATCCTACTTCATTCTATCTGACTCCTACCCCTCGATAACCTAATTAATGTACATTCATTAAAAAAATAGGGTACCAGAGTATGAGTGCAGGGTCAGACTGCGGAGAGCAGTCTGGAGACACATAATTCTCCATATTGATTTTCAGATTTTTAAATCAAGACTATTTGTAATGTGGCTTCATTTCTCGCTTTAGGCACATTGCCGCAATAAAAACTGACTCAAGCTGCAACAAAATAGCATTAAAAAAAACTTATAAATGTATCACAGTGTCCCTCCTGTTAATGGGGTACTGCTGTCTTCGGCTACATGCACACGAAAAAAAAAAAACTGGCATAAAAAATGGACACACTGTCAGTTTTTCATGGCCATTTTTCCAGTATTTCTGCATCCATTTTCTGGCCGTTTGTCCGTTTTTAATGGCCATTTTGCATCCGTTTTTCATGGTGCTGAGTGCAGGTCCTTCGGCAGGTCCTTTTCAATCAAGAGAAGAGCGACTGCAAGTAGATGAGGTGAGTTTCTTCTTTTTTTGTAACCCCTAAAAGGCTATATTGCACTAGTGTACCCATTTTTAATGACCATTAGAAAACAACACATATCCTATTTTTTGAAAGCCGCTATTCACTTGCCATTAAAAAAAAACGGGATATGTAAAAAGCCCCATAGACTGCAATGGTTCTGAAAACAGCCATGGCCTTAGACATATATAGCATATCCACAGTATAGACCATAAATGTCTGACAAATGTAGTGGAACCTTGGGGACCCACACTTATGTCCAGAACGGTTGTCCCATGACCACTGTCCCACCTGGCGTGGTGGCCATGGGCTATCACATCCAGGTGGAGAGTGAATGGACAGGTAGTTGCCCAACTCTCTCCACTCACTTCTATGGGTCAAAGCTTGACTGCTTCCAACTGTTTCCATGAATCCGATAGAAGCGACTGGCGAGAGCCTTGCATGTGCACCACTACAGGTGGGACAGGGGTCAAGGAACCATCGCTTTTAACATAGGTGTGGGTCCCAGAGATGGAACCTGCATCTCTCAAGCTTGTAGAAATGCCATACATGTGTAAGGTGGGCATATTAACTCTTCTTAAAGCTTGTCACATGAAATACACCGCCCTACTACAGAAAGCTGCATGTACAAGCAGTAAAGGGCCAAGATAACATATACATCACGGGGTAGGGTATATATACAACTTACAGTAATATTAATTCAATACAGGGACGCGTCTGACACTGACGTGCCAGGAATCATAGGGAAGAAATGAATCGGTCCTGTGTGATAGCATAATCCTTCCATTGTATCAGTAACTTGTTCAGTTTGCCGTATCATCACCGTTATGCAAATCTACCTTCTATGGGATTATTGCCCGCACCGGGTCTATTTGCATGGAAGCGGTGGTCTGACAGCAGATTCATGTCTGTGGATCTTAGCCGTAGTGTATGCATTCGCCGGACTAGAGATGAATATCGTATTGGGGGAAATGAATATTAGGACATACCAGGAAAGTAATATTACCCAGTGTCTGCTCTCCGAGAGCAGGAAACAAAGTAAACAAAATAATTAGTCGCTAAATGCGCACTTTGAGCAGACCTTTCCTAAAGATTCATAAAAAATGCATCACTTAGGGCCGCACTGCTTCACATGCAGCTCTGCAGAATTTAATATTTTATAAGCAGTCTGCAACACAGGGAAAATAACACATTTCATCAAAATTGTATAACGTGTATACAGTTCTCTGTACAAAAAAAAAAAAAAACGTAAGTACTCCCATCGCAGTGATCAGAGGTGTGACGTGTTATTACCGGAGCCACAGCTAACACAGCTATGGACGCAGTCCCTGAATATAGATGTACACACGCATGACACAAGTATGCAGATGCACATACACACATGCATGAGCAACTCCTACCCGGATGTACTGTACATATAAATACATGTATGCATGCATAGAAGAGTACACACAACACACATACTTACAGACACACACGTATATAGACTCGTACATACATGCATATACAGATGTACGCACATATAGCACAAGTATGCAGACACACATGCATATGTCTGCACAACTCATATGCAGTACATATAAATATTAATAAATAAATATCAATACACACGCAAGGCACAAGTATGCAGACGCACGTACACACATGCATATGAATGAGCAACTCCTACCTAGATGTACTGTACATATAAATACATGTATGTATGCACAGAAGTGTATAACATGCATGTGTGCAACACACATATATAGAGACACACACATGTATATAGACTCGTACATACATGCATATACAGATGTACGCACATACAGCACAAGTATGCAGACAAACATGCATATGTCTGCACAACTCATATGCAGTACATATAAATATTAATAAATATCAATGTATTATTACATAAATATATGTTATTAAAATATATATATTAACAACTAAATATCATACTGTACATATAATTACCTATATAAACAGGTGTGCCTGCGTAGAAGTGTACATACATGCATGTGCGACACACACACACACACATACATGCAAATATACACACGCATGTATAGAGACTCATACATATATGCATATATAGACATACAAACCCATAGCACAAGTATGCAGACGCACATACCCACATGCATTTGTATGCACAACTCATATATAGATATACTGTACATAGAAATACTTACACAAACAGGTATGCATGCATAGAAGGTGTACACGCTTGGATGTACACAACATGCATACATACAAGTATACACACACATATATAAACTCATACATGCACGCATATACACGTGAGCACATGCAAAAGTATATGCTGCAGCAGACATTTTGACGAATTTCCCCTGAGAAGTAACTAAAAACTGAGTGTGCTGTATTCACTTTTCAGTCTCTTAATAAACAAGAAATGTCCCCTTTCACTGACAGCAAACACAGATCTAGAAAATGGAGAGAGTAAATGAAACAAAAAGTCCCATAATTCTTAATAAAGTGTTAACTGAGCCCAAAAAAGTTATAGACCTCTTTATGAGACTCTCCACCATGGAGATTGGTTCCCCCCAGACCACATGTTGCCGTTGAGTCTTTTAAGGGTCTGGCCACACGGTCAGGTTTCCTGATGCAGTTTTGAAGTGGATCATAAAAGAAGTAAAAGTATAGAGGACAGATACGACTTCTCCTCTTTTTTCAATTCACTCCTGGTTTTGGCTTCCGCAATTGCATCAGGAAACCTGTCCGTGTGGCCGTACCTCAACGCTGGGTTCAGACCTGAGCGTTTCTGTGACGCGCGTTTTCTGCGCGCTTTTGTCGCACGTTTGACGCGCGTTTTTGTGCGCGTTTTTGGCAATAGTAAACGCGCGTTTTACGCGCGTTTGTGTGATTGACTGCAGTGTTGTCCAATGACCAAATATCCCTGTCTATATAAAGTTTGGCCTTTCCAGCATGTTGCAAATTCATAAACGCGCGTTCGAACGCGCGTTTTCAGTGTCAAAAACGCCCAAAATACAAGCGTTGCGTGTTCCCATTGAAGTCTATGGGCCAAAACGCACGACAAACGCCCCCAAAAAAGCTCAAGTACTTGTTTATGCGTCGGGCGTTTTTCAGCGCGTTTGAACGCGCTGTAAAACGCGCAAGTGTGAACTGAGGGTAAGACACTAGGGCCAAGGTGCAACTGCTGCCTCTGCACACTCTATAGCTACATCCCTCGCCCTATCAGGGCATATAGACATGACAGAGGGGTACAAAACAGAGAACCACTCTGAAAAAAAAGACTCGTTCTGGTGACCACGAGCTGTCCATGTATCACACAGACAGTACTCCATGTAAATGTCTTATGTAATGCTGTACTTGATTGGCGTGACGTCACTTCCCTTGGCAAAATCATTTCAGTCGCTGGTGCATTAGACTAGCCCTTTGCCACTTTAGTGAATAACACAATTGGATCTTCGAGATTTGGATATATCACTTCCCCCAAAAGTAACAGACACAAACATGACGACTACTGCTCAAGAAAGAATGTACGGCAACATTTATAAAAATGTATATCTTTCCTTACATTTAATATCATACAAAATAAAACTTTTCACATCTTCGTACCCGGTGTTGTTATTATTCCATTTTTCTTCGGAGCCATCTAGTGGTTTATGCTTGTCACACAGCGTTATTGCTGTATATATCTTTATACATAGCTCCTGATGTGGACTTCTGTTTAATACATCAACTCAATAGAGGACAAGCATCAGTATATACTGCCACTTGTAGGGATTGGAAGTTTACATTCCTGTACGCATTTTTTTGCATAAAATCTGTGCAAAGCAATAGTGACACCTCATGATATGAATATTACACTTACACCGGTAGAAGCACTAAAATATGCTTAGACTACGGCGCCTCATGGAGGCACTATGTGTGTTGTCCTACAGGTCCGTGCGTATGGAGGAATTTTTGAATCCGTACTATGGATCCGTCCAAGGTTCTGCTCATCTAAGGTTTGGATGATCAAGTATTGCTGCCCTAATGTGGACGCTAAAATGCTTCCTATTACAGATCTCTGAAAGAGTTTTAAATGGAACGTGTCATCCGAAAATCACCTACCATATTTTATCAATCTAATGTTTATGTTAAAAATATTTTTAAGATGATTTTTTTTTTTACATTTTTCATGTCACTATCTATATTAAAAAAAATCCTAAAATCCTAAAATAGGGTGATGGTCTGTAGAGATCATTTCTCAGCAGTCATTTCATTATCATCACAGGCAGGATTATAATGACATGTAATACCTGAATATAGATAACACCGGATCCACCATTTAGGAGGTACTATGTCTCTTTGGGGAGAGAGCGCCATAGTCAACGTGAGAAGACATAGCCATACATTTTCCTCTGGAATTCTGGGAAGAAATGGATGCAAATGAGCTCTTAACAAGTGTAACACCCCAGAGGGGTGTTACCACTCCTGCACCCTGCTGCTGTTGTTATTGGGCTAACAAAACGTCATCTTATGTATTTCTGTCCAGGTCATGTGCATTCATGATCTGTATGCAACTGTTATGTTCATGTAATATGCCTGGTTCAACAGCAGGTGGCAGCAAATATGGCAGAGCTGTACTTAGATAGAATGGAACTTACCATTCCATTCTAACCCCCCTCTGGAGAGTAGTGAGCTAGTCCTACTTCCTGCAGGAAGGGTGGGGACCAGTTAGTTCCAGTCTAGTTGACCCCCAGCTAGGGGAGGGGTGTTCAGAGGCATGTCTCTGCTGGAGATGCCCACCCTAAGCTCTGCTGGCCATGGAGGCCAAAGCTTGAAGCCTCCGGAGCTAGGAGGAAAGTTCCCTGGCATAACCTAGAGTCAGACTACAGAGGAGAAGTGCAGCATACAGAAGAAGCTGAGTTATACAGCCAGCCTGTCAGTACAGCAGAGTGAGAGAAAGATATAGTTGAGTTTGCCTGCCAGTTCAATGCTAAAGCCTGCTGGAACCAAGACAAAGCCTGAAACTGTTTGGAGAAATGTTTATTCAGGTAAAGCTGCCATTGAACTTCATCTCAAGGTCTGGACTCAAGTTATTTCTTCAAATCTCTCAATTATTCCCCCTATTTACTGCTTCGGAGCCAAAGCCTGGGGTCCAACCGTATCCAGGTAGGAGCACCGTGACACACAAAAAGAAACATTTAGGCCGTACTACACCACTCAGCATTCCTAAACTTGGACTTGTGATATATAGGAGGGCCCTGGGGGGAGGCACCCATTGCACAAGGTCTGCCACCAGATATAAGGCAGCTATCCTATAAGTCAATGTACGTCTTGTTAAATAGGCCTTAAATGAGACAGGATCTCATCTGCAGACAGCAGACAGGTGATAGTCACAGGTTATATACTCCCCCTCCCTGCACAATGACTTCTGCACAGGTCACAGATCATGTCCAGGGACCCTCCCATACATTAGATGTCTATGAACATTTCCTCTCTATGGTCCATGTGGCTGCTTTTAACGCATATCCCTAAGTGATGTTAAAAATCTAGGTATTACATTTCTTTTAATGATAATGACACAGTATTTATTTTGTTGCTTTTTCCCATCCATAGACATTCATGGAGACATTTGCACCAATCGCCTCAGTATCCATTTTTGGCCTTTGTGTGTTTGGATATTTGTTTTTATATATTACAACGTTTACCGCTTTGTTGAGTTTGTGTAATTAGAGGTTGTATAATTGATAATGTTCACAGCCATAGTCATGCTTCAAGCACTGTAACTATTGCTTACATGTTGTGCAATAAATCAATAGTACAAACAAGGATATGAAACTTAAAAGGTTTTCCAGGATTTTTATACTAATGACCTCCTGATCTCCTCAGGATAGGTCATCAGTATCTGATCGGTGGGGGTCCGACACCTGGGACCCCCGCCGATCAGCTGTTTTGACCCCCGCCGCTGCCTTCTAGCAGCTTACCAAGTACAGCGCCGTACATTATATGGTGGCTGTGCTTGGTATTGCAGCTCAGCCCCATTAACTTGAATAGGGCTGAGCTGCTCCTGAGCCACATGATCGATGAAAGTGACGTCACTGGACTAGGAAAAGCAGAAAGAAGAAGCACTGCTGCCTTCTCAAACAGCTGATCAACGGGGGTCCCAGGTGTCAGACCCCCATCAATCAGATACTGATTACCTATCTCAGAAAACCCCTTTAATATATCTCACTACAGAAAAGTGCTTCTTTCTTAACATAGAAGACCCCCCCCCCACACACACACACATACACACATTCTCTGCTTAAACCTTACTGTAATGCCTTGCACAATCTTTAGATAAGGCAGATAGATTTTCAGCCTCACTGAGAGATCAGGTTACAGCTGCTGCTCATAAAATTCTATGGAGAACGGAGGGGAGGAGGAAGAGAGAGCAGCTGCAAAGAAAGAGCATCTTTTGGTAAAAGTTCTACTCCCACCCCAGAGCTGGATTCACAGCTACACTGCTCAGAACTGCCATATAATATTGTCCATGCTGCTGCTGTGTGTGTGAGATATTAATAGGGAGCAGCATCTCCTCATAGGTATGTACAGTGTGTGGGAGACATCACAGCAGACTCACACTGGAGCCTTTATAGGGAAATATGCATGGCACAGATTATATTATAGCAAGAAAATTGTGTTATTCCTTCTGTACACACATGACAGAAAAGTCACCCAGAATTCTATGTACACTTTAAGTCACCTCTCATTACATAGCACTTTGTCTGAAAACCTTCAAGAAGCTTTTGCATTGTCAAAAGTTATGGCGTATCTTTGGGATATGTGTACACCTTCTTATTGGTTGGAGACGGACCTTTTAGATGCCAGATGACCCTGATAATGAAGGGGACCCAGGCCAGATCAAGGCAGGAATACCCCTTTGAAGGAGAACTCCAACTTTGAACAACTGTTGATCCCATTTTGGAGTTTAAAAATAATTTTCTATCTATTCTGTAAATCTTTGACTTTCCTTTTCTTATTTTTATCACTAGGCACATAGGGAGAGATTTATCATGAGGGGAATATTTGAAGTCAGTTTTGCGTGAGTCTGCATTACTGCGAGTACTTTGTAAATCTCTCATGTTACTTGATAAATTTGACTTATCCTTAAACCTAACACTTCTGTCTAGGGAAGCTACTCCAGTTTTCCTTCTCCACCCTTTTCCTAGAGTGAGATTGCGACTTTTTTGTGACTTTTTAAAAAGTTAAAAAAAAAAAAAGTCTTAATGATAAATCTGGAGTGGAACTCATTAACATAGCTAACCACACCCACTTCCCCACCCATATTGCAAAGCCGGAGTGAGTAGTGTAAAATTGCAAAAAGTCTAAACATTTTGAGCAACTGAGTGTAAAACGTCACAAATTTTTGTGAAAGCGCTTACATTTTGCACAATCAAGTGCAATAAAGTCGTAAAAGCCCTATTTTGCGACTTTTTGATGCCAGAATTCTGGACTGAAGGTATAATAAATCAGGGCAATGGTTTTTTATCTGTTTTTAGAATATGGTTTCCTATGAGCAGTGCATTGTGGGAGCTCAGATAGCAGTGACATAGGTTCAGCTGAGCTGTTAGATCACATGTATGGACGTAGAGTAGAGCTTAACGTCTGTCCTTTTCCACAGGGCGACCAGCAGAAATGGAAACTGTCAAAATACTGCTATTGATGGATCTGACATTCTTTTTACTATTTGTTTATTCTTACTTTAACTGCACAGGTATCAATGGACTGTTACCTCATCACGCTGGGAGAGTGAGTGTCCCTGTGTGTGCTAGTGGTTAAGGTATTACAGCTGAGGGCCACTATGGGGACATTATTACTGCAGGGGTCACTATAGAGGACATTATTACTGCAGGGGTCATTATGGAGGACATTATTACTGCAGGGGTCGCTATGGAGGACATTATTACTGCTGGAGCCACTATAGAGGACATTATTACTGCCTGGGTCACTGTGGAGGACATTATTACTGCTGGGTTCCACTATGGGGGACATTATTACTGCTAGGGGCCTCTATGGGGGACATTATTACTGCTGGGTTCCACTGTGGAGGACATTATTACTGCAGGGGTCACTATGGGGGACATTATTACTGCTAGGGGCCTCTATGGGGGACATTATTACTGCTGAGGCCACTGTGGAGGACATTAATCCTGCTGGGTTTCACTCTGGGGGACATTATTACTGCTGGTGCCACTATGGGGGACATTATTACTGCTGGGGCCACTGTGGAGGACATTTTTACTGTTGGGTTCCACTATGGGGTACATTATTACTGCTGAGGCCACTGTGGAGGACATTATTACTGCTAGGTGCTTCTATGGGGGACATTATTACTGCTGAGGCCACTGTGGAGGACATTATTACTGCTGAGTATTACTATGGGGGACATTATTACTGCTGAGTTTCACTATGGGGGACATTATTACTGCTGGGGCCACTATGGGGGACATTATTACTGCTAGGGGCCACTGTGGAGGACATTATTACTGTTGGGTTTCACTATGGGGGACATTATTACTACTGGGGCCACTATGGGGGACATTATTACTGCTAGGGGCCTCTATGGGGGACATTATTACTGCTGAGGCCACAGTGGAGGACATTATTACTGCTGGAGCCACTATGGGGGACATTATTACTGCTAGGTGCTTCTATGGGGGACATTATTGCTGCTGGGGACCTCTATGGGGGACATTATTGTTGCTTGGGGCCACTGTGTGGGACATTATTACTGTTGGGTTTCACTATGGGGGACATTATTACTGCTGGGTCTACTATGGGGGACATTATTACTGCTGGGGGCCACTGTGGAGGACATTATTACTGTTGGGTTTCACTTTGGGGGACATTATTACTACTGGGGCCACTATGGGGGGCATAATGTATACTGCAGAGGTTTTAAATGAAAAAAGCCAATTAAATTCATCCATTTTTAATGGCCATTAAAAACAGATGCAAAACGGTCAGAAAGTAGACGCAAAGATGGTTGATAACGGCCTCTAAAAATATACAGTGTCCATTTTTCATGGCCATTTTTTTTATGTAGTGAATGTAGCCTTATGAGTACAAAGTGGCTTTCATTATTTTAGGGGACATAGAGGCAGGTACTTATATAGGCACAGTGATGCCCTGATATGGGGTGATCACTGGTATCTTTTTGGGTGGCTTCCTTTTAGGGGGATCAGTGGCTGGCACTTACATAGGCACAGTGATGTCACAGATATGGGATGTATCCGACTCTGCAGTTGCCTATGTCTCCAATTAGCATCTAGTGAAATAATCTATTCCACGCAATATACTTTTTTGCATACAGTTCCTTTGACAAATTGTAGTAACAAGGCTTTTTAATACAGGTGAGAAAAAAGTCTACCAACATATACCAGGCAAATGTATGCCGAAACGACACTTTTTTGACACACCCCATGTTTAGCTAATGAAAGTTTCTGGGCATGTTAGGTATATATGTTGGGAGAATTTCCTATGGTTAAAGTAGAGCTCGAACATGAAATGACCTTTGCATTATACATCAAAATAAAATTTCCAGAAAATAGCCCAAGGGGATAGTAAAGTGCTAAGGATACAACTGAATAACCTCATAATAACTTTAGGTATAATTTAAAAAGGGGCTTTCCAGTCTGGGCTCAGATTGGCTTAAAGAGCACCATCAGCAGGATAAACCCCATTACAGCAGACATACTGCCAGATAGGGCAGATTCTGCTGAATAAAATGATACCTACCTTGGAAAAATCAGTTGTGGCTTTCCTAAGAAAAAAAGACTTTTATTCTTTATTCACATTAGGGCTTCGGTACACTGAGGGGCGTGGCCAGTACTGAAAAAGCTGAGGTACACTGAGAGTCTAGGCCCCGCCCTTCAGCGCACTGAAGCCCTCAGTTGCATAAAGATTACAAGCCTCTTTTCTTAGAAACGCCAAAAACGATTTTCACAAGACTGGTATCATTTTAATCAGCAGTATCTGCCCTACCAAGCTTTAGTGGGGTTGATACTGCTGACAGATGCACTGTAAAAACATATAAAAAGACAGTCACTGTTGTCTTCTTATGCTGCCCAGGACCCTGTTGTTCTCTACTTCTTGCTACCATTTCGACCCTCTAGAAATGCCCAATCATTGGCCGCAGCGGTGATCTGCCTCAGCCACGCGTTTCTTGTGTGTCGAGATGGAAGTAGAGTATGGAGCAAAGACGTGGGCAGAATTGGAATGGCAGCAGGAGGAATTAATAAAGCGGGTAACATATTATTTTTAAGTCACTGTGAGCTCACTGCCACAATTTTTTTAGGGGTGGAAAACCCATTTAATAATAAAAATGCTAATAATAATATATATTATAATAAGAATAAGAGTAATATAAATAATAATAATAATAATAATAATACTGTATAAATAATAATAAAAATAACCATTACATTAACTTTCTTCATCTAAAGATCTTTATTGATCAGGTTACAACCTGTTAAGGAGCCTATAAATATGTGATCCATTCCTAGCGTGATAATCAGGAAAAAATAATACAATTTACCTACAAGGATTTTTTTTTTATTTAGTTTCACTTTAAGAATAGTTCAGTGGGAAAAAAAGAATGATGTTGGCAGAAAACACAAGGCTGATATATACCGACCTAATGGGGAGAACAACCGGCTTTAAGTTAACAGCTGTGTCCCTAATTACAAGCGCTGATTTATACTCTATTAAGTCAGTATATACGGAAGTAATTCCTGAGAATGCATTTAAACCTTTTCTAAGCCACCAAACACTGCAGTTTTATTTGAAATAAATGTATCTGGCTCTTTGGGGAACATATGGTCCCGTTCTTTCTTATTAATAATTCAATTCAAGTGAGCAAAAATGAGTTGGTACACTTACTACCGGGCGCTGTCCTGAGAAAAGCTACATTCATTTTCAGCGTTTTGTAAATTGGGCTATTAAATAAAAGCATTATATAGGAATTACCCTTTAAATTTTAAGCAACTTGGTAATTTAATGGTATTTTCGAGTCAGATTCATTTTCAATCAGTAAAAAATTACAGTCATTTTCTGCTGACCGATTTTTAGAACCCGCTATTTTCTTGCAATTACACGTTCTGTTAATAAGTAAACTGGAAAAAAAAAGGGGAGGCGAGGGGAGAGCCAGGCTTGTTTTGTCCGCAGCTCGGGCTATAGCCTTTTGATTTCATTCTCTGTGTCCCCAGGCTGTCGGCTCGTTTTAGAATGTCTGATAATCTATGAAATTAGAACAAAGTAAAAAGGGAACATATTAGCACTGAAGTCATTGAGTATTTGTGGCATTTCAAAGCAAAGACGTATTTCATAGTGTTCTGCGAGAAACAGGGCTGATAACTTCATAATGTATCTACAATTTATCTATCTATCTATCTATCTATCTATCTATCTATCCATCCATCCATCCAATATCTATCTATCTATCTATCTATCTATCTATCCATCCATCCATCCATCCAATATCTATCTATCTATCTATCTATCCATCCATCCATCCAATATCTATCTATCTATCTATCTATCTATCCATCCATCTATCTATCCTCCATCCACCACTATCTATCTATCTATCTATCTATCTATCTATCTATCTATCCATCCAATACTATCTATCTATCTATCTATCTATCTATCTATCCATCCAATATATATCTATCCATCCATCTATCTATCTATCTATCTATCTATCCATCCATCCAATATCTATCTATCTATCTATCTATCTATCTATCCATCCATCGAATATCTCAGTGGTTAGTGTTGGGGTACGGCCCTCAGGTAACCACTGCCCCCCCCCCCACACCTCCGTATGGCTTTTTCAGTATTTTGCGGTCCGCAAAAAACAAATCTTCAAAAAATACGGATGACGTCTGTGTGCATTCCGTTTTTTTGCGGAAAGGAACAGCTGGCCCCTGATAGAACAGTACTATCCTTGTCCGTTATACGAACAATAATAGGACATGTTCTATCTTTAAATCGAACGAAAAAACGGAAATACGGAAATGGAAGGCATACGGAGTACCTTCTGATTTTTTTGCAGATCCATGGAAATGAATGGTTCTGTATACGGAACGCAAAAAACGGAACTTAAAAAAAAAAAAAACGTTTGTGTGCAAGAGGCCTAACAGTTAGGTCAAAATGGATCTGGATGAACGACAAATGGTAAAAACTACCATCATGCTTCACTCAGTCCCATCATATGTACCCTCTCAAAGTCTGTCAATGGGGCAAAAAGTCTTTGAGTGCGTCATAGAGGCACGTCTAGCAGTTGATGATCTCACACTGAGAGGTACACTACCCAAAAGTAGCCTCTGAGAGCCTTTTTATAGGGCAACAGAGGAAGAACTTTTACATTGTCTTGTGACAATACTCTTCATCGAATCAGATCATACATGTAATAATTTATGTATCTGACTGAGATATAACTGCATGCTGAGTTTTGCATCTATCTATCTATCTATCTATCTATCTATCTATCCTTCCTGTGATTGCACAATCCACAATCAATGTGGTCCTTCAGAACATTCTTCCTGGGATGCCATAATCTAGAATGTTAGTGTGGTCCATTTGTATCTGCTTACTGTGATGTTATAATCTAGAATTTGGTTGTAGTGCATTTGACCATAGTTCCTATTGGTGTCATAATTTAGAATCTCAGTGTTGCACATTTTAAGCCATTTCATGTTATGTCGTAATCTAGAAATTTATTGTGATCCATTTGCTGATACCTCCTGTGATGTCATAATCTAGAATCTTAGTGTGATCCATTTACAAATACTTCCTGTGATGTCATAATCTAGAATCTTAGTGTGATCCATTTACAAATACTTCCTGTGATGTCATAATCTAGAATTTTAGTGTGATCCGTTTGCTGATACTTCCTGTGACTTCTGGGTGTGGTCTATGTGAGTATACATACTGTGATGTCATAATCTAGATTAGGCTCATTTACACGTACTTGTTTACTGTCTCTGCATGTGGTTCCTTTCTACATACTTCTTGTGATGTCAGATTCTAGATTCTGGGTGTGCTGTACTTACACATACTACGGTGATGCGTGGATATACATATGTAACTTGTAATGACATCATCACGTCGGGCCTCAAAGCTTGGCTGACATGTTGAGAAACAGTCTCATTCTGGTTCTTATTATGTTGGTTTCAAGAGGATGAGAGGGGACGACAATAGAGATGGAGGCTGTGAGAAGACAATACAAGAATGATGTGGAGACGGAGACTGTGAATAAGAGAATAGTTTCTACACAACTCGGTCTCTCGCTTTAAAGTGTAATTTAACATTTCATTTTTAGGTCCAACTCAAAATCTCCTACTTCTCTTCGTGTGGCCATAAAAGAGGACCTAACAGAAGTAGAGATATCCACAGCACTCTTCAATTTAGGTGAAAAAAACGGTTACTTTATTAGTAACAGCAGCATACAGATAGCAACGTTTCAACCATCCCTGGTCTTTATCAAGCTAGACCATTTATCATAGCTTGATAAAGACCAGAGATGGTTGAAACGTTGCTATCTGTATGCTGCTGTTACTAATAAAGTAACCGTTTTTTTCACCTAAATTGAAGAGTGCTGTTGATTTCTCTACTTCTGCTACTCGACGGGACCCCGAGCCAGGATCCCCATCCGCGGGCACCAACCTACTATAACATACCTCTACTTGACCTATTCCCAAACTGGGACCTGGAGTGCTGCTTACCCCTTCTTTTATTTTGTCCATAAAAGAGGACCTGTCACCTCTCCTGACATATCCGTTTTAGTAGTAATACTTTTTATCTTTCCTAATAACACAATTCTGAAGTATTGTTTCTTAAAACACTACATTGAGTCATTCCTCTGTTATTCCTCCTAGAAATATATGACTATTCACAACTAGGAGCTTCCAGTTGGGTGTGTGTTTCTGCACAGTCTGACACTGTCTGTAAAAAAAAAAAAAAAAACACAAAAAGTGTAATAGCAAGCGTTCAAAAAGTCATATGCACTGAAAACAGTGCCAATAAAACTGTCATTTCATCCCGCAAAAATGATACGCTACCTGAGACAATTGCTCAAAAAAAAAAAACTGTGGTTCTCAGAATATGGAGGCACTAAAACATGATTTTATTTGTTTAAAAAATGCTGTTATTGTGTAAAGCTTAAATAAATAAATAAATAAAGAATACATATTAATTATCGCTGCGTCCGTAAGAACCTGCTGCATAAAAATATCACATGAACTAACCCCTCAGGTGAACACCGTAAAAAAATAAATAAATAAATAAAAAGTGTGTCAAAAAAGCTATTTTTTGTCACCTTACATCACAAAAAGTGTAATACCAAGCAATCAAAAAGTCATATGCACCCTCAAATAGTACCAATCAAACCGTCATTTCATACTGAAAAAAATGAGCCCTTACATCAGACAGTCGCCCCAAAAAAAAAAAATTATGGCTTTCAGAATATGGAGACACCAAAAAAAATCATTTTTGGTATTGTCGTGTCCGTAACAACCTGCTCTATAAAAATACCACATGATCTAACCTGTCAGATGAACATTGTAAATAACAAAAAATAAAAACGGGGCCAAAACAGCTATTTATTGTTACCTTGCCTCATGAAAAGTGTAATATAGAGCAGCCAAAAAATCACATGTACCCTAAAATAATACCAAAAAAAACTGGCACCTTATCCCGTAGTTTCCAAAATGGGGTCTTTTTTTAGAGATTCTTTTCTAGGGGTGCATCAGGGGGGCTTCAAATGTGACATGGCAACTTAAAATTATCCCAGTAAAATCTTCCCTCCAAAAACCATATGGCGTTCCTTTCCTTCTGCGCCCTGCCGTTTGCCCGTACAGCAGTTTACGACCACATATGGGGTGTTTCTGTAAACTACAGAATCAGGGAAATAAATATCAAGTTTTGTTTGGCTGTTAACCCTTGCTTTGTTACTGGAAAAAAATGGATTAAAATGGGAAATCTGCCAAAAAAGTGAAATTCTGAAATTTCATCTACAGTTTCCTTTAATTCTTGTGGAACACCTAAAGGGTTAAGAAAGTTTGTAAAATCAGTTTTGAATACCTTGAGGGGTGTAGTTTCTAAAATGGGGTCATTTGTTGGTGGTTTCCACTATGTAAGCCTTACAAAATGACTTCAGACCTGAACTGGTCCTTAAAAAGTGGGTTTTGGAAAGTTTCTGAAAAATTTCAAGATTTGCTTCTAAACTCTGACTAAACTCTAACTAAGGCTTCTAACGTCCCAAAAAAAGAAAATGCAATTTACAAAATGATCCAAACATGAAGTAGCCATATGGTAAATGTAAAGTAATCACTATTTTAGGAGGTATCACTATCTGTTTTAAAAGCAATTAAAATTTTGAAAATTGCAAATTTTTCTTAATTTTTGGTAAATTTGGTATTTTCTTTTATAAATAAAAATGAAATATTTTCACTCAAATTTACCACTGTCATGAAGTACAATATGTGATGAGAAAACAATCTCAGAATGGCTTGAATAAGTAAAAGCGTTTAAAAGTTATCACCACATAAAGTGACACATGTCAGATTTGCAAAAAATGGCCTGGTCCTTAAGGTGAAAAATGTCACGGTCCTGAAGGGGTTAATCTACTGGACAATCTCTTCAGGCTTTTTAGTTTTTGATTCTTTGTCAATTGAATATTAATTTGTTTGGTAATTGAATATTAATGCAGGAAAACGCCCTTTAAAGGGGTTTTCTGGGTTCAGAGCTGACCTCGGACATATCCCCATCTTCACCCCTCCAGCCCCCCTGATATGAGCATCTCAGAATTTCATGCTCCAATGCTTTCCCTTCTCCTGCGCTATATTGCGCAGGGCAAGGGCTTTTTTATTTATATTTTTACACTGCTAGATGGAGGCTTCTGCCTAGCAGTGTTCCTGATAATGTCAACGGCTCTGATGGGTGGGCTTTAGCGCTGCCCTAGCCATTTTACAGGCTAGGGCAGTGCTAAAGCCCGCCCATTAGTGTTAGTGACGTCACCGGCCTCACTGCTAGGCAGAAACCTCTGCCTAGCAGTCCCTATGATGATGTCACCAGATCTCCAAAAAATGCCTTTGACCTGTGCGATTCAGAGCAGGGCAAAGGAGACTATCAGCACATTAAATCAGGGGGTCCGGAGTGGGGAAGATGAGGATATGTCCGGGTTCATCTCTGAACAAAGACAACCCCTTTAATTCTTTGTATGTGTAAAGGGCTGCAAGAGATTTGAAGCTGTTATTAGAAAAATAAAATTCCAATGACGTTTTACCATTATATGTAAATCTTCGTCAGGCAATATGGCTGCCATTCAGCTTTCCCAGAAACAGATGAGTCAGTAATGGCAGATTAGATGTTTTTCATCATCCCTCTTATCATTAACATTGAATGGCATAAAATTTTCCGCTCCGCAGAATCTGTCGTTTTGTACCTCATTGTACGTGTCGCTCTGACATAAAAAGGAAATGTCCCTGAGAAGATGCTTTTAATGTTAAACATGTACTTGCGATTTAACATGCACAACGCCTGAGCATCTCCATTGTGGCTAGGACGTCCATGCAGAACCTCCGCAGATAATTTACTGGCGGCTGGTTTACCAGGGCTGAATGGAACTCGCAATTTTATAATATTTCACCCTAAGTTATGGCAGCAGAGGAGACATTGCCGAATGTAGCCCCTGCAGGGTGATCATTCCAGGTGACAGAGGAGTTGCCTGAGCAACAGGTTAACGTGCCATTATTTCAGGTAGTCCTGTACACAGTAATCTGCATCTTCATGGTTCCTGATGGGCTAATTAAAGGTGCTGTCCAATAGGCCATCGATATCGAATTGTCAGGGATCTGACACCCCGCACCCGTCTGATGTTCTGCAGTAGCTTCGGCACTAGAGGTCCGCACTGGAACTACATAGCACCACTCATTGTGCAGTGGATGGAGGAGGTTTCTGCAGTAGTCACTTCAATGGGAGCAACGCTGCAGCAACTAGAGATGAGCAAAGTATTGGAAAATTCTATTCGGCTGCTTTGCAGAATTCTACAAAAAAATTGGCATCGTGACTAATTACTTTGTCACGAAGCGCATTTCTTTGTAAGTAGTCGGTGCAATGACAAGCCGGCCGCCACAATCTTGATTGAAGATTTAGAGCGAAATCACGCATGGCCCGAAATGACGTCATTGCGTCGGCCGGCGTTGTCTGCACAGCGGGCTAGTTTACCGCAAACTGGTATAGTTTCTAATAGACTGTTATCTCAGTCACCTGGTGGATGCTCTGTGTGACTATGCCCTTAGTCTTAAAGGGGTTGGCCCATCTGAAACATTGAAGGCAAATGGCTAGGATAGGCCATCAATGTCAAATAGGTGCAGGTCCCACCTCTGGGACCCGCTCCTATTTAGATAATTGAACCCTCGAAGTGAAGGTAAGCACACTGTTCATGCGCATTCCAAAAATGACAGAGCGAGCGCACTCGGCTATTTTTGGAAGTCCCATAGCTGTGAATGGAACGTGCACCAGGCAAGAAATACCCACCTCTCTATTCACCGCTATGCCACTGCTGGAAATAACTGAGCCAGCACTTTTTGCTATTTTCAGAACTCCCGTCACAGTGAACAGAGTGTGGTTAGGGGGTCCCGTTCTGGAGATAGGCGCTGGTCCCAGAGGTGGGACCCTCACCTATCTTGCATTGATGGCATATATCGTAGTGCTTTGTCATCGATGTACCAGATGGGCCAACCCCTTTAAATTAGTTGTTACTATAGCTGTAAGCCCACTCTTCTTCACATATAGCCCTGTTACTATCCTAATCTGCCGATACATGCCTTAAAGGCGTTGTCCGGGTTCAGAGCTGAACCCGGACATACCCATAATTTTACCCAGGCAGCCCACCTGACTTGAGCATCGGAGCAGTTCATGCAGATCCTGCGCAGGGCAAGGGCTCTTTTATTTACCATGACACACTGCCGGGCGGAGGCTTCCGCCCAGCAGTGTTTTCGGTGACATCACCGGCTCTGATGGGTCGGCTTTAGCGCTGCCCTAGCCGTTTTACAGGCTAGGGCAGCACTAAAGCCCGCCCATCAGTGCCGGTGACGTCACCGGGCTCACTGCTGGGCGGAAGCCTCCGTCTGGCAGCCCTTAAGAGAGCCCGGTTCGTCACCGGAACTCTACAAAATGCCTTTGACCTGCGCGATTTAGCGCAGGGCAAAGGAGATCATCGGAGCATGAACTGCTCCAATGCTCAAGTCAGGGGGCCTGCCTGGGTGAAAATGAGGATATGTCCGGGTTTAATCTTTCCCCTGGTTGCTTTAGATGCACTCTAAATATTAAGAGGCACATGCCTCTTAATATTTGTGTTGCATCTTTGCAACAAAGCGGAGATCTAGATCAGCAAGGGCACTAATCTAGACTGCCACAATAATCTAGGCCGATTTTCTTTCACCAGTGGTGAGCGGTGAGTAAAACCCCAAAAAAGTCATAAACTTTTACATAAAAGCAGCGTGCGTCAAAGTTTGTGACTTTTTGACGGCACTTTTTTGGTGAAGAGGGGATAATGAATAAATCTTTTCAGAGGCCTCTATCGACATGGGGTCTCTCAAATGTTTCGATGCCCATTTTAGCAACAGAATAAATCATCTGGTTTGGCAAAGCAGTAGGCGCTTGGTGTACTGTTATATGGTGCCTCTGTACTTTACTGTATGAAAGAGGTTTATAAGGCTCTGTTCACATTACCTTTGTGGCTTCCATGTATAATGGAAGCCATGATGCTCTGCTGAATTCGGTGTACAATGGATAAAACCATTGCTCAAAAGACCTCATTGACTTAAAAAGTTCTAAAATCGCCAATCGGCCACCTGTCTAACAACAGGTCCACACTGGGAGCTCCATTTACCTAGCAGCAACAGTCTCACCAAATTCATACATACAAAGTTACCATTGCTGATACACCTTCCACACGTGGACACGATCCTGGCCCATCCATATCTTAATGCCGTACCCCTTAGCCTGAGAATTACAGACTAGTTTACGTGAGCCTTAAATTCTGCAGAGAGATACTTTGGAAAGATAGCGAGGAGGAGTACTACAATCCCCATCTTTGGCCTATATGCATACACTGCTATCAGGGAAGATTTGTACTGTGAATTGTTCAAAACTGTGTTTTGATATCATTAAATGTACTATAACTCCCATTTTGCACTTTAGTAAAGAAAGACTAATTTTCTACAAAAGGCCTGGTTACTGCACCATTCACCGCCCACAGCACCTACATCTCCTGCCTTGCACTCATACAACACTCGTAACCCCAAGGGCACTACAACTACCATCAGACAGGAGCCCCAACATCTGAGTGTGTCCTGAGAGAAGAAAGGGTGTGCCCTCCTATCATTGCCCTGGCCCTACGGAGTACTGGTGTGAGGATCGTCACTGGGATTTAGGCTACATTCACACGGATCTGCAAAAAAATACGGATGACATCCATTTGGCATCCTTATTGCATCCATTTTAAATTTTTTGGGCGGATTCACTGTAAGAATGTTTATCCTTGTCATATGTCAACACGATGTGTTGTCCGCATTTTTTGTGGTCCCATTGAAATAAATTGGTCCACATCCTATCCGCGAAAAAAAAAACGAAACGTAAATGGAAACAAAATACGTTCATGTGCACGAGGCCTTATGTAAATAACTGTTGCAAATAAGGCCACGACCACTACTGTCCACTGTTGGCTAGCGTCAGACGGTTGAGGGACACAACCCCAACTGATAACACCCGTATGGACCGTATTACAGACTGCTGGCAATTCATTCATAAACTTCTAAAAGGAATAATAGGGGAGCGGTTCAACATAGAATTATAAGAAAAGGTGCTCCAGAATTGTTATTTCATGGGAATTGCAAGTAGTTACTAAAACAGCCATGTCAGAAGAGGTGACGGGTCTCCTTTAAATCATCAATCTGCATGTACCGAATGGGATCCATATTTCTCCTTTGAGTCTAAGAGCCAGCAGCGCTGCTGATTATGGCAGGCCGTTCCGTTTTATGTTAGCCACTGCCGCGTCTGTATCTAGTTAACACTCTCCATAATGTTAACGCATTTCCATATAAAGTGTAGGTAGCAGACACTGGATGGAGACATCTTCACCCACCTTCTACGGGGCACATCCTGGTTTACAGTAAACAATTAAAACTTCTCATTAACTGTGACAAAGCGCTGCCCAAGAAGCCTTGGATTTGTCTCTGCTATGCTATAGATTTGAAATAAGGCCCCATTGCTTGTCAGGAGGAAAGGCTGAGGAGGGATTGACAACGCTACTGAGAATATATACTGCTCAGCCTTTCCTCACCCTGCTAGCGTTATTGTCACAACTGCCAGAGAATTTGTGGGGTTTAGCAGATAAGGATCAGAACAGCCCATCGGGGACTCGTTAATCACCCCAAGCGCCTTCTCGAATCCAAATTACATCTGCATTTGAATTAGCGGCGGCACTTACCAATTTAATTCTGAGCGTTTTCCCTTTAAAGATGGAATTCAATTAGAAAATGAGTGAGTCCTTAATTTCCAGATTATAAATCACCAGCATATAATTCAACTCCTGTACCTTAAGGCCAATTACATTATCCTAAGCGACATTTTATTTCACAACCTTGCGAGCGCTCTCATAATGCAGAGATGAGAGGTGCCACAAATCAGCCTGAGGAGGAACATACACATCCAGGGCTGGGGCTGGCAGAAACTACTGCCGCACTTAGGAAGTAGCAGGGCCAGGGCATCCATGATGGCTACATCTATATCGCTCGATCTGATCAGGCACAGCCTGGCCCTGTTCTGCAAAAGGGTGGGTTCAAAATGACATTTTTATTCTCTGCCCATACCAGAAATTACGTTGGTTTCTCTGGGTGCTTTAGTTTTGTCTATGCTGCAAAAAAATATTTAAAAAAAAAACACCATTTGGCTTTCAGTAAAATGTCCTTTTGTGTACTTGATTTGGACTGGGAGCTCGTAAGTAGATCCTGTAGATAGCCATATGAAACATGTTGGGGCCTAGATATAATGGGCAATGATCAGTGGTGGACCATCAGTGCAGGCAGACCACACGGTTGCATGGTAGCTATGGGGCCTACTGGCCCACCGCCTTTCCAACAGTGGCCCTTTCAGAAGCTGCACTCATCTGTGCTTTATGAAGTCCCTGAGTGGGAACACTGATATGAAGAAGGACGGGAATTCAGCATGATAGCACCTGAGGACAACCCTGTATATTTAAGTTTTTTTACTCTTTTTTTTTATATTGCCCCCGTCACGACCCAGGACTTGCTGTGTGGGAGGCAGCAACCTTACCAGATAAGCCACAGAAGGAGTTCCTCTGACTAAAAACCTCAGTAACATTCTACCCATGAATAATGTACAAGTATCTACAGATACATCTCTATATCTACCAGTACTTCGTATGTTATTTATTTATCAATTGCAAAAAATGTCTATAAATAAATATATATATACGCATACATACATATATTCATACACAGTCGAGTCCCATAATTATGTCCACCAGCTAATATAGAGAGTAACCACCACAGCAGCTGGATGGTTTGGGAGTTACTCAATAAGGCCCTGCAGAATCCATAGAGAAAACACAATGATCGAGGTGGTTCCACAGATGCTCAGTTGGATTCCAGTCTAAGGAATTAGGGGACCAGGGTAGTACTTGGAATTCCCGATCCTGTTCTTCAAACTAATGTCAGACATTTCTAGCCGTGTGACATTGTCTTACTAGAAGAACCCTTCCGCTCCAGGGAAGACAATCAGCATGAATGGGTGTACATGATCTGCAAGGATGGATTCATACCTAAATCAGTTGACAATGCCTTCTACATGGATGAGTGGGCCCAGAGAATCCCACAAAAACATTTCCCAGACTATAATGCTGCCACCACCAGCTTCTGTTCTTCCAGCAATGGTTGCAGGGTGTATATTCTCATGATGTTTCTCGCCAGCGTTCATCCATTTGATAAAGAAGAAAACGTAACCATTTGCCAATTAGCAGAACTCCAATACTGCAGTGAAAATTTAAGACTTTTCTGCTGATGTAACTTCTTTAGCAGAGGTTCAGTGACATCCATCTGCTTCTGAGCCACTTACGCAGTAGGGTTCACAGAACTTTTGTCTTCCGCACATCATGTCTGGTAGCCGCCTGGTCCATTTCGGTGGTGAGCTACTCCACTGTAGCGTGTTGGTCCTTCGTAGCCAACATTCACCTCTCACATCAATGGTGCGCGGTGCTCTGCAGTTTCTATGCCGCTTATTCATAATGGTGATATTTGTCCACTCACTATATATAAATATATATATCTATTTTGACCTATGCATATCAAATGTATTTGGTAGGTGGATATTGGCCACCAATGTACAGGACTAACATCTATGGGGCAGTTATATGGCTTTATTTGGTGTATGTTATGTTGGAGGGTGTAACCCACAAATGCTGTAGGTGACCATGACACTGATACGGGCCCATAAATAATGTATCTATTTTATAAACTTCTTTAGTTTTGCAATTTATTGATGTAGCCAATAAAAAAAAAAACAAGCTATGCATCCAGGGTAGTAGTGTTCACCAACTCGTGAGACTACAACTCCTAGCAGGCAGTGTTGCAGTTTATTAGAAGCCAGAGAGCCACAGGTTTAAGTGGTTGTAAACCCCTGGGCAGACCCTCCAGCGTGGCTGCACCTGTGAAGGGAATCAAATCTGATTCCTGCCGCTGGGTTCTGGCTCCTTCACTCCCTCGCCGCCTCCGCAGGCCTTGGGTCCCCCCACGTTAACATCTAGTTTGATGTGGGTGAAGTGCTGGCTGCAGCCAATGATTGGCCTCAGTGATGATGTGAACCCCATGGGTTGTGTCACCAGGTCACGTGAGTAATTTGTCTACTGAGCTGGTTGTTCGGTCCCAGGCTGGGTGTACATAATTCTATATCGTCTACATGGAGTATGGCTGAATTGTGTAACAGTCCTGTTTTATTGTGCTACGCTGAATGGCAAGGCTACGTCGCTGAAGATTCGCACATGTTTCCCAGCAATCCAGAGGGGCATTTTCTACACATACTAGTCTCTCTCTGTTTCCTAAAACAAATCACAAAAAGATTGTTAGAATCCAAACTTTTTGGGAAATTCAGGATGAATTTGTACCTGTAGAATCGATTCACTCATCCTTTCTCCTGGCGGTTTTTTATTCATTAGCTGTCATTTATTCATTCTGCGTTTTTTTTTTTTTTTATAAATGCAGCATGCTGTAGCTCTTTGCATTTTTTAGACATTTTGACATATTCTTTATTAAAGCTACAAAAAACTGAAAAAACAGATGCTGTTATTTTGGTGTTTTGGATGAGAGAAAAAAAAAGGAGGTTGACCATAAATCAAAAGAATCCAAGAGATTGCAGAGAAGATGTAGTGGGCGTCAGCAGTGTAGGATAGGTTAAAAAGAGGTCGGGTATCAGGATAAGGGAGGCTGCTGCAGAAGAAGACAAGTGTAAGCGGGAGGCAAACACTTAAAATGCAGTTGATTGGAAAATGGATATGGTCAACGAAGACTACCAAACACAGTAGGGGGAAAGGTACCCTGGATAGGAGTGATACTAGACCAATAAAAAGGAAAGGAGAGAGATAACGCCAATCCCTAACCCTGGGTTCAGACCTGAGCGTTCTAGAAACGCGCGTTTTACGCGCGTTTTTGTCGCACGTATTGCAGCGCGTTTTTGCAAACAGGAAACGCGCGTCGTACGCGCGTTCATGTGATTGACTACTGTGGTGTCAATCACAATACGCCCGACAAACGCCCCAAAAAAAGCTCAAGTACTTGTTTATGCGTAGGGCGTTTTACAGCGCGTTCGTACGCGCTGTAAAACGCTCAGGTGAGAACCACGCCCATAGGGAAACATGGTTTTTCGCCTGTTGAGCGTTTTACAGCACGTAGGAACACGCTGTAAAACGCTCAGGTGTGAACTTAGGGTAAGTCAGAACTGTATGGGTATATGACATAGTCAAGTCTAATAGGTTTCAAGCCGTAAAGATAGCTTAAGGTATAAAAAGTAAATAAATAAGAAAAAAAAAAAGGAAGGTGTACCATAAAAGAGGTATACCAGGAAGGTATACCATACATGAGCTTCTTTGGGGCGTTTTAACGCGCCTATGGACAATGATGCCATAGGGGAGAGTCACTCAATCGAGCGTATGACACGCGTTTGTAAGTTAACAAAACGCGCATCAAAAAACGCGCATAAAACGCGCGTCATACGCGCGATTCAGAAACGCCTAGGTGTGTTCCCAGCCTTAGGGATTGGCGTTGTCTCTCTCCTTTCCTTTTTATTGGTCTAGTATCATTTCTATCCTGGGTACCTTTCCCCCTACTGTGTTTGGGAGCCTTTCTTGACCATATCCATTTTCCAATCGACTGCATTTTGGTGTTTTAGCAGTCCCTCCCCCAAAAAAAAAACAGAAAAAAGAAAAAAAAACATCAGTACAAATTTGTATGTGAAGGGGCTCTAAAGCCTGAAAATGGAGAAAAATATATCCTCTGTTTTTGATTATTGATAACTTCACTCCACATAAAACTATTTTTAATGATACCTCCCCTTTAAAGTTGCGTTTAAAGATCAATGAGGTGGTAAACCCAGGAAACAGCTCTTTATATTACGAGGATTTAGACTGGGCTGGGAGGAGCGCAGGTGAGAGCCGCTGGCTTATACGATAAAGAAAAATGTAATTATCCAGAAAATGTGTTGTATGGGTGAGTGCCTTCACTACAGCTATATCAAAGTAGTCTCGGTTGTATTGCCGCCATTACCCAGCATATTCTACCTTCTCATAGATCACAGTCTTTTTCCCTGGCATTGAAGGTGTTAATTATTCATGCAATCTTTACAGAAATAAGGCATAAAGCCTTGGTGGGAAGTCGAGATTTGCAGGCGATAAACATTATTTACAGACGGGTGCATATGATTCAGGGTAATGACAGAGGCAGTCGGAGGGGGAGATATTAACTTCTTGTTTCAATTCAGCCAGTATTGCTCCTGTTTAATCTAATTTCTATTTGTTTCCCAGCCTTTGTGAGGGTTTTATTGAGGTGGCGGCCGGGCTTATCAAGATGATCTTTCTCTTTCTCTCCCTGTTTGTGAGCTGAAGCAGAGCGCAGATCAAACTGGAGCACAAGATTTGGGTCAGTAAGAAGGGGCCAAAAGATATCCTGGGAATACAACAGCCACAAGGGTCCCCCCCGGCCGCAACCTGCCTCTATTCAGGTCCAGGCCTCGATATAAAACAGCTGTGTACTCATTGCATTGTGACCACAGAGAACAAATATATTTCCTGTTGTCTTTGTCATTTTGGGCTGGTCTGATTGTATCTGAAGAACAAACCTACTGATTGCCATCTTATGTTATGGAAATTCAAGAAAATCCAATATTAGGAGATATACACCACTGTTTGGGTCCATAATGGTGAGAAAATTGTCATTCTTTCTACATATCACCTGATGGACTGTACACGGGCCAGTCTCGATGCTCATCAAGACCAATGCGCAAGATGAGCCCAAAAATGAAATATATACTTTCTACATCCTTCACTATTTCTTGATCATCGGCAGTTTGCATAGAACTAGAGTTAGAAGTGTATTCTTCTAGATGCCGGCAGCCATCACTAGAGGGAGCTTTGAAACTAAGGAGGGGATTTATGAAGACGTGCGTTACATACCCCCAGGGTCGTACACAGATATCATAGGGTCCCACCTAGTTTCCCAGTATGTGTGCGTCAATCACTCCTAGACAATGCAGAATGCAAAGCATGACGCCCCAGATTTGTGATGATTTTTTATTTATTTATTTTTTATTAAGCAGAATTTTTTTTTATTATAAATAGTGTAAGTCATTCCTGGCCTCAGCCACTTTATACGGATGTCAGAAAAAGTAATGCATCTGCTTTATAAATGCAGCGCTTATTATGAACACCCTATTTCTCAATGTATTTTACACCAGAAAACTAGCAAAAATACTTTGATAAATCTCCTGCTTTGCTTCTATTACAAAGCTGGATGTCTGCAGCCACCACTAGGGGGAGCTCAGTGCATAGGAATTAATAAAGTTAATATTGACTTAATAAGAAGCTGTAATCATCTGTTTTGCCCTGGTGGGCACCCCCTGTCTGGGGCTGCAGCGCTGGGCGAGCAGCTCTTGAGCCCCCAGCACCATTACAGGGGGGCCAGGAGGTGGAGGTCCTTCTTAAATATGGCAGAGCAGGCACCTGCTTACCCCGATGGCAGATGCCTGCTCTGGGAGCCGGAATATGACATCATTCCGGCCCCAGCATACTAAACGGCGCACTGGAGGACTGAGGAGCTGCACCACACTTGACCTCAGGGAGGTGAGTGTCTGCCTGTGTGTGTCTGTCAGTGAGTGAGTGTATGTCTGTCTGTCAGTGAGTGTATGTGTGTCTGTCATTGAGTGAGTGTGTGTATGTCAGTGAGTGTGTATAGTATGCCTGTCTGTCAGTGAGTATCTGAGTGATTGTATGTCTGTCAGTGTGTGTCGTTCAGTAAGAGTGTGCGTGTCTGTCAGTGTGTGCATGTCTGTTAGTGTGTATGTGTCTGTCAGTTTGTGCGTGTCTGTCTGTCAGTGTGTGCGTGTCTGTCTGTCAGTGTGTGCATGTCTGTCTGTCAGTGTGTGCATGTCTGTGTGTCTGTGTGTGTGCGTGTCTGTCTGTCAGTGTGTGTGCGGGTCTGTCTGTCAGTGTGTGCGTGTCTGTCTGTCAGTGTGTGTGTGTCTGTCTGTCAGTGAGTGAGTGACATGGCTGGGGGGCGGCAAAAATCCTTGCACCGACCCTGGTGGAGGCTGCATAAAAACGCTGTGTTTTCAGATCAAGAATTGAAAAAGGAGTTCACCGCTGGGCCCCTCTCCCCTGTAGCAGTTGCATGGTCCCCCTTCATTGAGGGTATGTCACTGAATACACCAGTCTTAATCTACTTGGCATAAAATATGCCTAATTTATTAAGAGGTGCAAACATATTAATAAATTAGATGCATCTCTGGTCCTTCATCGTATTTAACTCTTTTGACCACAACAGCCAGTGATTGGCTGAGGGGAAATCCCATCCTATTCCTTGCTGTGTTGGAACAGGAGGAGTGGGGGATTGGCGGGATAAGGGGATAAGCTTTTATTTTTTAAACCATTTGCAGCCTAAGGCCATACTTTTTATATGGCTGGAAATTCCCTTTAAGGACCACTTACTAGATAGATAGATAGCAGACAGGTCAGGTCCTTAAAGGGGTTGTATCACAAAACACATTCTATACTTTTCAAACCAGCACCGGGATCTGAATACTTTTGTAATTAATCGTAATTAAAAAAATGTATAGCCACTGACAAATTCAATAAAATGTATCTGTATAGCGCCATCTGCAGTTTTTTCTTTTCCTTATTTTTTTTCTATCTCACTGAGGTGGTCGCACGTTCTCAGTTTAAATCTTCAACTACCACCAGCCATGTCTACTGTTAAAGCTGTGGCAGCTACAGGGAAAGAGCTGCAGCAGTAAAATTGAATTTTTTTTTTTATGGTATGTGTTAATTTCTTGCTAGCACATCGAGGGTTAACTCTTGCGACTTTGTGGCTACTAGACAGGGGCAGGCTCAGCAACCTGGGTTTAGCTTCCTCCCTAAGTTAGTGGGTTGTTGTGAGTTTGAGCAGCAAGCAGCTCTGTAGGACCCTGAGTCTGGTGAGGATACACAGCTGAGTAATTAGGGCCCAGGAGAATCTTTACTTTAGCCATTTATCCACATAGAGAGTGTGGAAAGCGACTTTAGAAGGTATAGAAGGCTTGGCATCCATATTGGTTGGTGGAGGACAGCTGCCCATGAAGGTAATGCTCGTAACCTGGCTTATGGACTTCACTGCATTTTGAATAGAGATAAAGGCCTCAGGTCCCTATTTATATTGGAAAGATACAGATACAAGTCTGTTAAAGGACTGCATCCCCATGAGGGTATTGTAGAACCACATTGTAAGAGGATATCGCCTTGTGAGAATATAGTGCACCACCAAGCCTGAACTATATTGAAGCACATCTTATACCTAAAGAGTGTATCTGCATGTGGCAAGTCCACCTTCTTTGTTCTGCCAGAAGTTTCTATAAGCTGTTAATTAGAACTGTACCTACTCCCAAAAGTATATGTATTTGCACTTGCCAAAAGTTTCAGTAAAGACGTGGTTACTGGTTTCCTCCAGTCTGGCCTTATCATAGTAAAACTTCTGGCCTGCCCCAGCCAACCTGCCTTGCACAGCGCACTGATACCAACATCAAACCACCAACAGGCAGAAGACCCCTCAACCCAGGGTGTGCAAAGGGGTTGCCTCTCCCTTCACTGTGGATTACCACCAGTGGCGTACATAGAGAAGTAAGGGCCCCATAACAAGGATCAAACCAGGCCCCGCACACAGGACAGAAGGGTTTCTGCCTAAACCCCTTTCAATGACCTTTGGGCCATTTTTTCCACTGCCTCATTTGCTACAAGTTCTTCCTTTAGACAGGCATGCTCAACCTGCGGCCCTCCAGCTGTTGTAAAATTACAACTCTCACAATGCCCTGCTATAGGCTGATAGCCGTAGGCTGTTCGGGGATGTTGGGAGTTGTAGTTTTGCAACAGCTGGAGGGCCGCAGGCTGAGCATGCCTGCTTTAGAGGGTAGAGTTCTGACCAAGTTTTAACCCCCAGTAGAAGAGGGGATGATCCCAACTGGACCCCTCTTGCCCTGGGCCCCATAGCAATTGAATGGTCTGCCGCTATGGTAGTTATGCCCCGGATCACCACCATGAATACTACCATGAATACTACCATGAATACTACCACCTCTATCCTCGCCACCACTCCCAACTTCTCCTTTTTATGCCTCCCTGCAGACTGCCTTACAGACACATGCTGAAAATGGCTAAAGTTTGTTTATCTAATATTCCCCATTTTTCAACAGCTTCTAATGGACTCTGATGGATCCCAGTTGCTTGCAGAGGGTCCCTCAGACAACAGAAACCTTTAAAATGACTACCAACAGTTATGTCGTACTGTAGGCCTATGTGGCAATACCCATTTATATTTACACTAAAGTATCACTGGGGTGACACCATGGCATGCAGGAGATGAGTATTACTTATTTCATTATTTTCTAGAATTCTAAGTGGTTTTCAAACATTTCTAGATGGACAATCCCTTTAACCAGTGTGTGGTTTTGTACTTCAGTTCTGTAACTTTTCATATTAAATTAACTAGCTATCCTATAAATTAGTACACAACCTATTAAAAAGGATGTGAAACATAACTTAGATAATAGTTAAGCCGGCACCTCATCTGCAGTCAGTTGTTTCAGGATGATTGTCCCTCATCAGTGCAAAGCAGAGAGACTGGCTTAACTGGGTAAGAGGGCTTCATCAAGATTCGGATACTACTTCTTCTTATGTAGAGTGCCTAGTAGGTGAAAGGAGTCTTATAGGCCAAGTAATGCTTCTTTGGGAAAAAAAGATATGGAAAGAGTAATAATTTGCATATCTTTTCTCGGAGGAGCATTATCTGGCCTGTAAGACTCCTACTAGGTGTTCTCCATAAGGAGAAATAGTACACCCTGAATGATATTGGATTCAAACTTGTTTGCAAATACTTTGCATGAAATAGATTTTTCGATTACTGATTAGTACAGTACTGATGAATATTCCTCCTTTATACTCAAAACCACTGCTGCAAAACTTTTTACTTTTAGGTACTTCTTAGCAATTCAACTCCATCATGGCCACAAGGGGTGGGATGGGAACTTAAAGTGGTCCTGAAAAAACCTAAAAGAGACACCCATGTTGTAGGTGGGTCAAAACTGACACAAGGCAGCCGACAAAGGTAGGCGCGGTCAGCAATACTATAGTACTCCACAAAATACGATCTAAGCAGTAGCAAATAATACAATGCAGCACACAATACTGCCTCTGCAGAACCAAATACTTCAGTGCAGAACAGAAGATGTTCCTCTGTGGCGGCCATCAATAGTAGCCATGTTCTGGCCATCTTCTCCGCCAATTAAGATATGGCGCAGCGGGCTCACTAGGTGAAATGTGGGCCACCGTCCTACGTTTTATTGCCAGCCAGGTAAATAAGCACCTGCTGCTCAAATTGTGAATTAATGCTGACAGCATCAAATTATTATGTCAGCAAGAAGGACTTGGGCATCCCCATGGACTTCAGTCCACTAGGAAATTTCCCTGTAAGATCTATGTCCAGTCTGCTCCTGATGGAACTCAGTGGCTACCATATAGGTGCCCGACCCCAACACACTAGGGCCAATTTTGTAAGAAGCCAATTTGCCTATTTGTATATTTTTGGAGTGTCAGAAGAAACCCATGCAAACATGGAGAGAACATACAAACTCCATGCAGATGTTGTCCTTGGTCAGATTCAAACTCGGGACCCCAGGCCAACGTCAGTGAGGAGGACTAGAGCAGCCCCATGGACTTTGGCTCACCAGGAAATTTCCCTGTAGGATCTATGGCCAGTCCACTTTTATAGAGCAGCAATGTGGTCATCAATTTGCATCAGTAATGGTAAACCAAAACCAGAAGTGGAGTCTACATGGGGACAGATTTTCAGCTCTTTAATAAATTAGGACCCACTCCTGTTTTCGCCCTAATAGGTATGGATTACAGACAGAAGTCATGGGTTAAACCAGGTTTGTTGGTGCCTTTATTCTGCAACTTCACAATTTGGGACTTGTAAAAAGCGAAAATGAAGTAGATGTCACCGGATGACCAATGTGCTGCTGAGCACTGGCAGCTCAGGGGTTAATGAAAATGGAATTGAAAAACTCATAGCCTCATTGCAGTAAGGTAATGATGTCCTGCAGCACGAACACGGCAGCGATAACTAAACAATATTCATCACAGGAGCCTCTGGGAACAGCTGCCATTAATACTGCGATCATGGTGTGCAGGGGCAGAGCGGGCAGCTCGCACTGTCTGACAGCACCGGCTCAAAGTGTGACATTGAAAAATATTCGCAGTGACACAGCCACCAATCACACCAAGACCTGTTTAAAACGCGATAGGCACCACATGCCGCGGCCCAGCGCTCTGAACCCAGGGCCAACGGGCCGAATATTGATAGAGAGTTGGGTTAGCAAATAATAATACAAAAGAGGAATGGCCTGGGGAGGACTGCTTAAGTCATTTATAAGCTTCACCTGTGCCCTCCACCCCTCACCCAAGAAAAGCTTTCATCACATTAATAACTTACCATAAACCAGAAATTATTACAGGCTGTCGAAATGGCCGAAAACCACTGCACTGATTCTGCGCTGAGTAGCGCATGCGCTGCTCCCGTTCCTATATTTATAGATCACTTCTGAATACTGTCCAGGGTAACTACTACTAGGTCATCTTGTAAGCGACTTTCGTCTTCTTAGAATTTTTGCAATGTTCACTTGATCTTCTTACATTCAGAATGTTCTATATTTCAGGCTTAAGAAAGGTAGCCACAGACATAAAAAAATTTGATCTAAAGCTGTCCCAGTCCTTCTGTCCCAGCCCTCCCATACAAAGGCTTGCTCAGGTCAGCCGAGCATGCATGAAGTGGCATAACAATCATATGGGCCCCAGGAATTTTGGAACGCCTAGTGCCCCTTAGCACAGTATTGGCCTCTTAGTGATCTTTGCATCAGTAATGTCCCTTAGTGCTCCTTGCATCAGTAATGCCACCCTTGGTGCTCCTTGCATCACTAATATCTATCTTAGCGATCCTTTAATCAGTAATGACCCCCTTAGTGCTCCTTGCATCAGTAATGTTCATTTTAGCACTCCTTGCATCATTGATGTCCATTTTAGTACTCCTTGCACCAGTAATGTGCATCTTAGTTCTCCTTGCATCAGTAATGTTCCTTTTAGTAATCCTTGCATTAGTAATGCCTATTTTAGTACTTATTGCATCAGTGATGTCCTTCTCAGTTCTCCTTGCATCAGTAACGTCGATCTTAATGCTTCTTGCATCAGTAATGTCCATTTAAGTACTCATTGCATCAGTCATGTTCATCCTAGTACTCCTTATATCAGTAATGTCTCCTCTAGTGCTTGTTGTATTAGCAATGTCCATATTACAGTTCCTTGCATCAGTAATGTCCCACTTAGTGCTCCTTGCATTAGTACTGTCCATCTTAGTACTCCTTACATTTGTAATGCCGCCCTTAGTGCTCCTTACATCAGTAATGCCCCCTTTAATGCTCCTTGGATCAGTACTGTCCTTTTTAGTGCTCCTTGCATCAGTAATGTTCCCCCTAGTGCCCCTTAGTACATCAATGCCACCTATATTGCCTCTTAGAACAGTAATGCCCCCCTTTTGAGCCCTCAAAGTAGTTAATAGTATGTGCCTCTTTTGCACCAACACAACATAAAAAAAAAAAACATGAAACTCACCTCACCTATTGCCCAGTGAAGCGTCTGGCACAGGCGGCATGATGTAGTGATGCCATTGGGCCCCCTGACGTCCTCCTGGGAGCACACACACTATAGGACCTGCATCTAGATCTCTAGTAGGTCACAGGCCTAAAGCAGCCTGAGTAAGAGGCAGGGCAGGGAGCCAGATATAGATGAAAACTGTGCTTACCCAGGGTTCAGGATGGGTCTGCACACCCCTGTGACCACAGTTCTTACGCCCCTGTGTCCATGTGTTCTAAATGGTGAGTAGGAAATAAGTTTCTGCCAGACATTTTTCAATGGCAGATTACCTTCACGAGAATAAAAATAATTGGGCGTCTTGAGAAACAACAGCCTGATCCTTCTCTTTCCCAATATCATCCGTTGGGGGGTATTTGGGAGGCCCCTGTACACTGATGGAATTGGCTGACATACATCTAATGTGAATAGCCAGCTTTAGACTTTAGGCACATGGCCACATTACTGCTCTGTACAGATGCAGAATCATATAGAACAGTAGTAGGGCACCACTGACTTCTGTGGAGCCCTACTGTAATTCTGTCTCTGATTTCGTTTGAACTCTGTACCAATCTGACAAAAAAAATAATAGTTTCACGCTCCATTGGCTGCTCTATTATGCATCAAGGGGAGAATATCTCCAACATTATGTGGATATGGAATCCTTGCAGCTTCGAAGTACGCAGCCACAGGAAACATTATATTCCATTGTACAGCCACCTATACATGGCTCTGATTGTGCATAAATTAACACCCCATTAGGGTATTTTTGGTAAGTCGCTGAAAATGGTGCACTACAATCGTAAATGCAATTGACAATGTATGGCTAAACCCTCACGCTGATATTAAAAATGAGACAGTTCGCCAATATATTCTTATATCAAGAACATACCAGAGCCCACGCACCCCGTCAAGGTCTCTCAATGTGGCGCGGGACCTAACGCTAACCTACCTATGCCGTATGTACAGTTTATAAACTGCATAAAGTCCAACACACAACCAGTAGCTCCCAGTTACCTCCAGCGTGAAATCACACATACAATGAGAGGAGGGAGGAGGCTGTGAGTCCCACTTATAACGGGCTCATGTGACGCAGGCTGCCCAGATGCACCTGAATGTTACCCATAGATAAAATTAGGGCACAGTCAAACCTGAGGTTGCCTCACCTCCAGGCATACATATAGACAAAATCACGGAAATAAATTGGTCTAAATGGCAAAAGATGCTCGAGACCCCAAATGCTGTTACCTGGGGGAGCAAATCCTGCCTATGTGATCTGTTGCTAACAGCAATACCCAGTAAAATGCATACAATTGAGGATGACGGACCACATGTACCACAAAAACATCCTGCACAGGTCTTAGAAGCAAAACATGCTCAAAACCTCATATGCTATGGCGCATATCTAACTGGGGGAGCAAATCCTGCACATGTGATCCGTTGCTAACAGCAATCCCCAGCAAAAATGCATACAATGGAGGATGCCCGCAATGGACCACATGTAAGACAAATGTGCGGATGGGGCAAAAAAAAAGAAAATCACTGAAAATGGTGCACTACAATGGTAAAGGTAAGTGCTGATAAACAAATATGTTTTGCCAAAATGCCAAATATGTATGCAAGAGTATAAGGCATGTTTCAGATGGCTGTAGTGTTTTGAGGATCCGCAAAACACAGATACTGGCCGTGTGCGTCCCGCAATTTTCAGACCGCACATAACCGCAACCATAATATAAAATGCCTATTTTGCGACCTCTTTTGCGGTCTTATTAAAATGAATGGTTCTGCACCCGTTTCGGAAAGTTGCAGAACCGATGCGGACTTATTCATACGGCCGTCTGAATGAGCCCTAACTCTGGGAGCCTACCATTGGCTCCCTTTGTAAAAAAGAGTATGTTTTTGGCATACAGTTGTATAGAGAAAAATAGATGAGTACAATTATACAAACATATACAGTATATCGACATACACTAGCCAATAATGCAAAAAGGACACTCTTTTCCGTTCTGGAGGCAGACACCAAAACGCAGCTTGCAGCATTTTGGTGTCCGTCTGACGATGCGGAGCCGAACGGATCGGTTTTGACTTACAATGTAAGTCAATGGGGACGGATCCATTTTCAATGACACAATATGGTGCATTTGAAAACGGATCCGTCCCCCATTGACTTTCAATGTAATTCAAAAGGATCCGTTTTGACTTTGACATTTTCTTTAAAGCTAATGCAAACGGATCCGTTCTGAACGGATACAAACATTTGCATTATAACCCAAGTGTGAAAGTAGCCTTAGAATGAAAGGTAAGGAATGAATAGGACAAAATGCACATAAAGACTGTTGAGGTAAAGGGTTGACCACTATAAGTCAACAGCCTCCGGTTGCTCTGGTATCAGTGATGTCAACTTAAGAAGTAACATGGCGGTTGTCATGCGACTTGTCAGTGTGACCACTTCCTTGGACCGTTTCTGGCTTCCTCCACTATGGCGGTGGTACTAGCCTGTAAGGGTCAAGTTTTCTGATGCAGTCGTGGAATCTTTTTCAAATTCACTCCTAGCTTTAGCTTCCAAATCTGCACCAGGTAACCTGATATTCTGGCCAGAGGTGAACTGGCTCTAGACTCCACAGGGAAATTTCCCAGTGGCCAAGTCCTCCACATGGCCGCCAACAGGTACATAACTATCTGAAGTTCTCCGCTTTAATTAATGTTGGAACATAAGGCACTTATGCAACTGGCCTGCAGCCGCTGGTGCCTTCCTAAATTCAACTGTATTGCATCCTTAGGACGATGATACAGTTTCATACTGTGGTGCAGGTGGCAGTATTTTGTGTTGCACTGTGGTATTTGGTTCTGCCGGGGGCGGTATTTTGCTCAGCACCATGGTATTTCTGGCCCTGCCTACTTCTGTTGTCCCTGCCTACATGTGTTGGACTTGCCAACTTGCCTCACTTATTCTCAATTTGGACCCACCTAAAACATGGGGCCCTAATAAGGTTTTTTCCAGGGCCACTTTAAGTTCCCAGTCCTGCTTCTGGCCGTACCCTAACTGATGTGTCCAGCACATGCTGTCTGTATCTGCACAGATGCAGTAAACCTTGTTATCACAATGCTCATATTGTATATAAAAAAAATAGGCAGCTATTTGGAGAACATAAACCTGAGTTTCCCAAATTTTTTCAGGTTGGACACCTGTGACCGAACATTTGAGAGGAATCACATATACATTAGCAAGATCCTCCAAAACAGAGCAGCGATCATTATTGGACTGAGATACATTGCGCCCAGAGGTGGTTAATATCCGTCTCTAATACCGTAGTAATCTTTATTGTCAACGTAGTACTTTAATCAATCCTGTCCGCAAGAGCTTACGATCTATGGGCCAGATTTATCATTAGCTAAAGTCACTTAATGGAGTGAAAAGTCGCAAAAAAATGTGCAATTTCACTCCAAGGGGACCATGCTTATCTCATGCGACTTTTTAATAGAACATGCAACTTTTTTGTAAAGCCGCTTACTGAAGGATAAACTTCTACCATCAAACCACATTTATCACAGTATTAAAGGACCATTAATAAATCTGACTAGGCAGAAGTGACTTTGGGCAGATGTAAAAGTGGAGTGAGATGTAAGTGTAATGATAAATCTGGCCCTATGAATCTACAGAAGAAATAAAAAAAAATCTAAAATTTGAAGGTACACCTGGAATTAGAGATGAGCGAATTTTTCATAAATTCGCTTTGGCCGATTCGCCAATTTTTCTGAAAAAGTGTGGTTCGATCCGAATTTATTCGCGTTAAAAAACAGCTATTTCCTGGCTGCAGAGAGCCTTTACAGTGGTGTAGAACATTCTACCTTGCAGTAACACACATAAGGAGTCTGCTGTGGTAGTGAAATAATACTGTGAGTCAGTATAACATGCAGATGACAGGTGTCGCTCTTACAATCACTGCACACTTCACTTATTTGGAGAGTCAAGGGGCCAAAACTGACCAAAAAACTCAAGTATTAACTCAGCCTTACAGCTCGATATTAGTGCCAAGAACTAGACTAGACTTAGGCTGCTGCTGATGGTACTCAGCTAGCACCCGGCAAGGTTGGGCAGCTGCCGGGGCCCACTGTATCTGGGGGGGCCCACTGAGCTGCTATGAGCACTTCCATCAATACAGATGAAAGAACTCATTGCTGGAGCTGCTGTCATTTCACTGACGTAGTACCCCTTCTGGAGGACCCTCTGATAGTCAAATGAGGCTCCTGCAGAGACTCAAACACGCCCCCTCTACACGTGCTGCCTGAGGACAGCGAGGAGAGAAGATCGCAGGGCTGGAGTAGAAGCGTGAACACAGTTTGTCAGTGAGTAGTGAGTCTGCACTGTGAATGCCTTTTGTTTGTGGGACAGGGAACTCTTCCAGGTGCTGCTGGATGTTGTAGTAGACAAGCAGATGCATGCTATTTGTTTTACTGCTTCATTAAGCAGTTTGCCTCCATAACCCCCCCCCCCCCCATATCCTGTCCTATCTGAGGAGCCCCTGCTGTCTCCTTTCCTCCCTCATGTATCCAGAGCTCCTGTCTCCTGTTGCTGCCCTGCACAGACCTCCTGCCACTACTTCTTATATGAATCCATGGCCCCCAACCCCTGTGTCACTCCTCTGCCTCTCATTATGGTGGTGTCTAAACCGTATGCACCATAAGGACCTTCTAACGTCACTGGGTCATGTGACTGTGCCCCCCATCCTGTACTGTGCCCCTCACCCCGTATTGTGCCCCCTTATACCCTGCTCCAGCAATGATAGGTATGTGAGGGGGCCACTGGGGGGGTTATTACACTGTGAGGGTCCCTTACACAGTATAATGACCCCCAGTGAATTCATTTTGTATACTGATCCCCAGTGCCCCCTCCATACAGTATAACCCCCAGTGTGGGGGTGACTGGGGATCATTATTCTTAATGGGGGGCAACTGGGGGTCATTATTATGAATGGAGGGCCACTGTGGGGTCATTATACTGTGTGGGGGCACTGGGGGTCATTATACTGTGAGGGCCCCTTACACAGTATAATGACCTCCATAGCCCCCATTCAATATAAGTAAATATACCCCAGTGACCACTATACAGTATAATGACCCCCAGTGCCCCCTCCAAACAGTATAACTCCCAATTTGGGGGCCACTGGGGGTCATTATTCTGAATGGGGGGGAAACTGGGGGTTAATTTTCTGAATGGAGGGCCAATGTGGGGTCATTATACTGTGTGTGGGGTCATTATGCTGTGTGAAGAGTCACTAGTGGTCGTTATACTGTGTGTGGGGCCACTGGGGGTCATTATACCGTGTGGAAGCCACAGGGGGACATGTAAATGTAAGAAAAAATGCCTAAAGGGGGCCCACTGGGATTTATCACCCAAGGGCCCACATGAACCTGGTGCTGGCCCTGCTGGTACTGCTCCTGCCACCCCACCTCTCCCCAGCAGCCATGGCAGTGGAACGTGAGTACAGAGGGCCCCCCCGGTCAGACCTGTGAGAGGATGGACGATGGCGCAGATAGACAGCGGCCAACTGACTACATAAGATGTCTCTATTGTAGTTCAGTTTGTCCTCCCTCTCAGTGGGTGTAAAAGAGGCCCCCATTTTAGACCGGTAGCGAAGGTCCAACAAGGTGGAGAGCCCGAAGTCATCCCTCTGCCAACTGGTGACAATTCGGCTGTTGCAACACAAGCAAGTAAGCATGCATCGGGTTATTTGTGCAAGTGACTCTGAGGGACTGCCTGTCTCCATCTCCACTGCATACTGCCACGGTGTGTCTGGGTCCTCTGCCTCCTCTTCCTCATCGACCTGTAGCTCTTCTGGCTGCTCCTGCTCCTCCTCTCCTGTCAGCTGTGTAGAAAAAACACCCATTTCGTTACACATTGCTTTTGCTCTAATGTCCTCCCCCTCCAGTTCAGCCCCCACAGGGTTCATGTGGCTGTGAGATCTAGGCGCCACGTCTCCAGTCCCCTGACCAGCCAGATTTACCAGCATCTGTTCCAGGACATAAAGCAGTGGAATGACGTTGTTCATCCCGTTGTGCTGGTGACTGACAAATAATGGGGCCTCCTCAAAGGGCCTGAGCAAACAGCAGGTGTCACGCATGAGCTGCCACTGGCTGACATCGAGGTTACACAGGGGAGTACTCCTGTCCGCTTGGATCATCAAGAAATCGTTTATGGCCTTTCTCTGTTCCTATAGTTGGTCCAACATATGGAGGGTGGAATTCCAAAGGGTGGAAACATTGCATATCAGCCTATGTTGGGGGATGCCGTTCTGCCACTGCAGCTCAAGGAGGGTGTGCTTTGCGGTGTACAAGTGGCTGAAGTGCATGCAAAGTTTCCTGGCCATTTTTAGGATGTCTTGCAGATGGGTGGAAGATTTCTGGAACCGCTTGACAGCCCGTTTGAACATGTGTGCAATGCAGGGCGCATGGCTCAGCCCTCCTTGACGCAGCGCCAACACCATGTTCTTCCCATTGTCGGTCACCACGGCTCAGATTTTCAGTTGTCATGGAAAAAGCCAGGATTCGATTTCTTGATGACGAACAGGGAGCAGTTCCTTCACCTCGTTGCCCAGGCAAACGAGGTGCAGAACAGCGTGACAACGCCGTGCCCTGCACACGTGGTATGCTGGAGGGGCACTGTGAATTGTCCCTGCAGTGGAGGCTGAGGACACGGTGGAGGATAAGGAGGCAGAGGCGGACATTGTCGCAGGACCAACGGCGTGAGAACGTGGGGGCAAAAGAGGCATCACAAGCCAAGTTGCTGGTATTGCTGTGCAGGAACCAGATTTGCAGCGTCCCATATTTGTGTGAAAGGGACACTTCAAATCTCTGTATTCATCTAAAGTACTGAATGTCTGGTATTTCCCATTTATCAGGCTGGCAATGTCATTTCACCCATTCACCCCTAGGTGGTGCTGCAAAGTCAGTAGAAACCGGCATATTTAGTACCAGAGTGCTATAGCTTGGACTTATTACAGAATAATTACAGACGTCTTGCCTGTAAAGTGTCACCCTTAAAGGGAACTCCTCAACCGACAATTGCCTAAACCTGATAAAAGGAATACAATTTAACCTATTTCTGAGTCATCACTTATGCCATACTAATGAACTGTGTCTGTATTGACTGCCTGAAGACAAGTGATTTAGTAAATGTTCAACTGTTTGATATCAACTGACTCCTCATAATTTCTACTACTAAACTCATCATTTGCACCTAACGGTGCTGGCGTCACGAACACAGGGGCCCAGCCACCAAAGCTCTTTAAACACCTACTACCATCAAGGGCACCTCAACAAACATCTGGCTGGTGTTCTCTGCAACCGAGAGTGCCCCGGAGGATTTAGTGTTGTCTTCCCATCCACTGCACTGCCGACTCAGGGAGGCTCTGCTAACCGTGATTACAAATGAACTACTACCCCCATCGGCCCACCATAGCCTCACTCGTCGCCCCTGCAGCCCGCTACGTTGCACATTCACTCAGTGGGCCGTAAAGGACGTCCCTGACCGTAGTTACAGCTCCACACGTCGGCACTGCCATGCACTTTGGCAGACACCGATAGGCTCCAGGACTGGCCCACCTTCTGTTCTACATGTGTGTGCAGGGCTGGTACTGCCATTTTGGTCAAGAAATGATGGCTTGAGACTCTCCACCTAGGCTTGGCACAAGCCATCAGTTCTCTGAAAGGTGCAGAGTCCACCACTTGGAAAGGGAGGTACTGCAACACCAGCAACTTGGCCAGGAGCACATTCAGCTTCTGCGCCGCTGGATGAGTGCATGCATACTGTTGTCTCTTGGCAATGTCTTCGGTGATCGATTGCTGACGGAATGACGAGGAGTAGGAGGGTGAGGCGCAGGAGCATCAGGACCAGCAGATAATGGGAAGGGCAGACAGTTCTCTTTGGCTGAGGTGGTGGAGCCTTGACTGCCTGAAATCGGCCACTTTGCCACTGGGTGATGCGGCAGGCTGGACCACCACATTGGAGCCACGGTTCTCCCAGGCTACTTTATGGTGACACTGCATATGTTGATGCAGGGCCGTGGTGCCAACAGTGGCACCCTGGCCACGCTTTAACTTCTGCCCACAGATTCTACATATGGCCATGTTCACCTCCTCCGATGGCTTAACAAAAAACTGCCACAGTAGGTTATTTTACCCCCAACACTCCGCACTGACTAACTGCTACTGCCTTTGCCTCCGTGAATCCGTGCACCGCTACTTCCAAGGCAGGTAGGCTCCTGTGAAGTGGATGGTCTACCCCAGGCACGTTTGGCTCCCGACCTCCCACTGCTGCCACCCTGCTGACGGCCACGCTAGTGACTTGCTGGCTCCGCCGCTGCCTCACGGGCAAACTGCCACACTCTTCTCCCAATGATGATGAAGCTCCTTCGTCACCCTGCTCCCAAGTGCGATCAGCTACATCATGATCATCGATTACTGTCTGCACGTCACTGATATCCTCCTCAACCATCTCTGGGTCAGCCGCCTGACTGCTCCCAACACCAGCTCCCACGCCACTCTCCTCATCACTACTTGCCCGCCTAGTGGAGGAAGTGGCGGATGTCTAATCCACATCTTTGCTTGCCAGTAGCTGCTGACTGATTTCTAGTAGCTCATCCTCAATGTATAGTGGAGCTGAATCCACAGCATACAATACTTCTGCCACTAATATACGCCACAAAAGGCTTTAGAACATATAACTGCACCGTTGAACTGCAAATATATTTTACTTTTGACACTAATACACGCCACCAAAGGCTTTAGAACATATAACTGCACCGCTGAACGGCAAATATATTTTTTTATTTCCACTTATATACACCACAAAAGGCTTTAGAACATATAACTGCACCGCTGACCGGCAAATATATTTTTTTATTTCCACTTATATACACCACAAAAGGCTTTAGAACATATAACTGCACCGCTGAACGGCAAATATATTTTTCTTTTGCCACTAATACACGATAAAAAGAGCTGTAATTTTCTCACTTCACCACACAACGGCTAATAAGCCCTTTTTTCCCACTAATACAAGCCAAAAAATGCTTTAGAATATATAACTGCACCGCACAAGGGCAAATAAGATGTAGAAATTTTTCCTTGTATCAAACATCACTTGCACCCCAATAACAAGTAACGGTTTGCTGGAATTACAGAGCTGTATAATGGCATTTGGATCCCAGTCAGTGCAGCAAGGTGTAATCGGATTGTTCCTATTACCCAGGCTGTTACCTCCCCTACTGAACCCTGTTCAACATAAATGTTGTGGAATGATTCCTCCCTATCTTTTCCCTACACCTTGAAGAATCTTTCCTTGCACTTGTAAATCGTTTTTTTCGTGTTTGTGTTTCCTTCACAGTCTGTCACTATCCACTCTGTGCTTCCAGTGTCAGACCGTACAGATCCCCAGCTGGTAACACCCACCTGGACCTATACTGGAATTGCACAACATAGAGTAATGTGAAAAGATGATCCAGAATTGTTATAACATGGCAAATGTAAATGATTAGTAAAACAGACATGTCCTCTTTAATAGGAGTTGTCCAGGATCAAACTTGAATGGCAATGAGCTGTAATAACAGATACAGCCCATGCTGGAAATAGAGCAGACAGCAGACTCTGTTTTTTAAACCCAGACAACCCCTTTAAGTTAATTTACGACACAATACATTTTTAATTGTATGACTGTAAAAGTCAATTATTGCCTATTTTACGTAGATATATGTGCAGTGTCCAACTGCTGTGGCAGTAGTCCGTTGCCTAAAGTGTAGTCCATTGCTTGAGTTTTTAGAAAAAGTTTGCACAATGGCTGTGCTTCTTTGTACAATTATGGCTGTGAAGGAACAGTTATGTTTGGCCTTACCTAAAGTCTCTTAGCCATATAATTCCCTGTTTTAGCTGCACAGCTAGATGCATTTCACTGAGAAGCAGCGGGTGTATCCCTTCTATAGAACTCTGCATGTACTGTATGAAGTGACCTTACTTCCTTTACTTGCCACTATGTTTGGGATCTGAGATAGCTGATAAGAATCAGTTGAAGCTGTGACAGAAAAGTGTGAGGAAGCAAGCAGAAAACAGCTCTGTGTAGTAAATCCGCATTTGAGGAAAGGAAATGGAGATAATTTTTTTTTGGAGCATACCAGTGTCAAGAGAAGGTGCATGCAAAGCAGACTGTGGAGATAATTGTCTTAAAGACCTATTGACTCCAAAGCTCAATTGTCCACAAGATGAAACGCTTTGGGAGACTGGAAAACACGTATGAGGCAGACCGTGAATCTGCTAAGGCCATGCCCCACAGAGGACATTCTGGTTCTGCTTGTGAGTACAGAACTGAAGTGAGAGAAAAAGTGATAGTGCAGAAAGCTGCAATTGGTATTGGACCCCTATTTCTGGATAATAAAGCTAGAGAACCAAGTGCACTGTAAGTAAGATTACTTCAGAGAAAGACCTTGGCCTGCTCACTACTTTTGCAACTTTGAGCACTGTAAGAGCTGTGAAATTGCAAAGCTGTGGAAGACCTGCCTGTCCATGCAAAGTCTGAACTGCGACAACCGCTATGAGTATTGTATTGGAACTCTAAACTGCCAGTAAAAGAACTGTTCCACCGTTAAACCTGCCTCATTGTTGCCTCTCCCCTTAGGGGACCCTGCCTTGCACTTCTGGGTTCATCAGCGTGAAGTGCACCAAAAACCACCACCAGACAGAAGAACCCCAAAGGAGTGCCCCAAAGGGAGGAAAAGGGGTGCCTCTTCACGTCACTACATGGCTCAAGGAAGTTTCAGAGTGAGTAACTACTACCTCTATTATTGCAAAAACCATGCCTATCCTCTCTCTCCTCCACTGCGGCTCACTGCATACATATATACTCATTGACAAAAGAAACAACGCAACAATGTTAGATTGCTGCAAAACTGGGCATGCAGTTATGTGTCAGGCAGATATCTAAATGATTACAAGTGTATTCTGACTAGACACTGGGTCATTCCACAAGAGGGAGTAAAAGTACTTCTCCCGCTGCCCTATGAAATAGGCTCTTAGAGGCTACTTTTGGGTAGTGTACCTCTTGCTGTGAGATGGGGCACATCAATGGACTGAGAGATTCAGAATGGTTGTTTTGACAAACTAGCCACCATCTAGGCTGCTCTGGCCTAGCTGTTAGAAGGTGTTGGGAGTAGTGGTTATGTAAAGGCGCACACACATAGTGAACAGGCTACTATCCAGACATAGGTGACATCTTCTTTACACACCCCTGTCTCTGCCCAGGCCATTCCCAGGGCATTTCCAGTCTGGTGTCATGGTGCCCATTACATGTCCTGCCACGGACAGCCAGCCACTGTCGCCTTTGTTTGCATTGTTGTCATGAATGAGCAACCTGAACTGCTGTGGACTGGAACCGTATTGTCTTGCAATGATTGTAGGATCTGTTTGGGATCAACGACAGTTGAGTTCAAGTATGGAGGCCTATTGGTAAGCACTTGAGTCCTGCCTTTGCTGTGGAGTGATACACTGCCCCAATTGCTGGTGAGATGATCTGGGGAGCCATCGTATACGACTAGGGTCATCCCTAGTAGTGATATGAGGCAGACTAACAGCTCAATGATATGTGCAGGATGTCCTGCGGCAACATGTGTTGCCCCTCATGGCAGAGCTTCCAACTGGCATTTTTCACCCACACACTGCAACACTTTCTTGGCCCGCCTAGTTCAATATTTACAATATTGAGCATTTATGGGACCAGCTGGGACACCAGCTTCAGCAACCTACGAGTGTGCAGGATCTACAGGCCGAGCTGTAACATCTGTGGTCAAATGTGCCACAGGATACCGTACAGAACCTGTATGCCTCCATGACCAACATTATCTCATCTTGTATCCAGGCTAGAGGTTGTATCTCATCTTGCATCCAGTCTAAAGGCTGTATATCATCTTGTATCCAAGCTAGAGGCAGTCCAGCAAGGTCCTAGAGCCTCATTTCTGTTGTACAGTTCCCCCATTAAAGGGTTTCTGTCACCAACTTTTGACATTATAAGCTGTCTGACATTAGCTATGTGCTAATGTCAGACCAGCTTGATAATGTCTTTTTTATAAAAATCCGCTGTATATATAGTCTGAAAAACTTACTTTTATATTATGTAGATTGCCTCTAGAGCAGGCGTGCCTGCTCCTGCGTCCGTCCGGCACTGCTGGCACGCCTTCACACTTTGACATGAGGGCAGCGCATCCTCCTGCCTAGCCTGCCGACTGCCGCTTGCATTCGGGCGCAGGCGCTGTGAGCAGAGGACGCTGGTGCCTGCTGTCCTTCTGCTCACCGCGCCTGCGCCGAATACAGAGCGGCGGCGCGGGCGCGCGATTCAGAACGAGACAGTGCAGGAGGATCGCTGCCCTGCACTGTCAATCAAAGTGTGAAGGGGCGTGCCAGCAGGTTGCCGGACGGAGCCGCTAGGAGCAGGGCAACGCCCCCCCTGCTCCTAGAGGCTAATTTACATAATATAAAAGTAAGTTTTTCAGACTATATATACAGCGGATTTTTATAAAAAAGACATTATCAAGCTGGTCTGACATTAGCACATAGCTAATGTCAGACAGCTTATAATGTCAAAAGTTGGTGACAGAAACCCTTTAAAGTTATACTAGGCTATAATACTATGATCACTCAGATATGTCCTCATTACCTTCACACATAGAAAGTTTCATTGAATTCCTTCTTGGTGTATTGTTTTTTATATTTGTACATAGTAGCCCTTTTTTTTGCCCCATACACCTGTTTTTCATATCAGCACTTTCCATCCCCTGTTCTCAGCATCAGCTCATCTGGGCAGGATGTTTACATAACACATTTCCTGTTTTCATCAGCTACCTGCTGGGTTTTCTAACCAAACCACAGAACCCTTAGGCCTCTTTCACACGGGCGTCACGTTTGACGCCCAGATAGGATGCGGGTGCGTTGCGGGAAAATGCGCTATTTTTCTGTGCGTAGACAAACTTTTGTAATGCGTTTTTGCACGCGCGTGGGAAAAATCGGCATGTTTGGTACCCAGACCCGAACCCGAACCTACTGAAGTCCGGTTTCGGGTTGAGTATTCTGGAGATTTTATTATTTTCCCTTATAACATGGTTATAGGGGAAAATAATAGCATTCTCAATAAAGAATGCTTTGTAGAATGTGGATTAAGGGGTTAAAAATAAAAAACTTAACTCACCTTAGCCACTTGATCGCATAGTTGGCGATCTCTCTTCTCTCTTCAAGCTTTAGCTGTAGTGTAAAGGACCTGTGATGACGTCACATCACATGGTCCAATCAAAGAGGCCTTATGAAACAGGAGAACAGAACGCATTTAATAAAACTATTGTTCTGACTGTTGGAAATTTTTTCCGTTGGTTTCAAATGCTGTGACCATAATCTCATCTTGTAGTGTATGACCCTTTGCAGTATATCAGTAAGTCTACTGCAAAAAGTTAACTGATACCAGCAGTTAGTGCAAGGTTCTTATGTTAAATATTTGGATTTGTTGTGTGTTATGGGAACTCAAAAGCACTGCATTAGCAATCTAATAGTTAATTTTTGGCAGACTGTTTAGATTGTCAGGTGATGGACTAGGTCCACCCCCTGGTTAGTGATAGTGAGCTACCTGTGTGTGAAGAGTTCCTGCAAAAGTTAGGCCCAACCCTTGAAAAGGCCCATAACTCACACGACCATGCATTGGACTCAGACAGCAAGGTATTGTGCACGTTTATAACAGAAAGACTTTGCTGCTGTTTAAGAGAATATTGCTAAAGCATCCCCCTTACCTCGAGATGGCTTGGTCACCAGTATTTAAGATCTGCATCTCAGTTCAGGAACTACAGAAGACTTTTATAAGAACCTCATTGAATGCCTTAGGTTCTTCTGTGAGACTGCAAAGCGACTTTAGTGAGAGAGATAAGGGAGTACTGCAACTACCATCATTGTTGCTTCTACACATATAAGTGTATTGGGAACAACAATGATAGTAGTTGTAGTACTCCCTGAGTCACACTCCAAATACTTTACTATCTTCTCTCAGGTATATTCTGGTAGTACAGTAGCTTCTTTGGCAGCTGTAGATGAATGCGTTGTCGACTTGGGCCTAGATCTCAGGGGTTTGCACATGTAGGTCTTTACCGTAGTTCAGCTCAGCTCACACTCTCCTAACTACCCAGGGGGCAGACACAGGTTATCACTCTGGCAACCTAAGCAGTCTGTCAATGTACGTAGTGCATAGAAAGAGAAGTGTTTTAACAGTAAATCACAGCATTTTACTTGGCAAGCATTAAAATAACTCTTTTGGTATTAGTTATCCTTTCGCAGTAGCCCTCTGGGGTACTGCACTTTCACTTTGGGGGGGGGGGGCTCCCATTCTAGTGATCAGATTGGGTCCCAGCAGTACTATCCCTACTGTTCTATTAGTTTTCGGGGATAACTTGAAATTATCAGAGTACCTCTTTGAGGCTAGGTTTAAAGTCCAGTGTGTATTTTCCATGGCAGAAATAAGAAGCTGAGCCCTTGCATCATTATTTATTTATTTATGCACTTATATAGCGCTACTATATTCCGCAGCCCCAGTGGGGCTTACAATCTCAGCTCCTTATCATGATGCCTTTGGTATGTGGCAGGAAACCGGAGAACCCGGAGGAAACCCACACAAACATGGGGAGAACGTACAAACTCCATGCAGATGTTGCCCTTGGTAGAATTTCGAACCTAGGACCCCAGCGTTGCAAGCCACCAGCTCGGGCTCTGTTACAGTTTTTTTCCTGGGGGCCCAGTAGACTCCCTGGGTTCTAAAACTCCAATGATGGGCTCTAATAAATGCAGATGGATCATTAGGAACCCGTCCTGTCCATTTACTCCTGGCTGCGAGGACAGTATGAGGCCTTCGCTGGCAGTAATGGTCGACACTTGCATAGATCTCTTTGGCTGCAATTCCCTTTTAAAAAGCCTTTCTGTGCTACATTTGTGTTAAGCAGTTCCGCTCGGCTCCGAGTAATATGTTCGGGGTGTATTGTTAACACAGGGCCAAGTTCGTAATGTAGCACAGACAATTAAGCACACAATTTTTGTATAAATGCAAAATCCCTCACTGTGAATTATTTAATTTCAGCTCTCCAGTTCATTTAATAGGGCTCTTTCAGAGGCCATTTCACTCGCCGAAAAAAACCCATTTTACTCCGTGGCTTGATTTAATTACATGGTATGATATATGATATGGTTAATAGTGCTTCTGCTCTCCGTGCCTCAGCTCGAACTGCTATTGTCAGTAATCTGTCAGATTCATTTTTAACTGCATTGAAAAATTCAAGCTTTATTATTCCGCGTTCTCTCCCTCTCCCCCATCAGGAAGAAAGTAATGTGCTTTTTTTTTTTTTTTTTTTTACCTTTTTTTTTCTATTCCGTACTCTAACGCAGAAGCAGAGCCGGGAATAGAGAAAGAAGAGCTCTCACAGCTTCAGGCTGCAGAACGTATTAACACGTCTGATTCATGAGTTAAATTTCCAAATGCCTGTGGCCATTGGCACTCGTTCCTCTGGCTGTCATTTCGTTAAAGGGACTCACTGGTTAATTCACTCCTTTAATGAGACGCCGCTATTCAACTAATGTGTTTTACTGTATAAAAGGTCACTCCGGCAAGCAAAACAGATTGGAGGGAGCGAGGCGGGAAGCTGTAGGCTCGGTGTAGTAGTGTTTCGAGCCTCCTAGGCATTGCACGGTCAGAGTGCTGCTAATAGGCTGCAGGACTGATGGGGCAGCATTCACCTCAACTGCTGAGCCCCATAAATCAGGGCTAAATAGAGAGCAGATTAATCAGCTGCACAGACAAAAAGAGCTTGCTTTTCATTACCCATATAATCACTAACATGATTTGCCGTAACGGACGGGAGTTCGGCTGCAGATTGGAAGGAGCAGTCAGGCTCTGGGAAGGAGATCCCGGGCTGCGCTGAAGTGTATTGACTCTGACACCGTGTGCCCCCCTTTTCTTCTTCTTAACATCCTATTACGGGATGACTTATTTTATAGCGGAAATTTTTTAAACCCTGCCAGAACGGTTACATTTACAGATGGGAAAAAAAGGCAACCCTTTAACCAGCTCATTAAACCTCATCGGAAATATTTGCCATCTGATTATTATATCTACGTGAGATATGAGTCTAAGATGACGGGAGTAGAGTTCTTCTTTAGTGTACATTTCATTTGTATAAAATGTTAAATTTTTGCATAATTTATATTTTCTTTTTGCCGGGACGATATAGGTCAATGGGTGGGAGGATACACTATTGGGTGGGAAGATCAAATATGAAATTTTTGGGTGTAAAGAT